>CM059576.1:114262623-114861242 GCA_030386875.1 Morinoia aosen
TACGCAGAGGTGAATTCACATAATTCACACTTGAACAGCTGACCTTCACCATGATAGCTGGCTAGGTGTAGTTTAACACTAGCTTTATACGCAGAGGAGAATTCACATAATTCACACTTGAACAACTGACCACCACCAGGTTTTCTGGTTTGGTGTCGTTTAACATCATATTTTTGAGCAGAGGAATAGTCACAAAATTTACATTTCAACAGCTGCCCTTTACCATGTTTGTTGGCTAGGTGTAATTCAATAGTTTCCTTACGCGCAGAGGAATATTCACACAATTCACATTTAAACAGCTGACTTTTATCATACTTGCTAGCTTGGTGAACTTCATGTTCGTTTTCACGCGTAGAGGAATAGTCCCCTAACTTCTGCATATAAATCTTACCTCGACCACGCGTGGGTATTTGATGTCCTAATTTGCGTTTACCAGACAAACGCTGCTTCAAATTTGCCTCATTAGCTAAAAAATATTTGCACACTTCACATTTGTACATCTGAGTGCTGTCTGATGCACCTTTATTTGGTGTTCCTGAATGGAGAGCAGAGATTAGATATGAGTCGCACAATTTACATTTGAGCTTTTCTGGACCATGTTTTTCAGGTCGATGCTCTCCAATCATTTTCACATCAGGCAATTGGTAACGCCCAGATAGACCTTTGACCTGGTTTTCATGATCATGCTGCTTCTCTACATGTCGTTTCAAAGTTTTTGAGCACACAGTGGAGAAAACACACAATTCACCCTCGTAGTAACAACCCAATTTATGCCTGACACGGAGGTGCAGCTCCACAAGGTCCCTTCTACTAGAGGAGTAATTACAATGTTCACACAGTAAGGGCCGTGCGCGTCTGTCAGGAGGTGCGGCCTCAACACCACTGCCGCTACCCGACACATCTGATGGTAGCGAGTCAGCGCTCCCTTGAGATGCTCCAGCTCGTTCCTGCTGAACTGCATTTGTGTTGCACTCACCAGAGCTGCCTTCCCTCAAATCGTCTTTAGCTTCTGCGTGTCCTGTGCGTGCCTCAGTAAAGTCATGTTCTACTTCTCTCTTGAACGTTACTGCATGACAGCCGGAACTTGAACTGGTCTGCGAGGGAGAACTTCTTCAATTATTATGGTACACAATTCGTCAAAAATTGCAGCATAATTCCAAGTTAAAGATAAAGATTATACGTAGATTATTAGTTAGTTTAAGACTCCACTCCCTATTCAGAGTAAAATACGCGTTTCAAAGAGAGGAAGGAGGAAGGCACTATTTAGTATGGAGTTAAGGGAATGCAGAATCCATTCAGGAAGGGCATAGAAACAGTAAGCTGAGAAAGAAGATTATGAAACAAGATGAAAGTTGAAGAAGAAAGTAATAGGTGCTGAAAAATAGGACAGCAGTGAACCAAAAAAAATATGGTCCTTAAGCCAGTGATACACCTTGCATTACGTCAATGCTACTTGTCACCGTAGAGGTGTCACAGAACAAACGCTGCGGCTAAACGGGCTTGTGGGTATGCGCGCGACACCGCGCCGCAGGCAGTTGCGTGGAAGTTTTGAGAGGAGGATGTCAGACGACAATGTGCTCTGCGAAGCAGCAGCGCTCGGATCATCGCAGAGCTCGTCAGCGAGACAACCGTGAGCGCGTCAATGAAACAACCGTGCTCAATGCCTGCTTGTCTTGCATTGACTCAGCCGAGTGCGCTGTTGTCCTGTGACAGCAATCAGGCTAGCCCGACATTGTATTCCTAATGCTGCCGAGCGGTCAAAAAGCTCTGGGCAACTCGTCAATGCGGCATGGAGCACGCGAAGTTGCAAGGCGTGTCACGGGCTTTAAGGAGACCATCCGGATTTTTGAACTTTTTTGTCCGATTCGTTTGGAAATTGGCCAGTCTATGCATTTTTCGAAAGTAAACACTTTTTACTCATGTCAATTTTTCGATTTAGGCCTAATTTTCTTATTACGAAAAATTAGTTTTTTGGTACATTTTTATGTATATTTCAAACCGTATCTCCTCATTGAGTTTTGATGCTAGAACAAAACCAAAGACAGTTTTAGAATCCTTAAAGCATTTCTAACAAAAGCATGCTCTGAAATTTTAAAATTTTGAGAGAAAAATTTTGTGATAAGCGATATTTCATTATTACATCACAAACAATTATTTTTGGGTTTTGAGCTATATAAATTTTTTTTCAAATTTGAAAAAAAGCAAGCATACTTTTGTTAGAAATGTTCCATGGATTCTAAAACTGTCTTTGGGTTTGTTATAGCATCAAAACTCAATGAGGAGATATGGTTTGAATGTTGGAAGTTATGTTTTGGGTATAAGCAAAAACAAAATTATTTGTTGAAGTGTAATATAATGGACAATTTAAGTAATTGAATGCAGTTTTAATTTTTATTTCGATAATTTACACGCATAACTTCATATTCACACTGTAAAACGTGATTTGAAAAAAAATGAAAAAAAAAATAAAATAAAATTTTGTGCAATTTATAATTTTGTTTTCAGTCTTCTTTCTATGAAATTTGACTATAATATTCAACTTCTGTAAATAAACACAATTTTTCTATTAATGTTTTCGATTCAGGCCTTAGTTTTTGAAAAAAATTGGCAGATTGGTTTTTAGTTCATTTTTATGTTTATTTCAAGACGTATCAACTCATTGAGTTTTTATGTTAGAACATAACTAAAGACAGTTTTAGAATCCTTGAAGCATTTATAACAAAAGCATGTTGGGAAATTATCCATTTCCCATTTGGTTTTCTTTTTATATGGGGTCAAATTCGGGTAAAAAATTAAAGATTTTTGTCCCCTTACCTCCCCCGTGGGGGGGATCTAGTGTCCGTAGTGCCATAAAATTTTAGGACCAAATAGTCCACCACCCAAGGGTCCTTTTCCAACAAAGACATGAAATGCTTGTCGGAGGGACAGGGGCCTCGGATGGTCTCCTTGGCATAACAAAAAATATTTCATTTCAACAAATAGGCCTATGTAACTCTGAGCTTGGGCTCTCACATTTTCACCTGGGAGCGCTAATTCCCATAGATACAATAGTTTTATCCTGATACAACTATTGATAGATACAATAAACACTGATAGATACAATAGTTGTATGAAAATCAACTACAAGCATCAGTACATGTTATTACCACAATATTTTGGATCAGGATTTTCACAAAAAAGGCTTACTGTTCACATTCTTCGCTCAAAAACTTATAACTATCTTGATTATTATTTTTACTATTTTTATAGATAAACAATTCCGTAGTCAAGAGCAGGTATGTAGATACTCACTACATATGAACTAAATTCAAATGCTGCACGGGATGACCTCAACTGCCCCACTGAGAGCATAGGGAAGCATTCGAGAAGAGTGAGCAACCAGTTGAAAGTATTCAAGTGGAGAGTAAGCAACCAATTAAAAGCATTCAAGAGGAAACTATGAAACCAGTTGAAATCACTCAAGAGGAGATTTCTCAACCAATAGAAAGCACTCAAGAAAGGTGCAAGCAATTAATAGGAATTTCTCATAAGAAAAGTAATCAACCAATAGGAAGCACTCAAGAGGTGAGTTAACTACCAAAAGGGAGGACCCAAAAGAATAGAAAGCAACAAACTACAGCACCTGCAGTTCCTGATGCCAGTCAATGGGCTCGTCCTTCACAGTAATGGCCTCCAGTTCAGCGTCAGGCACTTCACGTTTTACGTCAATTTTTCCAAGATGGCTCCCAGAGCTTGACCCGTCATCTGCCAGTGACACAAGCTCAGAGAAAAATCATATAGGAGATAATTTATCTAGAAGCAGTTATTTATCTGTTAAAATACAAATAAAATTGTATAATATTGACTATGATGAACAATTTTCTTTGTCTTCCAGCATGTGAAAAACTGGAACAATATTATAGGCTAAGAAAATAAATTGAGCAGTATTCCTTCTAGCAGGCAACACAATACAATTCCTTCAACTAAATAGTAAATACTTGCATGTCAAAAGCTTGAGAGATCTAAATAAACTGAATCATATTTTAGCTTACATTACGCCAGTGAATTTAAATGACAAAAAGAAGCAAGAAACTAAGTCTTCAGAATAAATAGTAATTACATAACATACAAAACTAGCAAATCCAATAGAAATTTGCTGTAAAAAGTGCACTTCACATTTCAATCCATTTTCAAATGACAATGCGCAAGTCCAAAAAAAATTAGCTTAAACAAATTTTTAAATCCTTTATAAGAGAATCGGAATAGAATGAAATCCAGTACATGACATTTTCTCAATTATGACAGCACTTCTCAACCTTGAGGGAGGAAGTTTCACACAGAACACAAAGCCACACTCAACACTATTTTACCTCAGAAGTTCTCAGCTTTAACAGAGCAATATCAGGGTTTTTTAAAGCTTTTAAATAAGAAATTTTAGGACACCCTAACCATAAACAAGACGTTTTCAAAGAGAAGGAGGAGGGCACCATTTAGTATGTTAAGGAAATGCAGAATATATGCACAAGGTGCATCAAAACAAAGTCTTGCCCAATTCATGCTATTAACTGAATAATGATACAAAAAAATTGAGTCCTTGGTTCAGGATAATGTAAAACATCACAAGAAGAAAGATTTTGCAGCAGATTATAACAATTTTTGTTGTAAACATGGATAAAAATACAACTGATAGTATTTCTTGTGAACTTACCGACTACTTCGATACATGGACCATGTCTGTGAAAACTATTTTTTTCCTGCTAACTAATTCTTTTAATGTTATTTTGTGAATAAAAAACTTGAAAAATAAATCAAGTAGATTGAAAATGTTCTCAGGTTAAGTTCTTAAAGCTTTGGCTGATGTGATGGCACGGTTCATGTCTAACATTATCAACCAGTCACTTTTGCAGGGATTTTTCCAAACTCTCTCAAAATTGCCAGAGTGTGCCCTATTTTCAAAAATGGTGATAAAACTTGCATTGATAATTACAGAACTGTTTTTGTACTACACATGATTAAGAAAATACTTGACAAAATTGGGTTTAAAAATTCTATCTTGTTTCAAACAAAAATCTTTCCTCCATGATGAAAAATATGGTTTTCCTTTTAAAAATCAACAGAGTCCATTTTTAATCATTTGAAATCCTTTACTCAAATATATACAATGGAAAACTTGTTTTCTCTGTGTTTCTTACCTTTGAAAAGCATTCGATTGCAGGGATAACATTTCACAGTCAAAACTACACTGATATGGCATTAAAGGAATTGCACATGGTTGGTTCAAATCATACCCAACAAATTGGAAGCAACATGTTGGCACAATCGAAACTGCTAACAATCAGCCATGGACTACTACAAGGATCTGTCTTCGGGCTTCTCCTCTTTATGATCTTTATCAATGATATACTTCAATCCACTTCAATTTCAAATTCATACCTTGTGCTGATGACAACCTGCTTTCTGCAGTATTTTCAAATGAAAATCCAATTTTAATTAGGAAGAGAATAAATAATGAGCTGCCAAAAATTTCAATGAGGCTTAAAGTTGATAAAATATGCCTCAATAAGGCCAAGACCATTTACATTATATTCTCAAATGAGAGAAATGTGTCTCTTCCATGCATTGGGATAGGTGATAGTCAAATTGAAAAAACTATTACTATAGTTTTTTGAGCATTATTATAGATGAACATCTGACATTCGAAGAGCATAATGCACATATTAGTACTGAATTATCAAAATATATTAAAATCCTTCATTATGTGAAAAATGTATTGCCTGAAGAAACTTTGAAAATACTTCATTGAACGATCATTTCACATTTCACTATATCTACAACACGGAATACTGTAGAAGCTTGGTACGGAAATGATAAAAATTAAACCAATTCCCTTTTGGGCTGTAAAGAAGAAAAAACAGTTTATTTCCAATACAGATGGTACAAGACATCATTGGTTTTAAAATATCTTGAACAAGTAAAAACCACTTGTATGATACACACACACATGAGTATTGTAATACCCATCACTAGTAAAAAAAAATGATTGAAGACTATGTATCGCTAGAATTGCTTAATCTAGATTTTATGGCATATGTAACTACAATTATAAATGAAAACACAACTCCCTTGACAATATATAGTTGAGAATACTCTTTTTGGTGTACAGTTGCAGTGAAGTACAAGCTCAGGGACTTGCAGTGTAAGTAATTTGTTGAAAGTAAAATGGGTGGATTAAAGTAATCCTGCATCTAAGGCAGAAAGCTTGGCATTCAGAAACTATATTTTATTCCTAAACATAGACTAGTATTTCAATCAAAGGACTTGAAGAAAATGCATAATCACGTCACAAAATTATATTTCCATGCTAATAATAGTGCCACAAAACAGTCTAACTGAGTCAGAAACATGAAAATGATTATTCTACAAGGCTACCAAGACATGCACTGTACAACATAATTGGAGTAATACATGAAAGTGACCACATAGATAGGGTTGTCATCACATACTCAAGAGTATATGATAATTTGCATCATACAAGACTATCGAGAACATTTAGGACATGAATAATAGAAGAACACATTGATATTCTATAAAAGTAACAGGTTAGAAAAATTTACATTATTTTCACAACATGATACAAGTGTCTTTAATTGAGAAACATAAATAGTGCCACGGCACACTAGTTTAAGGGGACGGTTCGGGGTAAAAAAAAAGTCTGTAAGTTCTCGGTGGATTTTTCTGAGATATCTACCGTAGGTGTAAATTGTTATGAATATCTTTTTTATTTGTGCGTATTTTTCGTAACCATACATGAAAAAGATTATTTTAAAAAAAACATGAAAAAACATGTGTTGCGGAAAATCCTACTCCTCCTCCAATTTTGAACTCAGAGAACTGAGAAAATATTTTATAGATAGGAAATTGTCTTTTCCAGAGATCCGGTGCAAAAGTTTTTCGATTATTTGATTTTTTGAGTGTTGAAAACTTTTTTCCCTAAAAATGACCTTTTTTCCACTTTTTTGAATAATTTGCTTCTAATTTTTAAGGTGAATTGAAATTAAGAAAACTTTTGCACCGGATCTATTTTCCCTTTCAAGCGCTATCAATTGGTATGCTTGCCATCTCTGTACCTTCAAAACTGTGGGAGGAGTAGGTTTTCAAAAATCGAAAAGTGAGTTTGCAGAAACACCATTTTTCCATAAAAAAAATTTTTTGTTCTTTACTAATTTTCAAATTGAGTCTTATGAGCGATTCTGTACCTTCTTATGTACCTTTAAAACAGAGGGAAAGGATCCATATCAAAAGCCAATACATACATGTTTCAGAACAGGGTTTGTTTTTCAACAATTTTTTTTTTCAAAGCTGGCTACTTTTTTTTTTCAATTAACTGCATTGCTTTGTAGCTCTTTTTAAGCCCTTTCGAGTGATATAATTGCCATTCCTGTAGCTTTAAAACTCCGGGAGGCGTTTATGTTTACATAGCCAGCTAATTAGCTGATGACTCAGCAGCCGGACTCAAAACACAAACACTCAATTACACCATCATAGTTTATCACTGAGTAATAGAATGTCTTGTTTGAGTACAAAAGCATTTCAAGTAAGGCCATGAATGAACTCTCATGCTATTCCCGTAGAGAAACACTCAATACTGGCTCGTAATGGGGGAGAAGAGGGAGGTCACCCATCCATTGGTGCACCCCAAGGTCACACTAGTGAGCGTCTTTTACCCCGTCCAGAAGACTAACCAATTGACGTACCTGAAAGCCAATTATATTGTTGGATGCGCAAGATAAATCTCTATAAGATGAATTTATAAACCAAAAAATGACCATAATCCGAAAATAGACCCGAACCGTGCCCTTAAAGCTGGTACAAAAAGGGAGAGAAAAAGCATAAAAGTGGATCCTATAGCTGGTTAATAGGAATTAGATAGTGTTGGTTAGTTCATGGAAACAGTGAAGATAAGAACTTTAGGGGCGAAAATGCTCATGACAGTTTACACATACAATGACATATCAGCTTTGAATTTCATGACATCAGTGAATAATATTATAATTGCTTGTTGTGGCAGATATTCAAAAATATCATTTTAAGCAGGCATCGACAAAAAAATACACTTAACCGACTGCCTACATGAGCACACTTTAACCCACACACCAATTTACAAGACAAACGCAAGTCAATTGATGAGAAATTTTGCATGAACTGTTTTGGGTAAATGTATAAATGTACATACATGTACGAATGTATGCATACAAATACAAACACACGCACACAGATACCAGAGACCAAGCATGAAAATTATGAAAAATAAAAGTTTTATTTTCTGATTAAAATTTTTTCAACATAACGGGCATTAGTTGATAAGCATCTTATTCAAACACATTCGGGTGATCACAAAACACAACAAATTTACATTTTCTGTGAATGATTTACAATAAGTGAAAATTACGAAATAGGATAGTGTTACATGTTGCGAGTGAAAAAAGGGCAGCATTTATAGTTCATGTGGTAGTTGCTAGTCCAGTGCACACACACATATGTGCACAATTGCACACATATGCCGACATAAGTGTACATAATGTGCATACATACACACATTTACAAGTAAGCATGTTTGCAAATACCAGTTTATAGGCAAACAAATCATATTACATATGCATACTACAAAAACTGTCAAGTAATGTGTTGATATACAAGACAATGAGTGAGGGAGATAAGTAAGTACTTATTCAATATGTTCTGCAGCTGATAATTATTATGCAAAGGAGATTATTGAGCAATGAACAGAGGTAATGAGCAAATGAGTTTTGTAAATACTTATTAAGTATGTTCTGTAGTTAAGAATTATTTTTGAGATGCGAAATAACAAAAAAAAGCCATTAGAGCAGTAAAGACATTGAAATACAATGCTCACACAAATGATTCATTCAAAAGTATAAAATAATTAAGCTTTTTGGTCTGTTCAAGGTCTCCATGAGTAATTTCATTTATAATACTCTGATGATTGCAACAGAGAACTCAAACAATCCTTAACTGCCCAAACTGGTCATCAGGATATTTAACCCAAAATAGAAGTGACCTCATGCTTCCTTATTATTCAAAATCTCGGTCACAACACAGCATGCTCTTCATAGGAACTAAAAATTGGAATGCTTTTGCTGCTGAGATCTGTAAGAAATGCTCTCACAAAGCTTTCAAAACTAATCTGGAATCCCTTTTCATCTATAAATATTAATCACACAAGGTAATCAGGTCAATTTTTTCTGCTGTAGGGTAATTGATAGGGTAATTTGCCATGATTAATGACATAAATCTCAAGTCGTAGATCTTAAGTGTAAAATTAAGCATTGAATGAGAGAACCAATTTATTGATCAGTCGTGTGAGCCTCTAGGTAAATTATTTTAGAATAAACATAACTGTACACCTTCAAATGGTGTTGATGATAGGATGCACTAGAAGTTGCTGAACTTATTCAAGCCCACAAGTAGCTAAACTCAAATATGGCTGTTGTACTACACTTACAAAACCTAATGCTGTAAGATTATAAGATTATTAGCTAGTTTAAGCCTCCCAAACTGCTACAAAAAAGAGCGTATTGAAGAGAGGAAGGAGTCATTTAGTAGGGAGATTAGGGAATACAGAATATATGCAGAAGGGGCATAGAAACAGAAAGATGAGAAAGATGTTCATGAAACAAGACAAAAGTAGAAGAAGAAAGTAATAGATGCTGAAAAACAGGACAGTTGTGAACTGAAAAAGATGGTCTGTAGCAAAATAAAAAAGTATTCTATTTTAACAAAAGGAGGGCCTACCTTACCTTGTAGCTCAGGACATCACATATTTATACTGAAAGTGCCACTTCCCAAAGAAATGATAGTTGTATCACTATGCGGATTGATGGTTTTTAAAACATAACATTACACTCATAGCATAGTTCAGCAAGGAAGAAAGAATATCAGTGAGATAAGGTTTACGCCCAGAGCAATTCCTACAAAAATCCATGGTGTGAATGCTCAGGTGGCAGACACTAAAAATTGTGCCATGTAAAGGAATGATAGATGTTGCACTTCAATAATCTACTGTAAACAGAGATATACATGCAGTAGTGCACTCCCAAATGTTCCTACATCATCTCCCCACATGGGATGTACACCAAACTGTAGGCAACAAAACAGCATAAAACCTAGAGCAATAAGTTGCAGATGATGTAAGAACATTTAAACTCAGTATCCAGTGTTGATTCATCTCCACTCACAGAATAGGATTTCGAATTTGTCTATTTGTCTTAAAATTTACTAAACGTGTACACCAATTGCATTATATTCAAACTTCGTTTCATCTTCTGGGAGACGAAAGAAATTTCATGCAAATCAGAATTGGTCATACAGACCATTTCAAAATAATGGCAAGTCATGAAATATATAATGAGCAATTTTTTATTTCTGTGCAAAAAATATTGATTGTATTTCACTAAGGTACATGACCTATCACAAGTGATGAGATGCAATATTTTTCTTCAGTAAATATTCCAGATGTAAATGATAAACATTTATATCAACCCTAATAGTCCCAGTGATTTAAATATTCTTTGTATCACAGACCTGATCATTAAGCATTCATAACACTTTGACTGCAATTGGTAAAACTGAAGTTCAACATTCAACTCAAATTTAAATTCAATTGTAACAGGGAATTTTGAAAATGGCTATCATTAATTGAATCATACTGTTATTTGGCTTTAATCAAGTACTTGTTTTTATGAAAATTGAGTTTATGACGACTGGTTGGGCAGCAGCATTATGGAAATCCCCTTCGTAGCCACAGGTAGCACACGTTGCATGGCCAGTGTTAAGAGTGTGACAGACAGATCAACCAACCAATAACTATGTATAAGTGTAGAAACCTGGCCCATATTTATAACATAGAAGAAATAACAAACTAAAACATACATAAATTTGTTTATTCAGGGAATCACCTTGTGTTTTATTTTAAAAGGAGACTTTATATTACTTTGCTTATATGTTACATTTCTTAATATCACGAAACCTTGCCCTTGCCTTAGAACCAGTGTAGAGAGCTTTTATCTCAATACTTTTTCAGTTGATTTCCACACTAGGAAGGCTTTGTTTTCTACCGTAGTATCAGCCACCAGTCTCCTACCCAGACCAGACTCAAGTCTCACCCACCTTGCTCTCTGTCCTCTGCTGCAGCTTCCTGCTTGATGAAGTCCTGCCTGCAACACAGCCTCTCCACTTCAGCATCCGTCAGCTTGTGCACCATAACCACTGCACGCTCCATGCTGAGTGTTTTGGTACCTGGGCAATGGCAATTGAGTGTTTGTTTGCTCTAATGTTTGAGAAACTAAAGCTTCAACCTGCAAAAAAAAAATTTAACACTATTCTTCAATCATTCCAAAAAATAATATGTAGGCCAAACATTTCATTAATGCAAGCTCCTTATATCAAGTGGATTGGACAATATAAATTCATTTATTAAATGAATAGGGTAATTTAGTTTTATCATTCATGAGTTAAACTGTTATAGGATGAACAATTCAAAGTTTTCTTAGTGAAAAAAAAAAAGAGTATGTAGCCAAAACAAATATTTCCTAGAAGTGAAACCAATTTTTAAAATCCTTTGCTTTTTAAAATGAAACATGCAGTATCAAATTTGGTATTACTTCAGAACAACACACGAATTGATTTTTGTTATTTCGATGCTTGTATAATGTTAATGACATCAAAATGAACAACTTTTCTTCTATAAGTTTTCCATCGCAAATGAGAATTTAACAAGTTATAGTGGTAAAGAAATTTTTGTCCTCCTCAACAGCTTTTCGCTTTCAAATGGCCAATATTTTGGCATTATTGTTGTCAAAGTTATCGTGCAGCTGACTGGATATTGTCACTAGGTACTACATCTTGCTCTGTGTTGTTATTTGTTCTAAGCCCGTGACTTTAGGTCAAGTGACATTAGGTTACGTCAGGCTACGTTACATTAGGTTACACCAGGTTACATTACGTTAGGTTGAGTTTGGTACGATTAGTTAAGATACTTTATGTTACCTCTATAACTTGTCAAATACTCATATATGACGGTAAGTGCATAGAAAATATTTGGTTCATTTTGATGGCATTACCATATTACAAGCAATAAAAAATTTAAAATTGATTAGTGTGTTGTTCTGAAAATTACCTCAAATTCCTTTGTGAGTTGATTCTTTGATTTTTGTGGTCTGGTGGCCTAATAATAATCAATTAGTAAAAGATAAGATTAATGATTGGGTCTAATCATTTATCAATAACAAATAGTTAACAGAAGCCAAAGATTTCAAAGTGATTTTGAACCTCACAAGTCATAGAAGATACAGTCTTCATTAGGGTCTCCTCCTCCTATTACTGGAACATTAACAAGGCAAAAGTAGTTGTCCAGGTGAAGTTTCAGAATTTTATCAGTCTACTACCTATATACTAGGTTTCACAAGATGGTTACAATGCCAAATTATTGTAACACATGTCATGAGAATTGGTAGCGTATGAGGAATCTAATCATTTTGTCATAATTAAGACTGGACCTTGCAAACTGGTGTAGTGAATTCAAGTGTAGCTAAAATGTTGGTCAATATTCAGTTTAACCCATTCACCTAAATTATAAATTCCGTTCTAAAGAATCACTAATGGAACACTTTTAAAAACGTTTTACATGAATGACATTCTGCTTGCTGATGCGTTTTTTTTTAGTTATTCAACTTTGAAATTTTCGTTTTCCATAGCTGTTCCAGTAAGTTTGCGCTTGAGCAGGAGCTGTTGGAGTACGTTTTTGGGTACTTTGTAATTTATTATTCGTCAACCCTGTGGGGCCTGAACCCACTTCTAGGATGTTTTAGTTAATAACACAATAAAGGTTTTCACCCAAAAATATTAGCGGGACTGGAATAGTGAAGACTTAAATCGATATGCTGTTGACGTTTCACCATGGCTGTCACCCGATAGAACATTAGCAAAACCGTAGGAGTGAATACCGTAGATTTAATATCATAATTTTTTCAAAGTAATGTTATCGGGTAATTTTCCGTTATTGTGTTTTTAAATAAAACATCCTAGAAGTGGGTTCAGGCTCTGTGGGGTTGGCAAATAATAACTTACAAAGTGCCCAAACGTACTCTAACACCTCCAGCTCAACCACGCAACTGACAAACTGCTATGGACGACAAAAATTTCAAAGTTGAATAACTCGAAAATAATGCATCAGTGAGCAGAATGTCATTCTTCCAAAACATTTTTAAATGTGTTCCTCTACTGATTCTTTGGAGCGAAATTTTCAATTTCCATGAACAGGTCAAACTCAATATTTACCAAAATGTTAAAATCAATAAATAAGAATTATTTATAGACAGATGCAATCAAAAATGAATAAATAATTACCACAACCAAAGAATGATGCTGTAGAAAAAACGGTAAGTGTCAAGTGTATGCTAGTAATAAATTTTTAGGGTTTCGGTGCCTAAATATAGTTAATTAGATCAAAATAAACAAGTTTTCTTCTATGCACTTTCCGTCGGAAATGAGTATTTTACGGGTTATAGCGGTATGTTAATTTTGGTCTTTGACGATGAATGCAATCGAATAAATAGCTACTATTGGATTTTCGAATTTTTGTTGCCTGAAACATTTCCATCAAAATAAACTACTTTTCTTCTATTCACTTTTTGCGGCAAATAAGTATTTTATGATTAGAGCGGTAGGTTTTATTTTTGTGCAATTGAGCTGTTAGAGTACGTTTGAATACTTTGCAATTTATTATTAGCTCACCCTGCAGAGCCTGAACCCACTTCTAGAATTTTTTTAGTTAATAACACAATAGGCCTAGATATTATCACCCAAAAATAACGATTTATAGTGGTTTGTTAACTTTTGTCTTAGATGGCCGGAACGCGCTTGAGCATTCAAATGCGCCCATTTGGGAGCATCCATTGCAGTGTTGCCACACGACCTGCTCAATGAATTACTTCCCGCTTCAAACACTAGAGTTGCAGTAAGTCATAAATTGCAATAACTCCTAAAGTACTCATTTCCAACGGAAAGTGCATAGAAGAAAACTTGTTTATTTCGATCTAATAAACTATCTTTGGGCACCAAAAGTTAAAAAATCAAATACTAGCACACACTTTACATTTACCAAAAAAACTTCCATATAAATATATATGCTCATCAACATTATACTTCAACTTTTATCCTTTCTGAAATGAAAATAAAATTTCACCTGGTAACATACATTCCATGTTACAATATATAGATCATCTATAGCTTCAAAATGAAGGTAATAGCAAAGACTATTGATTTAGAAGACATTTTTGTTAAGAACAAACGAACGTCTCGACCACTAAGGTGATCATCAGCGGATGTCTGAAAAATACACAGGAAATGTGCATACATAAATTAAAGGAAAATTACTCAAAAAATAATAACGGAAAAACCTTTAAACGGAAGCTATTTTTAAGGGGTGGGACAACTGCATATCGTT
The DNA here is from genome assembly GCA_030386875.1 of Morinoia aosen. Lineage (NCBI taxonomy): Eukaryota > Metazoa > Arthropoda > Malacostraca > Amphipoda > Talitridae > Morinoia > Morinoia aosen. Next base: position 114,277,127 of record CM059576.1, read on the forward strand.
TAGATCGGGTTTTAGGCGGCTAATGAAGAGGGATTCAATAATATGTAAATCAGTGACTGAGTTAGCAGAACTTAAGATGAAAAGTCTTGCTGTAGAATGAGAGATTTACACTGGTAGGAGTTTGGTAGGAGTTTTAGAACCGGTAACCCACTAAGCAAGCCGCCACACTCAGCTATACGAATTCATTCAGCTCAGTGTAAATCTCCTGTTCTACAGCAAGACTTTTCCATCTTAAGTTCTGCTCACTCAGTCACTGATTTATGTATTAACAAATCCCTCTTCATTAGCCACCTAAAACCCGATCTAAACAATATGCAGTTGTCCCACCCCTTAAAAATAGCTTCTGTTCAAAGTTTTTTACCGTTATTATTTTTTGTGTAATTTTTCTTCAATTTATGTATGTATATTTCCTGTGCATTTTCCAGACATCCGCTGATCATGACCTTAGTGGTCAAAATTTTTGTTTGTTCTTAACAAAGATGTCATCTAAATCAATAGTCTTTGCTATTACCTTCATTTTAAAGCTATGTCAAGTCATACAACCTAATTTGATACATAGTTTATCTATGACTATGAGGTTATGTAAATAATTGAAATTGAGAAAATTGAACACACTTTGCAATTTAATCAAATTTCCTGCACACAATTGATAGATAAATTTCAAAACAACTATACTGAGGTTGCTTCTGTCCACTGAACATTCTTTGATAAATCTGAAGGATATGTCAGTTATCGATTTTGTAAATTTTGATGCCTAAGCATAGTTAATTAGATCGAAATGAACAAGTTTTCTTCTATGCACTTTCCGTCTCAAATGAGAATTTTATTAGTTAAAGCGGTAAATGACTTACCGCAACTCCAGTGTTTGAAGCGGCAAGTAATTCAATGAGCACGTCGGACAGCAACACTGCATTGCGTACTTGCTTCCAGCGCAATCGTCATCAAAGACTAAACTAAACCTACCGCTATACCTTGTTAAAAACTCATTTGACGAAAAAAGTGTATGGATGAAAAGTTGTTTACTTCAATGTTATTACCATGATTCAAGCAACAAAAATTCAAAAATCGATGAGTAGCTATTCATATGAGCGCATTCGTCATCAAAGACGAAACTAATCTTACCACTATAAATCGTAAAATACTCATTTGAGACGGAAAGTGCATAGAAGAAAACTTGTTTATTTTGATGCAATTAATTAGGTTCAGGCACCAAAAAGTGGAAAATCAATAACTGACATATCCTTCAGATTTACCCATTCTTTAAATAGGTTTACTTTAGTATTTTTACCTGTTTGAATGCTCCAGTTTCTTAATTCACCCCTTTCTTCCAGCCACAACAGACAACTGTTCAAGAGATTGAAAAAAAAAAAAAGTATGGTAGATGAAAAATGACCAACAATTATCAAGCAGCATTTAAAAACCTACAAAAAATCAACAGCAAAAAATGATTGAATATTGCAGAAAAATTACAGTTGCTGAATAATTAGGGAGTAGCTTGTTTAAGACTTCATTACCACTGCATAAATGTTTCAACAGGGAAAACAAAAATGATCACATGGTATTAACTACAGGAAATGTGTAGTCAATGAACAAAGTGTGTTCTTTAACAAGCCACCCTATGCATCAAAACAGCAAGTTTGGAATTAAGAAAAACTGTAAAGTAAGGAATAGTTATCGCAACCAACAGAAGCAAAGTGGGAACAACAAATAGGAATCATCCAGGCCTATCCAAATGTGGAACAACTCAACAGCTGGAGGAAATTTTGGTAAATCTGATGGATATGTCAGTTATCGATTTTCCACTTTATGATGCCTGAACCTAATTAATTGAATCAAAATAAACAAGTTTTCTTCTATGCACTTTCCGTCTCAAATGAGTATTTTACAATTTATAGCGGAAAGTTTAGTTTCGTCTATGATGACGAATGCGCTCGAATTAACAGTTACTCATCTGATTTTCGAATTTTAGTTGCTTGAATCATGGTAATAACATCGAAATAAACAACTTTTCTTCTATACACTTTTTTCGTCAAATGAGTATTTAACGAGGTATAGCGGTAGGTTTGGTTTCGTCTTTGATGACGATCGCACTGGAAGCGAGTGCGCATTACAGTGTTGCTGTCCGACGTTCTCCTTGAATTACTTGCCGCTTCAAACACTGGAGTTGCGGCAAGTCATTTACCGCTATGACTAATAAAATATTCATTTGAGACGGAAAGTGCATAGAAGAAAACTTGTTTATTTCGATCTAATTAACTATTTTAAGGCATCAAAATTTACAGAATTGATAATTGACATATCCTTCAGATTTACCAAAATTTCTCATTTAGCTCATGGTAACTAGATGAACTGTTGCCTCATGACTGCTAGGGACTTCTCAAACTAAACCTTGTGTTCACTAGTCATCTTTCTGAGTCAGGATTCAGCCCTGAAACTGATGCAAAATGAGGCTAATTAATTAATTAATTGGTCAATATTGAATATAATGTTGTCAAAAAATTTCATAATTTTGTAGGTATAGATGGGTAATATAGTCGATCATAAGACGTTTTACATGAATGACATTCTGCCCGGCGATGCGTTATTTTCGAATTATTCAACTTTGAAGCTGGCTTGTGCGCGCAATGGAAGCACGCGGGGCTAGCGTAATTTAATTAATAACGGAAGCTAACCCCCTATTACAAACGTAAAGAGGTTGGGTCGTGAGGGGTAGGCACAGTTCTTTTAGTGAAAATTATAAATAAAGGTTTCGAGTGACGTTTGTTTACATCGACGCCAAGGTGGCTGCCGCCATGGCGCCAACCGGCTGAAGATGGCGGCAACCATCTTCGAGTCGATGTAAACAAACGTCACTAGAAAGCTTTATTTATAATTTTCACTAAAAGAACTGTTGCTAGCCCTCACGACCCAACCTCTTTACGTTTGTAATAAGGGTTAGCTTCCATTTTCATTGCTAAAACAATGACTGTTTTTGCGTTAAAAGGGCCATTCAGGAGCGCCGTTCGTATAACTTCAAACTTAAATAACTCGAAAACTAAGCATTTCCGGGCACATTGTCATTCGTGTAAAACGTCTTATAATCGACTATATTACCCATCTATACCTACGAAATTATGAAATTCATTGACAACATTATATTCAATATTGACCAATTAATTAATTAATTGAAAAGGTAGTTTATTTTCAGAAACGATCATTGTTATAGTAAATGTTTGTAAAGCTTTAGTGCTAAATGACTGATGTACATTTTACCAAAAAGAAAAAGAACTTTAGTGGTTTCTGTTCTATGTTCAACTGTTGAAATGGTCACCACAAGATTCAAAACATACGTCAATCATGATCAATGCAGAGAAAAATTTGGTGGAACTTCTGCTCATTAAAGACATGGCTGGGCGTAATGACTTCTCAAATTCAAAAACAAACGCCTAAGAACACACGAGATGATAAATTGTTTAACATAGAAGGAGCCACAGATTATCGCTACTTATTATCGAAAAGAAATTTTGGCTCATGGAATTAATCCTAGGTACCGTAATATTTATGTCGCTGATATGCATCGTTTGGAACACTGATATAAGGATAATAATGAAGCATCCTTTTGAAGAATTGATGTTGCATACAATTCTACAACCGTAATACTATTTAAACGTTGGAAATTTGGAATGATAAATTTGTATTTGTTACCGGTCGCATATAAATATGTCAATTTCTCTAAATCCTACAGCAAATTTGTTATTTTAAGATAATTATGAGTGACTATTTTTAAAAATATTTTGAATATGGTGGCAAAACATATCAAACCCATGGATAAAAGTCCACAACTTTTACTTTTAGAATTAGCAAACTTTAAAAACCATTTTTCGCGGTGGCACAGCGGTTACGGGATCGGACTTGAATGTTGGAGTCGCGGGTTCGTATCCCGGCGCTGGCGCTGCGATTTTCCCCGTTGGGTATAAGGGAAAGCCCAAGCACAATACCCCACTCGACCGAGGTGTCGGGAATGGGTCCCGGCTTTACGGGGGAACCGTCATAGTGTCCTATATAGAGTGTTAGTTATAAGACATTTGAAAAACCAATGCTTAAGATCATTTGTATCAGGCTTGATTGGAAATAAAGCATCCCAAAGATGCCGATGTTTGTTTGTTTTGTTTTGTTTAAGATGGTAACCATTAAAATTTACAGTTTAGTATTGTTGTTGTTTATTGGAGGTATTTTTTAGCGCAACTCAGTTGCTACAAAAAATATAGGATTTGCAAATCAAGATTAAAAAATACTGTAATATTATCGAAAAAACTAGTATATCATTTGACCAGCGACAGAAAGTAATACATGCTAATAAGTTCTCTAACTAGGACGTTACATATTAGGAACAACAAAACTTTTAAATTATTGTGCTAAATCAACGGCATAGCATCAAGAAACTCATTCTCTAATGCTACAGAAAACTCATTAATCTCCCTAATTTCAACTTAAATTAATTAAATCTAACCTTATATACTCTCAAGTTGAGATGATTAAATAAAATACTCATTTAAAACTGAAAATTTAACTTAAACTTTAATTAAACTCCATAATCCTTGAAAAATGCGTCACAGCTTGACGCATATAAGATAAGGTCCATGTGTAAACTTCAAGTTTGATGGGCGTAACTCAAGTTTTACTTTTAGAAAGTTTTGGATTCGAGGTCACCAGCGCGTGGGAACGCGCATTGAAATTACAATTGGATGACGTATTGCCAATGACTCAGAAGGAGTTGCAAGGGTGTTCTTGGCTTATGCCAGTTTAATCAAACCTAACAACGAACTTTACCACGGAATGTACCAATCGGAAGGTGAAAGAAATATGGTTTTAATCGTCTGGCCTTTTTATTTGGTGGCTGGCAGATTGGTCTCTTCAGGATGAGCTGATGTTGAGGTCCGATCTTGAGTAGGGACTGCAACAGGCTCACAACTGCGTCGGTATGTGGTGAGTGTATTTGTGGAGAGGGTCGTGTGCAATGGTACCCAATGGTTAGAGACGGCAAATAGCGTCACTGATAATTGAGGACGGTAAGGCTCTATTCCCCCAGTTTAGATTGAATCTTAACTTGTTGGTTAAGCAGCAGTTGAATTAGCTGCAGAAACAAGGGTCTCAATTCGGAGTGAGGTTGAAGGGGAATGCTGTACGTGCACTTAACCGTCCAGTGATTGAGCGATTGGAACAAGGAGTAGGAGTGAAAAGAAACCAATGAAGGAGGCAGTTCTTTTGCCAAGTCTGGCTACCGGGTTATTTTACCCTTTTGATATGATCGGCAAGGTAGGTGACGTGGCAGTGGAATGTAAAGTGTCTCGTAGCTTCCAGCCAGAAACACCTAGATATGCACGCTCTGAATGATATAAGACAATGGCGCTAGTTCGCATACGATGTTGCTGTCGCGCGTCCATGGGAAGTTCCGTTAAGACGCAAAAGTGAATTCTTAGAGATTAAATTTTTCGTTACACAATTTTAATAAAATTGAGGATAGAGATTAGTGAATTTCGTAATGTGATTTTATGCTAATGGTTGAATTTATTTTACTGAATTTTTAGATGATCATTCTGAGAATTTCGAAATTTCGACTGAGTTGCGGGATAAGGGTTCACTACAGCTACCCCCCCCCCCCCCCCCAACGCATGTGGACCGAAAGGTCTGGTAACAGTGAAGCTGTTACCTGTAGATGCCCGAAATGATCGTAAAAGGAAAAAAAAGATATCCCAACAGAAGGCTTGACAGGAGGAAATAGAGGAAAAAGAAAATATTGACAGATCAGAAGTCACCACCCTAAGTCTGCGCGTAACGACCTGGCGGACGACTAGGTCTGCCAAAACTGCTACAGCGCTCGGGGGCAATGGAAAGGTTAGGCTGTGGAGCTGTGAAAGTTGACGTTCGGATTCCCAACTGGGACAACGAACGGGTATCTGAGGCTGTTTTGTGATGAGGAACAACAGCAACAGAAACATCTGCCGAATTGGAGGCACCCGAATTACGAGGTTCCGACGGCGTTCTTTGAACGGTCTTCAAGGGAACGACGAACTCGTTACACTCCATAGTGGGAGGGAGATTCCTAGCCAAAACAGACAAGTGTAAACCGGTGGCCTCGACAGGTGTTGACCTGGGGGTAATTTGCAACCTGGGTTGCGGTTCATGAGTGTTGGTAGAACGATCATCAGGAAAGGACACATATGCTGCCTTAAGTCTATCTATGCTAACACTGTCGCTCTTGGTACCCCTTTCGATTATAAAATATTTTGGCGTCCTCTTTAGAACCCTGTAGGGGCCATCATAGGGACGTCTTAAGGGGGTTTTCACACCGTCCACCCGAACGTAAACATGTGTGCAAGTGTTCAACAATGGATCAAGGCTTTCGGATGGTAAAGGCAGGCGAGGCGGTTGGTAAACCAGTTCGCGCATGGCGCGTTTGAGACGTGCCGCGTAATCAGTGATTCGACTGACGGAGTCGTCAACTTTGTAATCGGGATCAATAACATCTCCGGGCAATCTTAAGGACTTCCCGTAAAGCAATTCGGAGGACGTGCACTTTTGGTCCTGACGGAACAGGTTACGTAGGGTAAGTAAGACGACCGGCAATCGGTCGGCCCAATCGTCGTGGCATTTTAAGCAGCGTAGTGACGCTTTTAGATCCCGGTGGACTCTCTCAATGAGGCCATTTGATTGGGGGTGGAACGCGGTGGTCGCGATGTTGTCACTACCTAGGATTTTGGAGATCTCCAGCCACAAGGCGGAAGTAAACTGAGCACCACGATCGTGCGTGATGCTCAAAGGAACCCCAAAGCGGGAGATCCACGTCTCTACGAAAGTTCGAGCTACGGTTTCTGCCGTTATGTTAGCAATGGGAACAAACAAACAAAACCGTTTATTTCCAAGTTGTCACATGAGATACATATGCCAACATATTGGCTTTTGAAAGTTCCTTAATATAAGACGTCCTAAAACAAAAGATCCATACGAGGAGTATTAATTGACAAACCATCCGAGGTGTAAAAATAGATAAGCCATACGAGGCATAATAATCGACAAACTATATGAGGTGTGCTAATAGATAAACTATCAGAGGTGTACAAATAGATAGACCATACGAGGCATATTAATAGACATAATATACGAGGCGTACTATAATAGACAAACCACACGTGGTGTGCTAATAGTCTAACAAAGTTCCATACGAGGAATACTAATTGACAAACCATACGAGGTGTACAAATAGATAAGCCGTACGAGGCATAATAATAGACAAACTATACGAGATGTAATATTAGACAATACTATCATAGGTGTACAGATAGATAGACCATACGAGGATGTAGACCCACCGAGAGAAACGGTCTATCATGGTGAGTAAATACGAGAACCCGCGAGAGTTTGGAAGCGGGCCGACGATATCTATGTTGACCGCGTCAAATTTCCCGCCAGAGAAAGCACAAGGTTGAATTGCGGCTTTGTTGTGTCGAGTGACTTTGCTAGCTTGGCAATCTGGGCAGTTACGAACGTACTCTCTTATGGTCCTACGCATCCCGGGCCAGACAAAACGATCTGCGATTAGGCGGAAAGTTCTATCTGTCCCAGGATGAGATAGTGCATGGTAATGCTTAATGGTGGGCAAACGCAAATTGTTAGGCAAGTAGTATCGGTTAGGCCGGTCAGCGTCACAGTAAACGCCTTCTCTGAGTGACAGCTTTAGAGACGAGCTAGGAGACTCAATCAAAGATTGGATCTCCGTGTCGTTCCTTTGTTCGGAGATGATATCAGCCAACGAAATCATGTACACAGAAGGTCGGAACTCGGGCGCCAACGGGTTTAATACCACGTTGTGCACACGCGATAAGCAGTCGGCGACCGTGTTCTCGTCCCCCTTAATGTGCCTGAGATCGTTAGTGAACTGTGCTATGTAACTCAGGCGCCGACTTTCTCGAGGGGAATGGCGGTCAGGAGGCATTCTTATTGCGTTGATCAGGGGCTTATGGTCGGTGAATACCGTGAACTGACGTGCTTCCAGGGTATATCGGAAGTGTTTTATGGCGAGATATATCGCCAGGAGCTCTCTCCCGAACGTGCTATAACGCTGTTCGGTGGGAGAAAGTTTCCGACTAAAGAACGCCAAAGGGGACGTGTTGTTGTCCACGGTTTGCTGTAGTACCGCGCCGACAGCAAGGTCTGACGCATCTACTACGAGATTAAGTTTTGCGTTCGGGTGTGGGTAAGCCAACTCCGTCGCATTAGCAAGTTCCTCTTTAATTGCTGTGAATGCCTCCTCAGCCTCACTGTTCCACTCGATCAGTACAGACTTCCCTCGTTTCTTCGCTCTAATAAGTGAGGAGAGTGGTGCCAGAGTCGCCGCACAGTTCCTTAGGAATCGGTGGTAAAAGTTCACCGATCCCAAGAACCTGCGCAACTCTCTCTGTGTCGAGGGTTTTGGGAAATTTCGAATTGCTTCAACTTTGTCGGGAAGTGGCCTAATGCCTTTATCTGAGATGTGGTGACCTAGAAAAGTCAGTTCCTTCTTTCCCAGTACACACTTTGCTGGATTAATCAGCAGAGCGTGCGACGCTAGTCGTTTGCACAGCTCTCTCAAATGATGTACATGCTCCTCAGGCGTCCCCGAAGCCACAACCACATCATCGAGGTAACAATACAAAAACGGGAGGTCGGAAAGGACTTCAGTCATGTGCCGCTGAAAGGTTTGCGGAGCATTTCGCAAGCCATACGGCATACGAAGATACTCGTTAAAGCCAAACGGCGTACAGACAGCGGTCTTCTGAATAGAGCTTTCCTCCATTGGAATCTGATGGAAAGCTCTCTTCAGGTCTATTGTAGAGAAGATTTTTGCCCCTGAAAGATTTGCAGTAAAATCATGAAGGTGTGGGATGGGAAATCTGTCGGGTACAGTTACGGAATTGAGTTGGCGATAATCGCCGCAAATACGCAACTCGCCGTTGCTTTTTGGAACAATTAACACGGGACTGGCCCAGGGACTTTTCGAAACGCGAACTGTCCCTTCTTGGAACATTTTCGAAAACTCCGCTTTTACTTCCTGCAATCGATCATGGGGCAAACGTCTTACTTTCGCGTAAACAGGAGGACCGCTTGTCGATATGTGGTGTTGCGTCAGCGTGTTATTTTGCAACGTTACGTTAGGTTGAAAGAGTGAGGGAAATTCGAGCAACACCCGTTGGTAGGGGCATGTACTCTCTAGATTAGGGGAGACGCTTGACGTAACGTTCACCATATCGACGGCACTAAGGGGTCTTTGCACTCGGGTTTCGCTATCATACAAGCATCCGTTTCTCACATCCACCACCAATGCAAACTTCTGAAGGAAATCGGCACCAATGATGGGCGTGTCCACATCAGCCACTATGAATTCGAAGCTCAGGGTACGTTTGAGATTTAGGGAGCACGACAACGTTTTCGTGCCATAACATAATATAGGAGTGCCATTTGCAGCACGCAAGTTTGGAATTCCCGTGGTGCTTTTGTCTCTGTCAGTTGCTGGGATTAGGCTTACCGAACTCCCGGTATCGATCAAAAATCGAAAACCGGTAGCCGGATCGGAAAGGAATAAGCAGCGAGTAACATTTGGTTTAGTTGGCGCTGGCGTCTGACTCGCATTTACGCCGCGCTGTTCCCGTTTTTTGGGTAAAGTAGTACGTACAATGGGCACATCGGCGATTCACATTTACGAGCCTTGTGCAAGTATTTTCTGTGATACCAGCACCATTCCTCCTCCAGATTGTTCCGTGAATCCTGGCCCTGAACGGTATTTGAACTACCGGCCCTCTGTTGTTTAAATGAATGATTCACTCTTTTGTGCCTGTCAAACGGAACGGTGTGTGCGGGATTATCGGCTTGCTGATACGCCGCTGTTTGGTGTGCAACCCCATGAACTCTATCCGCGTGTTCGGCTTGCTGGGTAGCAACTTCTAGTGCTTCAACTCGCTGAACTAGCTCGCGCAATAATCTTTCCGTTTCGTTTGGGGTGGTTTGATTGACCATTGGAGTAGCTGCAGAGCTATTCGGTGTCTGGTTTTCACAGGCAAGAATTTTCTCAGCTAATTCTGCGAGAACGTCCAGGTTCACAGAGGAATCCTGTGTATGGAGGAATGGTTGCAGGCGTAAGGGCAAGCGTTGGATGTACAATGTCTTAAGGGTATCGTCATCCATGACCCCCTTCGCTAATTTACGCATTTCTTTCAGTAGCTCCAAAGGTGTTTGGCTATTGTAGGTGGTGAGATTACTCGTCAAAGCCTGGATTCTTTGGGCTCTATCCTTGCTGTAACGTTTTAAAACATGATCTTTGAGGGTGGAATAAGGTTCGGTTGAGTTAGCGTTACAGACCCCAGAGAGGTCGTCTAGGCAAGTCGTGGGCAGGGCCCTTAATAAGGAGTAGTATTTAATTTTTTCACACGTGATGGATAGGCTTTCGAAGTGTTCTTCGGTTTGGAAGAACAATGAGTCCAGACTTTGAATCGCGAACGGTGTTAGTTTAACGGACACCGCCTGACTGTCGTTACCCTCGTTGGGAGACATGCTGCTTTCTAACGTTCCCCAAAGAATTACTGATAACGCGCGTTGCGATAGCTTTTGGTTTCGTACAAGATTTATTTTACTTTGATGCTTCAGTAGCAATGGTGCTGCAGTAGCAATGGAAATTGCGAAGGTTATTAGTAAGGAGCTTCAGTAGCAATGGAAGTTATCCTAGAAGGTCTCCTATGGTTTGCTTCAGTAGCAATGGAAGTGCATGAAGAGTTTGTAAAAGGTGGCTTCAGTAGCAATGGAAAAACATGAAGAATTTGTGAGAATAGGCTGCAGTAGCAATAAATTATTATTAGGGAAGAGTTTGGAGGGAAAATACTATGTTTGACTACTGAGAGTAGGGAAAGAAACTACCTCCTTCAAGGTCAGCCATGCACAGAAGTTGACAGCACTAGACATGCGCTCCTAATCCTTCCGATGGTGGTCCGGGTAAGTCTTTCGTATTTAAATCTAATTAATCTACTCTGGGTATTCACCACTGTAAAATTCAAGTTTGATGGGCGTAACTCAAGTTTTACTTTTATAAAGTTTTGGATTCGAGGTCACCAGCGCGTGGGAATGCGCATTGAAATTACAATTGGATGACGTATTGCCAATGACTCAGAAGGAGTTGCAAGGGTGTTCTTGGCTTATGCCAGTTTAATCAAACCTAACAACGAACTTTACCACGGAATGTACCAATCGGAAGGTGAAGGAAATATGGTTTTAATCGTCTGGCCTTTTTATTTGGTGGCTGGCAGATTGGTCTCTTCAGGATGAGCTGATGTTGAGGTCCGATCTTGAGTAGGGACTGCAACAGGCTCACAACTGCGTCGGTATGTGGTGAGTGTATTTGTGGAGAGGGTCGTGTGCAATGGTACCCAATGGTTAGAGACGGCAAATAGCGTCACTGATAATTGAGGACGGTAAGGCTCTATTCCCCCAGTTTGGATTGAATCTTAACTTGTTGGTTAAGCAGCAGTTGAATTAGCTGCACAAACAAGGGTCTCAATTCGGAGTGAGGTTGAAGGGGAATGCTGTACGTGCACTTAACCGTCCAGTGATTGAGCGATTGGAACAAGGAGTAGGAGTGAAAAGAAACCAATGAAGGAGGCAGTTCTTTTGCCAAGTCTGGCTACCGGGTTATTTTACCCTTTTGATATGATCGGCAAGGTAGGTGACGTGGCAGTGGAATGTAAAGTGTCTCGTAGCTTCCAGCCAGAAACACCTAGATATGCACGCTCTGAATGATATAAGACAATGGCGCTAGTTCGCATACGATGTTGCTGTCGCGCGTCCATGGGAAGTTCCGTTAAGACGCAAAAGTGAATTCTTAGAGATTGAATTTTTCGTTACACAATTTTAATAAAATTGAGGATAGAGATTAGTGAATTTCGTAATGTGATTTTATGCTAATGGTTGAATTTATTTTACTGAATTTTTAGATGATCATTCTGAGAATTTCGAAATTTCGACTGAGTTGCGGGATAAGGGTTCACTACACATGTTTCCAATAGGACGATTCTTTGAGAAGCTTATTCGTAGAATAAAAAGAAGAACCAGAGTAAATCTCTATTTTCAAATCTTTAGTTTAGTTGATATGCACACATGGGTATCGTAATACTCATGTCAATTATCGAAACAAATAATTGAGAGAAAAGCATTAGCAAATGTTTTACCTTTGTTGCGTTAATCTAAATTTAACAATGTTTGTAAAAACTATTAATAAAAAACATGATAATAGTGGCGCAATGTTGAAAACACTCGTGTTAGTGCGGGTGGAGAAAGAAGGGAATTGGGTCGGCAGTTCGAATTCCGGTAGTGCTACTCGGTGTTTCTCCCCGTTGGGAAAAGGGATGAAATCATAGACTGTCTCATTAAGTACTACTGTTATCCAAAAATTAAACAAATGTCGAATGCATTTCATCCCCACAATTAGACATCTCTATCTGTTGCATAGGTTCTGATGAAATTGATGATATCCTTATATTAGGAAAAATATGATGTGTTCACTAAAAAAGCATCCACTTAATTTTAGTTTCCATGATACCATATCATCGTATTATATTTATAAAGCTGCATTTTAAAATATCAAGGGCGAAAATATATATAATAGAAAAACTACCATACGGTACCACGATAAAAATTATTGATAATGCTTGAAATTAATGGATGCATTTTTTGTAGACACCCTGTATAATGTCGATAGAATAGCGTATCTATGATACGTAACAGGGACTCGGTTTATTGCAACTCCTTAGCGGTGTGAGCGTTTCAACATATTATAGATTCTTTCTACGCTTCTTAAATTTTTCAACTTTTATAATACAAAATAAATGTAAGGGGTAATGGAACTCAAGGTTAGGTGCAATCGCTGTGTTTTCAAAACTTGAACATCAATTAATTACATGGACAAAACATCCGAAATGTGGTAAAACTTTAAAATTATTACCAGCGTATCTTGATTATTTTTTTGTTAATTTGTGTTTTAAATTTTTGAGATTATAAGCATTTTTGGCAATCATTTGTTTTTATTTATTAGTTCACTTTTATATGTAATTAAATATTTTTAAAATTAACCATGAAGAAAAGTATTCGATTTAATTTCACAATTAATTGATATTAAGTTTTCATTGCAAACCAGCAAAAAGATACAACACGATAGTAGTTCATCATCATCTTTTTTATTTTTAGCAGCAGTATACTGCCTGATGAGGATATAATAATCAAGACCTACTACATTTCCATACTCTTCAGTAATCATGCCTTATTATAATAAAACGTCAGGTATCTCCTTAAATTTATATAAAGCAATAAATGTAAATTTTTGTGCGTAATTAGTGCCATGTTATCACAATGGGCATGTGAGTGAACACATCAAATTGGTTGGTGCTTGTGCCTGTGACGCTCACAAGGACGCTCAATGACCGTATCTGTGATACGAGTTTCACCAGTGCACAAGTACAAGAATATTTTGATGGCGGGTACTGTTGGGATGGATATATTTGTTGGGCATCCACAGCTGGAGGATGAATTCAAAGAGAATAATGAATGCCCGTGTCTTGTTATATTTCACTACGAGGTATTTCTGCATGTGATGAAACCTTCATAGGAATATAGAACAATGAATCTTTGTTGATCCGTGAAATGTTTGCGGAAGTTGTGACTGTGATACTTGTGAGATTGATTTTTTTTTCAGTGTGAAATTGATTTCTTGTTTGCTTAAAATTAATTTTTCGTTTGTGTGAAATTGAATTTTTTTTCGACTGAAGTAGAATTGATGAAGGGAAAAAATAGTTGATTTCAGAATTGTGATATTTTTTGGTTGTATTTCGAACAAAAATCTTCATTCAAGTTATGACGGATCATTTACCATAGTTACCGCAGAAATTTTCTCAATGCAAAAATGAATGTTCTTTGCATAATTTTAAAAAATGCTTAAAAATTTACTGTGAAAATATTATAAAATTGTCAATGATTTGTAATAAATCTGTAAAAATACAAAAATGAACGAAAATATTTTTGATATACTGATTTATAAACTTGAACAGACGTTTTTGAGATCGTAAACAACCTTTCGGCAGCAATATATCATACCCCGTGAGATACTTGTTGATTATATTTTTAACGCAATCCAGTTGCGGAAAATACTATACAGGAGGAAATTGAACTACCGCAGTGAGGTTATGACTCTAGTAAGGAGACGGAAATTACGCGTGGCAGCAAAATTTAAGAATCAAGTAATTCCCAAATATTCTAGTGTTCTATATGGGATAAATAACGGTGCTTTAATACAATTTTCAAATCAAGTAATTCCTGAATATTCTAGGGTTCTATATTGGATAAATAACAGTGCCCTGGGGACTGATATTCACAAAGACTTGATAGCTGGTGTGCTTCTACACTTACCGATGAGTTTTCGAAAACTTCTAAAAATCTTACCTGACAATACGCTTGGCGCGTTTGCTTATTTATAAACTAGTGTACACAACCCGTCACAAATGACGGGATTCGAGTTTCCTTGCATAAATCCTCCAACTGTGGATGCCCTACAAATATATCCATCCCAACAGTACCCGGCATTTAAATATTCTTGTACTTGTGCACTTGTGAAACTCGTATCACAGATACGGTCATTGAGCGTCCTTGTGAGCGTCACAGACACACGCACCAACCAGTTAAACTAAGAAAACATCTTGCGTTTTATCATACTGAATTTACAAGGATCGAAAGTTGAATGGATCGAGCCACAACACTCCAATACTGAAAGGTATTTTCAGGTTATGTTCTTTAATCTATGAGGTTTAAGTTCTTTCTTAACTACTAGTAGAAAGATAGTCTCCTCATTGATTTCCGTCTTTTGTATGTCTCACAATAACAACTGAAGATTTACCAATTGTTTTTTCTAAAAATGTGAGCATTTTTCCTTAATTACAGTCAAAATTAAAATCAAAGACTTTGAAAATGAATAATATATTGCTAAACATTGTTTTACAGACATTATCATGGAAAAAATCTTGAATCTAATCACCCAGATGTCGTTCTCTTATATTGGTAACTACTTTAAAGTTTAAATACATATTGGATAATTTTTTCATGTTCTAAAATGATGTCCAGTCTTTTAAGATACATAGATTGAAACGAAATTCTAGTTTTATTTTCATCCATAATCTCTATTTCTATTTTAATGATGGAAAAAGTTGGAGAGGCGTAGTGAGAATTTGAAAAAATAAGGGAGGTATTGGCGAGTATTATTTTTTTCCTTTTTTTCTTAAAAAATTAATCTATTTGTCACAGATTTACTATTTTATCGATATTTTATAATTTCCCATGCATGGCTAGCATGATTTTTTTTTCAGTATGTATGCAGCAGGTAGAAATGTTTCATTATATAGATGAAAAGAAATCAACATGAATTCAATTTCTTGGGAGTAGTTACTTTTAATGAGAAAGTCTATGATTCTCTGTGAATTTCGTTAAGAGTAATACTTTAATTTATCATCACCTTTTGATATTCAGGCGGTGAATTAAATATACATATTACGAAATAACTTTATTAAAATTGGTTTTCTTGACATTGATTTCAAGAGAAATTGTCTACTGAAATAAATAAATTTCGCTGATAAGGAGGAAAACCAAGACATAGGTGGCAACACTGAGTGGAATCCGTCCCCGGGTGCGGAGAAGCGGAAATGCCATTTTTTCCAAGCCGACGTTAACTACGTCATAGAAAAAGTTATGAAGCCAAACTACGATATAATACAGCATTTATTTACGCTCTCATTTTGGTTATCATAATCCCCAGAGCAATAATATGCATAAGCTATATATATATATAATATATTTATATATCTTTTTTCAGCAATCTTCCCAATAATCATATATGTTTTTGAATGGTATCCACGATACCATTCCATTTTGCAGTAATAAATATTTCATCTATTATTCAAGAAAATGTTGCTTATCGCGATGAAAACGATAAAGCAATTTTTTTCTTTAAAAACTTGGCTAGTGTTAAAACATACCTATTTACACCATTGGTATGTTTATTTATTTATCTATATATATATTTGGTGTCAGCTTGATCCGTCTCTCTGTGACGCTCACAAGGACGCTCAATGACCGTATCTGTGATACGAGTTTCACCAGTGCATAAATACAAGAATATTTTAATGCCGGGTACTGTTGGGATGGATATATTAGTTGGGCATCCACAGCTGGAGGATTTATTCCATGTAAACATCGAAGCCCTTTATTTAAGAAAGGCCATGTGCACTAGTTAATTGATAATACATGAGGAAACATCAATGGTAATGATGGCAACTCTAACCCTGAACTGTTTTTGATCGGTAACTTCAATAAAAAAACAGTACATCCTTGTGAAACCGATCTGATCGAATTAAATTCGTTGACGAGTTATGAATAAATATAAGCATTATTCTTGGACGTGAATACCGTATGTGTGATACGAATTTTTCCATCATTGCAAAGAAATTTTGGCTCTGGAATAATCCTACCGTGATTTCTGGGTTCCTGATATGGACTTTTAATGGAAACATAGTTCTGAAATCAGGGTAATATCTATCTTTTTGAACTATTGATTTTGCATAAAGATGAAGTGAACACTTTGAAATTCATTTGTTGATTAGTAAGAAACGAAAAACTTCGCATTCGACAACCGTGAAGTTATTTGTTCGTTGGAAACGCTTAGAGCGTAAACTTATGATTGTTACCGTTAAAAATGGAATCGAAATAGAAGGTTTGTATGAATACCTATTTGAAATTTTAAAAGAAAAACTACGTAACAATTTTGAAAATGTTCACAATTATTTTGAAAAATGCTCGGAACATATAAAATAAAGAGAAAATTTTTCTTCACTATTCAGATTGACAAACTTTGACGAGTATTATTGAGATGGGATCCAATAGACTTCAACCTGAGCGTTGGTTCTTGTTTATTGGAGATATTTTTAGCGCAACTCTGTTGCCAAAGAGAATGACTACTATTATACTAAATGAGTACTGACACTTCGAGCGCGACGTGACCCACCGGTGGTCACTCAAGTTTTTTTATACTGCTGCTCACCGACCAGTAGTCACAATCTCAATTATTATCAATGCTTCGTAACAACTAAACGAAGGCGCGATGTATTTAATGTTCGTTATTTTCAAAATTCATTTCTAAAATAACTTCTAATTTGAGTTGAATGTTGAACTTCAGTTTAACACACCGCACTTAACATGTGGAAAAATACTCTGTACGCTTACAAATTAATTATTGAAAAGTATTTAAAAAAATTAAATTGATCAAAAATTAATTGAAATAAATTAAATTAGTCAAAAATGAATTTTAATAAGTTATATTACTCATAAATAATTTTAAGAAATTAAATTATCAAAAATAATTTTAATAAACTAAGTTATTCACAATTAATGTATGTAAATTTAATTATTCAAAAATAATTTTTATAAGTTAAATTAATCAAAATTAATTTTAATGGATTAAATTAATCAAAAATTAATTTCAATAAAAAATAGGTGTTACAAATTATGTTTTAAGAACGACTCAGTACTATAATCGAAAAACTTATCAAAAGTACAGAGTTAAATGGTCGCAGATCGAGCGTTTAGTGAATGTATTGATAATGACTGCCCCTTTTTTCGAAAAAAACACTTCTAACACTCAAAACTACTTCATGATCATTAGACCAGTAAATAAAATAAACTACCCAAGAAACTATATACAGAATTGATATCGTATTCTTCTTAGTATAAAGAATTAAAAAATAATAATAATTATTCTTAGTATAAAGAATGAAAAAAATAATGATAAGTGTTCCTGGTATAAAGAATTAAAAAAATAATAATAATTGTTCTTATTATAAACAATTACATTAATAATAACTGCGGTTGCTATAACCCTTTACAATAATAACAATTTTTCATAGTTTAAACAATAACAATAATTATTCTTAGTATCGCATGAGATGATATATATATAAAAGTTTGTTTCAGGTTCCCTACCAACAATAAGGTGTTCCCAAGAGAGGAAGGCACCATTTAGCATGGAATGAGGGAAGGGGAATTTATGCACAATGTGTGTCAAACGGCAACTTTGAAATAGGGAACGGGGAATTTATGCACAATGTGTGTCAAACAGCAAGTTTGAAATAGGGAACGGGGAATTTATGCACAAGGTGGGTCAATAAACCCTGCTCCTCGAAACCACTTTGAAAGAAGGTAAATGAAATAAGAAAAAATTAAAGAAAAAAATTAGTAGGTGCTGAAAGAATGATAGTGAACTAGAAAAATGAAGTCCGCAACATAACTAAAACTCTACTCCTTCTCGAAAATAAATAAAGGCCTAGTAGGCCATCATTCAGAGAGAATAATAAATCAAATAAACTAAATTAAATTAAATTGAAATTAATAAATAAACTAAATTAAATTAAATTGAATTAAATAGATAAACTAAATTATATTAAATAGAATTAAAGAAATTTAATTAATTATAAATTACATAAATAACTTTAATTTATTATTAAGGTTGAGTAGGCCAGTCTTGCCTACCTAACCTTCAGTTCAGGACCTCACATCTTCCCCCTACGAGCACCAATTCCCCTTGACACAAGAGTTGTATCTCACGTAATGTATTTCCTATATTTATAATAAACGATATTATATACGAAACAATATAATATAAAGAACGATATTATATAATAAATATAGTGTAATAAACAATATTATATAATAAATAATATATGATAAACGGTATTATATAACAAACAATATAACATAAAAACAATATTATATAACAAACGATATTTTATAATAAATATTATATAATAAACGATATATTATAATTAATATTATGTAATACGGGATATCACATTTTAATGAATATTATTTCATAAATGATATTATATTATTATAAATATTATATAATGAATATTATTTTATTAAAAATAATTATATTATAAACGATATTATATGTATAAAGAACGATCATTTCGAAAGGGTATTTTTAAATTCGTAATGTGAATTCCACTTTTTTTAAATCGATCAAGATAATAGGAAACAACATTAACTTCGTAATACTTTTCACGGTACTTGAGCTCTTCAATCATTGTAAAATTCTCTGTTCATTATAAATATTAAATCACTTTAATATCCCCTATTCAAAAAAAGTATTTAAGCAACCAAATATTTCCTGCTCATTTTAAATATTAAATCATAAATAATCACTGTTACATTTTACATATTGAATAAATCTAACGTTCCTTGTTCATATTAAGTATTAAATCATTAATATTCCTCGTTCATATTATATATCAAATCACAAATATTCTTTTTCATATAAAGTATTAAATCCCTAATATCACTTGTTCATTTTAAATATCGTTGTAATATTCCCCATTCATTTCAAGTCTCAAATCAATCTAATACTCCCCGATCATTTCATAAGAGTTTAAAATATTTCTGGTCCTAGTCAGTGTTCCAAACGGTGTGAAAATACGCAACTTCATTCCTTTACGCTAGTGTGATCATTCCAGTCCATTGTTATCAATTCCATATCAAGCGGCGTCGCCATTGTGCAGTACTGGCCATTGAAGCAAGTTGTATAGCTTCGTCACCTTGTGCTTTGTGGCGTCCGTGACCGTAGCGTTAGCGTGATCTACTCAGGAGGTCCGAGTCACGCAAATCTCCTGAAAGCATCTGCCGTTTTCTCAGTCGAGTTTGAAAAGTATAATCGCCTTTGTCGTTTTCTAATCGTCGGTTATCCAAAGCACAAATAAGTATTAATGAAGATATATTTTTGTTCTTAAAGGAGTGATAGGTGATTGTTAATACGCTTCTCCGAAACAACTTTACTCACCGGGATACGTGCAATACGCAGCGTTGGTGCCGCTGAAAAAAAGTACAAAATGTGAAAAGGAAAACAATTTCATAAATAGAGCTTACGTTATGACAAGAGAGCATAGCAATGAAGTCATACACTGGAGGTACCAATTACGTTACCTCATGCTTAGACGAACTAATCATTAGTGAAAGAATTTCTCACCCTGGGAGAATTAACTTTAAAGATTTTAACGGTATCGGAAGTACTTAACGCACTTTCAATTGAATAAAATTAGTGATTGGAATTAACGTAAATGTACCATTATTGGGATATGACAATGAAAAAGAGATTTAATTTATTAACAAAAAACACTTTAAAATATATCATCTATCATCTCTTATACAATAAAACGCCAAGTGTTCTTGAATTTCACAATAAATAGAAAGATTTATATATTTTTCTGCGCGTGATTAGTGCCATGTCATCACAATGGGCATGTGAGTGAACACATCAAATTGGTTGGTGCGTGTGTCTGTGACGCTCACAAGGACGCTCAATGACCGTATCTGTGATACGAGTTTCACCAGTGCACAAGTACAAGAATATTTTGATGGCGGGTACTGTTGGGATGGATATATTTGTTGGGCATCCACGTCTGGAGGATTTGTTTGATGGCGGGTACTGTTGGCATGGATATATTTGTTGGGCATCCACAGCTGGAGGATTTGTTTAATGGCGGGTACTGTTGGCATGGATATATTTGTTGGGCATCCACAGCTGGAGGATTTGTTTAATGGCGGGTACTGTTGGCATGGATATATTTGTTGGGCATCCACAGCTGGAGGATTTGTTTAATGGCGGGTACTGTTGGCATGGATATATTTGTTGGGCATCCACAGCTGGAGGATTTGTTTGATGGCGGGTACTGTTGGGATGGATATATTTGTTGGGCATCCACGTCTGGAGGATTTGTTTGATGGCGGGTACTGTTGGCATGGATATATTTGTTGGGCATCCACAGCTGGAGGATTTGTTTAATGGCGGGTACTGTTGGCATGGATATATTTGTTGGGCATCCACAGCTGGAGGATTTGTTTAATGGCGGGTACTGTTGGCATGGATATATTTGTTGGGCATCCACAGCTGGAGGATTTGTTTAATGGCGGGTACTGTTGGCATGGATATATTTGTTGGGCATCCACAGCTGGAGGATTTGTTTAATGGCGGGTACTGTTGGCATGGATATATTTGTTGGGCATCCACGTCTGGAGGATTTGTCTGAAGGAAATATCGAATCCCGTCATTTAGAACGGGTCGTGTACACTGATGTTGTATAATGGATGGAATTACTCATTAAAGTGCAGGTTATTTCGCATACCTAAGATGTTTATTTTCTTCATTGATATACGCTTATTGCTAATTTACTTTAATTAAAAAATAAATTGCAAATTTGCTTCTATTGCGTATTTAATTGCTAATTTTCGTTTTTTAAAAAGTTTAATGCTAATTTGCTTTTATTAGAAAGTTATTTACAAAAATGCGCAAATTAAAAAATTGAAGAAAAAATAAAAAAGATAAGTGCTAATTTTTTCTTAACTAAAAAGTAAATTTACAAGTTCATTGCTGATTTATGCAAATGAGAGATTTAACAAGTGGGGCACATGTGGCCCAATGCGAGGGGAATCAGCAAACAAAACAACAACCGTAATATAAAAAGCGAAATACAATAAATAATATAAAAAGAAACGAATAAA
This sequence comes from Morinoia aosen, assembly GCA_030386875.1. NCBI lineage: Eukaryota > Metazoa > Arthropoda > Malacostraca > Amphipoda > Talitridae > Morinoia > Morinoia aosen. Next base: position 114,298,769 of record CM059576.1, read on the forward strand.
TAAATATGTAAAATAAATATGAAAATAACAGCACACATCAGAAATAAAATAGAAATATAACATAAAGAACGCATAAATAAAATCAGTACGGATATTTACCAAAGCTTCGCCACAGATTGACTTGCATCGTCAAACAGATTTTTAAAATACTCTTTTCTGTGCTTTTCAGGCAGGAAATGTTCGTTGATGATCTGTTTGGGACTTGACATATCTCTTTAGAAATCTGTTCTCACACGAATTAGATACATTTTCACTAGTGCACACGGCCCGTCACTAGTGTACACGGCCCGTCACTAGTGTACACGGCCCGTCACTAGTGTACACGGCCCGTCACTAGTGTACACGGCCCGTCACTAGTGTACACGGCCCGTCACTAGTTTACAAGGCCCGTCACTAGTGTACACTGCCCGTCACTAGTGTACACGGCCCGTCACTAGTGTACAAGGCCCGTCACTAGTGCACACGGCCCGTCACTAGTGCACACGGCCCGCCACTAGTGTACATGGCCCGTCACTAGTGCACACGGCCCGCCACTAGTGCACACGGCCCGCCACTAGTGTACACGGCCCGTCACTAGTGTACACGGCCCGTCACTAGTGCACACGGCCCGCCACTAGTGTACAAGGCCCGTCACTAGTGTACACGGCCCGTCACTAGTGTACAAGGCCCGTCACTAGTGTACAAGGCCCGTCACTAGTGTACACGGCCCGTCACTAGTGTACAAGGCCCGTCACTAGTGTACACGGCCCGTCACTAGTGTACACGGCCCGTCACTAGTGTACAAGGCCCGTCACTAGTGTACACGGCCCGTCACTAGTGTACAAGGCCCGTCACTAGTGTACACGGCCCGTCACTAGTGTACACGGCCCGTCACTAGTGTACAAGGCCCGTCACTAGTGTACACGGCCCGTCACTAGTGTACACGGCCCGTCACTAGTGCACAAGGCCCGTCACTAGTGTACACGGCCCGTCACTAGTGTACAAGGCCCGTCACTAGTGTACACGGCCCGTCACTAGTGTACACGGCCCGTCACTAGTGCACAAGGCCCGTCACTAGTGCACAAGGCCCGTCACTAGTGTACACGGCCCGTCACTAGTGTACAAGGCCCGTCACTAGTGTACACGGCCCATCACTAGTGTACACGGCCCGTCACTAGTGTGCAAGGCCCGTCACTAGTGTACACGGCCCGTCACTAGTGTACACGGCCCGTTACTAGTGCACGAGGCCCGTCACTAGTGTACACGGCCCGTCACTAGTGTACAAGGCCCGTCACTAGTGTACACGGCCCGTTACTAGTTCACAAGGCCCGTCACTAGTGTACACGGCCCGTTACTAGTGCACAAGGCCCGTCACTAGTGTACACGGCCCGTTACTAGTGCACAAGGCCCGTCACTAGTGTACACGGCCCGTCACTAGTGTACACGGCCCGTTACTAGTGCACAAGGCCCGTCACTAGTGCACAAGGCCCGTCACTAGTGTACACGGCCCGTCACTAGTGTACACGGCCCGTTACTAGTGCACAAGGCCCGTCACTAGTGTACACGGCCCGTCACTAGTGTACACGGCCCGTTACTAGTGCACAAGGCCCGTCACTAGTGTACACGGCCCGTCACTAGTGTACACGGCCCGTCACTAGTGTACAAGGCCCGTCACTAGTGTACACGGCCCGTCACTAGTGTACACGGCCCGTCACTAGTGTACAAGGCCCGTCACTAGTGTACAAGGCCCGTCACTAGTGTACACGGCCCGTCACTAGTGTACACGGCCCGTCACTAGTGTACAAGGCCCGTCACTAGTGTACACGGCCCGTCACTAGTGTACACGGCCCGTCACTAGTGTACACGGCCCGTCACTAGTGTACAAGGCCCGTCACTAGTGTACACGGCCCGTCACTAGTGTACACGGCCCGTCACTAGTGTACACGGCCCGTCACTAGTGTACACGGCCCGTCACTAGTGTACACGGCCCGTCACTAGTGTACACGGCCCGTCACTAGTGTACAAGGCCCGTCACTAGTGTACACGGCCCGTCACTAGTGTACACGGCCCGTCACTAGTGTACAAGGCCCGTCACTAGTGTACACGGCCCGTCACTAGTGTACACGGCCCGTCACTAGTGTACAAGGCCCGTCACTAGTGTACACGGCCCGTCACTAGTGTACACGGCCCGTCACTAGTGCACAAGGCCCGTCACTAGTGTACACGGCCCGTCACTAGTGTACACGGCCCGTCACTAGTGTACACGGCCCGTCACTAGTGTACACGGCCCGTCACTAGTGTACACGGCCCGTCACTAGTGTACACGGCCCGTCACTAGTTGACACGACCCATCACAAATGACGGGATTCGATATTTCCTGCAGACAAATCCTCCAGCTGTGGATGCCCAACAAATATATCCATGCCAGCAGTACCCGCCATTAAACAAATCCTCCAGCTGTGGATGCCCAACAAATATATCCATGCCAACAGTACCCGCCATTAAACAAATCCTCCAGATGTAGATGCCCAACAAATATATCCATGCCAACAGTACCCGCCATTAAACAAATCCTCCAGCTCTGGATGCCCAACAAATATATCCATGCCAACAGTACCCGCCATTAAACAAAACCTCCAGCTGTGGATGCCCAACAAATATATCCATGCCAACAGTACCCGCCATTAAACAAAACCTCCAGCTGTGGATGCCCAACAAATATATCCATGCCAACAGTACCCGCCATTAAACAAATCCTCCAGACGTGGATGCCCAACAAATATATCCATGCCAACAGTACCCGCCATTAAACAAATCCTCCAGCTGTGGATGCCCAACAAATATATCCATGCCAACAGTACCCGCCATTAAACAAATCTTCCAGCTGTGGATGCCCAACAAATATATCCATGCCAACAGTACCCGCCATTAAACAAAACCTCCAGCTGTGGATGCCCAACAAATATATCCATGCCAACAGTACCCGCCATTAAACAAATCCTCCAGACGTGGATGCCCAACATATATATCCATGCCAACAGTACCCGCCATTAAACAAATCCTCCAGCTGTGGATGCCCAACAAATATATCCATGCCAACAGTACCCGCCATTAAACAAATCCTCCAGCTGTGGATGCCCAACAAATATATCCATGCCAACAGTACCCGCCATTAAACAAATCCTATAGCTGTGGATGCCCAACAAATATATCCATGCCAACAGTACCCGCCATTAAACAAATCCTCCAGACGTGGATGCCCAACAAATATATCCATGCCAACAGTACCCGCCATTAAACAAATCCTCCAGCTGTGGATGCCCAACAAATATATCCATGCCAACAGTACCCGCCATTAAACAAATCCTCCAGACGTGGATGCCCAACAAATATATCCATGCCAACAGTACCCGCCATTAAACAAATCCTCCAGCTGTGGATGCCCAACAAATATATCCATGCCAACAGTACCCGCCAGTAAACAAATCCTCCAGACGTGGATGCCCAACATATATATCCATGCCAACAGTACCCGCCATTAAACAAATCCTCCAGCTGTGGATGCCCAACAAATATATCCATGCCAACAGTACCCGCCATTAAACAAATCCTCCAGCTGTGGATGCCCAACAAATATATCCATGCCAACAGTACCCGCCATTAAACAAATCCTCCAGCTGTGGATGCCCAACAAATATATCCATGCCAACAGTACCCGCCATCAAACAAATCCTCCAGACGTGGATGCCCAACAAATATATCCATGCCAACAGTACCCACCATTAAACAAATCCTCCAGCTGTGGATGCCCAACAAATATATCCATGCCAACAGTACCCGCCATTAAACAAATCCTCCAGCTGTGGATGCCCAACAAATATATCCATGCCAACAGTACCCGCCATTAAACAAATCCTCCAGCTGTGGATGCCCAACAAATATATCCATGCCAACAGTACCCGCTATTAAACAAATCCTCCAGCTGTGGATGCCCAACAAATATATCCATGCCAACAGTACCCGCCATTAAACAAATCCTCCAGCTGTGGATGCCCAACAAATATATCCATGCCAACAGTACCCGCCATTAAACAAATCCTCCAGCTGTGGATGCCCAACAAATATATCCATGCCAACAGTACCCGCCATTAAACAAATCCTCCAGCTGTGGATGCCCAACAAATATATCCATGCCAACAGTACCCGCCATTAAACAAATCCTCCAGTGGATGCCCAACAAATATATCCATGCCAACAGTACCCGCCATTAAACAAATCCTCCAGCTGTGGATGCCCAACAAATATATCCATGCCAACAGTACCCGCCATTAAACAAATCCTCCGGCTGTGGATGCCCAACAAATATATCCATGCCAACAGTACCCGCCATTAAACAAATCCTCCAGCTGTGGATGCCCAACAAATATATCCATGCCAACAGTACCCGCCATTAAACAAATCCTCCAGCTGTGGATGCCCAACAAATATATCCATGCCAACAGTACCCGCCATCAAAATATTCTTGTACTTGTGCACTGGTGGAACTCGTATCACAGATACGGTCATTGAGCGTCCTTGTGAGCGTCATAAAGCGACGGAAGAAGCAGACACCAAACAAATATACAAATGAAGTCAAAACGAAATGTAAATCCTTCTTTTGCTTATGCATCGGAATTAGAATATGAAAATGTTACAACACTCTGAAGTAACTTCATTATTAACTCGTACACATCCTGCTTTTATCAAATAAATCATTCTCCACAGAAGCAATACCGAAGGAACGAAGTCATACCAACAGTTATACAGAAGTCATACCAACAGTTATACAGAAGTCATACCAACAGTTATACAGAAGTCATACCAACAGTTATACAGAAGTCATACCAACAGTTATACAGAAGTCATACCAACAGTTATACAGAAGTCATACCAACAGTTATACAGAAGTCATACCAACAGTTATACAGAAGTCATACCAACAGTTATACAGAAGTCATAGCAATAGTTATACAGAAGTCATACCAACAGTTATACAGAAGTCATAGCATTAGTTATACAGAAGTCATACCAACAGTTATACAGAAGTCATAGCAATAGTTATACAGAAGTCATAGCAATAGTTATACAGAAGTCATACCAACAGTTATACAGAAGTCATACCAACAGTTATACAGAAGTCATACCAACAGTTATACAGAAGTCATACCAACAGTTATACAGAAGTCATACCAACAGTTATACAGAAGTCATACCAACAGTTATACAGAAGTCATAGCAATAGTTATACAGAAGTCATACCAACAGTTATACAGAAGTCATACCAACAGTTATACAGAAGTCATACCAACAGTTATACAGAAGTCATAGCAATAGTTATACAGAAGTCATACCAACAGTTATACAGAAGTCATACCAACAGTTATACAGAAGTCATAGCAATAGTTATACAGAAGTCATACCAACAGTTATACAGAAGTCATACCAACAGTTATACAGAAGTCATACCAACAGTTATACAGAAGTCATACCAACAGTTAAACAGAAGTCATACCAACAGTTATACAGAAGTCATCCCAACAGTTATACAGAAGTCATAGCAATAATTATACAGAAGTCATACCAACAGTTATACAGAAGTCATAGCAATAGTTATACAGAAGTCATACCAACAGTTATACAGAAGTCATACCAACAGTTATACAGAAGTCATAGCAATAGTTATACAGAAGTCATACCAACAGTTATACAGAAGTCATACCAACAGTTATACAGAAGTCATACCAACAGTTATACAGAAGTCATACCAACAGTTATACAGAAGTCATAGCAACAGTTATACAGAAGTCATACCAACAGTTATACAGAAGTCATACCAACAGTTATACAGAAGTCATACCAACAGTTATACAGAAGTCATACCAACAGTTATACAGAAGTCATACCAACAGTTATACAGAAGTCATACCAACAGTTATAGAGAAGTCATACCAACAGTTATACAGAAGTCATACCAACAGTTATACAGAAGTCATACCAACAGTTATACAGAAGTCATACCAACAGTTATACAGAAGTCATACCAACAGTTATACAGAAGTCATACCAACAGTTATACAGAAGTCATAGCAATAGTTATACAGAAGTCATACCAACAGTTATACAGAAGTCATACCAACAGTTATACAGAAGTCATACCAACAGTTATACAGAAGTCATAGCAATAGTTATACAGAAGTCATACCAACAGTTATACAGAAGTCATACCAACAGTTATACAGAAGTCATAGCAATAGTTATACAGAAGTCATACCAACAGTTATACAGAAGTCATACCAACAGTTATACAGAAGTCATACCAACAGTTATACAGAAGTCATACCAACAGTTAAACAGAAGTCATACCAACAGTTATACAGAAGTCATCCCAACAGTTATACAGAAGTCATAGCAATAATTATACAGAAGTCATACCAACAGTTATACAGAAGTCATAGCAATAGTTATACAGAAGTCATACCAACAGTTATACAGAAGTCATACCAACAGTTATACAGAAGTCATAGCAATAGTTATACAGAAGTCATACCAACAGTTATACAGAAGTCATACCAACAGTTATACAGAAGTCATACCAACAGTTATACAGAAGTCATACCAACAGTTATACAGAAGTCATAGCAACAGTTATACAGAAGTCATACCAACAGTTATACAGAAGTCATACCAACAGTTATACAGAAGTCATACCAACAGTTATACAGAAGTCATACCAACAGTTATACAGAAGTCATACCAACAGTTATACAGAAGTCATACCAACAGTTATAGAGAAGTCATACCAACAGTTATACAGAAGTCATACCAACAGTTATACAGAAGTCATACCAACAGTTATACAGAAGTCATACCAACAGTTATACAGAAGTCATACCAACAGTTATACAGAAGTCATACCAACAGTTATACAGAAGTCATAGTAATAGTTATACAGAAGTCATACCAACAGTTATACAGAAGTCATAGTAATAGTTATACAGAAGTCATACCAACAGTTATACAAAAGTCATACCAACAGTTATACAGAAGTCATACCAACAGTTAAACAGAAGTCATACCAACAGTTATACAGAAGTCATACCAACAGTTATACAGAAGTCATACCAACAGTTATACAGAAGTCATACCAACAGTTATACAGAAGTCATACCAACAGTTATACAGAAGTCATACCAACAGTGATACAGAAGTCATACCAACAGTTATACAGAAGTCATAGCAATAGTTATACAGAAGTCATACCAACAGTTATACAGAAGTCATACCAATAGTTATACAGAAGTCATAGCAACAGTTATACAGAAGTCATACCAATAGTTATACAGAAGTCATACCAACAGTTATACAGAAGTCATACCAACAGTTATACAGAAGTCATACCAACAGTTATACAGAAGTCATACCAATAGTTATACAGAAGTCATACCAACAGTTATACAGAAGTCATACCAATAGTTATACAGAAGTCATAGCAATAGTTATACAGAAGTCATACCAACAGTTATACAGAAGTCATACCAACAGTTATACAGAAGTCATAGCAATAATTATACAGAAGTCATACCAACAGTTATACAGAAGTCATACCAATAGTTATACAGAAGTCATAGCAATAGTTATACAGAAGTCATACCAACAGTTATACAGAAGTCATAGCAATAGTTATACAGAAGTCATACCAACAGTTATACAGAAGTCATACCAATAGTTATACAGAAGTCATACCAACAGTTATACAGAAGTCATACCAACAGTTATACAGAAGTCATACCAACAGTTATACAGAAGTCATACCAACAGTTATACAGAAGTCATACCAACAGTTATACAGAAGTCATACCAACAGTTATACAGAAGTCATACCAACAGTTATACAGAAGTCATACCAACAGTTATACAGAAGTCATACCAACAGTTATACAGAAGTCATACCAACAGTTATACAGAAGTCATACCAATAGTTATACAGAAGTCATACCAACAGTTATACAGAAGTCATACCAACAGTTATACAGAAGTCATACCAACAGTTATACAGAAGTCATACCAACAGTTATACAGAAGTCATACCAACAGTTATACAGAAGTCATACCAATAGTTATACAGAAGTCATACCAACAGTTATACAGAAGTCATATCAACAGTTATACAGAAGTCATACCAACAGTTATACAGAAGTCATACCAACAGTTATACAGAAGTCATACCAACAGTTATACAGAAGTCATACCAACAGTTATACAGAAGTCATACCAATAGTTATACAGAAGTCATACCAACAGTTATACAGAAGTCATACCAACAGATATACAAGAGTTACACAGAAGTTACACAGACATACACTCGCAAACAAATGAACACAAGTGATGTATGCAAGCATCCAACACACAACCGGTTTCCATGTACGCCGATGGAGCGGAATGCTTGCGTTTTTTGTTGTTGTTCCGTAATTTCTCTGGGAATCTGATTGTGCAAATGTAGGGGGTGTTTGTGTGTGCGTGTTTGTGTGTGTGTGCGTGTTTGTGTGTGTACGTGTTTGTGTGTGTGTGCATGGTTGTGTGTGCGTTTTTGTGTGTGTGCGTGTGAAGGTGTTTCTGTGTGTGTGTGTGTGCGTATGTGTGTGTGTACTTGTTTGTGTGTGAGTTTGTATGTGCGTGTACGTGTTTGTGTGCGTTTTTGCGTGTGGGTTCATGTATATGCGTGTTTGTGTACAGGTTTGTGTGTGTGTGCGTTTTGTGTGTGTGTGTGTTTTGTTCTGACGAAGCACTTTGCTCCACAGAAGGTCTTTGTGAGACAGATACCTTACCGGCCGGTGTTGCCACTCCTACAAAATGTCTTGAACTCCAAAAATGTCATGGACAGGTGTTTCAAATTCCTTAATTAGCTTATAGAATGAGGTTTTAATTAACACGAACTGCAACTTTTCAAATTTGGTGAGATATTTCATTCGTGAAATGGTTAAAAAATTCTAAAACCCGTATAAGGTGTCCCGAAAAGTGATGAAATCGCTCAAGAAAAGGAAATTCTTGGGATTTTGAGGCCTATCCAAAGGAGCCGTATCCAGTTCACAAGCAATTGATCACCAGCTTCTATTAGCATCATGCATTATATTTTCACTACCTAGAAACAACATTATATATTATTAATATTAATGAGATTACAAATACTTCATAGTAATAATAATATGTCGAATTATATGAACTGGATTTCATTAACCTGCCCCGGATGCTGACCGAAGCTTGGGACTTGCCCATCAGACTGTTCAGGCATCAAGTCAACTTTCAGTCAGTGCTTCCGCTGACACGATCACGTGTGGGTGTGTGAAGTAACGCGCTCCATGTTGAGTCACTGAAGAAAGTGTGGTTAACAGTTTTCCTTCACTCCTTTGCGATTATCGTATCCTACGAAAGATAATAAATCAAATGAACACAATTTTGAACAAATGTCATTGTTTTGCGGTAGGTTTGGAGGGTATTTGAGACATATCAGAAACCCGAATTCGGAATTTCAATGCCAGCCGAAGGAACAGACGAGAAAATTGACCGTCAGACGAAGTCTTGAAGCGGAAAGCTGAAAAAAGGAAATAAAAAAAGGATATAAAAAACATATACGGCGGAGGTGTGTGTGAACTTTACCTGGCGGAGAGAGGAGGTTGTGCTTCTGCTGCCCTAAATTGTGACGTGTTAGATGAGTATAGTGATGTGTTAAATGGGTATTTATTAAGTTTTGTGATGTTAAATGGTTATTTGTTGAGGATTGTGATGTTAAATGGTTATTTATTGAGGATTGTGGTGCTAAATGGTTATATATTGAGGATTGTGGTGTAAATTGGCTATTTATTGAGGATTGTGATGTTAAATGGTTATTTATTGAGGATTGTGATGTTAAATGGTTATTTATTGAGTTTTGTGATGTTAAATGGTTATTCATTGAGTTTTGTGATGTTAAATGGTTATTCATTGAGTTTTGTGATGTTAAATGCTTATTTATTGAGGAATGTGATATTAAATGGGCATTTATTGAGTATCGTGGTGCTAAATGGTTATTTATTGAGGATTGTGATGGTAAATGGTTATTTACTGAGGATTGTGGTGTTAAATGGTTATTTATTGAGGATTGTGGTGTTAAATGGTTATTTATTGAGGATTGTGGTGTTAAGTGGTTATTTATTGAGTATCGTGATTTGTTAAATGAAAATTAATTGAGTATTGTGATTTTAAATGGTTATTTTTTGAGTGTTGTGATGTGTTAAATTGGGTATGGTGATGTGTTAAATGGGTATAGTGATGTGTTAGATGGGTATAGTGATGTGTTAAATGGGTATAGTGATGTGTTAGATGGGTATAGTGATGTGTTAAATGGGTATAGCGATGTGTTGAATGGGTATAGTGATGTGTTGAATGGGTATAGTGATGTGTTAAATGGGTATAGTGATGTGTTAAATGGGTATAGCGATGTGTTGAATGGGTATAGTGATGTGTTGAATGGGTATAGTGATGTGTTAAATGGGGATAGTGATGTGTTAAATGGGTATAGTGATGTGTTAAATGGGTATAGTGATGTGTTAAATGGGTATAGCGATGTGTTGAATGGGTATAGTGATGTGTTGAATGGGTATAGTGATGTGTTAAATGGGTATAGTGATGTGTTAAAGATGTATAGTGATGTGTTAAATGGGTATAGTGATGTGTTAAATGGATATAGTGATGTGTTAAATGGGTATAGCGATGTGTTGAATGGGTATAGTGATGTGTTGAATGGGTATAGTGATGTGTTAAATGGGTATAGTGATGTGTTAAATGGGTATAGTGATGTGTTAAATGGGTATAGTGATGTGTTAAATGGATATAGTGATGTGTTAAATGGGTATAGTGATGTGTTGAATGGGTATAGTGATGTGTTGAATGGGTATAGTGATGTGTTAAATTGGGTATGGTGATGTGTTAAATGGGTATAGTGATGTGTTAGATGGGTATAGTGATGTGTTAAATGGGTATAGTGATGTGTTAAATGGGTATAGTGATGTGTTGAATGGGTATAGTGATGTGTTAAATGGATATAGTGATGTGTTAAATGGGTATAGCGATGTGTTGAATGGGTATAGTGATGTGTTAAATGGATATAGTGATGTGTTAAATGGTATAGTGATGTGTTGAATGGGTATAGTGATGTGTTAAATGGGTATAGCGATGTGTTGAATGGGTATAGTGATGTGTTAAATGGATATAGTGATGTGTTAAATGGTATAGTGATGTGTTGAATAGGTATAGTGATGTGTTAAATGGGTATAGTGATGTGTTAAATGGGTATAGTGATGTGTTAAATGGGTATAGCGATGTGTTGAATGGGTATAGTGATGTGTTAAATGGATATAGTGATGTGTTGAATGGGTATAGCGATGTGTTAAATGGGTATAGTGATGTGTTAAATGGGTATAGTGATGTGTTGAATGGGTATAGTGATGTGTTGAATGGGTATAGTGATGTGTTAAATGGGTATAGTGATGTGTTGAATGGGTATAGCGATGTGTTAAATGGGTATAGTGATGTGTTAAATGGGTATAGTGATGTGTTAAATGGGTATAGTGATGTGTTGAATGGGTATAGTGATGCGTTAAATGGGTATAGTGATGTGTTAAATGGGTATAGTGATGTGTTAAATGGGTATAGTGATGTGTTAAATGGGTATAGTGATGCGTTAAATGGGTATAGTGATGTGTTAAATGGGTATAGTGATGTGTTGAATGGGTATAGTGATGTGTTAAATGGGTATAGTGATGTGTGAGATGGGTATAGTGATGTGTTAGATGGGTATAGTGATGTGTTAAATAGGTAAGATAAAGTATTGGACAGGAATATAGTGATTGTTTTGACATATTTAATAGATATAAAGTAATATTGCGGCTTCGTTCCCGTATTAAATAGGTGCTACCTTGTATTTATTGAGTATTTAGGAAGTATTATGTCATATATAGAGGGTCCTCAGTATATGTTAGGAAGTATTTGTTGTAAAATGCGTTACGGAGAAACTTATTGGAATTAAAACCATTCATGTTCGCAAACGAAATTGCATGTTTTTCATGACCTTAAATTATTATGTTACTTATAATTATAAGTTATATATATTAGTTATATGTAACTTATAATATATGCCCTGTACGATATAAATATCTCTTATGTGGAATATATAATAATTACAGTATATGTAACTTGTAACTTGCTCCATGTAAGATATAGATATTGCTTATGTGGAATATATGATAATTATATGTAACTTATAATATATACCCTGTAAGATATACATATCTCTTATGTGGAATATATAATAATTACAGTGTATGTAACTTGTAACTTGCTCCATGTAAGATATAGATATAACCTACGAATCGGGTTTAGATATCTTGAAATGTGTGTTCGTAATGCATGTTTCACCTTACATGAATCTCAATATTTCCTTTTTTCTTATCAATCTTTTTCTTTTATTTATTTATTTTATATGTTTATGCTTTATTTATTTATTTCAATTAAATTGTTTTTAGCTTAACAATGATGCTTCTTAAGAAAAAACCGTATTTAAAATTTGAAAAATAGGTGGAAAAACCGAACTTTTGAACTTTGATATGGGTTCCGTTAACTTCCTGTGTTTTTATTTATATATTTGTGTTTACTATCAATTTAATGGTAAATATTTGTTTGAATGTCATTGTGATGCCAAATATTTGTTTTAATTTTGCTGTGATACTAAATGTTCGTGTTAACTATCAATATTTCTTACGATTACGTATTACTTTCGATTAAATATTACTTACAATTAAATATTAGCTACAATTCAATAATACTTACAATTAAACATTAATTAAACTTAAATATTACCTAAGATTAAATATTACTTACGATTTAATATTACCTACTATTTTATATTACTTACCATTAAATATTATTTATGAATAAATATTAGTTACGAATAAAAAATTGTTAAATTTTCCCGTGAATAGAAAATTAAAATTTTGCCCAGCGTGAGGCAGTTGTGTGGTGGAGTCTCTGGCATAGGCCTGCTAGGCCTAGGTGCACACGGCAGCTTTTATCTATATAACGCGCATACGTACCATGTACCGCAGATTAGAACTTAGGGTGTGAAACTTGTTCTCATTTCGGACTGCAGATTTAACGAAGAAAACGGGGTTTGAAATTAGAAGTGTTTGTAAGTATGTCAGCAAAACGGTTTTCAAAATGTAAAAGTGTTTGTAACGTACAAGTATTTCTTCAGGAAAACTGGATTTGAAGTTAGAAATGTTTGTAGCGTATAAGTTCTTCCGTAAATCTGGTTTTAAAATGTAGAATTGTTCGTAACCTGGAAGAATTTTTTCAGAAAATACGTGGAGGAATTTAAAAGTGTTTTCGAAATGAGTTGAAGCTGAAAAAATGGTTGTTTTTTCAGTGAAATTTGGAGAAGTTTGTTGGAATTGAGAAAATCCTAACGAAATGCTTATTGTTTTCAGTGAAATAGGTAATTACTTTAATGGTTAAATTTAACGAAAATTGTATCATTGTATTATAAAATTGTATTATTATCGAAAAAATTGTATTATCAAAATTGTTGTATTGTATCGTGGTTAAGCTTAGCGAAAAATTCGTCGCACGGTATAATATATATCTTTTTGAGGAATTTGAAATGATTCAATTTTAATTACGTTAACTATTCTTCAATTAATTATAACGTATTATCTTCATCGTTTAATTATAAGGTATTAATTTATTCAAATAATTAGGAAACTTAATTTTCTCGATTAATTATAAGGTGATAATTTGTTCGATTATCTATTAAACTTAATTTCTAGATCAATTATAAAATGTCAATCGATTAGATTAGTTATAAGATATTAATTTCTTCGATCAACTATAATATTTATTTCTACGATTAATATTCATTCTCCTGAAGCTCGTCAGTGCGACCTTCAGTCGGGCCTGAAGGTCGCACTGACGCATTTCTGTCCGGTTTATGACGTCAATTTCTCGGTGATTGTAACGGGTTATAACGGGCCCTCTGTGGTTGTAACGGGCGCTGTGTGGTTGTAACGGGCGCTGTGTGGTTGTAACGGGCGCTGTGTGGTTGTAACGGGCGCTGTGTGGTTGTAACGGGTGCTGTGTGGTTGTAACGGGTGCTGTGTGGTTGTAACGGGTGCTCTGTTGTTGTAACGGGTGCTGTGTGGTTGTAGCGGGCGCTCTGTGGTTGTAACGGGTGCTGTGTGGTTGTAACGGGTGCTGTGTGGTTGTAACGGGTGCTCTGTTGTTGTAACGGGCGCTCTGTGGTTGTAACGGGCGCTGTGTGGTTGTAACGGGCATTGAGTGGTTGTAACGCGCCGACTGTGGTTGTAACGGGTGCTGTGTGGTTGTAACGGGCGCTGTGTGGTTGTAACGGGCGCTGTGTGGTTGTAACGGGTGCTGTGTGGTTGTAACGGGTGCTGTGTGGTTGTAACGGGTGCTCTGTTGTTGTAACGGGCGCTCTGTGGGTGTAACGGGCCCTCTGTGGTTGTAACGCGCCGAGTGTGGTTGTAACGGGCGCTGTGTGGTTGTAACGGGCGCTGTGTGGTTGTAACGGGTGCTCTGTTGTTGTAACGGGCGCTCTGTGGTTGTAACGGGCACTGTGTGGTTGTAACGGGTGCTGTGTGGTTGTAACGGGCGTTCTGTGGTTGTAACGGGTGCTGTGTGGTTGTTACGGGCGCTGTGGGGTTGTAACGCACCGAGTGTGGTTGTAACGGGCGCTGTGTGGTTGTAACGGGCGCTCTGTGGTTGTAACGGGCGCTCTGTGGTTGTAACCGGCGCTCTGTGGTTGTAACGGGCACTGTGTGGTTGTAACGGGCGCTGTGTGGTTGTAACGGGCACTGTGTCGTTGTAACTGGTGCTGTGTGGTTGTAACGGGCGTTCTGTGGTTGTAACGGATGCTGTGTGGTTGTAACGGGCACTGAGTGGTTGTAACGCACCGAGTGTGGTTGTAACGGGCGCTGTGTGGTTGTAACGGGCGCTGTGTCGTTGTAACGGGCGTTATGTGGTTGTAACGGGTGCTGTGTGGTTGTTACGGGCGCTGTGGGGTTGTAACGGGCGTTATGTGGTTGTAACGGGCGCTGTGGGGTTGTAACGGGTGCTGTGTGGTTGTAGCGGGCGCTCTGTGGTTGTAACGGGCGCTCTGTGGTTGTAACGGGCACTGTGTGGTTGTAACGGCGCTGTGTGGTTGTAACGGGCACTGTGTCGTTGTAACGGGTGCTGTGTGGTTGTAACGGGCGTTCTGTGGTTGTAACGGGTGCTGTTTGGTTGTAACGGGAGCTGTGGGGTTTTAATGGGCGCTGTGGGGTTGTAACGGGCACTGTGTCGTTGTAACGGGTGCTGTGTGGTTGTAACTGGCGCTGTGTGGTTGTAACGGGCGCTGTGTGGTTGTAACGGGCGCTGTGGGGTTGTAACGGGCGCTGTGTGGTTGTAACGAGCGCTGTGGGGTTGTAACAGGCGTTGTGGGGTTGTAACGGGCGCTGTGTGGTTGTAACGGGCGCTGTGGGGTTGTAAGGGGCGCTGTGTGGTTGTAACGGTTGCTGTGGGGTTGTAACGTTCGCTTTTGGGTTGTAACGGGCGCTGTGTGGTTGTAACGGGCACTGTGTCGTTGTAACGGGTGCTGTGTGGTTGTAACGGGCGTTCTGTGGTTGTAACGGGCACTGTGTGGTTGTAACAAGCGCTGTGTGGTTGTAACGGGCACTGTGTCGTTGTAACGGGTGCTGTGTGGTTGTAACGGGCGTTCTGTGGTTGTAACGGGCGCTGTGGGGTTGTAACGGGTGCTGTGGGGTTGTAACGGGTGCTGTGGGGTTGTAACGGGCGCTGTGGGGTTGAAACGGGTGCTGTGGGGTTGTAACGGGCGCTGTGTGGTTGTAACGGGTGCTGTGGGGTTGTAACGGGAGTTTGTTAATTTTAGTGGGAGTAATGTATTGGTTTTCCTGAAATTCAGTTGTGCATTATTAGTATTGAAAATTCTCTATTTAAAAACATTTTTATTTTTGTTCTTTCCAGAACCATTTACATTTAATTTTAGAACGTTGTAAAACAAATTCATTTCACTGAACTATTTTGTTGACTGGAAATTGCGGTTGCCAGAAATAATTTTGTTGACTGAAAATTGCCTGGACGCGAAGCAAACCTTTCTAGACGACGACAATGAAGCGATCGACCGAGAGCGTGATTCTTTTCTGAAGTGAAAGTGTCATTTTGTTCCTCTTCAGTTCTATTTCATTTTTACTTCATCGTGATGAAGTGATCTGTATCTTTAGAAGTGGTCAGTTACTTGGCTTAAATGACTCACCTTTTATCAAGTTCCTAGAGCTTCTGTGATTCCTTTAGAATAGTATTGATTTGATAATTGTCTTTATACTCATTATTATCTGAGTATAATGTACATTGTACTTTTGGTAAACCTGACACATATTTAGTAAACCTGTTTATATGTATAAAAAGTGACCTTTTTAGTATGAGAGAAATGAAAAAGGTGATGTGTTTCCTCTTTTTCCATGACTGTGCATTTTAGAAACCACTGAAATTTTCGAGCTGAAATTGTGGGTAGAAAAATGGTTTAAAAACCAGTTGAGAAAGTATAGTTATCGTGCAAAAAAAATGGACAGAAAAATACTCAAAAACCTGTTTGACGAAGTGAAGTAATCGTCCAGAAATTGTGGGGCGAAAATGGTCTAAAAGCCCGTAAATTAAATCTATCATCAACATGACGGACAATCATCGACAATATCCGGATCATTCTATCCTCCCAACTGCGGTAATCCCGACCATCAGTGGGATGCTATGTCAGTCCATCGATCCAATGGGCCGTGAGTGTCCACCAGAATTTTCACAAGCGGCCATGATGACCGTAAACTTCAAGAAACCCAGATCTGGATCCAAACGTAGACGGAGCTCGGGTAAACTGGGTCGGTCGCAACCTAATGTTGGGTTCACTGATCCTTCTGTATCCCAACTACCAAGTCAGGAAAGATTTAGTTCTCATCCTGACGTAGGGTTCACTAACCCTACCATTTCCCATGTGCCAAATCAAGAAAGGTTTAGTTCTCATCCAAACGTAGGATTCACTAAGCCTTCCGTATCACTAATACCAAATCAGGAAAGGTTTAGTTCTCACCTTGACGTAGGGTTCATTAGTCCTACCGTAACCCGAGTGCCAAATCAGGAAAGGTATAGCTCCCAACCTGGTATAGGAAAACCTTGCTCTCTGGACCAGAATCAAAATCAGTTCAGACCACATGACAGGCTTGGGGCACAGCAGCTAGCTCAATCATATCCGGAAATTGGATTCAAAGGCAAACCTTCAACATCAAATTCCAGTTTAGCTGTCTACCATAACCCTGATGGTAGTTCCAACTCCCCGGTGTCTCTACCAGTGATAGGAACTAGTTTACAGGTCCCTCAAATTTCAGAACAAAGCACATCCATTCCACAGACCAATGGGGGGCGTTTGTCCCCAAACCATCATGCTGAAAGAATGTCTGTTCCAAGTACTGAGACTTCTGAAATTGACTCAAGAACATCCAACCCTAACCTAGGGTCGATATCTTTGAAAAATCCTCCTGTGTTGTACGGTATTGAGGGTAGTTCTAGGCCATCTAACTGTGGTTCAAGTAAAGAATCGTTTGAGTCCGTAGCACAGTCGACGATCAGTTCGAAGACTAGCAGCCGCATTCAAAAAATGGCGGATAGAGTCAACAAGGACAGAAAATGTCGCCTATGCCTTTGGGCCGCTGCTTTAGTATGCGCCTTGAACGTCATCTTTTTCTTAGTCGCCTACGACCAAGTTGTACGAAGAGTTGCTATGAGTCAGTTAGCTCTTCACGACTCCGGAGTGAAGTACGAAGCTTGGTCCAAAACGACAGTGCCCGTCTACTACAAGGTTTTCATTTTCAACATGAGCAATCCTAAAGAATTCATGGACGGCGCGAGACCTAGGGTGAACGAGATAGGCCCATACGTCTATCGGATGACTGATGAGAAAGTCAACGTCACTTTCCATGGCAACGGCACCGTGACTTATCGAACCAAACCTACGTACTTCTTTGAGCCTGATCTGTCGGTTGGGAGTGAAGACGACTCACTGTACACCGTGAACATTCCTTTCATAAACGCAGCAGATGCTGTGAAAGACAACCCCTTCCTCAAGATGATCGTCAAGTACGCCGGAAACATACACAACTTTGAGACATTGAGGCATCTCACCGTAAAAGAATTAATTTGGGGCCATAAGTCCAAAGTGCTGGACTGGGGTAGGATGTTCCAAGAACTTCCATACCCACACCCGAACTTCGGTCTGTTGACGGGCTTCAACAATTCCGTGCAAGAGGCGTACACCATGTACACGGGAGTAGGTGATCCTGACAAAATGAACGCCATCTATGCATGGAACGGGAAAACCAAGCTAGACTTTTGGGAAGGTGACTCCTGCAATCGGATTTTCGGTACCGACGCGGGTGGGTTTAGTCCAGGTGTTGAACCCTCGGACGTTCTTTGGATCTTCAACGGGCAGTTGTGCCGCAGTATCCCCCTGGTCTACCAGAAGACCGTGAACCAAGGAGGTATCAAAGCGTACAGATTTGGACCACCACGCAACGTTTTCAACTACGGACCCAACAACCCTCAGAACTCTTGCTTCTGCACCAAAGGGCAGTGTCCTCCTGCAGGAGTTCTCGATATGAAGGCTTGCTATTGGGGAGCTGCGATCGCCTTCTCTTTTCCCCACTTCTACAACGCTGATCCAACCTTAAGGCACATGGTCCTTGGACTCAGGTATGTACCACCCATCATACATAGTAAGTGCTACCTCCTGTTTTGTATCAAATTCAGTTCATCAAAGTAAGTATTACCCCCTCTTTTGTATCAAATTCAACTCATCATAGTAAGTATTACCCTATTTGTATAAAATTATTTACAAAAATTTGGGTGACATGTCGAACATACCAGTCGGGCTTTAAATACTGCACATAGAGTAGGGTTAATTATAACTAGGATTTGTCAGTTTGATGTTTCATTCTGAAAACATTGTTGATAAACTGATTGTTCTATGATTTTCATAACAAGTTTATTTTCAAAGACTTTATGACTTGTGACATGCTGCACGTTTTTAGAAACGTTGTTCTTCAAAATCAATTGAAAAATGCATTACCAAGGTGGCGTGCACCAGGCTGTACAGGGTGGCGCAAAAAGATCGCATGGATTTGACTTGCGTGGTATCAGTGGGGGGAGTTCAATGACCAATCATACTACTCGTAGCTACTTATATTTAATTTACTATCCAATTACTTATTAATTATATCAAGGAATTATAATAAACATTTATTATGTATGTTATACCTAATTGCAACTAGTATATTATACTAGTCATGATTATAACAAACAAAAGTATAGAAAACGAATGATGCTAGTTATAAACCCATTCGTTCTTTTTGCGCCATCGGTGTTTGAGGTTTGACAACGACTTCTTCATCTGACAGACACAATGTCATCCCAGAGCATGACGTACACCGAAGACTAGATCGCCTTTTTTTCGCCTTATCTCGAATGGAATTCTGTACGAGTCATTGTAGCATTGATCCGTTAAGCGCGGCGGGTTAAACTGAAGTTCAACATGCGACTTAAATTAGATTAATTTTTAGACATCACTTTCGAAAACAACTTTGATATCTTCATCTTATCGTAGCTATACTTTTTTTAACTTTTGATTCTTAATATTGCCATTGTTCAACGAACATTAAATAGATCGTGCCTTTACTTAGTTTTCATTAAGTATTTATGAATGAAAATTGAGTCAGTGACTGCTGCTCGGTCAGCAGCATTATGAAAATCCCCTCAATGACCACCGGTGGGTCACGTCGCACCCGAAGGGTAAAAAGTTTGAGTATGTGTGGTGGTGAGCGTGCTTATATCCGTCTTATTCACGTCTGGCGACGAAGATATTGTCCTTTGACAAGTCGAGTGTAAGTCAAGGGCCGTCAAGACGACAAATCAAAAGGCCTCTTGTCAATCATCTTATCAGAGAAACTTCATTTCATGAAACTGATAACATTTTCCAAACACCCCGGCCTCTTTGTCAATGTCTGCCGTCAGGTTACCGTACTTGTGTTATTACAGAAAGACAACGTTTGACATGTGACATGTGGTATGATTATGTCCGATGTGATTGACTTTGTGAGGTTAATACGATCGAATACTTCTGGTCTGATAGTGATCGTGTAGAATTAGTTTGATTATGCATAATGCCCATTTTGTTTTTCATTCACTCTACCTTTCACTCTTCTCATCCACTACTGTCCTCTTTTCGTCTCATACTTTTCACTTTATTCTCTTACCACTTCTCATGCATTTGTTACTTATTCTCATGTATTCACTCTTCTCATAAGCGGCTGTGCTCTTTTCATCTCATACGTCTCTTATCACTTTCAATGTATTTGTTACTTATTCTCATATATTCACTCAGTACTTTACACTCTTGTCCATTTTCTTCTCATACACTCTTCTCATACACTCTTGTCCATTTTCTTCTCATACACTCTTCTCATACACTCTTGTCCATTTTCTTCTCATACACTCTTGTCCATTTTCTTCTCATACACTCTTCTCATACACTCTTGTCCATTTTCTTCTCATACACTCTTCTCATACACTCTTCTCATACACTCTTGTCCATTTTCTTCTCATACACTCTTCTCATACACTCTTCTCATACACTCTTGTCCATTTTCTCACTCTCTCAAAGACTGCAAGGCTTATATCCTCCCATCCTGGTTATCAGAAGTGTATGATATGTGCTCGTATCTGATAAGCGCAACGTGTATGTAGTCGTCGCTTTATTCAACAGTAGTACCTGGAGTTCAACAGTGAAACGTTGCCTCTGTTCCAACTCTCTGCGGTAAAGACGAGGGTTTGGCTTCTAAAGAAAAACGTGGCAGTGTTGCTGAAAATTTGCACTGCCCAACGAAGTTCATACAGTGTTGCAAAGGACTATCTTAAAAGAAGTTGGATAACTACAACACAACGAAGTTCACACTGTGTTGCAAAGGGCTATCGTAAAAGAAGTTGTAGAAGTGCCACACACTGTGTTGCAATGACTATCTTAAAAGCAGTTGCATAACTACCTCACGGTGCAGCAGTGCTGCAAACAATTATCTTAAAAGTTGATTGGTTAAATGGATTCCACTGCCACTAGAGAGTTTGCACGTTGCTTTTTTGGAATGATGGGATTTTCTCAAAAGCGGTCTTCTTGCGTGGAGATCTCACCGCATGATTGATTTCTATCGTAGCGTTCTATTTTAGTTAAGCTATGTAGGTTTGATAAGATTTCTACTACAAACGACCACTGACTAGAAGATGGAGTCCAAAACCGAAAACGATTCGCTGTTGTCTGACTGGCCAGTGGAAAGTGCCTCTGGACACCTATCGGTAGTTCCAAAAGTCCGTCGACCTCGATCATGCTGCCACAAATGCTGCTGTAGCAAAACGTTTCTCTTCATCGGATTCATTTTATCCTTAAGTCTCGCGCTTTTGATTCATTTCACTCCGTACTTTGAAGAAACTATTAATGTTGTGGTCATCAGCCAGATTCCTTTAAAAGAAGGTTCCGAAAGAGCAGAGATGTGGACATCTGGGTTTCCACCTCTTACATACCGCATGTACCTCTTCAACCTAACCAATCTCGACGATTTCCGTAGAGGAGCTCGACCAATTGTAGACGAGGTCGGTCCGTTCACTTATGACGTAACTGAAACAAGGGAAAATGTGGTCTATGATGGAACTGTTGTTTCGTTCCAAGCGAAACCTTTGTTTACATTCCGGCCTGATCTTTCTGTGCCGGGAGGGGAAGATTTGATGATCTACACCCTCAATGTTCCGCTGGTCAATGCCGGCGACATGGCCAAGACTAAACCAAAGTCTGTGGCTTTCCGCATCTTCAGGGAAGTTTTCGCTTTCGAGAGCATCCGAAAATTAACAGCTGGCCAGATTCTTTGTGGCCACAATTCTCGACTCTTGAACGTGGCGAAGAAACTCACTGACCTTCCTTATCCGTACGACTACTTCGCATTGCTAGCGGGCCGCAACAATACTTTACAGCCGCTGACGTCGATGAACATTGGCATTGAAGACATCACGATGATGAACCAAATATTGTCGTACGATGGCCCTGGACCCAAAACGGGCTGCAACTCTGTGTCTGGAACTGACGGATCTGCGTTTGGTCCCAACGTGAACGAGTCCAGTATTCTGTTCGTCTACAATGGACAATTCTGCCGGTCTTTGCCTTTAGTTTACAACAACACGTTCGAGACGCACGGAATTCGTGCCATGCGTTTCATGCTTCCAGAGGACGTGTTTTCGTACTCTGAAGAATCGATGTCGAGGAAACGTCGACCTGCTTTCGGCAACTCCCGATATAGGAATTACCGCGCAAGGCAGTCCGCTCGACGACAAATGGAGCGTACCAAATCAGAAAACGAAGATGCGATCATACCGGAGTTTACCAGTCCAAAACGTTCCAATAGAACCGGAAACCAGAGCAATGACAACCCGTTTTTCCAATCAAGAGAACACAAACCGATCGCTGAGGTTGGACCAACTCGGTCCAAACGAGATGATCACCAAGAATCACAGACCTCTTGGAAGTCATTTTACGGAGGAAGCAACAAATGTTTCTGCGTGGATCAAAAGTGTCTGCCTGACGGTGTCTTGGATATGAAGCCTTGTCTTTTGGGCGCGCCTGTTGGGTTTTCCTTCCCGCACTTTTTGAACGGGGACCCACGACTTCGACATGTCGTGAGAGGGTTGAGGTGAGGTTTGTTATACCTTCCTTGGTGTCTATTTTTCTATACTTCTTTACGTCATTGACGTCATACCACGATTCCGTCATGTCGTGAGAGGGGCGAGGTGAGGTTTGTTGCGCTATCCTCGGTATCCTATATTTACATTGATACACATATGTATTTTAAAAGAAATTTTCGGTATAAAATACACTTGTGTTTAAACAATAATGTAAACCATTCAAATGGTATAAAATTAAAAATATAAATTTAAAGATTTTTTCTTTCATTTCATATGTAACCAATTATCATAGCTGTATTAGTTGTCGTGCAGTAAATGTTCAAATCTATGAAGTGAATTTCACTCCACCTTGAATCTCTCTTCTACTAAAAAAAGTCAAGGGCAAAAACCAAAGATCACCAGTATTTAAACATCTCTAGCAATACACAATATGTGCAATTACCTAGTATTTCTTTTAATTCTCTATTTTTATAATTACCTATTTTTACTGATGATGGGTCAAGGCCCGAAGCGTTCATTTTTTAGAATTGACTACATAAAGAAATTTTTGACCAATGTGGACTTCTTTGATTTTTGCCATAACTTTTTATTGAACTTCTATCTAAACAAAATTTAACTTCTCTCTTCTATTTTTTTGACATTCATTAGACAGAAGCGTTTGTGCTTTGTGCAATAGACTCACCTAGGCGTATGTCAATATGACATTCACCTATACAGTTCTTTGACCTATACAGTATGTCCCACAAAAACCCGCATCGAGTATTTATTTTCCCGTACCAGTAATACCATCATAAGAAAACCATAAGCATTTAAGTTAATTATGATGGATAATATTGCTAAATGCTTATGGTATTCTCGTGATGGTATTACTCATACGGTGAAATAAATACTCAGTTCCGTTTTTTGGGACACACTGTATATTGTGGGACATACTGTATATTGTGGGACATACTGTATATTGTGGGACATACTGTATATTGTGGGACATACTGTATATTGTGGGACATATTGTATATTGTGGGACATAGTGTATATTGTGGGACATACTGTATATTGTGCGACATGCTGTATATTGTGGGACATAGTGTGTATTGTGGGACATATTATATATTGTGGGACATACTGTATTTTGTGGGACATACTGTATATTGTGGGACATACTGTATAATGTGGGACATACTGTACATTGTGGGACATACTGTATATAGTTGGACATATATACTGTATTTTGTAGGACATACTTCGCATTGTGGGACATACTGTGTATTGTGGGACGTCTTGTATTTTGTGGGACATACTGTATATTGTTGGACATACTGTATTTTGTAGGACATACTTCGCATTGTGGGACATACTGTATCTTGTGGGACGTACTGTATTTTGTGGGACTTGCTGTATATTGTGGGACATACTGTATGTACTTCTGACGTTTTCTATAAGAAAGGAAAGTTATGCGTACGCTATAAAATATGACCGTACTCTGTGCATTTCTATTGCCCGTGTATTCATGACTCGCTTTGAGTGTTTGTCATAGAAAGGGTTAATCTATCCTGAAATAGTCCAACACCTTTCCCCGTTTCAGTCTACTCGTTGGGATCTTTTT
The DNA here is from genome assembly GCA_030386875.1 of Morinoia aosen. Taxonomy (NCBI): domain Eukaryota; kingdom Metazoa; phylum Arthropoda; class Malacostraca; order Amphipoda; family Talitridae; genus Morinoia; species Morinoia aosen. The sequence continues at coordinate 114,323,250 of CM059576.1, forward strand.
CCCCCGTCTTTCTTTTTCCATTTCAGTCAACCCGTTGAAATGCTTCCCTCCAGTCTACTTTTTTCGTTTTAGTCTACCTGTTGAAACGTTCATCCGACCTATTTTCTTCTACTTCAATCTACTATGCAGTTGAAATATTTTTCTCTGGTCTATCTTTTTCATATCAGTTGACCCGTTGAAACGGTTTTCTCTAATTTCTTTGCTAATTTACACTGAACATCTGGATTTACATTCCTTCCTTAATGCTTGCCTTCTTTTTGGACTACCCACCGCTAATGAAGACATCGGAACTCTGAGGTATTCTTGCGCTGAGTGTACGGCGCGGACACTGTCAACATAGCTTCTTTTGTTTGTAGAAAACTCTCTTTTCCCTGGTAAAGGTTAATGCATTTCCTGCGAAGGGGCCCACCGGTGGGACACGGAGGGCATTTAAAGGAGTTGTTAAAGGTATTTCGACCACAATTATCGAAGCCGATTTTGAAGATATGACGACCACAATTATGGTTAACGCGTTTCCGGCGACGTGACCCACCGGTGGTACACGGCGGGATTTTCACAACGCTGCAGAACGACCAGTAGTCACAAACACAATTTCCATAAATACTCAATCAAAGCTAAATGAAGGCGCTACAACCGCGACGTGACCCACCGGTGGTACACGGCGGGATTTTCACAACGCTGCAGACCGACCAGTAGTCACAAACACAATTTCCATAAATACTCAATCAAAGCTAAATGAAGGCAAGATACAACCTCGACGTGACCCACCGGTGGTACACGGCGGGATTTTCACAACGCTGCAGACCGACCAGTAGTCACAAACACAATTTCCATAAATACTCAATCAAAGCTAAATGAAGGCACGATACAACCTCGACGTGACCCACCGGTGGTACACGGCGGGATTTTCACAACGCTGCAGACCGACCAGTAGTCACAAACACAATTTCCATAAATACTCAACCAAAGCTAAATGAAGGCAAGATACAACCTCGACGTGACCCACCGGTGGTACACGGCGGGATTTTCACAACGCTGCAGACCGACCAGTAGTCACAAACACAATTTCCATAAATACTCAATCAAAGCTAAATGAAGGCACGATCTAGTTCATGTTTGCTATTTTCAACATTGCGCGCTACAGTTGACTTTGTGTTGGAGTTGCATATTGAACTTCAGTTTAAACCATCACAGTTACCGTGAAGTTGAACGTAATCCTTTTTGTAGCCCAAATATGTGTTCCTTTAGACTTTATTTTTAATTGTGGGATATTACATTTACTCTATAATGGGATTAATCTATGCCTTATAAGGACGATGTCCTAATGATGAAAAACCTATATCTAAATCTTTATAAGCATCATTCCATTACCTGTATCATTACATTACCTGTATCATTCCATTACCTGTATCATTACATTACCTGTATCATTACATTACCTGTATCATTACATTACCTGTATCATTACATTACCTGTATTATTACATTACATATCTCATTGCCGTCAGATTTGTCAATTACTTAATATTGGGGATAATCCCTTTCAATTACTATTATTTAATATAGGGTATAATCCCTTTCAATTACTATCATTTAATATAGGGTATAATCTCTTTCAATTACGACTATTTGATATAGGGTTTAATTGCCTTCAATTACTATTATTTAATATAGGGTATAATCCCTTTCAATTACTATTATTTAATATAGGGTATAATCCCTTTCAATTACTATTACTTAATATAGGGGATAATCCCTTTCAATTACGATCATTTGATATAAGAAATAATTACTTTCAATTTCAATTATTTAATACAGTGTAAAATTACCTCCAATTACAATATAGGATATAATTACCCCTAATTACAATATTTTAATATAGGGCATAATAAATCCAACTACACTTATTTAATATAGAGGATAATTGTCTAGGATAATTGCCCATGTCAAAATCCGCATATGTTGAAAAAGGCGAAGTACAACATTGCGTTTTTTGTGAAAATATAAAAGCAACATCTAATGAAATGATGGCGACTAACACAAAAATCATGTGTGAAGTACACATGCTGTTCGAATGGACCCACAGTGAGTGTGTGTGAATGTGTGTGTGTATATGTATACGTGTGTGTGTACTTCTATAGAAATATAAGCTTGTATGATACTCATACAACTGCTGTGTGATTGTTACGCACATTTCCCCACACAACACCACACAACACACCACACAACACACAACACACCACACAACACCACACATTTCACCACACAACACAACACATTTCACCACACAGCTTCTCGAGAGTTACGACAAAGCTTCTTTTTATTCCTACGGCGGCGCTTGCTTCTTTGTGTGGAGTATACAGCCTGTGTAGTGTACACAGCCACACAGCTGTGTGGTGTGTGCGCGTGTGTGTGCAGTGCACATTGTGCGCTCAGAAGCCTGGATGATAGAGTGGTTTGTGTTGAGAAATTTTGTTGCGAGTGTTAATTTAACACACAACACACACAACACAACACAGAACACATCACACACAGAACACAACACACAGAACACAACACTAAGAACATCTCAAAGCACATCCCACACAACGCAGCAAAACACATAACACAACAAACATAACACAACACACACAACACAACACAGAACGCATCACACGCAGGACACAACACACAACACAGAACACAACACAAAGCACATCACACACAACGCTGCAAAACACATAACATAGCACACACAAACTCACACACAACACAACACAGAGCACATCACACGCAGAACATCACACACAGAACACAAACAACGCACACAACACCCACTACACAACACAGAGCACATCACACACAACACACAACGCAGCAAAACACATAACACAACTCACACAAACTCACACACAACACAACACAGAGCACATCACCCACAGAACATCACTCACAGAACACAAAAAACACACCCACACAACACCCACTACACAACACAGAGCACATCACACACAACACACAACGCAGCAAAAAACACACAACAAAGCACAAAGCACAACACACACCGAACACAACACGAAGCACATCCACACAACGCAGCAAAACACATAACACAACAAACATAACACAACACAACACAGAACGCATCACACGCAGGACACAACACACAACACAGAACACAACACAAAGCACATCACACACAACGCTGCAAAACACATAACATAGCACACACAAACTCACACACAACACAACACAGAGCACATCACACACAGAACATCACACACAGAACACAAACAACGCACACAACACCCACTACACAACACAGAGCACATCACACACAACACACAACGCAGCAAAACACATAACACAACTCACACAAACTCACACACAACACAACACAGAGCACATCACCCACAGAACATCACTCACAGAACACAAAAAAACACACCCACACAACACCCACTACACAACACAGAGCACATCACACACAACACACAACGCAGCAAAAAACACACAACAAAGCACAAAGCACAACACACACCGAACACAACACGAAGCACATCCACACAACGCAGCAAAACACATAACACAACACACACAAACTCACACACAACACAACACCCGCCCGCTATACAGAGCTCGGGTTTCGTACAAGCTTACATTTCTACGTACGTATGAAGTATGCCTGTTCATGTACGTACACCTGTACATACACATGTACGTACACCTGTACATACACATGTACGTACACCTGTACATACACATGTACGTACACCTGTACATACACATGTACGTACACCTGTACATACACATGTACGTACACCTGTACATACACATGTACGTACACCTGTACGTAGTAGACATGTGCACGTGATAGACGTATGAACCTGTCGTACAAAAACCTCCAGAAATGTGCGATACCGGTACTTGGTTAAGCGTCAGTTGTTGAATGCAAAATGTTTTGTTGCTGTGAAAATACAGAAAATCCTTTTTTGGGTACCTAGAAATGTTTTTTGGGATGTCGTGTGTGTGTGTTGTGTGTTTTGTGTGTGTGTTGTGTGTTTTGTGTGTGTGTTTTGTGTTGTTTGTGTTGTGTTTTGTGATTTGTATGTGTTGTTTATGTTTTGTGTGTGTTTTGTATTGTATGTGTTGTGTGAGTGTGTTGTGTGGTTGTTGCCGTAAAAATTACGCATTATTTCCACACAGCCTCCATTGTAATGTTGTAATGCTTGATTTCAGTGCACGTTATGCACGTGCATACAAAGCACGTACACACAATGCACGTGGCGCGTGCCCTACATAATGCATGCTAAAAAATCAACATAAGGTCAACCGCGTTTTCTTTTTTGCGTAGAAAACGGCGTCTCTCAGATGACGCCATGTGCTGTTTTAATTTCCAGGGCAAATTTCGAAGGTTCAGGGTAGTCTCTAGGGTAGATTTTCTAAATCTAGGGTAGGCTTAGAGTATCTGTTCGAGTATAGTATCCGTGGTATAATTTTTTGGTGTCTAGGGTGGGTTCTGAGTATCTAGGGTACATTTTTAATGTCTAGGGTGGGTTTTGAGTATCTAGGGTACATTTTTAATGTCTAGGGTGGGTTTTGAGTATTTAGAGTACATTTTTATTGTCTAGGGTGGGTTTTGAGTCTCTAGGGTACATTTTTAATGCCTAGGGTGGGTTTTGAGTATTTAGAGTACATTTTTATTGTCTAGGGTGGGTTTTGAGTATCTAGGGTACATTTTTAATGTCTAGGGTGGGTTTAGAGTATCTAGGGTACATTTTTAATGTCTATGGATGGTTTTGAGTATCTAGGGTACATTTTTAATGTCTAGGGTGGGTTTTGAGTATCTAGGGTACATTTTTAATGTCTAGGGTGGGTTTTGAGTATTTAGAGTACATTTTTATTGTCTAGGGTGGGTTTTGAGTCTCTAGGGTACATTTTTAATGCCTAGGGTGGGTTTTGAGTATTTAGAGTACATTTTTATTGTCTAGGGTGGGTTTTGAGTATCTAGGGTACATTTTTAATGTCTAGGGTGGGTTTAGAGTATCTAGGGTACATTTTTAATGTCTATGGATGGTTTTGAGTATCTAGGGTACATTTTTAATGTCTAGGGTGGGTTTAGAGTATCTAGGGTACATCTTTAATGTCTAGGGTGGGTTTAGAGTATCTAGGGTAGATTTTTAATGTCTATGGATGGTTTTGAGTATCTAGGGTACATTTTTAATGTCTATGGATGGTTTTGAGTATCTAGGGTACATTTTTAATGTCTAGGGTGGGTTTAGAGTATCTAGGGTACATTTTTAATGTCTATGGATGGTTTTGAGTATCTAGGGTACATTTTTAATGTCTATGGATGGTTTTGAGTATCTAGGGTACATTTTTAATGTCTAGGGTGGGTTTTGAGTATCTAGGGTACATTTGAATGCTGGGAAACATGCTTATTGAATAAAATTGAAAAATTCGGAATGCTATTGCTTAGGATAAATTAGAAAATATAGAATAGAATGGGATAAATATTAGTAATATAGCATTGAACAAAATAGATTCGACATAAGTAATATAGTAAAGAATAAAATTAAAGAGAATTGAATACAATTGAAATTTGATAAATTTTACTGAAGCGAAAAAATCGAATAGAAATGAACAGAATTGAACAGAATTGAACAGAATTGAATAATATTGAATTGAGTAAAATGAAGTGGAATGGAACAGAATGTCGTAGCATAAAACAGTAACGAACAAGATAGACCAATGAAGTATAGAATAGAGTAGTTCAGTACAGGATATAATAGGTTATGTAAGGCACACGCACCGAGTGTCTTACCTATGTTGGAGTTTTCTAGATGTCTAGTTGTCTAGGTGTCTAGTTGTCTAGTTCTCTAGTTGTCTAGATGTCTAGTTGTCTAGATGTCTAGTTGTCTAGATGTCTAGTTGTCTAGTTGTCTAGTTGTCTAGTTGTCTAGATGTCTAGTTGTCTAGATGTCTAGTTGTCTAGTTGTCTAGTTGTCTAGTTGTCTAGTTGTCTAGATGTCTAGTTGTCTAGATGTCCAGATGTCTAGTTGTCTAGTTGTCTAGATGTCTAGTTGCCTAGTTGTCTAGTTGTCTAGTTGTCTAGATGTCTAGTTGTCTAGATGTCCAGATGTCTAGTTGTCTAGTTGTCTAGATGTCTAGTTGTCTAGATGTCCAGATGTCTAGTTGTCTAGTTGTCTAGTTGTCTAGATGTCTAGTTGTCTAGATGTCTAGTTGTCTAGTTGTCTAGATGTCTAGATGTCTAGCTGCCTAGATGTCTTGATGTCCAGATGTCTAGGTGCCTAGTTGTCTAGTTGTCTAGTTGTCTAGATGTCTAGATGTCTAGATGTCTAGTTGTCTAGATGTCTAGTTGTCTAGATGTCTAGATGTTTCAGATGCCTAGATGTCTAGTTGTCTAGATGTCTAGTTGTCTAGATGTCTAGATGTCTAGATGTCCAGATGCCTAGATGTCTAGATGTCTAGTTGTCTAGTTGTCTAGATGCCTAGATGTCTAGATGTCTAGATGTCGAGATGTCTAGATGCCTAGATGTCTAGATGTCTAGTTGTCTAGATGTCTAGTTGTCTAGATGTCTAGATGCCTAGATGTTTTGATGTCTAGATGTCCGGATGTCTAGATGTCTGGTTGTCTAGATGTCTAGTTGTCTAGTTGCCTAGATGCCTAGATGTCTAGATGTCGAGATGTCTAGATGCCTAGATGTCTAGATGTCTAGTTGTCTAGATGTCTAGTTGTCTAGATGTCTAGATGCCTATATGTCTTGATGTCTAGTTGTCTAGATGTCTAGATGCATAGATGCCTAGATGTCTAGTTGTCTAGATGTTTAAATGTCTAGATATCTAGATGTCTAGATGCCTAAATTTCTAGATTAGACGCATGAATAGATGCACGCAGCCATGGTTGGTCTTGGGCTCTTGGCTAGCATTTGTTTTGTGCCAAATTTGTGGTTGACTAGACGCTTGGCTAGCCCCGACTCTGCGCTTGGCTGCGCTTGACTAGACAATTGACTAGGCGCAACCAACACGGAGACCGCCCAGCATCACGTAGGCATCTCCGAGAGCAAAAAATCCAGTCAAGAAAATTTGATTAAAAAAGAGAACTGATCGCTGAGCAGAGCGGCCTGTGTGTGTGTGTGCGTGTGTGTGTGTGTCGTGTGTGTGTGTCTGTGAGTATATTTTGTCTGTGTGTGTTGTGTGTGTATCTTTTATGATGTGTTTTGTGTGAGAATCTTGAGTGTGTTGTGTGTGTGTGAGTTTTTTTGTGTGTACGACTTTGTGTGTTGTGTGCGTTTGTGTATCTATGTGTGTATCAGTGTATCTGTGTGCATTTTGCGTGCGTCTTGTGTTATATGTTGTGTACGTGTGTGTGTCTTGTGTATGTCTTTGTGTGTCTGTGTTTTATATTTGTGAGAGGTTTTGAGTGTGTTGCTTGAGTGTGTATGTGTGTGTTGTGTTAGTGCTCTGTTGTGTGTGCGTGTGCGTCCGTATGTGTATGACTGTGTGTGTGTGCGTCCGTATGTGTATGACTGTGTGTGTGTGCGTGTGTTCTACTGCAAGTGTAGTTTTATGTGCACTTCACAAGATATCTTTTTTTGATATCATTTGCTTCTTAACATTTTACTTCTATAACATTTCGTATTTATTAGAGCGATTTCCTAATTACTGGAAGATTAAGATTAAAATGTGACGACGGTAGAAATTTTTCCACGCTTTTCTAGTAGGTTTTCAAAGCAGGAATTTCAATTGTTTCGACTTTTCTTCATTCCTCGTATCAATGAATATTTTACAGATGGCATTTCTTGTCATCTTTCGTATGTCTTAAATGCTGCTCAAAATTTTCATTCTCTTTACATTCTGTTCACATGAATTATAAATCTCTGCTTCAGTTTGAATTATTTTGGTACACTCATTCACTCAGGTTTCCCGCCTTCGTTCTATCACTTTCTCATAACCAGATTTATTCTGAAATTTGACGAATTCTTCGATATGACCCGATTGATTGCAAAATTTATCTCCTTTTTTGACGGGACCAAATAGATTCTGAAATTAATCACTTTCTTCGACATGACCAAATATATTTTGAAATCTAACGGATTCTTCGATGCAATTAGATAGATTATGAAATCTTATGGATTCTTCGACATAACTAGATTGATACCTACTTCTTCGTGACTAAATTGATTCTAAAGTCTAACAAATTCCTCGATGTTACCAGATTTATTCTAAACTCTAAAGGGTTTTCTACGATATGATCAAATTGATTTTGAAATCTATCCCGTTCTTTTACGCCAGCAGATAGATGCTGAAATCCATCCTTTTATTCTACGCCACCAGATAAATGCTGAAATCTAACAGACCCCTATTTTGCAGACCGGACCCGTCTCTACACAGCACCGAGTTCGACATTTTCCCGGACCTGGGTGTGCCCCTCCGAGTCAAACTCCGAATGCAGATGAACGTCGTCCTCGATCAAAACCAAGCGTTAAACCGAGCCCGCCACTTCGACATGATCTACCCGATCTTCTGGTTCGAGGCGGGGATCGACAGTCTTCCTGTCAACTTGGTTGGTCAACTCCAGATGGCCCAAGACCTTCCACCTTTGATGAAACAGATTTTTGTCGTGATCTGCGGTATCCTTTCGATTGTTTTCTTCGTGTTGCTCATGGCCCAGTCATTTATTGGTTGGTGTAGCGGTGGCTTAAGCAGCATTATGGGTAGGGGTAGCCGAGGGAGCAGTAGTGAAACCATAACGACTGTCCCTGAAACGGAACCACAGCTCCGGGAATCTCTGAACCCTGACGTACGATTCCCTGATAGTGGGGCTTATAAGTCTTTTGCGAGTCCTCAACTCATTTCAGGTGATGGACCGAATAAGTTAATCGACACCCATACGTTGTTGCCTCCTTATAAAAAGAGCGAGCCTGTTGAGGGGGAATCCACCCATGTAGTAGACGGTGGCGATTTCCCTGAAATCCCTAAAAAGAGAAAACTGGTAGGCACCAACTCAGATTCTGGTGTTGCTAACAAGTTTCGTGAACCTGATGAATCTAATAACTACTACCCGCCTGACTACCATGCAGTAACCTCCAGCATTCCAGTAGACCGTAGTTCGTCTTCTAGGTCAAACTCCTCCGTTGTATCTGCCGAAGTTGAATTTCATCAGACGGGGTCATACTTAGATTTGGAAGCTCCAAGAACTGCAGAGCCAATCCAAACTAACGAATTTCCCATGCCTGGTGACATACCTGCAATAAATGTTGATGAATCTTTGGTCGAGCCTTCATCTATTGGTCCAACCTCCAACCTAACCTCTTCTTCCATTGGTCCAACCTCTAGCCTAACCTCTTCTTCAGTTGGTCCAACCTCTTCTTCTTCCATTGAACCTCTAACTTCAACACCCCATGGTAACCTTCTACACCCTCGACTAATGAACCTAAGGCCGCTTCCGGCTGTGCCGAGGATTATCGATGAATCTTTGAAGAGAAACTCGGATGTTGTCAGTGCTCCATTGGCGTCCCCTGAATATGACGAAGTTCCAGTAGAAGATGACGCGATCTCTGCCAACACGTCAGGCCGTGTATCGGCGAATCCGCTGGCTACATCGTCTCCGTACGCTACTTTGGATGATATTCATCTTCCTACGACTCAAATTCATCCTGATACGACTCAACACGAGGGTAAAAACAACAGCTCAACGAACGTTTCAAGACTGAGCGCCAATTTTGCTCCTGAGAACTACTACATTGCACCTCCCCTAGAGTCTGATCTTTGACGTTCCTCTTAGTTAAGACTTGTGGTATCACATAGGTATTCTTCAAATTTTAAATGGCTCTACCTATGAACTAAAGTCAGACAAAGTATACGTATGTGCTAGAATTGGAAATTGTCAAAATTTTATTAGGCTTTATTTGAAACTTGTTATTAGATATACTTCTGCTTGCTGGACTTGTGGAATAACATGTAAATTCATCGATTCATATGGGCTTTTCCCGAAAACCTATTTTCAGAAATACTTCTGTTTGCTGGATTTGTTGCATCACATGTTAATCATTCAAGTGTCAAAAATTGTTGTCAAATATACCTCTGTTTGCTAGACTTGTGGCATTACAGGGAAATCATTCGAGCTTCATATGGGCTTGATTTGATAACCTGTCGTCTGACATACGTCTACGTCTTTACTACATAGACTTGTGGCATCGTATGGAAATTCTTCAAGTCTCTAATAGGCTTTTTTTGAAAACCTACTGTAAGACATACTTCTGTCTGCATTGCGTAGAGGTAAAACTAGTCTTAGAAAACCTGGTCAACAATCCAGACGTTTTTATTCTACTCGTGGCTCCCGATTGAAGAACTTTCCCTCTTATACACATGGCGTCACGTTGATTTTATTTCTTTCTTTTGTATGGGTCTCACATGGAAATTAATTGTGTTGGTCATTTGTACTCACGCCGTTGTTAGATAGAGTAAGAACTATATAATTTTTGAAACCTTATTTAAGTTCCCAAGCCGTTTTTTGTTCGGGTCTGACCTTTGGTTCAACTTCTGGCAGCATCTAGAAATTTTTTACTGTTTAAAAAAGTTAATTTAAAAAACATGGTATCGGATATACTTTCATATGCATTGCGTAGAGGGCTCCGTTGTATTGTTGAGTTTAATTAGGTGATGGATTAAGTTTTAACTTCTTCTTTGAGTTAGGTTTTTGAAGTCAATTTGCTTTTAGACCTTCGGCATTACAATTTATAATCGATTTCCCACAAGCGATACAGCTGTAAAAGTGTTTCTTGATTCTGGTACAATTGACATATTAGAGTAAAACTACTTGTGGGTACGAATAAGTCGAATGACTCCTAAGACATCATTAGGTAAATGTAAATTTTCTATGCATTTGGGCTTTAATTGGAATATATAATGGAATGATTACTGATTATTCCCGATTCTATTTTATCAGGGAACGAATCTTTGATTCTATTCTAATGATCGTATGTTTATCATCTCATGAAAATTGTGTAACAAATTTTGCAGAAACCTTGAGGGTGAAGTTTATCATTTAGTGGACTGTCCAAGTAAAAGATTCAGTTCGAGGCATTTGGATTCGGTTTTAAATACATTTTGTAAATAATTGGTTTTACGTTCTGTGATTTTTAGGAATGTTTTTTAGATATTCAGGGTGCCCCATAGAATGTGTACTCACTCTTTGATTGCTTAGTACTCATGGAATAGGTTTCGATGTAGGTGATTATTGGCATAGATACAAGTCAAGTAAATTAATTAAATCAAAGAAAAGAACATTGAGTTTGAGGAAATTAAATGTTATAAAAAACTTAGTGTCACCTGAAACGACGGCAAAAAAAAATATATAGAGTATTTTTCGGTCAAAGGATGAGTACTTATTTTTGAGACACCTTGTTCGCTTAGTAAATATGTTGATGGTTGAATTCGTCACTGTGGTCATGAAAATTGACTTGAGTATATTATGGTACTCATATTTCACTTTTGGGTTGATATACTTTCGCAAGTGTATATATGCGATTAGTTTTTGCGATCTTAAGTTATTTCGTCATGAAAATTGACTTGAATGTACTTTGGTACTCATATTTCACTTATGGATTGATATACTTTCGCATGTGTATATATGCGATTAGTTCCGGTGACCTTGAGTTATTTCTGTCACAAAGATTGACCTAAATGTATTGTGGAACTTGCACTTAACTTGTGCATTGATATCATTCGCATGTGTAATATGCGATTAGTTGTGCCCATATAAAGGTATCGATAAAAAGACAAGAATTATTTATTAAATGTATTGTAATTTCTCAATAGAAAGCTCATTTTGTCGAAACTAAGGTTGTGCATTAACTGTTGAGGTGAAAGGGGTTTTGAAATTATTATCATTCATACTGGTATGAGAAATCTGTCTAAGTCCGTCGCAGGAGGAAATGTGAGGTCCCGAGCTGAAGGTTAGATAGGCCGTCCTATTTTTGAAATAGAATAGATTTTAGTACCGGGCACCATGTTTTTCGTTTGACTGCTGTTCTGTTTTTCCGCACCTACTACTTTCTTCTTCAACTTTTGCCTCGTTTTCTAACCTTCCTTTTTAACCAACTGTTTCTATGTGCACTGGATCCTGTGCGGGAACACGCCTTGTGCGTAGATTCCGCGTTCCTTTAAATCCATACTAAATGGTGCCTTCCTCTCTTTAGGACACCCTAGTTGTATTAAGGAGCCTTAAACTAACTTATAATCTAATATAATTTTTTGGTTGTACTGAACAGAAACGGTTTTTGACTTAGCATATCAACATGACCGAGTTTTAAGTATAGGTAGTTAATTATTTATGTATTTATGTGTATAGACATAATACTTAACGGTTTCTTGGTGTAAAGATATTCCAGGTGCATATGTTGACATGTTTAGGAAACATGAACGTATTTCAGTTGCGTTCGTTGTAAAATTTTTTTGGAAAAAAAAAATTTCGTTGTCAATTTTGAAATTTTGTAGCGGCTTAATTCTGTTTTTTCGTTGCAATGATTTTTCGAAATTTTTTTTAAGAAAATTTCGTCTGTAATTTAGAAATTTGGTGGAGTTTTGTCATAGAAGTTTATTACTAAATAGGTACATTTTGTGCTTGAATAAATGAATTGAAGTTAGTTAAGTTAGTGAAGTTAAAGACCATTGTACATGGAAGGAAGCTGTTATAGTTTTTGAAAGCTCTTTTGAAAACATTCCATCATGAATGCTGAACTATTTCATCTACTTTAACAAAATAAATTAAATAACGTATATATATGGCCGTTATTTAACAATATTGCGGCAACATTTTCTGCTTTATTTATTGCTTATAATATCATAATAATTATAGAAATGTTCATTACGTTGCAAGATGGCGGCTATCTTTTTCCATTAATTTTTGTCTGCATTTCAGCCGCATGAAATATAGAAATATTCATCGTTTTCCAAGATCCAAGATGGCGGCTATTTTTTCCTCGATTATTTTTTTTTTGTATTTCAAGAGAATGGACTAGGGAGATGTTCGCCATTTTCCAAGATGGCGCGAATTTAAAAAAAACAACATTTCGACATCAGACTTGCATTGATTTAGCATGATGCTAAGGTTATTTTCGAAGTGTTTAACCTAGCATGTGACTCGATTCCACATGTTCACAAACTTAACAAACGTTTTAAATAAGCCCGCAAAAACTAGCATGAGTTGTGAGATCAGGACATTTAGGGGGCCATCCTCTCCCATGTAGAGATCCGCCATTTTGAAATCCAAATTAACATGCGTTGAACGAAACGCCGTGAATATGTGAGGTCCCGAGGTAACGGTTATCTAGGCCTTCCTTTTGTTGAAAGAGAATAGGTTTTGTTTTGTTAAGGACCATCTTTTTTTTCGGTTGACTGCTGTCCTGTTTTTCAGCACCTACTACTTTCTTCTTCAACTTTTGTCTTGTTTCATGAACTTCTTTCTCAACTTACTGTTTTTGTGCACCTTGTGCGTAGATTCCACGTCCCCTCAACTCCATACCAAACAGTGCCTTTCTCCTTCCTCTCATGGGAGCACCTATGCTGTAGTTAAGGAGGCCTAAACTAACATATAACCTGGTGTGAACGTGACGCAAGACAGACGATAATGGGCTGAATTGATGGCATAAATGGTTTAAATGGATGGTATAAATTTTGATACGGTTGTAGAACAGAAGTGTTTGTATACAGTCCTGCTAACGAAAATGAAATGCTTTGGTTCATTGGAAAATAATTGATGCTTTAAGTTCAGTTTTATTCTTTTCGTGTCATGTTTGTATTTTTTAGAGATGAAAAGTCAACCAACTGTATGAGACTGTGCCAACTGTATGAGACTGTGCCAACTGTATGAGACTGTGCCAACTGTATGAGACTGTGCCAACTGTATGAGACTGTGCCAACTGTATGAGACAGTGCCAACTGTATGAGACTGTGCCAACTGTATGAGACAGTGCCAACTGTATGAGACTGTGTCAACTGTATGAGACAGTGCCAACTGTATGAGACTGTGCCAACTGTATGAGACTGTGCCAACTGTATGAGACTGTGCCAACTGTATGAGACTGTGCCAACTGTATGAGACTGTGCCAAATGTATGAGACAGTGCCAACTGTATGAGACTGTGCCAACTGTATGAGACTGTGCCAACTGTATGAGACTGTGCCAACTGTATGAGACTGTGCCAACTGTATGAGACTGTGCCAACTGTATGAGACTGTGCCAACTGTATGAGACAGTGCCAACTGTTTGAGACTGTGCCAACTGTATGAGACTGTGCCAACTGTATGAGACTGTGCCAACTGTATGAGACTGTGCCAACTGTATGAGACTGTGCCAACTGTATGAGACTGTGCCAACTGTATGAGACAGTGCCAACTGTATGAGACTGTGCCAACTGTATGAGACTGTGCCAACTGTATGAGACTGTGCCAACTGTATGAGACTGTGCCAACTGTATGAGACAGTGCCAACTGTTTGAGACTGTGCCAACTGTATGAGACTGTGCCAACTGTATGAGACTGTGCCAACTGTATGAGACTGTGCCAACTGTATGAGACAGTGCCAACTGTTTGAGACTGTGCCAACTGTATGAGACTGTGCCAACTGTATGAGACTGTGCCAAATGTATGAGACAGTGCCAACTGTATGAGACTGTGCCAACTGTATGAGACTGTGCCAAATGTATGAGACAGTGCCAACTGTATGAGACTGTGCCAACTGTATGAGACAGTGCCAACTGTTTGAGACTGTGCCAACTGTATGAGACTGTGCCAACTGTATGAGACTGTGCCAACTGTATGAGACTGTGCCAACTGTATGAGACTGTGCCAACTGTATGAGACTGTGCCAAATGTATGAGACAGTGCCAACTGTATGAGACTGTGCCAACTGTATGAGACAGTGCCAACTGTATGAGACTGTGCCAACTGTATGAGACTGTGCCAACTGTATGAGACTGTGCCAACTGTATGAGACTGTGCCAACTGTATGAGACTGTGCCAACTGTATGAGACTGTGCCAACTGTATGAGACTGTGCCAACTGTATGAGACAGTGCCAACTGTATGAGACTGTGCCAACTGTATGAGACTGTGCCAACTGTATGAGACAGTGCCAACTGTATGAGACAGTGCCAACTGTTTGAGACTGTGCCAACTGTATGAGACTGTGCCAACTGTATGAGACTGTGCCAACTGTATGAGACTGTGCCAACTGTATGAGACAGTGCCAACTGTATGAGACAGTGCCAACTGTTTGAGACTGTGCCAACTGTATGAGACTGTGCCAACTGTATGACTGTGCCAACTGTATGAGACTGTGCCAACTGTATGAGACAGTGCCAACTGTTTGAGACTGTGCCAACTGTATGAGACTGTGCCAACTGTATGAGACTGTGCCAACTGTATGAGACTGTGCCAACTGTATGAGACAGTGCCAACTGTATGAGACTGTGCCAACTGTATGAGACAGTGCCAACTGTATGAGACTGTACCAACTGTATGAGACTGTGCCAACTGTATGAGACTGTGCCAACTGTATGAGACTGTGCCAACTGTATGAGACTGTGCCAACTGTATGAGACTGTGCCAACTGTATGAGACAGTGCCAACTGTATGAGACTGTGCCAACTGTATGAGACTGTGCCAACTGTATGAGACTGTGCCAACTGTATGAGACTGTGCCAACTGTATGAGACAGTGCCAACTGTTTGAGACTGTGCCAACTGTATGAGACTGTGCCAACTGTATGAGACTGTGCCAACTGTATGAGACTGTGCCAACTGTATGAGACTGTGCCAACTGTATGAGACTGTGCCAACTGTATGAGACTGTGCCAACTGTATGAGACTGTGCCAACTGTATGAGACTGTGCCAACTGTATGAGACTGTGCCAACTGTATGAGACTGTGCCAACTGTATGAGACAGTGCCAACTGTATGAGACTGTGCCAACTGTATGAGACTGTGCCAACTGTATGAGACTGTGCCAACTGTATGAGACAGTGCCAACTGTTTGAGACTGTGCCAACTGTATGAGACTGTGCCAACTGTATGAGACTGTGCCAACTGTATGAGACTGTGCCAACTGTTTGAGACTGTGCCAACTGTATGAGACTGTGCCAACTGTATGAGACTGTGCCAACTGTATGAGACTGTGC
This sequence comes from Morinoia aosen, assembly GCA_030386875.1. Lineage (NCBI taxonomy): Eukaryota > Metazoa > Arthropoda > Malacostraca > Amphipoda > Talitridae > Morinoia > Morinoia aosen. The sequence continues at coordinate 114,339,431 of CM059576.1, forward strand.
CAACTGTATGAGACTGTGCCAACTGTATGAGACAGTGCCAACTGTATGAGGCAGTGCCAACTGTATGAGACAGTGCCAACTGTATGAGACAGTGCCAACTGTATGAGACAGTGCCAACTGTATGAGGCAGTGCCAACTGTATGAGACTGTGCCAACTGTATGAGACTGTGCCAACTGTATGAGACTGTGCCAACTGTATGAGACTGTGCCAACTGTATGAGACAGTGCCAACTGTATGAGACTGTGCCAACTGTATGAGACTGTGCCAACTGTATGAGACTGTGCCAACTGTATGAGACTGTGCCAACTGTATGAGACAGTGCCAACTGTTTGAGACTGTGCCAACTGTATGAGACTGTGCCAACTGTATGAGACTGTGCCAACTGTATGAGACTGTGCCAACTGTATGAGACTGTGCCAACTGTATGAGACTGTGCCAACTGTATGAGACTGTGCCAACTGTATGAGACTGTGCCAACTGTATGATACTGTGCCAACTGTATGAGACTGTGCCAACTGTATGAGACAGTGCCAACTGTATGAGACTGTGCCAACTGTATGAGACTGTGCCAACTGTATGAGACTGTGCCAACTGTATGAGACAGTGCCAACTGTTTGAGACTGTGCCAACTGTATGAGACTGTGCCAACTGTATGAGACTGTGCCAACTGTATGAGACTGTGCCAACTGTTTGAGACTGTGCCAACTGTATGAGACTGTGCCAACTGTATGAGACTGTGCCAACTGTATGAGACTGTGCCAACTGTATGAGACTGTGCCAACTGTATGAGACAGTGCCAACTGTATGAGGCAGTGCCAACTGTATGAGACTGTGCCAACTGTATGAGACTGTGCCAACTGTATGAGACTGTGCCAACTGTATGAGACTGTGCCAACTGTATGAGACAGTGCCAACTGTATGAGGCAGTGCCAACTGTATGAGACTGTGCCAACTGTATGAGACTGTGCCAACTGTTTGAGACTGTGCCAACTGTATGAGACTGTGCCAACTGTATGAGACTGTGCCAACTGTATGAGACTGTGCCAACTGTATGAGACTGTGCCAACTGTATGAGACAGTGCCAACTGTATGAGGCAGTGCCAACTGTATGAGACAGTGCCAACTGTATGAGACAGTGCCAACTGTATGAGACAGTGCCAACTGTATGAGGCAGTGCCAACTGTATGAGACTGTGCCAACTGTATGAGACTGTGCCAACTGTATGAGACTGTGCCAACTGTATGAGACTGTGCCAACTGTATGAGACAGTGCCAACTGTATGAGGCAGTGTTAGGCTGTGCATTTTGTGATGCCCATAAGGGTATTTATATAATATAAATATCATGTAGTTAGATATTTAATATTTATAGTAATTATTGACGGGATATTTTGGGTTTCATCGATTCGTTGAATTTCAACTGTCATTCCAAGAGATGTTGAATTTGACGTTCAGTCAATGATTGATGTTGAATTTCGACGTGCAATCTGGGGTTGTTGTTGGATTTTGAAACATTTCAGGTACGTTTGTTGTCGCGAACAACCTGCTTTCATTAATTATAAGTTTAAAATTAAATTAATTTTCCGCTATCAGTGTAACATAAAATCAATTTCCGCTATCTGTGTAACATGAAATTAATTTCCCGCTATCAGTGTAACATGAAATTAATTTCCCGCTATCAGTGTAACATGAAATTAATTTCCCGCTATCTGTGTAACATGAAATTAATTTCCCGCTATCTGTGTAACATGAAATTAATTTCCCGCTATCAGTGTAACATGAAATTAATTTCCCGCTATCTGTGTAACATGAAATTAATTTCCCGCTATCAGTGTAACATGAAATTAATTTCCCGCTATCTGTGTAACATGAAATTAATTTCCCGCTATCTGTGTAACATGAAATTAATTTCCCGCTATCTGTGTAACATGAAATTAATTTCCCGCTATCTGTGTAAGATGAAAAATATTTCCCGCTATCTGTGTAACATGAAATTAATTTCCCGCTATCAGTGTAACATGAAATTAATTTCCCGCTATCTGTGTAACATGAAATTAATTTCCCGCTATCAGTGTAACATGAAATTAATTTCCCGCTATCTGTGTAACATGAAATTAATTTCCCGCTATCTGTGTAACATGAAAATAATTTCCGCTGAATGAAATTACTGTGTAATTCTGATCGCTGTGTACCGCATTCTAATTAAAATGTTTCTCTGTATATCCGTCTTTGCTATTTCCTTCTGTGTGTAGCTCGATGTGTGCCTTGTGTGCGTTTTTTGTCTTGTGCGCGTTGTATGCCTTGTGTGCGTTTTTTGTCTTGTGTGCTTGTATGCCTTGTGTACGTTTTTTGTCTTGTGTGCGTTGTATGCCTTGTGTGCGTTTTGTGTCTTGTGCGTTGTATGCCTTGTGTGCGTTTTGTGTCTTGTGTGCGTTGTATGCCTTGTGTGCGTTTTGTGTCTTGTGTGCGTTGTATGCCTTGTGTACGTTTTTTGTCTTGTGTGCGTTGTATGCCTTGTGTGCGTTTTGTGTCTTGTGTGCGTTGTATGCCTTGTGTGCGTTTTTTGTCTTGTGTGCGTTGTATGCCTTGTGTGCGTTTTGTGTCTTGTGTGCGTTGTATGCCTTGTGTGCGTTTTGTGTCTTGTGTGCGTTGTATGCCTTGTGTGCGTTTTGTGTCTTGTGTGCGTTGTATGCCTTGTGTGCGTTTTGTGTCTTGTGCGTTGTATGCCTTGTGTGCGTTTTGTGTCTTGTGTGCGTTGTATGTCTTGTGTGCGTTTTGTGTCTTGTGTGCGTTTTTTGTCTTGTGTGCGTTGTGTGCCTTGTGTGCGTTTTGTGTCTTGTGTACGTTGTGTGCCTTGTGTGCGTTTTGTGTCTTGTGTGCGTTGTATGCCTTGTGTGCGTTTTGTGTCTTGTGTGCGTTGTATGCCTTGTGTGCGTTTTGTGTCTTGTGTACGTTGTGTGCCTTGTGTGCGTTTTGTGTCTTGTGTGCGTTGTATGCCTTGTGTGCGTTTTGTGTCTTGTGTGCGTTGTATGCCTTGTGTGCGTTTTGTGTCTTGTGTACGTTGTATGCCTTGTGTGTGTTTTGTGTCGTGTGTGCGTTGTATGCCTTGTGTGCGTTTTGTGTCTGGTGTACGTGTTTTTGGGCCTTGTTGAAGTTTTTTGTGTCGTGTGTGCTTTTTATATTTTGTGGGAGTGTTTCTAGTACGTGTTCGTGTGCGTGTTTATGTGGCTTATGTACGTTTTTGTGAGCGTTCATTTTGTGTGCGTTTTCTTAGTACGCATTTGAGTGCGTTTTTGAGTGGATTTACTAAGTCTAGATTTTTTTACCCTAAGAAATATCCCTAATTGCTGGCAAGCAATCTCCTGCCAGCAGGACTTCAGGGTAATATTCTTACCCTGTTTTGGTACCTCGTAGAAAATTAGAAAATTTTTGCCTCTGTTTTCTATTTTAACATTTGTGGTTAACTGATGCATTCTAAAGATACAAAAAACATTTCTATTTTAACCCTTTCGGTCCAGAATGCTGTGGAGATGCAAGTGTTTAAAAAATGTGGAAAAATGTTACACTGAAAATGGCCTGAGGCTATAAGGCTGAAAATTGATTTGTATTGGAAAACATACTTGAAATGATTAAAGTAGTTTATCACGCTATTTTATTTTTTATAAAGTAACGCGATTTTATTCCCTAGAGAACAGTTGGCTACCTCAGTAGCTATTTCAGAGTCACAATAAATTGCTAGCTGGCAAACTTCGGTTCTGACATCTTGGTGGTTGCCTCAGACGCCAGCATTTTAATCAAACTTTTTTGAAAATGTATTTTTTGAAAATGCATTTTTTGAAAATGCATTTTTTTGAAAATGCATTTTTTGAAAATGCATTTTTTTGAAAATGCATTTTTTGAAATGCATTTTTTGAAAATGCATTTTTTTGAAAATGCATTTTTTTGAAAATGCATTTTTTTAAATGCAGTTTTTTGAAAATGCATTTTTTTGAAAATGCATTTTTTTAAATGCATTTTTTGAAAATGCATTTTTATGAAAATGCATTTTTTGAAATGCATTTTTTGAAAATGCATTTTTTTGAAAAAGCATTTTTTTGAAAATGCAGTTTTTTGAAAATGCAGTTTTTTGAAAATGCATTTTTTGAAACATTTTCATAATACCTTTAATACATCTTAACAAATCCACTTAACACTGTAAGTGCAACGTGACCCACCGGTGGTCACGGAGGGGGTTTTCATAATGCCGCTGACCGACCAGCAGTCACTGACTCAGTTTCGATGAATGCTCAATAATGAAAACTAAATGGAGTCGCGATATTTTTAATATGCGCTATTTTCAAAATTGATCTTCAAAATTAACTCTGATATGAGTTGGAAAATAACCTTTTGTTTAACTCGTCGCTCTTAATCAACGTGTTAAATTAAATTTTTTTTCGAAAAATTAGATTTAGAGTTTCCGAACCGAAAGTGCCGAAGATAATAAAAAATCCGTTCATTCCCGAAAAGTTCATCCAAGAAACGTATTACAACGCATCGGATTTTTTCTAAAAAAGTAGCCAATTTTTTCCAGTTTTGAGTACTGTTTAGACATCCTGAAAGCAAAAAAAAAACATTAGATGCAAGAATCGCACGTTCATGATCATGTTGAATTAATAGAGAATTAAATATTATTCAGAATACAAAGCAATGTTGATTGAATTGAGAATTAAAAAGTGAATAAAATACTGCTGACGAAAAGTTCACATTTCAATTTGAACATTACAAAATAATTGAATTTGTGCAATACGACGTGGTAAATTTCCATTTCTTGGGGGAATATGCAAGTCCTGTACAATAGGACACTAGTCACGCACACGTACCATTGTTAGAGTTGAAAGAAAACAGAGAAATGAGTATATTTTTAATGAAGTTGACGTATGATATATGCAACATTAATTCGTAAAATGTCTTACCATAATAAACTTGATGTATAATATATGTAACATTAATTTGTAAAATGTTTTTCCATAATAAACTTTATGTATAATATATGGAACATTAATTTGTAAAATGTCTTACCATAATAAACTTGTTATGTAACATATGTAACATTAATTTGTAAAATATCTTACCATAATAAACTTGATGTTTAATATATGTAACATTAATTTGTAAAATGTCTTACCATAATAAACTTGTTATGTAACATATGTAACATTAATTTGTAAAATATCTTACCATAATAAACTTGATGTTTAATATATGTAACATTAATTTGTAAAATGTCTTACCATAATAAACTTGAAGTATGATAAATGTTACATAAATTTGTGAAATGTTTTAACAAAAAGATCCTGTGTAGATACACACACAGGAATATTGTAATACCCACGCCACTAGTCAAAACATAAATGATTGAGAGACAAGCACGAAAACTGCGTTCCCATCTTTGCGTGATGTTTATACTTTAATTCTGCCGCAAGATCATCTCTGTACATTCACAGTTATTAACATCATTCTCCAACACTGATAGACTCGTTTCAAGAGAAAGTAAGAACGATTAATATCAAGCTCGATTAATATCACTTAGCTATTAATCTTCGTTTCAAGAGAAAGTAAGAACGATTAATATCAAGCTCGATTAATATCAATTAGCAATTAATCTTCGTTTCAAGAGAAAGTAAGAACGATTAATAGCGAGCTCGATTAATATCACTTGGCTATTAATCTTCGTTTCAAGAGAAAGTAAGAACGATCAATAGCGAGCTCGATTAGTATCACTTAACTAATAATATTTGTTTAAAGAAAAAGTTAAAACGAATGAAAAATAAATTCCTATAGATTTAAAAAAATATTTCCGTCAAATCACACCACATAGAGGAGGCCATTGAGGTAGCTGGCTTTGCATGGTTCGTTTCCTCTCTTGAGAACACCTTTGTTGCGGTTAAGGAGGCTTAGACTTACATCTTATCTAATCTTCCATGGTTCGTTTACACGTACCCTTAGTACCACACGTGCACCACTTGGTAAGTTGCTCATTTACGTACCGGTATAAATAAATTACATTTCATGTGTTTCGCTACTTTTTAAAAAAAATAGTTTTTAACCCTACCAGGTTAAACGTTATCGTGCAATTGCATTTTTCATGTTCCTAATAAAATTGTATTCGAGCAGTAAAGTCGATTTCTCAGATTTGCAACTTACAACCCAAGCAAACCAACCGCCAACAACTTCAAAACGACGTCACGAACGAGTGATCCCATCTCGGTCAAAGTGTTAAGTGCAAAGAAAGCCCCCGTCTACAGGTAGGCTGTGCCCGTTGACCATGCTACTTCTGTCACTCAACAGATACACGACAGCGTCCACAACCTCTTTGACCTCTGCAAACTTGCCCGATGGGGTCCTTCCTATCACTGCAGTCCTAGTTGCTTCGTCTTCAATTAGAGGGATTGCCATTTTTGTAGGGACAATTGTGGGACAAACGGCGTTCACTCGAATGCCTTTCGGAGACAACTCCACGGCCATCGTTTTGGTGTATGAAATGAGGGCTGCCTTTGAAGCGCAGTACGACGAGCAGCCAGGATGTCCAATCTTCCCAGCGACAGACGCCATGTTAACGATGTTGCCCTTCTCTTTCCGTTCCAACAAGTCCCTAACGACAACTTGAGTCACGTTTAGCACCGCCTTCACGTTCACATCGAAGACCAAGTCGAACTCTTCCATTGGGACGTCGATGAATTCCGTAATGGCGAAGACCCCAGCGCAGTTCACAAGCAGTTGAATCGGGGTGACGCTCTTGACAACTTCTCTGGTCTTGCTCCACTCGCGGAGATCCACGCACAGAATTTCAATGTCCGGATTCTCGGCCTTCAAGGAGTCGAGGTCGGCTTGAACGTTGCTGAGAGCGAAGACCTTGGCGCCCAACTGGGCAAGCTTGAGGGCCGTCGCCCTTCCTATGCCACTTCCACCGCCTGTTACCAAGGCGCGCTGGCCAGCAAAGTTGATATCCATGGTACTGAGAAGAAAAGAATAAAACAGTTAATTTCCAATAAAGATAATACTACGACGTTATGGTGGAATTGGATTATCACATTTCTTATGAAGGATGAAAATATATTCGAGCAGCAAAGCCGATTTCCCTGCTCCTACAGCCTAACGAACCTATTTTGGTGTAGTGATTTTCCACTAGAACGGAGTGGGTAAAAAGATTATGTTTCTCAAGTGCGGTCATATGCAGATGTGGATAGTATGATCCAGTGGTTAGCACTGTCACTATTCTTAATTTATGAGTTAGTCACACCAACGTTCTTTGCACACTGCCAGTTTTTTAAACATGCACTCAAAGTGTTTGGGTGCTTCAACCCCCTTATCTCATGATATATGCGATTATATGTCCAATAGGTACATTCTTAGGGAATTATGTAAGCCATCGAACATTATAGCATACTGTCAGTGAAGTATTAATTCAAATTGACCCATTAATTTATCAAATTTATCAAGTAAAATTTTATACACCTATTAAATTAATGAAGAAAAATAATAAAAAAATGTGAATAAATACAATTTCTTAAGAACTTCAGCAACATCGAATGAATTTGATAAATATAGCTCTCATAACACCCAGAGAAATATTATGTTGTTTTTATTACGCTTTAAAAACTATATTGTAGAGGGGGCGCGAACAAATGCATGGATTGTTACGAACCATATTTTTTCGGTTAACGGCTGACCTGTTTTTATAGCACCTATTAATTTCTTCTTGATTTCATTTTGTTTCATTTTATTCTTTCTGAACTTACTATTTCTTTACACCTTGCGCACAGATTCCACGTTCCCTAAGTCCATGTCAAACGTTGCGCCACTTAGACATCTGTGCGTTCTTTTTGACCCACTCATCAGCAGCTTTTTGAAAATACCCTCAGTGACCACCGGTGGGTCCCTTAGCAGGAAATGCGCTAATAGTTATACAGGGTGATTCTCAAATACGGGTCCCAAAAGAATCTTTAACGACGTTAATGGATGTTACAGTACACAGTGATTTTTAAATACGGGTCACAAAAGAATCTTTAATGACATCAATGGATGTTACAGTACACAGTGATTTTTAAATACGGGTCACAAAAGAATCTTTTATGACATCAACGGATGTTACAGTACACAGTGATTTTTAAATACGGGTAACAAAAGAATCTTTAATGACACCAATGGATGTTACAGTTCACAGTGATTTTTAAATACGGGTCCCAAATGAATCTTTAATGACATCAATGGATGTTACAGTACACAGTGATTTTTAAATACGGGTCACAAAAGAATCTTTAACGACGTTAATGGATGTTACAGTACACAGTGATTTTTAAATACGGGTCACAAAAGAATCTTTTATGACATCAACGGATGTTACAGTACACAGTGATTTTTAAATACGGGTAACAAAAGAATATTTAACGACGTTAATGGATGTTACAGTACACAGTGATTTTTAAATACGGGTATCAAAAGAATCTTTAATGACATCAATGGATGTTACAGTACACAGTGATTTTTAAATACGGGTCACAAAAGAATATTTTATGACATCAACGGATGTTACAGTACACAGTGATTTTTAAATACCGGTCACAAAAGAATATTTTATGACATCAACGGATGTTACAGTACACAGTGATTTTTAAATACGGGTCACAAAAGAATCTTTAATGACATCAATGGATGTTACAGTACACAGTGATTTTTAAATACGGGTCACAAAAGAATCTTTAACGACGTTAATGGATGTTACAGTACACAGTGATTTTTAAATACGGGTAACAAAAGAATCTTTTATGACATCAACGGATGTTACAGTACACAGTGATTTTTAAATACGGGTATCAAAAGAATCTTTAATGACATCAATGGATGTTACAGTACACAGTGATTTTTAAATACGGGTCACAAAAGAATCTTTAATGACATCAATGGATGTTACAGTACACAGTGATTTTTAAATACGGGTCACAAAAGAATCTTTAACGACGTTAATGGATGTTACAGTACACAGTGATTTTTAAATACGGGTAACAAAAGAATATTTAATGACGTTAAATGGATGTTACAGTACACAGTGATTTTTAAATACGGGTCACAAAAGAATCTTTTATGACATCAACGGATGTTACAGTACACAGTGATTTTTAAATACGGGTCACAAAAGAATCTTTAATGACATCAATGGATGTTACAGTACACAGTGATTTTTAAATACGGTTAACAAAAGAATATTTAATGACGTTAAATGGATGTTACAGTACACAGTGATTTTTAAATACGGGTCCCAAAAGAATCTTTAACGACGTTAATGGGTGTTACAGTACACAGTGATTTTTAAATACGGGTCCCAAAAGAATCTTTAATGACGTTAATGGGTGTTACAGTACACAGTGATTTTTAAATACGGGTCACAAAAGAATCTTTAATGACGTTAATGGGTGTTACAGTACACAGTGATTTTTAAATACGGGTCCCAAAAGAATCTTTAATGACGTTAATGGGTGTTACAGTACACAGTGATTTTTAAATACGGGTCCCAAAAGAATCTTTAACGACGTTAATTAATGGGTGTTACAGTACACAGTGATTTTTAAATACGGGTCCCAAAAGAATCTTTAATGACGTTAATGGGTGTTACAGTACACAGTGATTTTTAAATACGGGTCACAAAAGAATCTTTAATGACGTTAATGGGTGTTACAGTACACAGTGATTTTTAAATACGGGTCCCAAAAGAATCTTTAACGACGTTAATGGGTGTTACAGTACACAGTGATTTTTAAATACGGGTCACAAAAGAATCTTTAATGACGTTAATGGGTGTTACAGTACACAGTGATTTTTAAATACGGGTCACAAAAGAATCTTTAATGACGTTAATGGGTGTTACAGTACACAGTGATTTTTAAATACGGGTCCCAAAAGAATCTTTAATGACGTTAATGGGTGTTACAGTACACAGTGATTTTTAAATACGGGTCACAAAAGAATCTTTAATGACGTTAATGGGTGTTACAGTACACAGTGATTTTTATATACGGGTCCCAAAAGAATCTTTAACGACGTTAATGGGTGTCACAGTACACAGTGATTTTTAAATACGGGTCCCAAAAGAATCTTTAATGACGTTAATGGGTGTTACAGTACACAGTGATTTTTAAATACGGGTCACAAAAGAATCTTTAATGACGTTAATGGGTGTTACAGTACACAGTGATTTTTAAATACGGGTCCCAAAAGAATCTTTAACGACGGTAATGGGTGTTACAGTACACAGTGATTTTTAAATACGGGTCCCAAAAGAATCTTTAATGACGTTAATGGGTGTTACAGTACACAGTGATTTTTAAATACGGGTCACAAAAGAATCTTTAATGACGTTAATGGGTGTTACAGTACACAGTGATTTTTAAATACGGGTCCCAAAAGAATCTTTAATGACGTTAATGGGTGTTACAGTACACAGTGATTTTTAAATACGGGTCCCAAAAGAATCTTTAACGACGTTAATGGGTGTTACAGTACACAGTGATTTTTAAATACGGGTCCCAAAAGAATCTTTAATGACGTTAATGGGTGTTACAGTACACAGTGATTTTTAAATACGGGTCACAAAAGAATCTTTAATGACGTTAATGGGTGTTACAGTACACAGTGATTTTTAAATACGGGTCCCAAAAGAATCTTTAACGACGTTAATGGGTGTTACAGTACACAGTGATTTTTAAATACGGGTCCCAAAAGAATCTTTAATGACGTTAATGGGTGTTACAGTACACAGTGATTTTTAAATACGGGTCACAAAAGAATCTTTAATGACGTTAATGGGTGTTACAGTACACAGTGATTTTTAAATACGGGTCACAAAAGAATCTTTAATGACGTTAATGGGTGTTACAGTACACAGTGATTTTTAAATACGGGTCCCAAAAGAATCTTTAATGACGTTAATGGGTGTTACAGTACACAGTGATTTTTAAATACGGGTCACAAAAGAATCTTTAATGACGTTAATGGGTGTTACAGTACACAGTGATTTTTAAATACGGGTCCCAAAAGAATCTTTAACGACGTTAATGGGTGTTACAGTACACAGTGATTTTTAAATACGGGTCCCAAAAGAATCTTTAATGACGTTAATGGGTGTTACAGTACACAGTGATTTTTAAATACGGGTCACAAAAGAATCTTTAATGACGTTAATGGGTGTTACAGTACACAGTGATTTTTAAATACGGGTCCCAAAAGAATCTTTAACGACGTTAATGGGTGTTACAGTACACAGTGATTTTTAAATACGGGTCCCAAAAGAATCTTTAATGACGTTAATGGGTGTTACAGTACACAGTGATTTTTAAATACGGGTCACAAAAGAATCTTTAATGACGTTAATGGGTGTTACAGTACACAGTGATTTTTAAATACGGGTCACAAAAGAATCTTTAATGACGTTAATGGGTGTTACAGTACACAGTGATTTTTAAATACGGGTCCCAAAAGAATCTTTAATGACGTTAATGGGTGTTACAGTACACAGTGATTTTTAAATACGGGTCACAAAAGAATCTTTAATGACGTTAATGGGTGTTACAGTACACAGTGATTTTTAAATACGGGTCCCAAAAGAATCTTTAACGACGTTAATGGGTGTTACAGTACACAGTGATTTTTAAATACGGGTCCCAAAAGAATCTTTAATGACGTTAATGGGTGTTACAGTACACAGTGATTTTTAAATACGGGTCACAAAAGAATCTTTAATGACGTTAATGGGTGTTACAGTACACAGTGATTTTTAAATACGGGTCCCAAAAGAATCTTTAACGACGTTAATGGGTGTTACAGTACACAGTGATTTTTAAATACGGGTCCCAAAAGAATCTTTAATGACGTTAATGGGTGTTACAGTACACAGTGATTTTTAAATACGGGTCACAAAAGAATCTTTAATGACATCAATGGATGTTACAGTACACAGTGATTTTTAAATACGGGTCCCAAAAGAATCTTTAACGACGTTAATGGGTGTTACAGTACACAGTGATTTTTAAATACGGGTCCCAAAAGAATCTTTAATGACGTTAATGGGTGTTACAGTACACAGTGATTTTTAAATACGGGTCACAAAAGAATCTTTAATGACGTTAATGGGTGTTACAGTACACAGTGATTTTTAAATACGGGTCACAAAAGAATCTTTAACGACGTTAATGGATGTTACAGTACACAGTGATTTTTAAATACGGGTCCTAAAATGAATTTTTAATGACTCCCAAAGTAACGGATGGGTTTAAAATATGCAATTAAGGAATTCTTAGAAATCCTAATTTCATTTTAACTTGTTTTTGAGAACAAAATTTTTCAGAGGCCCTTCACAAGCTGCTCTTTACGGCTTTGGTAAAATCTAGTAAAAATCCATGGATATCAATGGACATCAGTGGATACTCTGAGTTGATGTTTTCCTTTAAAGATACCTAAAAAGAAGAATTCTAGGACAAATATGCAGAGTGTTCTCTAACCCACAAAACACAGAATTTTAGGACACTATAGTTAGAGGCGTGGTGTTCATCGCAGGGTTGCCAAACTGGCTTTCCCTAGCCAAGTTACTAACTAGAAACTGAACTAGGAACTAGGCCACTCTGCCTGAAAGACATCTACGCCGCTATGAGGTGAAATTATCACTTAATCCATTCTCCAGTTTTGGCCTCTGGTTTGTGGGTTAAGACAATGCATATTTGCCCTCCAAGTTACAGGTAAATTAAGAGTTTAAAAGTCTAAGAACCTACACCAAATCAAGGCATCCATCTAGGTAGAAATCCAGGGAGTTGGACCACGTCTAATCAGCATCTTAATGAACGGCTTAGGTTATTTAAATAAAATCAGTATTACCTACGCAGAAAATTGTAAATGTTTTTTTAATCCACGCTTATTTTTTGGGTCATTCATTTGAAAATTCTTTCAGGACCTATACTTAAAAAATCACCTTGTACTGTTACATCCAGTGTGATCATGAAAGAGTCTTTTTAGGACCAGTTCTTAAAAATCACATGTACTTTAACATCCATTGGAAGCATTGAAGATTCTTCAGAACCCATATTTAAAAATCACCCCGTATTTCGACATCCATTAACGTCATAAAAGATTCTTTTCAGGACCCATATTTAAAAATTATCAACTTTAACATCAATAATTGGAGTCTTTAAAAATTCTTTTTGGAACCCATATTTAAAAATTATCAACTTTAACACCAATAATTGGAGTCTTTAAAAATTCTTTCTAGAACCCATATTTAAAAATCACCCAGTACTCTAAAACCGATTCCCATTTAATTGTACTCATGAAGAATCTTGAATTAACTGTGAATGAGAATGCATTCATTTCTTTTAAAATTGCTTTAAGTGATATATTTTCTACCCTTAATGAAGCTGCCCAGTATAGTTTAATTTAAGACATGACGACATCAACTTGAAGCCAACTTAAAAAAAATTCTCAGACATCATTTTGCGCATCATACAACTGGTTCCAAAAACACGCAATTCATTTCGTTCCAAAATACGAACTTCTTCTTAACCCAGCACACTCGGTACAAAACCTTTTTCTACTTTATTTAACGAATATACTTTATGAGCATTACGTTCAGGCTAAACAAATTTTTGATTTTCACCTTGAAACGCACAGCTGACGCGAATCCACACTCCCCCTTGACCGTCAGTAGCGCACTGACTCTATGGGTCATCTTGCAGACAAGTTTTGTTCGGGTGCAGGATGCGGTTGTTTCTGCCTAATCTTTTTTATTCATAGATGTTCTTTCTTACTGCAGATTTCCCATTGACTAGATAATAAAAATTGGACAAACATTCTGTCTACCTTTATACAACATACGTACGGGTATGTACTTCCATCCACGCTTTCCAGAAACTTTTTTTTGTACAACACACACAGCAGCTGCTACAATGCCAAACCTGCTTCTGTGACATTGAACGCCATCCTGGAAGTTGGAACGCCATCCTCCCGATTTACTGAAGCAAGCTTGCGCTGGATTGACTGAGGAAGTTTGAATTCCTAAATCTCGTCTGAGATGTAACTAGAGGGGGGCACCATTTCCCAACATGGAGATGTGCACATGGGGATGGAGTAACAGAGGAGATGGAGTAACAGACGGAGTAACAGAGGAGATGGAGTAACAAAGGAGATGGAGTAACAAAGGAGATGGGGTAACAGAGGAGATGGAGTAACAGACGGAGTAACAAAGGAGATTGAGTAACAAAGGAGATGGAGTAACAAAGGAGATGGGGTAACAGAGGAGATGGGGTAACAGACGGAGTAACAAAGGAGATGGAGTAACAAAGGAGATGGAGTAACAAAGGAGATGGGGTAACAGAGGAGATGGAGTAACAGACGGAGTAACAAAGGAGATGGAGTAACAAAGGAGATGGAGTAACAAAGGAGATGGAGTAACAGAGGAGATGGAGTAACAAAGGAGATGGAGTAAAAAAGGAGATGGAGTAACAAAGGAGATGGGGTAACAGAGGAGATGGAGTAACAGACGGAGTAACAAAGGAGATGGAGTAACAAAGGAGATGGAGTAACAGAGGAGATGGAGTAACAGAGGAGATGGAGTAACAGACGGAGTAACAGAGGAGATGGAGTATCGAAGGAGATGGAGTAACAGAGGAGATGGAGTAACAGATGAGATGGAGTAACAGATGAGATGGAGTAACAGACGAAGTAACAGTGGGGATGGAGTAGCAGATGGAGTACAGATGAGATGGAGTAACAAAGGAGATGTAGTAACAGAGGAGATGGAGTAACAGAGGAGATGGAGTAACAGAGGAGATGGAGTAACGAAGGAGATGGAGTAACAGAGGAGATGGAGTAACAGAGGAGATGGAGTAACAGATGAGATGGAGTAACAGATGAGATGGAGTAACAGACGAAGTAACAGTGGAGATGGAGTAGCAGATGGAGTACAGATGAGATGGAGTAACAAAGGAGATGTAGGAACAGAGGAGATGGAGTAACAGAGAAGATGGAGTAACAGACGGAGTAACAGAGGAGATGGAGTAACAGAGAAGATGGAGTAACAGACGGAGTAACAGAGGAGATGGAGTAACAGACGGAGTAACAGAGGAGATGGAGTAACAGAGGAGATGGAGTAACAGATGGAGTACAGATGGAGATGGAGTTACAGAGGAGATGGAGTAACAGAGGAGATGGAGTAACAGAGGAGATGGAGTAACAGATGGAGTACAGATGGAGATGGAGTAACAGAGGAGATGGAGTAACAGAGGAGATGGAGTAACAGATGGAGTACAGATGGAGATGGAGTAACAGAGGAGATGGAGTAACAGAGGAGATGGAGTAACAGATGGAGTACAGATGGAGATGGAGTAACAGAGGAGATGGAGTAACAGATGGAGATGGAGTAACAGAGGAGATGGAGTAACAGAGGAGATGGAGTAACAGAGGAGATGGAGTAACAGATGGAGTACAGATGGAGATGGAGTAACAGAGGAGATGGAGTAACAGATGGAGATGGAGTAACAGAGGAGATGGAGTAACAGAGGAGATGGAGTAACAGATGGAGATGGAGTAACAGAGGAGATGGAGTAACAGAGGAGATGGAGTAACAGATGGAGTACAGATGGAGATGGAGTAACAGAGGAGATGGAGTAACAGATGGAGATGGAGTAACAGAGGAGATGGAGTAACAGAGGAGATGGAGTAACAGATGGAGATGGAGTAACAGAGGAGATGGAGTAACAGAGGAGATGGAGTAACAGATGGAGTACAGATGGAGATGGAGTAACAGAGGAGATGGAGTAACAGAGGAGATGGAGTAACAGATGGAGATGGAGTAACACAAATGCGAGCGAGTCGTTGATTTTTCGTGAATATTGACATTTTTTCAATCCAACAAAACCTGATACAAATCCGTCCGTGTGTTTATTTTTATAGTTCCATGATTTTCAACGCGTATTGGGCCACATGCACACCATTCGGTTAGTGGCTCATTCCCGTACCTGAATGAATAAATGAATTTCATTTTATCTGTTTCGCGATATTCAAATTTTTTTTAGCCATACTGGGGAGATGTTATCGTGCAATTGTATTTCTCGCGTATCTTGGGAGAGTAGAAATGTATTCGAGCATTAAAGTCGATTCTCTTGTTCTGCTACTTGTAACCAAACCAACCGTTAACCGTTCTGCTACTTGTAACCAAACCAACCGTTAACCGTTCTGCTACTTGTAACCAAACCAACCGTTAACCGTTCTGCTACTTGTAACCAAACCAACCGTTAACCGTTCTGCTACTTGTAACCAAACCAACCGTTAACCGTTCTGCTACTTGTAACCAAACCAACCGTTAACCGTTCTGCTACTTGTAACCAAACCAACCGTTAACGACATCGCTGAACGTGTTAAGCATTTATTCTACCTATTAGCTTAACGATAATTGATTAATTAAATGACTGCAGTGAACATGTTTATCATTATTGCTAATTATTAACTTAACGATAAATAAATTAATTAATTGTTTGACTATCGTTTATATTTATTTCACAAAAATTGTAAAACTTGTAACAAGTGTTTTGAGTTCTTGGAACCCACACTTAACCATCCTTATTTTCGTAGCAATCGGTAACTACTGGTCAAGGTTAAAACTGATCTCGGACTACATAACTCGGAAACATATAACATAATTTTAGAACATATAGCATAATTTCAGAACATGCAGCATAATTTCAAAACATAAAATATAATTTGAGAACATACATCCTAATTTTATAACATACAACATAATTTGAGAACATACATCCTAATTTTATAACATACAACATAATTTGAGAACATACATCATAATTTTAGAACATACATCATAATTTTAGAACACACAACATAATTTGAGAACACACAACATAACTTGAGAACACACAACATAATTTGAGAACACACAACATAATTTGAGAACACACAACATAACTTGAGAACACACAACATAACTTGAGAACACACAACATAACTTGAGAACACACAACATAACCTGAGAACACACAACATAATTTGAGAACACACAACATAATTTGAGAACACACAACATAATTTGAGAACACACAACATAATTATTGGCATTGACAATTCACAATCGGAACTACTGAGAATCAGCCATGGAATGCCACAAGGGTCTGTCATTGGACCTCTACTCTTTTTGGTTTTTATCAATGATATAGTTAACTAAATCTACTTCATATTTATCACCATTTTTAAAAATTGGGTTCAAACTGGCAATTTTTAGAAGGTTCGGGACGATACCCTAGAAAATTTACTAGCTTATAGTATTAGTATAATATTTATTATAAAATTTATTTATAATATTTATAATATAATAAATAACAGCTTGATTTATTTTTCAAGGTGTTTATGCACGCAATTACATCGGAGGGATTAGTTGGCATGAAAAAAAAAGAGTTGTGTTCACGGACATGGTCCATGCATTTCATGAAGTCTGTAGGTTCGCTAGAAATACCATCACCTATGTTTTTGCCTATGGTTACTAAAAAATTCTTACACACTGTTGCAGTATCTTTTTCCCCGTGATATTTTACATTATCATGAACAATGGTCTCAATTGTTTTTGTATCATTATTATTCTGTTTATAACATGAATTAAGCAGGCGCCAAGTTTTTTCAATATCAGTTTTTTATTCAGTAAATTTGCGCGTAAAGTAGTTTTTATCGATGTTCGTACTTGATTTTTCCTATGATTCCTGAATCTCTAAACATTTCTTTAGATATTCGCCCTTCGCAGAGCAAGACTAGGTAAGCTTGACGCTTCTTGAAATTAATTCCTATGTCGTCAGTAATCCAGGGTCTTTGTCTATTTATCGGTGTAATTGTGCGAGTGATGATTGGACAATACTGATTGTATGCGGTCGTTAAAATTTTAGTTAAATTTAGTATAGCTTCATAAATGTTAATCACATTATTGTCCTGTTGATAGGTTTCCGATGATGATATTAATTAATTTAAAATAGTTTGCATTGTTAAAAAATTATATTTATTTACTCAACAATAGGAGTAAGTTTCAGCCTGTTGGCTGGTACAAGTACGATAGACAATTTTATTGATGAGAAACACCGGGAAATGGTCAGATAGGTCCGAAGTTAACATACTATTCCGGTAAGAGAATAAGTTTGATCTACAATGAAAATATTATCAAGCAGCATAGCAGATTCTGTTGAAACACGTGTAGGTTTCGTGATGATTGAATGGAAGGATTTAGACTTCAAAACATTTATGAAATTTGAGATTTGTTCACATCTTTCATATTTTAAAAGATCGTAGTTGAAGTCCTTGCAGATATTATGTCATTTGTAAAGATTGAAATATTCTTTCGTTTGAGAGTAATTTGAAGTCAATAGGTGCATTATTTCGAGAGTTACAAGTGGGTGAACTTTTATGTTGTACTAGTGGTGGGGCTTCTCTGGAAAAAATCCAAAGCAACAGCTATTTAATGATCGGTATTTTCAAAATTGGTAATTAAAGTTGACTTTTTTTGAGTTGAATATTGAACTGCAGTTCAACCCAACGCAGTTTACAAGTTAAACATATTTCAAAAAAACCTGCCAATAAAGGATTTGGATTCAAATTCAAAACACTCATCAGTTGATCAAAACATTAGCTCTAAACATTATCCTAATAATTTTCAGAGACTACGAATTGTCATCGTTGAGTGACAACTCTATTTTACAAGTACATGGGGCTGCTAAATTTTTACACCCCAATTAAGCACTTGGGAGTTATCTGTCACCACTTTTAATTTATGGTTTTCTTTTGATGTTAAGGTTAGGTTAAGTTAGGTTAACCTATTTAAATTATTTTTAATTTTTATTTTTTTTAATTTGTGTTTTGTTTCAGGCAAAAATGAATCTCTGGGACAGAGCATTTCAAAAGAAAAAGTTGTATTTTTCACCCTTTAGTAAACCCGAAAAAGTGGTGACAGATAACCCACAAGTACCGAAATAATTATAAATCAACAAGGATACCCTCTCACATGAAAAATTCATTCATACTCTCTAGTACATCAATTATTCAGTATTCATAAAGGAATTACATTCTTCACTTTTCCCCTTGGAACACTTTTCCCCTTGGAACACTTTTCCCCTTGGAACACTTTTCCCCTTGGAATACTTTTCCCCTTGGAACATTTTTCCCCTTGGAACACTTTTCCCCTTGGAACACTTTTCCCCTTGGAACACTTTTCCCCTTGGAACACTTTTATCCCGATAGAAGTGGTGACAGATAACCTACAAGTACCCCAGCATGTTACAGGTTCCACAAAACTCCCTGAAAACATTTATAACGATGTTTACCTGATATGGACATTTAAATGAAGTTTTCTCAAGCTAGACTGGCTACGCTAGAGTAAGACTGAGGTCTAGATGCCTAGACGCTCGTCAAGGTCATTAAGCAACACTAGGAATACATTCCCCTCAATCATTTTTTTTTGCCTAGTGACATGGCTATTAAAATACCCATGTGTGTGTATATCATATAAGTCTACTTTCCATACGCTAAGATATTTTTCTCTATTTAAGATTAAACCGTTTCCGTCCAGTAGACGGTACGGAAACGGTTTTCGTAAACTGCATTAATTTCTCGATATACCTATCTGAATGTATCAATATTTTCCAGAGAAGCCCCGCCACTAGTTCAACATAAAAGTTCACCCACTTGCAACTCTCGAAATAATGCGCCTATCGACTTCAAATTACTCTAAAACGAAAGATTGAAATATGACGGTACGGAAACGGTACATGTTGATATATGTTGTTTCTTTATCACACTACAACATCAAATCTACCTCTAGCTGGTACTATAGCATGAGGTCTACCACACTATAGCATGATATCTACCTCTAGCTGGTACTATAGCGTGAGGTCTACCACACCAGAGCATGAGATCTACCTCTAGCTAGTACTATAGCGTGAGGTCTCCCACACTATAGCATGATATCTACCTCTAGCTAGTACTATAGCGTGAGGTCTACCACACTATAGCATGAGGTCTACCTCTAGCTAGTACTATAGCGTGAGGTCTCCCACACTATAGCATGATATCTACCTCTAGCTAGTACTATAGCGTGAGGTCTACCACACTATAGCATGAGGTCTACCTCTAGCTAGTACTATAGCGTGAGGTCTACCACACTATAGCATGAGGTCTACCTCTAGCTAGTAATATAGCGTGAGGTCTACCACACTATAGCATGAGATCTACCTCTAGCTAGTACTATAGCGTGAGGTCTACCACACTATAGCTTGTATCTATCTCTAGCTAGTACTATAGCGTGAGGTTAGGTTACTAATGGATATCACTTATCTCTATAAATTTAATTTAGCAATAAGCACCTAATCTACGCATCTTAAACAGCACCTGTGTAGGCGACATTTGGCGGTAGCCATCTCGCTATAAGAGCACTAAAATAGGTCTATCAAAATTTCATTACTGTTGTAACCACATCGAATGACGGAGATACTAATTAATTTATTACCAGCGATTTTTCCTGGTCTCACAAGATGTTTGCCAACGCACAAAACGTAGGGTCGCAAATAAAAACACCAATGCTGCAACTCACAAAGTCAACATTGTTTAAATTATTCAAAGCGAAGGGTGCATTGCCTGCTTGCAAGACTGGTTTACCCAAAGCGGGTTTATCAAGGCTACCTACCATAAGGAAGAAGTGCGAGGTTTCGGCTACGTTTCATAAATTCAGGTGTAAAGTCGTTAGAATTCGTTCGCAAAATAACAGACCTTGAATCAACCGACGTCAAGTAACACCGCTATGGGGACACAAACAGTGTGTGGCGTTAAGTATTTTTTTTATAGATATACGTGCAAACGAGTTAGAATTGATTCTTAGAGCTAGAATTACAGTCTGGTAGTATCACAATAGTGTCGGAAAAGAGTCACTGTACAAAACTGTTGTACAAGTTGGACAACACTCATTTGTACATTCAGTTTTGTAAAACATGATCAAAACTTCCACTCTTATACATGTTGTACAACATTTAACAGCAGTTGTACAACATTCAAGATATTAATGTTAAGGTGTTTTAAAAACCAATGTATCAACATTTCATGTTTATTCTTTATTTCCAATAAACTCTTTTTCTTTCTATTCTTTCTTCAACATTTATACATTCAGTTTTGTCTAACAGGGACATAACTTCCGCTGATGCAGATGTTCTACAATATTCAACCCCAATTGTATAACATTCAACATTCGTACATTCAGTTTTATCCAACATGTACAAACCTTCCACTGTTGTACATGTACAACATTTAACATCAGTTGTACAACATTCAACCTTCGTACATTCAGTTGTATCTAACACGTACAGAACTTCTAGGTGCTGCATTTGGTAGCACGCAGAATAGTGAAGGCCATAACGCAGGCATCCGCATGCCAACCGGGCAAAATTTGCGTGTGGGTGACCCACCTATCCATGGCATCCATGCCAGTGCGCTACGGACTGTCCGAGGAAGGGGTGAGTTCGTTCCCGCTCTTCATCTCGAAGCTGAATTTTGAGAAAAATGTAGTTATCGGAACGTTAACGAATGCGATCTACGTCAGATCTACGAAGGTATTGATTTCGTTGACAATTTTACGGTAGAAAATATATATCGATTTCATTGACAATTTTACGGTGGAAAAATATATCGATTTTAATGAGAGTTTTAGGGTAGAAAAAATATATCGATTTCATTGACAATTTTAGGGTAGAAAAAATATATCGGTTTCAATGACAATTTTACGGTAGACAAAATATATCGATAGTATTGACAATTTTAGGGTAGAAAAAATATATCGATTGTAATGACAATTTTACGGTGGAAAAATATACCGATTTTAATGAGAATTTTAGGGTAGAAAAAATATATCGATTTCATTGACAATTTTTCGGTAGACAAAATATTTCGATTTTAATGAGAATTTTAGGGTAGTAATAATATATCGATTTTAATGTGAATTTTAGGGTAGAAAAAATATATCGATTTCAATGACAATTTTAGGGTGGAAAAAATATTTCGTTTTTAATGAAAACTTTAGGGTATAAAAAATATATCGATTTCATTGACAATTTTACGATTCAAAGAAAGTATCGACTTCATTATGATAATTTTAATTGGGTTTGAGGATAAGTCAAAGCATTTCCATCAAAAAATTAAGTGACTTTCAAATTAAAGTTCCGGAAGGAATTTTTACGTAACCTATGTGGGCATCTTAACATCAGACAAAACAAACATCACAAAATTCGGTAAATGTTGAGGACTTGACCATAATCGATTTTCCACTTTTTGATCAACAAAGATTGTTGATGAGACCAAAATAAACAAGTTTTCTTCAATGCACTTTCCGGCGGAAATGAGTATTTTAAAAGTTATGGCGTTAAATGAGTTACCGGAACTCCAGTGTGCATCACCCTATTACAAACGTAAAGAGGTTGGGTCGTGAGGGGTAGCCACAGTTCTTTTAGTTTTATAGTTTTCACTAAAAGAACTGTTGCTACTCCTCACGACCCAACCTCTACGTTTGTAATAGGGGGTTTGCTCTTCGTCGGCTTGGTTGGCGCGCGGGAACGCCTGTTTACTTTCACGTCGGACCGCGCGGTGTATTTTTCCCCGCCTCAAACACTGGAGTTACGGTAACTCATTTAATGCCATAACTTTTAAAATACTTATTTCCGCCGGAAAGTGAATTGAAGAAAACTTGTTTATTTTGGTCTCATCAACAATCTTTATTGATCAAAGAGTGGAAAATCGATTATGGTCAAGTCCTCAACATTTACCCAAAATTCTATCATAGCTTGGACCTTTTTTCAGTTTTCAAGACTGGAAATAAAATTTTAACATTCCGAAACGTTTGACATGAAAAATAATAAAATGTTCATTTTTACATTGGTTCCCCTTTTTATATTTTTCTGAGGATTGTTTCCTATTTTTTGAAAATGGTTATTTTCAGGTAACTTTAATTGATTCTATCAACTGGTCATTTAATCATGCCCAGCCATCAATTATTACTTTACGTCCTCTGAGAAATTAACTAATTAATTTAAATTTCACACTTATTAAAATGAAAAATTTATATCATATGTTCAATAAATCAAGGGGTAAAGATAGTGAAATACTTGAATAAAATAATAGAGTTAATAGATGAGTGAATTACTAGCGCCTACACGCAATCAAGTTGTTATAGTCATTTCAAAAATTGCAAGATCATTCCAAGTTAGAAAATTTACTAGATTATGAATCTAAATTTTGTTATGCTAAAACGTCAATTAAAATATGAACAAAGTGTGTTGAAAATAAACAATAGAAATCTATTTTCTTCAAAACGCCATGTTCAAAATTGGTTTCAATAAAAACAATAACTAGGTACAATTCTGAGCTGCATTCAGCTAACTTTTGGCGAGCCCTATCCAGGTAATTGTTCTATGAAGTTATTTAACTACATAAATAAGCAACGTTTAGCTTACTATTTAGTTTAGCTCATTAGTTGCTTTACTAAATTTTTAACTCACTTCAATTTTTCCAATTTTTAATTTTTCTATTTTCAATTTTTCTATTTTCAATTTTTCAATTTTCATTTTTTCAATTTTCAATTTTGTAATTTTGTAATTTTTAGCTTCTTCGTTATTTTCCGATTCCAATTTTAAATTAAATTCATTAGCTGCTTTACGAATTGTTTACAATAATTCCAGCTACATGTCAGATGTGATCGTGTCACATGCTCTGTATCTATTTAAACAATTTAGACAATTTAAACAATTTATTTACTACAGGTGATACAGAGGTAGAATGTTTTTTACGTCTAATACAATGGTCAAACTTGAGTATAGCTACCTGTGGGCCCGAATAAGTTCAGCGAAAAAAATTCAAATTGGGTCTCTATAAATACGGTTTCTAAGTCTATTAAACTTTAGAAAATGACTGGATAAGCTGAAGTTATCGTACAGGTCGCTAATATATCCAAATTAAAACACGAAAAGCTAACGCATTATATGAAGTTTATAACTGGAACCTTAGTAACTTTTTCACTATAATCCATATTTTCACAGTCCGAATGAATAATTTTAAGTAATGTGTCTAAGAATAGTTCCTCAAAAACAAGAAAAACAATATTCAAGTCTTCCGTCATTGTATTGAGTAATGTGAAACAATGACTAAGAAGTTTTACCCGTTGAGAAGATCTCGGGTTTTAACCTCAGCACCAGCAACCCACTATGCCAATATCAAATATCACGATGTACTTCTTTTGTGGAAGCTAGGTAATCGAAATTTTTCCATACAACCTAAAGCGGTATAAATTATTCCCGGTTCGACCAAGGGTATCAGTCATTGATCAGTTATTTCTGTTTGAGGCTAGAAATGAAGTAAAGGATATTAGACAAAAAGTGGGGTTAGAGTGATGATTGGAAGACCTCAATGCCGGTGGAGCATTAGGGCAAAATGGACCAGCATTATTAAAAGATTGGTGTCAAGCCCTGGAAAAACTGTTGTATTTTTAATTATAATTATTTGCTTAGTGACCGATGCAATTAAAACCTGAAAAAGCACATTGATGAATACGTCCAACATCGACTTCAATGAGTATTTAACATTTAACGTATCTAATTGGTTGGTATGTGGGAAGTATGGACCAAGAATCGAACATCTCTGGAATGTGTATGCATTAACCATATTTGCGATGACACATTAAATTAGTGTGGTAGAGATTTTCTATAACCTTCAGAAACGTGTTATAAAATATAGAATTTTTCTTGTACGCAGGTCACAACACTATTGTCTTTGCATTACCTATCTTTGATATAACACAAACCATTATAGTGTGGATGAGTTGATCTACCAGCTTCAGAAAAGTGTTTCCGATAATACAAAAGCATGAAGTCCTTTTTACGCCCGAGATCACCACACTATTGTATTTGCATAAATCATCTTTTTGATGACACATCCCATTAGCGTGAATGAGCTTCTATGAAAATACAAAAGAGTAACGTCCTTTTTCTTGTCCGTAGATCACTACACTACTGTATTTGTCTTAACCCTCTCTGCAATGACACATACCATTAGTGTCGATGTGTTGATCTATAATCTTCAGAAAAGTGCCCTCCTAAAAATATACAGCGTCCTTTATCTCCTCCGCAGATCTCCACACCAGTAACATGGATATCAACTTCACCGGCCAGCGCGCCTTGGTAACAGGCGGTGGAAGTGGCATAGGAAGGGCGACGGCCCTCAAGCTTGCCCAGTTGGGCGCCAAGGTCTTCGCTCTCAGCCACATTCAAGCCGACCTCGACTCCTTGAAGGCTGAGAACCCGGACATTGAAATTCTGTGCGTCGATCTCCGCGAGTGGAGCAAGACCAGAGAAGTTGTCAAGAGCGTCACCCCAATTCATCTGCTTGTGAACTGCGCCGGGGTGGTGGTCATAAATCAATTTTTGGACGTCCCCATGGATGAATTTGACTTCATATTCGGAGTCAACGTAAAAGCGCTGTTGAACGTGACTCAAGTCGTGGCTGGGGATCTCTTGGAACGCAAAGAAAAAGGCAGCATAGTAAACATTGCATCAACTGCAGCCCATCTTGGCTTTCCAGATATTTCCACGTACGCGGCTTCGAAAAGCGCCGTCGACTCGTACACGAAATCCATGGCGGCGGAATTGTCTCCAAAGGGGATCCGCGTGAATGCAGTAAGCCCAACTATAACTTTCACTGCAATGGGGAAGTTTCTTCGTGCCGAGAGTGAAGCATGTGTGAAGGAAATAATCGATAGGACGCCTTTGGGGAAAGCCGCTGAAGTCGATGATGTGGCTAACGCCATCGTCTTCCTTCTGAGCGACAAAAGTGGCATGGTCAACGGACACGACCTTCCGGTGGACGGCGGTTATCTTTGCCACTGAGGCTTAGGTGCTCATTGAGGTGCTCAAGTAAGTTAGGTGCTCATTGAAATCGACACGAGTCAAAGTTTGAAATTAAAGGAAATAATATTAGTCAAAAAGTGGGGTTAAAGAAATCTAACCCGTTTGAAATCAATTTCTATTAAAGATTAGAGATGATGCAAATGATTTTTGTCATATAATGGGGTAAATCTGAAGGATATGTCAGTTGTCGATTTTCCGCTTTTTGGTGCCTGAACCTAATTAATTGAATCAAAATAAAAAAGTTTTCTTCTATGCACTTTCAGTCTCAAATGAGTATTTTACGATTTATAGCGGTAAGTTTAGTTTCGTCTTTGATGACGAATGCGCTCGAATAAACTCATCGATTTTCGAATTTTTAATGCTTGAATCATGGTAATAACATCAAAATAAACAACTTTTCTTCTATTCTCTTTTTTCGTCAAATGAGTATTTAACGAGGTATAGCGATAGGTTTGGTTTCGTCTTTGATGACGATCGCGCAGGAAGAGAGAGTGCATTGCAGTGTTGCTGTCCGACGTGCTCCTTGAATTACTTGCCGCTTCAAACACTGGAGTTTCGGGAAGTCATTTACCGCTATAACTAATAAAATACTCATTTGAGACGGAAAGTGCATAGAAGAAAACTTGGTTATTTCGATCTTATTAACTATGCTAAGGCATCAAAATTAACAAAATCGATAACTGACATATTCTTCAGATTTACCTATAATGGGGTTAAAGAGGTCAAATTGGGTTGAATGTACTTCTGTTTAAGGCTAGAAATGAAGTAAAGGATATTAGTCAAAAAGTGGGGATAAAGTGATGATTGGAAGACCTCAATGCCGGTGGAGGATTAGGACAAAATAGACCCGCATTATTCAAAAATTTGGGTCAAGGATATGCACAAGGTTGAAGACCCCGGGAAAAACTGTTGTAATTTTTAATGATAATTGTTTGCTTAGTGACCGATGCACGTAAATCAGTGGGAATGAAGTATGTTCTAGGAATTTTCTGCACTCTACGAATGTTGGGTTAGATATTGACCAGGTCTTTGTGAATGTTGCAAAACATTCAGTGTATCCATGACATTGCTCGTAAAGTAGAATAAACATCTCACAAAATATTCAAATAATAGTTATAATTAGTTATAATAGTTATAATATTAATTGAGAGAAGAAATTTTGTCAACGCGTTGAAAAAAAACAGAAAAAACTAACGTAACACATAAGTTCACCCACTTATAACTTTTGAAACAATACACCTATCGACTTCAAATTATTTTCAAACGAAAGATTAAAACATTCTTTCGTTTGAGAGTAATTTGAAGTCGACAGGTGCATTATTTCGAAAGGTTACAAGTGGGTGAACTTATGTGTTGAAACAGTGGCAGTGCTGATCTGGAAAACATCTCTAACTACATTTGCTAGCTCATTCAAGTCTTTAGCTCAACTGATAAGGCGCGAGTTATTATCACTGTTATCGAGACATGAGAGCTACAAAGAGTACGTATCTTCATATGAATAAATACGTGATAAAACAGTTTAGTTATATTCCTGTACAAATGTCATTCATCTTATTTTTACTGCACTTGCGAACTGAAGTTCGGTGTTTGATTGTATCGACTAAATGTTGCAACCGCGCTTGCGTTGTCAACGTGTTGAGTAAGAAACATTTATCAATAAACCATTCCCACAACGTGTTAAGAAAGAACCATTAAGTGAGAAACATTTATAAATAAACCATTCCCAACATTCAGCGTCAAAATTGGTTCTCCTTCTGATATTCGTCAAAAAAGCCTCGTTTCATGCAAGACCTATAATGCTTATGATATAAAGCTCGTTCTTGTGACCTGACTGCAACAATGCACATTTATCAATAAAAAATCTCCGAAGTCATATGATAACATTCCTGACATGCAATGAAGACATGATGCCGACTGAGTCGACGTGGGAGGCCCCCATGTGCATTAGAATTAGATAACAGTAGCCGGTTTCTTTCTGATTTGAAATAATATCGCTTGTGTGTGCACTACGTAAGATAGTCACGGTAGTAGAACGTCTCTTTTCTTGTGGCAGAGGCAGTTCGGTGTACTCTGGGTAAGAAGGTTGGTGGTTCGATCCAGCTTTTGCGAGGAGTGTTTTTCTGAGCTTGCAGCTTCTTTGGTGATTATGATGAAGTATCATGAAAGCCTTCTTTCTCAGTGAGCTCGCACTTAAAGAAACAGGTGAAAACATTACAAGTGAAATTCATTCAGAAAATACTCTCATCCAATCAAGATGTTCCATTTTTTGACATTTTCATTGTGGCATGTAAAACTGAAGTTTAATATTCCACTTTAATTTTAAGATAATTGTTGTAAACAATGTTCAAAATAGTAAACATGAACTGGATCGTGTCTTCGTCTTGTTTTAATCAATTATTTACGAAATTTGAATTTGTGACTACTGGCCAGTAAGTAGCATTGTGAAAATCTGCTCCGTGGCCACCGGTGGCTCACGTGTCAGTTAAAGTGCTAAAGAGGCTCTTTGTAGTACCATCTGTTCTCGTTTCAAGGAACATAGCCCGTACAAATTTCGTTCTGAAAATTATTTGTCGTGGCTGTCAATTGAACATGTTCACAACGTATTGGTACATATTTGATCCACGTGGTAAGTTGCTCATTCACGTAACTTGGAACTTGGAACTTGGAACTTGGAACTTGAAATTGAGGGCCGACAGTGTCGGGGCCTTGGTAACGGCCTACAATTCCTCCACAATTTTCGCACAAAGAGTTCACACGTACCGTTAACAATTGCTACCATTTCACTGATATCAATACCTTTATTTAAATTTGACTATGGTGTACAAGTTAAAATGTCTTGCAATTACGTTTTTCCCGCTCGTTAGAAAGGATAAGAATGTAATCGAGCAGTAAAGATATTCTTTCCAATTCTGCTTTTCCAACCTAACCAAATCGACCCTAGCAGCCACGGATAATTAGTGAATTTGTTTTTGACGCGATAAAAAATATAATTGTATTAACACAATGAAAAATCAATTATGTGTTGACACAAAAGAAATTAATTATGCGCTGACAAAAAAATTAATTATGTGTTGACACAATAAAAAAATTAATTATGTGTTGACACAATAAAAAAATTAATTATGTGTTGACACAATAAAAAAATTACTTATGTGTTGACACAATAAAAAATTAACTATGTGTTGACACAATGAAAAAATTAATTATGTGTTGACACAATGAAAAAATTAATTATGTGTTGACACAATAATAAAATTAATTATGTGTTGACACAATAAAAAAATTAATTATGTGTTGACACAATAAAAAATTAACTATGTGTTGACACAATGAAAAAATTAATTATGTGTTGACACAATAAAAAAATTAATTATGTGTTGACACAATAAAAAAATTAATTATGTGTTGACACAATAAAAAATAATTATGTGGTGACACAATAAAAAAATAATTATGTGTTGACACAATAAAAAATAATTATGTGTTGACACAATAAAAAAATAATTATGTGTTGACACAATAAAAAATAATTATGTGTTGACACAATAAAAAAATAATTATGTGGTGACACAATAAAAAAATAATTGTGTGTTGACACTATAAAAAATAATTATGTGGTGACACAATAAAAAATTAATTATGTGTTGACACAATAAAAAATTAACTATGTGTTGACACAATGAGAAAATTAATTATGTGTTGACACAATAAAAAAATTAATTATGTGTTGACACAATAAAAAAATTAATTATGTGTTGACACAATAAAAAATAATTATGTGGTGACACAAAAAAAAAATAATTATGTGTTGACACAATAAAAAATAATTATGTGTTGACACAATAAAAAAATAATTATGTGTTGACACAATAAAAAATAATTATGTGTTGACACAATAAAAAAATAATTATGTGTTGACACAATAAAAAATAATTATGTGTTGACACTATAAAAAATAATTATGTGGTGACACAATAAAAAAATAATTGTGTTGACACAATAAAAAATAATTATGTGTTGACACAATAAAAAATAATTATGTGTTGACACAATGAAAAAATTAACTATGTGTTGACACAATAAAAAAATTTCAAAGAAGTAAATTTCATTCGTCAGTGTACAAATTTCATTAGACAAATGAAAATTTAATCTTCTAAGTTTTGCTCCTTAAATAAGCTGTGTCAGTAAATTCCATTCAAATTAAAGGCACAGAAGTTAACTTTGCCCTGAAAACTTAGATTCTGAGGGACAATTTTTATGCGAAAGTAGAAACAATCGTTCCTAAAAGGGAAATATTTAGCATTGATGTTTTTTAACAGGTTCTCCACGTAATGGACCACATCTGTACCGTTTGGTAAATTGTGCATTCACGTACCGGTATAAGTGAATGACATTTCATCTGTTTCGCGATCGTTTTAAAAATAGCTGTTATCATACGACGTGAAATGTTATCGTGCAATTGTATTTTTCCTATTTCTCAGGAAGGATAAAAATGCATTCGGGTCCAATTCGGCCACTCACAACCTAACCAAACCAACCATTAACAACCGAGGAAACACTGACAACTCCTTAAATAAATCACCCAATAGCTGATAAGAAAAAATCCATCAACTCTGTGTAGGAAAAGAGGAAAATCCATCAACTCTTTGTAGGAAAAGCGGAAAATCCATCAACTCTGTGTAGGAAAAGAGGAAAATCCATCAACTCTGTGTAGGAAAAGCGGAAAATCCATCAACTCTGTGTAGGAAAAGAGGAAAAACCATCAACTTGTGTAGGAAAAGAGGAAAAACCATCAACTTGTGTAGGAAAAGAGGAAAATCCATCAACTCTGTGTAGGAAAAGAGGAATATCCATTAACTCTGTGTAGGAAAAGAGGAAAGCCCATCAACTCTGTGTAGGAAAAGAGGAAAATCCATCAACTCTTTGTAGGAAAAGAGGAAAATCCATCAACTCTGTGTAGGAAAAGAGGAAAGCCCATCAACTCTGTGTAGGAAAAGCGGAAAATCCATCAACTCTTTGTAGGAAAAGAGAAAAAACCATCTACTTGTGTAGGAAAAGAGGAATATCCGTCAACTCTGTGTAGGAAAAGAGGAATATCCATCAATTCAGTGTAGGAAAAGAGGAAAGCCCATCAACCCTGTGTAGGAAAAGAGGAAAATCCATCAACTTGTGTAGGAAAAGAGGAATATCCGTCAACTCTGTGTAGGAAAAGAGGAATATCCATCAATTCAGTGTAGGAAAAGAGGAAAGCCCATCAACCCTGTGTAGGAAAAGAGAAAAAACCATCAACTTGTGTAGGAAAAGAGGAATATCCGTCAACTCTGTGTAGGAAAAGAGGAATATCCATCAACTCTGTGTAGGAAAAGAGGAAAGCCCATCAACTCTGTGTAGGAAAAGAGGAAAATCCATCAACTTGTGTTGGAAAAGAGGAATATCCATCAACTCTGTGTAGGAAAAGAAGAAAATTCTTCAACTCTGTGTAGGAAAAGAGGAATATCCATCAACTCTGAGTAGGAAAAGAGGAAAGCCCATCAACTCTGTGTAGGAAAAGAGGAAAATCCATCAACTCTGTGTAGGAAAAGAGGAATATCCATCAACTCTGTGTAGGAAAAAAGGAATATCCATCAACTCTGTGTAGGAAAAGAGGAAAGCCCATCAACTCTGTGTAGGAAAAGAGGAAAATCCATCAACTCTCTGTAGGAAAAGTGGAAAATCCATCAACTCTGTGTAGGAAAAGCAGAAAATCCGTCAACTCTGTGTAGGAAAAGAGGAAAATACTTCAAATCCGAACCCTCCCTAGTAAACCCTGGAAATTCAGCTACATGGAGACCACAGAAACTTCAACTACCAAGCGGAAGCCATCCTTCACGACCCAGTACATCGCGACGGCCTGCTCCACACTGGGTTCCCTGTCGATAGGAATTGCTTTAGCTTACTCGTCCCCAACATCATTTATGCTGGTTCAGAGCCCCAACGATACGACGTGTTCGTTGATAGATGGAAAACCTTTGTCTGTCGCCCAAATTTCGCTTTATAACTCCGTCTTCCACATCGGCGTCTTCTTTGGTGTGATCATCGGAGGTTTGTGTATGAACTGGGTGGGAAGGAGAGGCTCCTTGATATTGGCGTTGGGACCTTCCACTCTTGGATGGACATTAATAGGTGAGTACTTAATGTACGTACTTGGTTAGTAACAGGTAAGTACGTGTATCCCGTCAGTACTTGTAACAAGTAGCTACCTGGTTAGCAACATGTGTTTGATTGGTAACAGGTCAGTACTTGTAACAGGTAAGTACTTGTAACAAGTAGGTACTTGGTTCATAACAGGTAAGTACTTGGTTGACAACAGTAAGTACTTATACCATGTAAGAACATATAACTTATTGGTTACAGATCAATACTTAGTTGGTAACAGTCAGTGCTTGGTTGGTAACAGATCAGTACTTGGTTTGTAACATGTAAGTACTCGGTAACAGGTAATTGGTTGGACGTTAGTAGGTAAGTGCTTAATGTATTTAGTCAGACAGGTAAGTACTTGGTTGATAACAGGTATTTGGTGCTGCTATTGCGTGAGATCTACCTCACAATAGTATGAGATCTACCTCTAGGTAGGACTCTACTGGGTCACCGGGGTTGAGTGGAAAGAGCGCGCGCTTCACGGGAAGGGTTGGCAGTTCGATTCCCGGCTGTGCCACCCGGTAATTCTCCCCGCTGGGAAAAGGCAGTACTCAGCCACAATTCTCCACTCTACCCAGGTGTCGGAAATGGGTACTGGTTTGATTGGGAGAAACCGTCATTGCGTCCTGGTGTTAGTTGTAAGGCATTTGAAAACTAATGTACAAGATGATATGTATCAGGCGTGATTGATTGAAGTAAAATATCCTTTATAGCGTGAGGGTACGTTAGGTTACTGATGGATATTATATACTTCCACACATTTAATTTAGCGATAAACAAGTAGTTTGTGCATCTCAAACAGCACTTGGGTAAGCGATATATGGTGAAAGACCTAACGCTATTGTAGCATCAAGTATTTGGTTCATGGTTAGTATAGCTGAGCTTGGTAACAGGCACGTACTTGGTAACAGGCAAGTATTTGTAACAGGTAAGTACGTGGTTGAACATTGACAGGCGAGTCTTTCAGGTGTAGCAGCGTTGAACGTTTCCAGCGATGGGTTAAACTGAAGTTCAATATCCTACTTAAATTTAGAATGAATTGAAGTATGGGATCTTAGATAATATAAGCATCAACTGAATCGTGCCTTCATTTGCTTCCATTAAGTATTTATAGAAATTGAGTTTGTGATTACTGGTCGGTCAGCTGCATTATGAAAATCCCTTCAGTGACCACCGGTGGGTCCCTTTGCAGGAAACGCGTCAACAGTTACATTGGTAAATATTTAGGTATAATGATGTTAATAATAATACCTATGGTAATAATAAAAAACGATATGATATCAATATGACTATTTGCGCTTATATATATACATATAGCCTGTTATTCATGTACATATATATATATATATATATATATATATATATATATATATATATATATATAAAACAGGCTACACCGATAGGTATAAATATGTTTCTGCTTGGTTGCATTAATCCATTAATGCGCCTCTTTATTGATTGTTAGATACTGTAAAAAATTTGATTGTTAGATACTGTAAAAAATTTGAGGCAAAAATTTGATCAG
Organism: Morinoia aosen; assembly: GCA_030386875.1. Lineage (NCBI taxonomy): Eukaryota > Metazoa > Arthropoda > Malacostraca > Amphipoda > Talitridae > Morinoia > Morinoia aosen. The sequence goes on from CM059576.1 coordinate 114,373,129, forward strand.
AATTTTCAAAATTGTTTTTAGTACATCATAATTTGAGTGTTTATTTTCTCGGTATTTCCCATCAGGGAATACAACTATTGTAACTTTGAGAATAATCATATCCTGTTGGAAATTGTGAGGTCACGTGCTCAGAGTTAGGTAGGCCTTCCTTTCTTGAAATAAAATGGTTGTTGTTATGTAAAGGACCATCTTTTTTCGGTTGACTGATGCCCCGTTGTAGAGCACCTACTACTCTCTTCCTTACTTTAATCTTGTTTCATGAAATTCTTTCTGACTACACCGTTTCTAAGCACCTTGTGCATAGATTCCGCGTCGCATTAAGTTCACAGTAAATGGCACCTTCCTCCTTCCTCTCATTTTGGAACGCCTTTGTTTTGGTTAGGGATGCTTTAACTAACATCTAATCCAATCTTTTTCAGGATTTTCATCTCAGATATTCGCGATGTTGATCGTCGGCAGAATGTTGACGGGAATCAACATGGGGATTGCAGGCGTAACGGTCCCCACCTACATTGGGGAGATCGCCTCCCCAGAGATCAGGGGATTCCTGGGTGAGAAATCCCCACATAGCGAATTTCTGGGTGAGAAATCTGCGACATAAGGGATTTCTGGGTGAGAAATCCCCGACATTGCGAATTTCTGGGTGAAGAATCCCAGAAATAGCGAATTTCTGGGTGAGAAATCCCCGACATAGCAAATTTCTGGGTGAGGAATCCCAGAAATAACGAATTTCTGGGTGAAATATCTGCGACATAAGGGATTTCTGGATGAGAAATCCCCGACATAGCAAATTTCTGTGTGAGAAATCCGCGAAATAGCAAATTTCTGTGTGAGAAATCCCCGAAATAGCTAATTTCTGGGTGAGAAATCCCCGAAGTAGCGAATTCCTGGGTGAGAAATCCCAGACATAGCGAATTTCTGGATGAGAAATCCCAGACATAGCGAATTTCTGGGTGAGAAATCCCAGACATAGCGAATTTCTGGGTGAGAAATCCCAGACATAGCGAATTTCTGGGTGAGAAATCCCAGACATAGCTAATTTCTGGGTGAGGAATCCCAGACATAGCGAATTTCTGGGTGAGAAATCCCAGACATAGCGAATGTCTGGGTGAGAAATCCCAGACATAGCGAATTTCTGGGTGAAAAATCCCAGACATAGCGAATTTCTGGGTGAGAAATCCCAGACATAGCGAATTTCTGGGTGAGAAATCCCAGACATAGCGAATTTCTGGATGAGAAATCCCAGACATAGCGAATTTCTGGGTGAGAAATCCCAGACATAGCGAATTTCTGGGTGAGAAATCCCAGACATAGCGAATGTCTGGGTGAGGAATCCCAGACATGGCGAATTTCTGGGTGAGGAATCCCTGACATAGCTAATGTCTGGTTGAGGAATCCCAGACATAGCGAATTTCTGGGTGAGAAATCCCAGACATAGCGAATTTCTGGGTGAGAAATCCCAGACATAGCGAATGTCTGGGTGAGGAATCCCAGACATGGCGAATTTCTGGGTGAGAAATCCCAGACATAGCTAATGTCTGGGTGAGATATTTGCGTCATAAGGGATTTCTGGGTGAGAAATCCCAGACATCAGGGGACATCTGGACGTGAGAAATCCCAGACATCTGGGTGGGAGGATTATTTGAGATCGAATATATCTGAACGGGTCAGTCGATTGCTTGAATTGCAATTATATGAGGACCTTAAATTTATTTATTCTCATTTTATTCTCATTTTATTCTCATTTTATGAGGACCCTAAATACAGGAAAAATTCCAAGTAAAGTAATCATATTCAACGGGAAAACATTTCGGAGTCCAGCTCCATCACCTGTTCAAAAAGTACAAACAATTATGTCTGAAATGAAGGATCTAAAATCTGTTTGAGATTGATGATATACGCTCCAAGGCACAACATTTTATATATGAAACGTAAATGTGGAATGGCTCTTTCACTTTCCTATTTATTATGTCAGAGATGGGATGTGCTCGTCATAGCCGTGTGGCTTTAGGACCCGCCTCCGTGAGGGCAACGAGGGTTCGAGTCCCGGCGCTGGTAGCGGTTTTCTCCGTTGGGTCTAGGGGAAAAATTCTAAGCACAATACCCCACTCTACCCACGTGTCGGAAATGGGTACCGGTCGTGACCGGGGGAAAGCGTCGTGGCGTTAGTTATAAGGCATTTGAAAATCCAATGTACAAGGTGATGTGTATCAGGCTTGAATTGAAAATAAAGCATCCGTAGATGCCGATGTTTGTTTGTTTGTGTGTTCAGAGCCTAGCTGTGCTGTGATGATCTTGGTTGTATTTTTTCAATACCCCTTGTTGCGACGCAAGTTTTACGGCGTTCCCGTACTCAAATAAGAGTAATATCCTTCCTTTATTTTACAATACTTTATAACTCCTGAACAGCTTCTTTTTGTTCTTTATCGGTGATCCGGAGGGATCTTGGAAGTGGTAGGACTCCTTCAACAGAAACCTGTGTAACCTGACAGCCTGTACTGTGGCAGCATAAGCAGGGTCAAGCAAATCCCCCGATACTGCAGCACTTTTCTCTTGAAAAGAAAAGAAAACAGTTTATTTCCAATATAGATTGTACAAAAGTACCATCATTGGTTTTTGAAATATTTAAAGCTAATACACTTAGATGATACGCACACACACGAGTATTGTAATACCCATGTCACTAGTCAAGAAGAAATGATTGAGGGTAAGGTACTCCTAATCTTGCTTAATCTACATTCGATGATACAGGTAATGATAATTGTAAGAGTCCCGGAGCTGGGGATAATAATGACCTAAACGAAACAATAGAACATCTAACAAAAAAAAGTCCTCAATATTGTTGGACTTCTTGAGCTGCAGTCCGCAGAAGCTGACAGCTCATTGTTTCAAGTTAATTTCACTAGACACAGATGTAACCCAGTCAAAATTAGAACATTTATTGTAGCTTACATCTATTGGTAGTACCAAGGGAGTTGAACTTTTGAACAACGAAATCGTGTGTAGGGAAAGAAATGCTATAAAGTAGGCTATTACCAAACAACGTTACTTACCTCCTTGACAATAATAATGAAGGCATCTACGGATGCTTTATTTCCAATCAAGCCTGATACATATCACCTTGTACATTGGATTTTCAAATGCCTCATAACTAACGCCAGGACGCCTTGACGCTTTCCCCCGGTCAAGACCGGCACCCATTTCAGACACCTGGGTAGAGTGGGGTATTGTGCTTAGAATAACGAAGGTATTTATTTAGTGACGCCATCTATTGGTTGTTGAGGAATTTACAGCCATTCGTAATGGCGGAGGGAATTTAATGAATAAACAAATTTGCAGTATAATAACATAGTTTTCTTACGTATGGGGAAGTAAGTAAGTTTAAAATTACAATTATCCTACTACCTTTTTTATTCACTTTCGAATAAGGCCTTGTCCAGTCACTGGAATGTATTATACATTACTATTAATAATGAGTTATTATACATTTCCTTGACGTTTACCAAATATTGCAGGACAGTTACAAAAAAAATGTAGAGGCTTATTCTTATACAAGCCAATTGTCAAAAAAAAATATTTATTTCAGTTATAGGTTAATAAGCTAGCCATAGAAAACTAAAAGAAAATGCATTGTTCGAGGGCAAACATTTTAATTAAGTGTTTAAAATGCATAGTTCGCTGTTTAGAAGTTACACTGTCCCCCTCGCCGCGACGTAACTTCCCTAATGCCCTTCCTTCATTTTCACACATCTCTCGCTACGCCGTAACATGTACTGGGTTCCTAATGATCTTACATCTTTAGGACGTCTTATATTAAGAAATTTTTTAAAAAACAATACTTTGGCATGTACCTATCTCATGTGGCAACTTGGAAAGTAAACGTTTTTTCTTTTTTTTTCTTTTTTTTATTTACTTGTATTTTTCTATCACCCTTTGCTGTGATTTAACACGTTAACTACGATGGGTTAAACTGAAGTTCAATATTCAATTTAAATTTAAAGTCAATTGTGGTTATCAGTTTTGGATATAGCAAACATTAACTGGATCGGGTGTAAAGACTTTCATTAAGTTTTCATTAGGTATTAATAAAAATGAGTTAGTGACTGCAGGTGGGTCAGCAGCACTATGAAAATCACCTAAGTGACCACCGGTGGGTCACTTCGCATGAAATGTGTTATCAGTGTTCCTGATCCCCAGTTTCGGGGATTGATCACAATGGGGATGCATAATTATTGTTCCATCTATACGTTTCTCAACAAAGTAATTGTTTTCGTGTCTCTTAAGGGGACCGTCAACCCTGAAATCAGCTGAATCAAGGAAATTGCGGTAACGTTCCTTCTATGGGATCTAGATTAAGAGAACTACTTGAATCCTTTGCACTTCAATCTAGTACGGTGTAGCGTTTTTTTATATTTTTCCTACTTCGATGATCTTATAAATAATTCGAAAAATACTAAAGAATTCTTCGAAACTGCCAAGTTCTTAGTTGAAATTATCGAAGTAGGAAAAAGGCAAGAAGCGCTGTACCGGAATCTCTTGGAATATAAAATATCCAAGAGATAATATTTCTCATTTCTCATTCAACTACCCTTGACAGAGTTAAACTATTAGCACGACCCGTATGGTTTGTCTATTAGTACGCCTCGTATATTTTTTCTATTAATATGCCTCGTATGGTCTATCTATCTGTACACCTATGATAGTATTGTCTAATATTACATCTCGTATAGTTTGTCTATTATTATGCCTCGTACGGCTTATCTATTTGTACACCTCGTATGGTTTGTCAATTAGTATTCCTCGTATGGAACTTTGTTAGACTATTAGCACACCACGTGTGGTTTGTCTATTATAGTACGCCTCGTATATTATGTCTATTAATATGCCTCGTATATTCTATCTATTTGTACACCTCTGATAGTTTATCTATTAGCACACCTCATATAGTTTGTCGATTATTATGCCTCGTATGGCTTATCTATTTTTACACCTCGGATGGTTTGTCAATTAATACTCCTCGTATGGATCTTTTGTTTTAGGACGTCTTATGTTAAGGAACTTTTAAAAGCCAATATGTTGGCATATGTATCTCATGTGACAACTTGGAAATAAACGGTTTTTTTTTTTTTTTTCTTAGTGGCATTCCTTGCTCTATAACTTTGCTCTACAACTTCGGCTATGAGGGTGCTCTACAACTTTGGGTTCAACGCTGCTCTAAGCTTTGAAATATGTTACTGCACCCCAGGTTCGGGTGTCCAGCTGATGGTCACAGTGGGGATGCTGTACGTGTTCGCGTTCGGGATGGTGCAGTGCTGGCGCTGGTTGGCCCTCACTTGCTGGCTGCCCTCGGCCGCCCTCGCCACCGCGATGATCTTCAACAAAGAGACGCCAGCGTTTCTGCTCATGAAACACAAACATCGCGAGGCCAGGCAGGCTCTGCAGCATTTCAGGGGTGAAAGAACTGTTAATTTGAATTAGTATAATATGTAGTGAGGCTCAGTCAGTGAATTCGATCGATTAAAGCTGTGAAAAAACGGTTTTAAAAAAAATTAATTGATTTAAGCTGTATCATGATGTCATGGCTTGGGGTATGATGACATTAATCAGCGCGCACACATATCGTTTTGTCAACTGATATCTTCAGTAAGGGGTAATTGTATATCACAGACGCGTATTAAACGTAGCTATTGTTCACAGGTAAACGCGCCAATGTCAAAGAAGAACTGCAGAGACTTGACGATTCCATCGCCTACGCACGGACCCACAAGGCGGCTCTGAAAGACCTTCACAAACCACACATCAAAAAACCTTTGATTATTTCGGCGACTTTGAACGTTTTCAAGCAATTTTCAGGGCTTAATGCTATAATAATGAACCTGGAGACTATATTCCAGGTAAGATTATAATGTTGAACCTGGAGACTATATTCCAGGTAAGATTATAATGTTGAACCTGGAGACTATATTCCAGGTAAGATTATCATGATGAACCTGGAGACTATATTCCAGGTAAGATTATCATTGTGAACTTGGAGACTATATTCCAGGTAAGATTATCATTGTGAACTTGGAGACTATATTCCAGGTAAGATTATCATGATGAACCTGGAGACTATATTCCAGGTAAGATTATCATGATGAACCTGGAGACTATATTCCAGGTAAGATTATCATGATGAACCTGGAGACTATATTCCAGGTAAGAATATCATTGTGAACTTGGAGACTATATTCCAGGTAAGATTATCATGATGAACCTGGAGACTATATTCCAGGTAAGATTATCATGATGAACCTGGAGACTATATTCCAGGTAAGATTATCATGATGAACCTGGAGACTATATTCCAGGTAAGATTATCATGATGAACCTGGAGACTATATTCCAGGTAAGAATATCATTGTGAACTTGGAGACTATATTCCAGGTAAGATTATCATGATGAACCTGGAGACTATATTCCAGGTAAGATTATCATGATGAACCTGGAGACTATATTCCAGGTAAGATTATAATTTTGAACCTGGAGACTATATTCCAGGTAAGATTATCATGATGAACCTGGAGACTATATTCCAGGTAAGATTATCATGATGAACCTGGAGACTATATTCCAGGTAAGATTATCATTGTGAACTTGGAGACTATATTCCAGGTAAGATTATCGTTGTGAACTTGGAGACAATATTCCAGGTAAGATTATCATGATGAACCTGGAGACTATATTCCAGGTACGATTATCATGATGAACCTGGAGACTATATTCCAGGTAAGATTATAATGATGAACCTGGAGACTATATTCCAGGTAAGATTATCATGATGAACCTGGAGACTATATTCCAGGTAAGATTATCATTGTGAACTTGGAGACTATATTCCAGGTAAGCTTATCATGATGAACTTGGAGACTATATTCCAGGTAAGATTATCATTGTGAACTTGGAGACTATATTCCAGGTAAGATTATCATTGTGAACTTGGAGACTATATTCCAGGTAAGATTATCATTGTGAACTTGGAGACTATATTCCAGGTAAGATTATCATGATGAACCTGGAGACTATATTCCAGGTAAGATTATCATTGTGAACTTGGAGACTATATTCCAGGTAAGATTATCATGATGAACCTGGAGACTATATTCCAGGTAAGATTATCATTGTGAACTTGGAGACTATATTCCAGGTAAGATTATCATTGTGAACTTGGAGACTATATTCCAGGTAAGATTATCATGATGAACCTGGAGACTATATTCCAGGTAAGATTATCATGATGAACCTGGAGACTATATTCCAGGTAAGATTATCATGATGAACCTGGAGACTATATTCCAGGTAAGATTATAATGATGAACCTGGAGACTATATTCCAGGTAAGATTATCATGATGAACCTGGAGACTATATTCCAGGTAAGATTATCATTGTGAACTTGGAGACTATATTCCAGGTAAGATTATCATTGTGAACTTGGAGACTATATTCCAGGTAAGATTATCATGATGAACCTGGAGACTATATTCCAGGTAAGATTATCATGATGAACCTGGAGACTATATTCCAGGTAAGATTATCATGATGAACCTGGAGACTATATTCCAGGTAAGATTATAATGTTGAACCTGGAGACTATATTCCAGGTAAGATTATCATGATGAACCTGGAGACTATATTCCAGGTAAGATTATCATGATGAACCTGGAGACTATATTCCAGGTAAGATTATCATTGTGAACTTGGAGACTATATTCCAGGTAAGATTATCATTGTGAACTTGGAGACTATATTCCAGGTAAGATTATCATGATGAACCTGGAGACTATATTCCAGGTAAGATTATCATGATGAACCTGGAGACTATATTCCAGGTAAGATTATAATGATGAACCTGGAGACTATATTCCAGGTAAGATTATCATGATGAACCTGGAGACTATATTCCAGGTAAGATTATCATTGTGAACTTGGAGACTATATTCCAGGTAAGATTATCATGATGAACTTGGAGACTATATTCCAGGTAAGATTATCATTGTGAACTTGGAGACTATATTCCAGGTAAGATTATCATTGTGAACTTGGAGACTATATTCCAGGTAAGATTATCATTGTGAACTTGGAGACTATATTCCAGGTAAGATTATCATGATGAACCTGGAGACTATATTCCAGGTAAGATTATCATTGTGAACTTGGAGACTATATTCCAGGTAAGATTATCATTGTGAACTTGGAGACTATATTCCAGGTAAGATTATCATTGTGAACTTGGAGACTATATTCCAGGTAAGATTATCATGATGAACTTGGAGACTATATTCCAGGTAAGATTATCATTGTGAACCTGGAGACTATATTCCAGGTAAGATTATCATGATGAACTTGGAGACTATATTCCAGGTAAGAATATCATTGTGAACTTGGAGACTATATTCCAGGTAAGATTATAATGATGAATCTGGAGACTATATTCCAGGTAAGATTATCATGATGAACCTGGAGACTATATTCCAGGTAAGATTATCATTGTGAACTTGGAGACTATATTCCAGGTAAGATTATCATTGTGAACTTGGAGACTATATTCCAGGTAAGATTATCATGATGAACCTGGAGACTATATTCCAGGTAAGATTATCATGATGAACCTGGAGACTATATTCCAGGTAAGATTATCATGATGAACCTGGAGACTATATTCCAGGTAAGAATATCATTGTGAACTTGGAGACTATATTCCAGGTAAGATTATCATGATGAACCTGGAGACTATATTCCAGGTAAGATTATCATGATGAACCTGGAGACTATATTCCAGGTAAGATTATCATGATGAACCTGGAGACTATATTCCAGGTAAGATTATCATGATGAACCTGGAGACTATATTCCAGGTAAGAATATCATTGTGAACTTGGAGACTATATTCCAGGTAAGATTATCATGATGAACCTGGAGACTATATTCCAGGTAAGATTATCATGATGAACCTGGAGACTATATTCCAGGTAAGATTATAATTTTGAACCTGGAGACTATATTCCAGGTAAGATTATCATGATGAACCTGGAGACTATATTCCAGGTAAGATTATCATGATGAACCTGGAGACTATATTCCAGGTAAGATTATCATTGTGAACTTGGAGACTATATTCCAGGTAAGATTATCGTTGTGAACTTGGAGACTATATTCCAGGTAAGATTATCATGATGAACCTGGAGACTATATTCCAGGTACGATTATCATGATGAACCTGGAGACTATATTCCAGGTAAGATTATAATGATGAACCTGGAGACTATATTCCAGGTAAGATTATCATGATGAACCTGGAGACTATATTCCAGGTAAGATTATCATTGTGAACTTGGAGACTATATTCCAGGTAAGCTTATCATGATGAACTTGGAGACTATATTCCAGGTAAGATTATCATTGTGAACTTGGAGACTATATTCCAGGTAAGATTATCATTGTGAACTTGGAGACTATATTCCAGGTAAGATTATCATTGTGAACTTGGAGACTATATTCCAGGTAAGATTATCATGATGAACCTGGAGACTATATTCCAGGTAAGATTATCATTGTGAACTTGGAGACTATATTCCAGGTAAGATTATCATGATGAACCTGGAGACTATATTCCAGGTAAGATTATCATTGTGAACTTGGAGACTATATTCCAGGTAAGATTATCATTGTGAACTTGGAGACTATATTCCAGGTAAGATTATCATGATGAACCTGGAGACTATATTCCAGGTAAGATTATCATGATGAACCTGGAGACTATATTCCAGGTAAGATTATCATGATGAACCTGGAGACTATATTCCAGGTAAGATTATAATGATGAACCCGGAGACTATATTCCAGGTAAGATTATCATGATGAACCTGGAGACTATATTCCAGGTAAGATTATCATTGTGAACTTGGAGACTATATTCCAGGTAAGATTATCATTGTGAACTTGGAGACTATATTCCAGGTAAGATTATCATGATGAACCTGGAGACTATATTCCAGGTAAGATTATCATGATGAACCTGGAGACTATATTCCAGGTAAGATTATCATGATGAACCTGGAGACTATATTCCAGGTAAGATTATAATGTTGAACCTGGAGACTATATTCCAGGTAAGATTATCATGATGAACCTGGAGACTATATTCCAGGTAAGATTATCATGATGAACCTGGAGACTATATTCCAGGTAAGATTATCATTGTGAACTTGGAGACTATATTCCAGGTAAGATTATCATTGTGAACTTGGAGACTATATTCCAGGTAAGATTATCATGATGAACCTGGAGACTATATTCCAGGTAAGATTATCATGATGAACCTGGAGACTATATTCCAGGTAAGATTATAATGATGAACCTGGAGACTATATTCCAGGTAAGATTATCATGATGAACCTGGAGACTATATTCCAGGTAAGATTATCATTGTGAACTTGGAGACTATATTCCAGGTAAGATTATCATGATGAACTTGGAGACTATATTCCAGGTAAGATTATCATTGTGAACTTGGAGACTATATTCCAGGTAAGATTATCATTGTGAACTTGGAGACTATATTCCAGGTAAGATTATCATTGTGAACTTGGAGACTATATTCCAGGTAAGATTATCATGATGAACCTGGAGACTATATTCCAGGTAAGATTATCATTGTGAACTTGGAGACTATATTCCAGGTAAGATTATCATTGTGAACTTGGAGACTATATTCCAGGTAAGATTATCATTGTGAACGTGGAGACTATATTCCAGGTAAGATTATCATGATGAACTTGGAGACTATATTCCAGGTAAGATTATCATTGTGAACCTGGAGACTATATTCCAGGTAAGATTATCATGATGAACTTGGAGACTATATTCCAGGTAAGAATATCATTGTGAACTTGGAGACTATATTCCAGGTAAGATTATAATGATGAACCTGGAGACTATATTCCAGGTAAGATTATCATGATGAACCTGGAGACTATATTCCAGGTAAGATTATCATTGTGAACTTGGAGACTATATTCCAGGTAAGATTATCATGATGAACTTGGAGACTATATTCCTGGTAAGATTATCATTGTGAACCTGGAGACTATATTCCAGGTAAGATTATCATGATGAACTTGGAGACTATATTCCAGGTAAGATTATCATGATGAACTTGGAGACTATATTCCAGGTAAGATTATCATGATGAACCTGGAGACTATATTCCAGGTAAGATTATCATTGTGAACTTGGAGACTATATTCCAGGTAAGATTATCAAGATGAACTTGGAGACTATATTCCAGGTAAGATTATCATTGTGAACCTGGAGACTATATTCCAGGTAAGATTATCATGATGAACTTGGAGACTATATTCCAGGTAAGAATATCATTGTGAACTTGGAGACTATATTCCAGGTAAGATTATAATGATGAACCTGGAGACTATATTCCAGGTAAGATTATCATGATGAACCTGGAGACTATATTCCAGGTAAGATTATCATTGTGAACTTGGAGACTATATTCCAGGTAAGATTATCATGATGAACTTGGAGACTATATTCCAGGTAAGATTATCATTGTGAACCTGGAGACTATATTCCAGGTAAGATTATCATGATGAACTTGGAGACTATATTCCAGGTAAGATTATCATGATGAACTTGGAGACTATATTCCAGGTAAGTGTATGAGTCGGGTTTTTCTTCCGCTCTTTCTTATAATGAGAATTAATAACGATAGCGATGCTGCCACCATCGGGCGAGCCCGGAACTAAATTGGAGATTAATTACGTTAGTTTCCGATTGTCAATTGAGTACTTAGCTGGGTGGCGTTAGCGCGTATACGGGAGCTTTTACGACCACCCCTATTCAGATATATAAACTTTTGGTAACGTGCGTATTTATTGGTAGCAATGGCGGCGGTTGGCGCGTGTTTCAGGCGCTAGTTTCTGAGAGAGATGAGAGGTAAGGGACGACTCCTGACGCGTTTTCTCATTTATTTTGCAAGACTGGAAGGACGGCACAAGTGCGGCGATTATGAAAGTCCCACTTAAATACCCGAGGGTTAACCCCACATACTGACCTACTCAGGAGACAATATTGACATATGCTAACAAGGAATCGACAACTCGAGCTCAGGGAATATTTTGCATATATTCACTCACGATATCACCGGGTGTTTAGCAGACACCCTACTCCAACCACTGAGCGTGTACAGACACTCGACACACGAGCCAACGAAACACGAGCCCGGGGGGTGTTCTGCAATCACCGAAGGCTGAGCCAATTTAGCGTATAGCAGACGCTTGAAATCATGCGCCCTCACACAAGTCAATGGATTTTCGTCGAACACGGTCTCGAAATTCAACTATTGAAGATATGGGCTTTTACTATCAACTCAAATTCCTAAGTATCCAAACCGGTTGTTCGTCGTACTCCCAAACTGAACTCTAGGACGTCCGTTCACGACCACGGTTCCCTACCCGCTCTCGACGACGGCTACTCGCGAAGTGTCCTCCGCTCGTCCGACACGACTCCGGCTCGGACAGTCCTCACCCCTCCCAAAGGGAAGGGGGGTCACCGCACGAGCCGGGCAGCGACGGGGCGAGAGGGTTCTGAGCTTCGCCTCCCTCCACCCAACCGGGGTGCGGCTGGGGGGAGAGGGGTCGGGTCTCATGCCCCTGCCCGCCTCCCGCTACGGCACATTAAATAAAGGTCGACCGTGACAGCACGCTAGCCGTCGTTTTATATATATTTCCAAGAACTTATAGTGCCCTTGACCAATCTACGTGGTCGCGCTCTACGAGTCCTGCGTCGTCTTTATGACGGAGTGACCGCCGCAGCCCAAGCACATCCAATTATTAAATTTACTATGGCAGTCTTTCGTAGTGAGAACGTCTCTCTTATATCTTTCCCAAGACCATAGCACGAAAGCCGGTCGTTATTTTATGACCCGTGTAATCTGAGATCCAGCCTTATGATAAAATATATTCTTTTTGCTCAGCAATGCCAACGATAAAGCTGGGATGAATCTGACTTCGTACCCTGACTTTATACACCCTTTCCCCACTACGCAAAGAAAAAAAAATTATGTAATAATTTCTTTTTTCTTCTCTATGTCTTGGCCCCAGTGCATTTCTTACCCGACTGGCGAACACTGATACCACCTGACATCGAATCACAATGCAACACAATACAACATGACATCCATTACAATATCACAAAAAAACTAGGACGGCGACCACAACTCGCTCGCCCGTGCATCACAATTTAATATAATATTGGCCTCCCACGGGACTGGGGAGGCGAGCTCTTCCGTCCCGAGATCTTCGGCTTCTGTTCCAGGGGAATTCCTTCCTAGGCTTGTATGATGATGAGGAATTCCTCCCCTCGCAGTGTCTCTTTCCAGATATAATAGGGGAAGACCGAAACCGATGAGATTCGCGTGTTCGCGGTCCTGGCCTCGATCTCTCCGTCGTTTCGTGGCACCACTAAATGTTGCAGCAAGTTGCTGAGAGTCGCCTCGGTTAGGCGTTCGTCTGGCTTCGGGACGAAGTGGACAATGAGCGCTCGACCCTCCAGGGTCGCGGCCGCCCGCCCCCAGTCCGTCTCGGCCGAGACGGTCGCCAGACTCCCGTCTGGTAGCCACAGCGACGTCTCGTAGTTGCGCGCTGCGACGTATGTCCCGAGCTGGCGCACCACTTCGCTTGGCCTCCGTCTCCGCCCTCGGTGCATGTACGTCGCCGTTTCCTACGGCACACGGTCGGGCATTAATTTTGTTACATGGGTTAGACATCAATATAGAGCCTATTTTCAAAAAATTTTTCTTTTCTTCGCCTCATAATGAGCGCGTATGTTACATGATGACTGATATATGATTTTGGGATTCGTGAACCTAACAAGTCCTAGCAGACTTGAATGACTAAGTCTCCACACTCCTGCACACTATACAGCACATACTCCTGCACACGTTACAGCACATACTCCTGCACACGTTACAGCACATACTCCTGCACACGACATAGCACCCACTCTGACAACACACGCACATTCTTTTATTCTTTGTGGTGCAGGTCCTTATGATTAAATGATGGATGAATTTTCCTGATTCCTATTCTTTCCGTGTCAGCTGACTGTTTTTTTTCCGTTATTGAATGGCATTTGCTAATCTCTCGTGAAAAGCAGCCTAGATTTTCGTATCGTTTGCAATACTCAGGCGTCCCTTGTTTGCAATATATTTTATGTACCAGTCGCACACGACTTATCTTTTTTTTTTTTTCTTCAAATCTCATGGTATCGGTAACCGCTGCGATGCCTCAAGCATTGCGCACATGCCTCTGGATGGCCCATCAATCCCTCTCAGTCATGCTTCACGCCGTATCACTCCAACGCTCATTAGCAGACCAGGCATTCATAACGCTCTCCACAGTTCACGCACGTGTTACTTACGCGCAGGGGTATTCCCGATCTTACCATTTCCGAATGCCTCTCCGTCTTTCTTACGCGACCGCAGTTCCGGTCCGTCTCCGTTGGAGGCCGCTGTGGTGCTGGTTTATGCACCGCGCACACGCCTGCACCTCGCTCGCTGTCGCCTTCCTGAAAATCTTCAAAATAACCTTAGTACATTTATCATTAAATATTTCAGCTCTAGCGTCGGTTTGGTGCTGTTCACGCTCTGCTTTCGCAGCACAGGAGCCGTCCATCTCTGTTATCTATATTCTTTTTGCTCATCTCTATTTATTTTGTTCTCCCATCTATCTCGTAATTAGCATCGCACACGAATCGCTGTGCGCTTCTCTCTGCTCAGACTGCCTTCTCTAATCTTGAAGCCGGCTCTCTCTCAGGTTACATATGCGTCTCCGCACTGCAGCGCCTTTAGATTTTATGACCCATTGTGGCTCTCATTGTCCCGCGGGCACATGCCTCGAGTCTCCACCACGCGAGTGCGTGTCCAACTTGCCTTTCCACCCTAAGCTACGTTATTCTTAAAGACCGTAATGTTAAAGCTTATGCTAGGTCCGTAATGGACATCTTTAATTTAATCTGTTGTCTCGCTAAGCATTCTACCCAACTCTCAGGGTTCTGCTATACGCGATCTTATTATCGGCTCCCCTCGGCTCATGACAGGCTCAGGTTTCTCTTTTTAAAACGTCATTTAGACGCAATAATAAAAAAAATTTAATTTCTTAAATTTTCTTCCCCTCCGACGATCCAAGAAAAATTCCTTCACGGGGAATTTTTCACGTTAACAAACAATTAGGAGAAGGATATATCCCTTTCCCATCCAAGTTGCTGACTCTTCAAACCTACACCTGAAAGGCAATGGTTTATTAGTGCTTATAACTAGTCATTTCTCAGGCTACTCAAAAAAAAACTTCGTCCTCTCAGTTGTAACCTACTAGTTATGAGAGGACTAAAGAGCCGTACCCACTATTGGCCGTATTATGTGCAGGAACCTCTGCTGCGGCTGTGCTATACTTATATTTTAATACTGTCTAATTATATCTCTGCCTAGACGGCTAGTTTCCTTCGAAATCCCTCTTCGTTCCTTATACATCTCAAACAACTGACCAGCAATCAAATTCCTATTTCGATGTGAAGTCACTATATCTAAGTTTTAATCTCGTCATTTAAAACTGCGCAGCCAGCACGATACACTTTTCCTAGTGCGTTATCATAATTTGTATGCCGCGTCTCTACTCGTATTTCCCGGCCGGGACTGAGTTCCTTTATGCCTCTTTCGATTTTATGACTCTCATCCTGTGTCCCGCTCTCAAGCTCTGAGCACAGTCGCTCGTGCTGGCTGCTAGCATTCCTAAAAGTTATTTGCCTAGCAGTCGACTACTCAGAAATTTTCCTGCCAACCTAGTTGTTTCTAAGCTATTCTGTAAAGGAATTAAATTAGTGCTTATATACTACTTATTTTGCTAGGTTTAATCTGAAAAGAAAATTAGATTATTCAGCTCATCTACCTACTTATTTACTAGGTTAAATCTGAAAAGAAAATTAGATTATTCAGCTTATCTACCTACTTATTTACTAGGTTAAATCTGAAAAGAAAATTAGATTATTCAGCTTATCTACCTCTCTACTTGTTACATAGTAGTTTTGCTCATGTTATGTTCTCTTCTACTCCTCTACTCTTCTACCGGACCGGCGGATCTTAGAGCGTAAGGACGTCTAGCTGCCGGGGTGGGTAGGGTGAGGGTGCTTCAGGCCTTGTTACATAGATGTCGTCATCGCTGCTCTCCGAATCGCTATCTTCGTGCAGTTCCTTGGTGACGTGCTCGACGCTCCTCCAGCATCCTTTCGCATTTCTGTGCCATCTTGACACAATCTGCGAGCCGTTCTGGTTCGTATGTTGCCATTGTCTTCTTCAATGCCGGGTCGAGACCATTGATAAACACGCTCGCCAAGGGCTTGTCGCGAGATGCTGTTTTTTGCAGCTCCACGATAACATGCGCCAAGGCAGCCGAGGCGGTCTCCAGTCGCGAAGCAAACTCTTCGATTGTGCCCCGATTCATTTTTATTGCAGCCAGTTCCATATGTGCATCCGTCAGCGAAATGCTTTTAAGGAAACGATCCTCCAGGCGTTTGGAGAGCTCCGTCAGATCGCATTCTTCGAGCTCGGGGTTGGAATCTAAGAAGTTTTCCGCGGTGTCGGTGCAGAGATATCTGATGACGTCAGCGCTTCGGGCGTCTGACCAGTTTTCTAGGAGTGCCCTCTTTTTCACTGTATTTAGGAACTTCACCACGTTCGACTTTCCGTCGAATTTTGGCAATTTGCCAAGCACTGGCCCGCTTGCCGCTGTTTGATCGGTTCCTGCGTCCTGTTTATTTGCAGCAGCACTTCCCGAGTTGCTATCTTCGTTCTTTCCCATTCTGCAGCTTGAACTCCGCGATGATCAGCACAAAATTCCTTTTTTTTTTTTTTTTTTTAATCCACCTATTGCAGTTGCAACGCGCACGCACTACACTGAACCTCTAATTTTTCGATAAATACTGGTATCCAAGCACAACACACAAAAAAAAAATTCGGGTGTATCCAAGAGAGGAAATATGAGGGCCCCACTGGCAAAAATTACCGAAATGCGGACTCTCGTGCGTAGGGCATCAAATCATCAGTCAGGAGGGAATCTCCTTACACGAAAATTCAGTTAACACGAGTCATATAACAGCGCAAATTTATGTAAATATTTACGTTAATCGTTCCCTCAATTTGCAATATTACTCGTACATATTCCTTTAACTGTCTCTAGTTCAGCCCAAGACACACAAAATATTATATATTTTCTTTGAACAACAAAATAGCTTTTATGTGGAGTGTTGATCTCTTCCCCAAACACCGATAAGGAGCGACCGACAAAATGCGGACTTGCTACGTATTATTTCTCTCCTAGGGAACACACGAACATTTAAATGGGTGTTTATACAGACGAATCGTTGGTTTACTCCCTATAACGGAGTAGAACGACACAATAATATCTATTTGCAAACTAGATTTGCACGAACCATCCCTAACTTTGCAATCCTGCTCACAACACAATAATTACCCAATATGTCCTAATTTACCACACAAGGAGCACGAGAATCAATGTTTCTTCCGAAGAACATAAAAAAAGTACTATTCCTAAAGAATCTTCGATGCCTCTACTTCAAATGTGCAGCGATCCCTACCAAATTGAAATTCACTTTCTTTTGGCTTTCTCACGCTCAAGGACTGGCTGTAAGGTTTTATGGCTGGGTCCCTTCTAATCTCACAGAAAATGACACTTCCTGGCTGCACCGCGATATGCGCACTACCTGTTAGGGGCTACACTCACACGACATACATCGAACAGAGAACAATAAATAAGTAAGAATTTGCAGTTGAAGACATACACAGAAATGAAATGAAATGGTGTTTACTTACAGTTTTTTTGTTGATCTTGGACGCCGCTGCTCGCTTGCAGCTGTTGGACTGGTTGCTTCTTCTGTCTTGCTAACACAATATTCTCTCTCTCTTTCTCTCTCTCTCACGCTTTTAAGGCCAGCACGCTGCCACCACTGTATGAGTCGGGTTTTTCTTCCGCTCTTTCTTATAATGAGAATTAATAACGATAGCGATGCTGCCACCACCGGGCGAGCCCGGAACTAAATTGGAGATTAATTACGTTAGTTTCCGATTGTCAATTGAGTACTTAGCTGGGTGGCGTTAGCGCGTATACGGGAGCTTTTACGACCACCCCTATTCAGATATATAAACTTTTGGTAACGTGCGTATTCATTGGTAGCAATGGCGGCGGTTGGCGCGTGTTTCAGGCGCTAGTTTCTGAGAGAGATGAGAGGTAAGGGACGACTCCTGACGCGTTTTCTCATTTATTTTGCAAGACTGGAAGGACGGCACAAGTGCGGCGATTATGAAAGTCCCACTTAAATACCCGAGGGTTAACCCCACATACTGACCTACTCAGGAGACAATATTGACATATGCTAACAAGGAATCGACAACTCGAGCTCAGGGAATATTTTGCATATATTCACTCACGATATCACCGGGTGTTTAGCAGACACCCTACTCCAACCACTGAGCGTGTACAGACACTCGACACACGAGCCAACGAAACACGAGCCCGGGGGGTGTTCTGCAATCACCGAAGGCTGAGCCAATTTAGCGTATAGCAGACGCTTGAAATCATGCGCCCTCACACAAGTCAATGGATTTTCGTCGAACACGGTCTCGAAATTCAACTATTGAAGATATGGGCTTTTACTATCAACTCAAATTCCTAAGTATCCAAACCGGTTGTTCGTCGTACTCCCAAACTGAACTCTAGGACGTCCGTTCACGACCACGGTTCCCTACCCGCTCTCGACGACGGCTACTCGCGAAGTGTCCTCCGCTCGTCCGACACGACTCCGGCTCGGACAGTCCTCACCCCTCCCAAAGGGAAGGGGGGTCACCGCACGAGCCGGGCAGCGACGGGGCGAGAGGGTTCTGAGCTTCGCCTCCCTCCACCCAACCGGGGTGCGGCTGGGGGAGAGGGGTCGGGTCTCATGCCCCTGCCCGCCTCCCGCTACGGCACATTAAATAAAGGTCGACCGTGACAGCACGCTAGCCGTCGTTTTATATATATTTCCAAGAACTTATAGTGCCCTTGACCAATCTACGTGGTCGCGCTCTACGAGTCCTGCGTCGTCTTTATGACGGAGTGACCGCCGCAGCCCAAGCACATCCAATTATTAAATTTACTATGGCAGTCTTTCGTAGTGAGAACGTCTCTCTTATATCTTTCCCAAGACCATAGCACGAAAGCCGGTCGTTATTTTATGACCCGTGTAATCTGAGATCCAGCCTTATGATAAAATATATTCTTTTTGCTCAGCAATGCCAACGATAAAGCTGGGATGAATCTGACTTCGTACCCTGACTTTATACATAAGATTATCATGATGAACCTGGAGACTATATTCCAGGTAAGAATATCATTGTGAACTCGGAGACTATATTCCAGGTAAAATTATAATGATGAACCTGGAGACTATATTCCAGGTAAGATTATAATGATGAACCTGGAGACTATATTCCAGGTAAGATTATCATGATGAACCTGGAGACTATATTCCAGGTAAGATTATCATGATGAACCTGGAGACTATATTCCAGGTAAGAATATCATTGTGAACTTGGAGACTATATTCCAGGTAAGATTATAATGATGAACCTGGAGACTATATTCCAGGTAAGATTATCATGATGAACCTGGAGACTATATTCCAGGTAAGAATATCATTGTGAACTTGGAGACTATATTCCAGGTAAGATTATAATGATGAACCTGGAGACTATATTCCAGGTAAGATTATAATGATGAACCTGGAGACTATATTCCAGGTAAGATTATCATGATGAACCTGGAGACTATATTCCAGGTAAGAATATCATTGTGAACTTGGAGACTATATTCCAGGTAAGATTATAATGATGAACCTGGAGACTATATTCCAGGTAAGATTATCATGATGAACCTGGAGACTATATTCCAGGTAAGATTATCATGATGAACCTGGAGACTATATTCCAGGTAAGAATATCATTGTGAACTTGGAGACTATATTCCAGGTAAGATTATAATGATGAACCTGGAGACTATATTCCAGGTAAGATTATAATGTTGAACCTGGAGGCTATATTCCAGGTAAGATTATAATGATGAACCTGGAGACTATATTCCAGGTAAGATTATAATGATGAACCTGGAGACTATATTCCAGGTAAGATTATAATGTTGAACCTGGAGGCTATATTCCAGGTAAGATTATAATGATGAACCTGGAGACTATATTCCAGGTAAGATTATTATGATGAACCTGGAGTAAGTATAATATTATAAGTAAGGCCACCGTCACACGGAGACCAAATGGTAACGTTTCATCACAATCGTCAACAGACAGCGGCACCAATAGGTCTGTCCAGCGCCACGATACCGTCAGATTTGAGCCTTAGTTTGAGACCAGCGTAGTCATACCATGATTTCAGAACCTGAAATCGTGGTATGACCAAATTGCTCTGAAAGTTACATTCGAACACGTTGACGGTTGCTACAGTCAGTTTGGTTAGGTTAGAAGAAGTCGTTTGGGAAATCCGGTTTTTCTGCTCTTATACATTTTTAACCTTTTTAAAAAGTGTAAAGCATATAATTGAAACATAATGTGTTACCTTGTGCTTTAAAATTCATTTCGGGAGAGGAAGCAAAATAGTTGAAATGTTATTTGTATATTATATTGTATATTGTATATTGTATATTTTGTATTGTATATTGTATATTGTATATTGTATATTGTATTGTATACGAGTATTGTATATTCTGGCATGTAAATGAGCAATTTACCTGTTGGTCAACGTGCCACAATGAGGTCGTAACTTTTTATAAATCTGCTAATTTAATTTCAGGAAGTAACCTTGTGAAAAAAACATTACCCCGTTTTCATTCGAAAACAGGATTAATAATATAATAAGTATGTAACAGCCAGATGTATTTTATTTTAAACATGACCATTATCAGGTTTTTGAATATTGTACTATGTATGAATGACACATGGTATACGAGGGTGTTTGAAATTTTCATTTGGTTTACGTAATTTGGTTGGAGTTACACCTAGCAATCAGTTCCGAAAAGAGGTTATCAACTCATATGAATGTATATGTATAAATATAAACAAGCGTATATAGATATACATGTGCAAATCTGTATATATATCTGTATATATGTATATGTAGGATAAATCTTATTTTTTATCCTAAAAGTGAAATTTCACAAAAATCAATATATTTCATTTATGTGTATACTATATACACACTAATGAAAACCCACGACATTCCCAGTTCAATTTGTCATTAACTTATTATCATAACCTAATCAAATTAGAAAATTTATTATTTCTACAATTTAGAGACAAAGATATTTAAATAAGCATATTTTTAGAGTCTAATACTCACCCCTAAACCTTTTGCACAAAGACTGTTTTAATTTTTCTATCAACCACACTCCAGAGCGCAGACATGACCATCTCCCCAGCGGTGGCCAGCATTGTGGTGGCCGCCGTGCAGGCGGTGGCCACGGCGGTGTCCGCCTGCGTGGTGGACAGGGCTGGCCGGAAGGTCATGCTGTCCATCTCGGCGTGTGTCATGGCCCTCGCTAATGGTAAATTACGAGTTATGAATTTCATTTCATGTATTATGAAAATGATTTTACAAATTATGAATTTGATTTTAAAAATTATTAATCTGATCCTACAAACTATGAATTCGATTTTAAAATTTTCGAATTTGATTTTACAAATTAAAAATACTGTTTTAAAATTTTTGAATTTGGTTTGGCATATTAGGAATTTTAAACAATTTAAAACCAGATAAACAATTTTAGCAAATTATTCACCAAAAGCGATACTGCAGTAGACAATTTCTCAAATCTAGAGGGATTCAAGATTCGTTTTGAAAGCTTTGTAAGAACTTTTTCCACAGATCTCAGCAGGGATCGCATTCTAATTCTTTCTTAATTCCAAAGACGAGGATACTGTGTTGTGACCGAGCTTTTGAAAAACAAGGAAGTATGAAGTTTCTTCTATTTCGGGTTACATAATCATGAAGGCCCGTTAGTGCAGTTATTAATTGTTTGAGGTCTCTGTCAAAAACAGTCACTGTTTATACGGGGAATTACATATGGATAGTTTATAGAGATCCCATAGTTCAAGGGTTTTTTAAACTTTGTGTTGAATAATTTGTGTAATTATTTTATTTTAATTTTTTTTTACCGCTCTAATGTGTTTTTTGCAACCCAAAAAAATTGGTTGTTTTTT
The DNA here is from genome assembly GCA_030386875.1 of Morinoia aosen. NCBI lineage: Eukaryota > Metazoa > Arthropoda > Malacostraca > Amphipoda > Talitridae > Morinoia > Morinoia aosen. The sequence continues at coordinate 114,395,496 of CM059576.1, forward strand.
ATCGCTTCCGTGCCAAGCTTCTATTTCGTATTGTATCCATCCTACCTACTCCATCTAACCTCACCTAACCTTGCCTAACCCTAACATAACCTCCTTTAACCTTGCCTACCCAAGCCTAACCTCACCAAACGTTACCTAATCTAACTTGTCCACCTAACCCAATAGTCTTCCACAGCGAGCCTGCGGGTAGACTGCTAACCTAACCTAGCTTTCCCTAACCTTACCTAATTTGCCTACTTCACCCGGCCCGATAGTCTACTCACAGTGAGCTAGCGGGTAGACCATTAATATAACGTTACGTAACCTAACCTACCTAGTCCACCTAACCCAGCAGTCTACCCGCAGCAAGCCAGGGTGTAGACTGCTAACCTCACCCAATCTAACCTACCTCAACCTAACCTAACCCACCTAGTCCACCTAACCCAGCAGTCTACCCGCAGCCAGCCTGGGTTTCTACTTCTACCTGCTGAGCAATGGTGACGTCACAGGGCTCTCGTGGTTGCCCCTGACTTCCCTGGTGGTCTTCATGGTGGCCATCAGTGTTGGGTACGGGCCCGTACCCTGGATCATATTGAGTGAGGAAACTACTTGCATTATATAATAATAATACGTCTAAAAAGTACAATAGTCTATTTTTTACTTTTTACCTTGTACTTTTCAGAATCTTACCACTGATGATGGCCTGTCGCCGAAACGTTTGAAATTAGCTTTATTTGAAACCTTAAATGATAAAATGATTAAAGTAGCTTATCTTGCTCTTTCATTTTTATTACGGTTGCTTCTGCTCCCTGATGACTTTCACGTTCTCCGCGTATTGGGCCATATGTGTACCACTAGGTGGATTGCCCATTCACGAACTGGTATAAGTGAATGATAATTCATCTGTATTGCAAGTTCTTTAAGAAATAACTCTCATGATACCTGGTGAAATGTATCGTACAATTGTATCCTTCATATTTTTCAAGAAGGATCAAAATGTTTTCTAGCGTTAAAGTCGATTTCCTGATTCTATACCTACTTTCAACCTTACCAAACCGAGCGCTTACTACAATGGAAATGCAGTGAACAAGTTTCCTGCGATGAGTTAAAATAAACTTCAATATTCAAATCAAATTTAAAGTCAATAATAGTCAGAAATTCATGTAACATGTAACTGGAACTGGAGTGATAACTGTAACTGGAACTGGAGTGATAACTGTAACTGGAACTGGAGTGATAACTGTAACTGGAACTGGAGTGATAACTGTAACTGGAACTGGAGTGATAACTGTAACTGGAACTGGAGTGATAACTGTAACTGGAACTGCAGTGAAATTCATGTAACATGTAACTGGATTGGGCCTTCATTAAGCTTTCATTAAGAGATTAAAAAGTTGAGTCTGATCGCAGGTCGGTAAGCTCATTATGGATTTTCCCTTGGCGAAAACCCGGGTTCTCTCACAGGAAACGCGCTGAACCCAACATACATACACATACTCCATATAGCGCACAATTGTTACATATTCATGGGAAATTTCAAATAATATAGCGCCACGATTAGAATAAGTTGATCTTACTACTGCTGTCGCATATAAGTAAAGCACAATTGTACACCTCAGAATAGCGTTGATGATAGGATGCCCCAGGAGTCGCTGAACTTATTCGGGCCCACAAGTAGCTATACTCAAATGTGCGTGCTACTATAGCGTGAGGTCTACCGCCATATATCGTCAACCTAGGTGCAGTTTGAGATGTAGAAATTAAGTGTTCATCGCTAAATTAAATGTATGGAAGCAGGTAATATCTATTAGAAACCTAACCTAACCTCACCTCTCGCTAAAGTACTAGCTCGAGGTAGACCTCATGCTATAGTGAGGCAGATCTCACGCTGTAGTGCTAGCTGGAGGTAGATCTCACGCTATAGTACTAACTAGATGTAGATCTCATGCTATAGTGTGGTAGATCTCACGCTGTAGTCCTAGCTGAAGGTTGACCTCACACTGTAGTACTAGCTAGAAGTAGATCTCATGCTATAGTGTGGTAGATCTCACGCTGTAGTCCTAGCTGAAGGTAGACCTCACACTGTAGTACTAGCTAGAGGTAGATCTCATGCTATAGTGTGGTAGATCTCACGCTGTAGTACTAGCTGGAGATAGATCTCACGCTATAGTACTAGCTGGAGGTAGACCTCACGCTATAGTGTGGTAGATCTTACGCTGTAGTACTAGCTGGAGATAGATCTTACGCCATAGTACTAGCTGGAGGTAGACCTCACGCTATAGTGTGGTAGATCTTACGCTGTAGTACTAGCTGGAGATAGATCTTACGCCATAGTACTAGCTGGAGGTAGACCTCACGCTATAGTGTGGTAGATCTCACGCTGTAGTCCTAGCTGAAGGTAGACCTCACACTGTAGTACTAGCTAGAGGTAGATCTCATGCTATAGTGTGGTAGACCTCACGCTATAGCAGCATCGAAATGTGTCGATTGTACTAGACTTAAGAAACAATCTACTGCTGTATGATTCGTGGTAAATAAATTGCTTAAATTGGTGAGTATAAAATAATTGCATTGTTTAAATTGTTTGGTCAGGTGAAACCTTCTCACCGGACGTGAAAGAACTGGCCAGCGTCATCTCTGTCATCTTCACAGGACTCTCTGCCTTCCTTGTCACTTTAGTCTTCCTCCCGCTCCAGGTGGGTGTCTGGACGTGATATTTCTCTCTAGCCCTTCGACCGTTACGCGTGCCACCGGTGGCCGCCGTGGGGATTTGGATAATGTTGTTGACTAACCGGTATTTTCAAATTCAACTTTCATTAACACTTGTGTAAAGCTTAATGAAGGCATAATCATTGTAATGTTTGCTACGTTCAAAATAGCTTACTTCAATTGACTTTAAATTTTAGCTGAATATTGGACTTCAGTTCAAGTAATTGCAGTCTAAATGTTAAATTTTAGCTGAATATTGGACTTCAGTTTAAGTAATTGCAGTCTAAATGTTAAATTTTAGCTGAATATTGGACTTCAGTTTAAGTAATTGCAGTCTAAATGTTAAATTTTAGCTGAATATTGGACTTCAGTTTAAGTAATTGCAGTCTAAATGTTAAATTTTAGCTGAATATTGGACTTCAGTTTAAGTAATTGCAGTCTAAGTGTTAAATTTTAGCTGAATATTGGACTTCAGTTAAGTAATTGCAGTCTAAATGTTAAATTTTAGCTGAATATTGGACTTCAGTTAAGTAATTGCAGTCCTAATGTTAAATTTTAGCTAAATATTGGACTTCAGTTAAGTAATTGCAGTTTAAATGTTAAATTTTAGCTGAATATTGGACTTCAGTTAAGTAATTGCAGTCCTAATGTTAAATTTTAGCTAAATATTGGACTTCAGTTTAAGTAATTGCAGTTTAAATGTTAAATTTTAGCTGAATATTGGACTTCAGTTAAGTAATTGCAGTCCTAATGTTAAATTTTAGCTAAATATTGGACTTCAGTTAAGTAATTGCAGTCTAAATGTTAAATTTTAGCTGAATATTGGACTTCAGTTAAGTAATTGCAGTTTAAATGTTAAATTTTAGCTGAATATTGGACTTCAGTTAAGTAATTGCAGTCCTAATGTTAAATTTTAGCTAAATATTGGACTTCAGTTAAGTAATTGCAGTCTAAATGTTAAATTTTAGCTAAATATTGGACTTCAGTTTAAGTAATTGCAGTTTAAATGTTAAATTTTAGCTGAATATTGGACTTCAGTTAAGTAATTGCAGTCCTAATGTTAAATTTTAGCTAAATATTGGACTTCAGTTAAGTAATTGCAGTCTAAATGTTAAATTTTAGCTGAATATTGGACTTCAGTTAAGTAATTGCAGTCCTAATGTTAAATTTTAGCTAAATATTGGACTTCAGTTAAGTAATTGCAGTCTAAATGTTAAATTTTAGCAGAATATTGGACTTCAGTTCAACCAAGTGCAGTTTAAATGTTAAATTTTAGCAGAATATTGGACTTCAGTTCAACCAAGTGCAGTCTAAATGTTAAATTTTAGCAGAATATTGGACTTAAGCGCAATTAACCCTTTGCCTCCCGACGGGAACTCCAGTTCCAGATGGCTTGTGCTTCCAGTCTGGGGAAATTGACGAAATTTCAGGGTAATTCAACTTTTAGGGATATAATTTGAAGCAAATGAAAAAATTATGGCAATTAATATTATTCCTGCGACTTTTTTTATATACTCCGGAAGTTTGACACGAGCAATTTGCTATTGATATCCACTCAGTGTAAGCGTCATGGTCTATGCAATACATTTAATATTTTTTATTTAACTTGAGCAAGTTTTTCATACGTACAAGATTTACAGAAAAAATTAAGCAAAAGCTAAATTGATATTGTTCCTTAGATTTTTCGGCCATTTTTTTGGCGTCGGAGCATACAATTTTAGAGCATAATTTTTTTATTTAAAAAGGAAGTAAGAACCTGCTTATACAAAAAAAAATATGTCAGGGCAATTTTGCAGATATTTCCGGGGTATAACTGAAATTACCTTAGAAAATTTTTCCCTTAAAAATTAGAGTGCTGGGAAGGAAAGAGTTAAATAATTGCAGTCTAAGTGTTAAATTAACGTTGAATATTTGACTTAGGTTTAAGCAAACGAAGTGAAAGTGTTAACTGAAAACGATGTCTCCTCCAGGCCGTAATTCACGACTACGGTGTTTTCTGGATGTTCTCTGCTTTCTGCATCCTGGCTTTCCTATTCTCTTCCTTCGTCGTCAAGGAGACGAAGGGCAAGACGATGGAGGAGATCACGGAGATGTTCGGAGGCCTGCCACTCGAGAAAGAAGATGCTTTGATACCAACCACAACGTTGTAGATCAGCGGGATCCCAATTACCAACCTTTTTTTCGCCTTTCCACTCTAAACAAATGTCATTCGAGTCTCTCGCACCCTTTGATATAAAAATACTAACATACAGCCTATATTTTTCTACTCGTGTACACGACCCGTCAAAAATGACGGGATTCGGTATTTTCTTCAAACAAATCCTCCAGCTGTGGATGCTCAACAAATATATCCATGCCAACAGTACCCGCCATGGTAGAAGAAACAAGGTAGGTTCAAACCAGTCTTTTTTTCGTTGACAGTGTAGTTTTGCTGACGTCACGGCAACGAACCAAAAAGCAGCGCTCATTTTCAATTTGGTAGCACTGCTACCCATAAATCTAGCTCCACTATTGGCCTAACGACACGGCGTTTTGGTGACGTCATAAAGTTTGTTCGAAATGAAGCTTTTCTATTGGCTAGCCGAACAAGAGTAGGTGTATTTTCTCCCATAGAAATGACCCTACCTTGTTCCCTCTACCGTGGTACCCGCCATCAAAATATTCTTGTACTTGTGCACTGGTGAAACTCGTATCACAGATACGGTCATTGAGCGTCCTTGTGAGCGTCACAGACACACGCACCAACTAAGCAAGTAGTAACTGTGCATTATTATTTACTAATAAGTACTTAGCATCCGTTTAAGAGCGTAAAAGAAAGACGAGAGAATCAATTTAATGCGTTCAATGCGATTCCTATTGTAATAGCATAGAAGAACTTACGTATTATTACAGCGTAGAAGAAATTACGCACCAAAAATATGTGTGTGAATTTATTTATTTATTCAAGTGTTTATAAATTCAAGAAGACACCTAATGTTTTATTATATAGCATTGACTATACAAATGCACACATTATTCCACAAATTCAATATGTTCTATGAAATTTCCATTGTAATAACATAAGAGAAATTCAGCAAAAAATGCATAAACATTAATTTATATAGAAATTTTAGGAGACGCTTAGCGTTTCATTATCTAAGGGAAGATTTACCTGGACTTTTGACGCACCGCTTTGGAATACAACTGCCCCAGGGGGACAATGTAAGTACCCGAGCTAAAGGTTAGGTAGGCTTTCTTTTTGTTGAAATAACATGGGTTTTTGTTTTGTTACGGACCATCTTTTTTCGATTTACTGCTGTCCTGTTTTTCAGCACCTACTACTTTCTTCTTCAACTTTTGTCTTGTTTCATGAACTTCTTTCTCATCTTACTGTTTTTGTGCCCTTTCAGCATAGATTTCGCGTCCGTCCGTCCTAAGCCAGCCTGTTGTGTGTGATGAGCGTATCTGTGACACAAGCTCCAGCCCTATATATTTTGACGGGCCGTGTTCACGCGGCCTCATAACTCTCGAGAGATTGTATTTTTTATTTCTTACGTCCTTTCTCTCGTTTCGCCCTCTTTTTTATTTCAAATAAAGGGGGGTGGACTAGTGATTCTATAAGATTAGCTGATTAAAAGATTAAAAGATCCAGACGCTCACGTTTTTGGATCAATGTTGTGACACTAACCATTCGGTGATTGCCTGACATTTGATTCACGGTATTCTTCTCTATTTATATACTACTGTATGAAAGTTATGCAAAAAATAAATATTTCATTCATTGGAGTATTGGTCAGACGTTATGCTAACAACCCTTTTCTCTATTTATTTTGAATGTAAATAATGAAAAAATTAATATTTCTTTTACTGGAGTACCAGGATTGTCATTATTGATCATCAGTGAAGGACCTCAATATTAAGAAATATTTACAAACCAATATGTTATACACGTCCTGTGCCAATTATATTGGAAATGAATTATATTTCCTTTCTCATTCTTTCTTTGCTAGGAAGAAGCTGACGTGATGGTATCCGCGTCTCAAACAACTTTTGTAAAAGCACAAAATAAGGACCCAATACCTGCTTCTAGGACTGGTTTCGTGCAATCAGGTTTTCTAGGGTTACAGCCAACACCCTTCAAAACACGAATTTCGCATAGTATGTCCCAAAAATATCCACAAATAAAATCGTTAGAAATGGTTAGCTGGAGGTGGAGTCACTGTCTGATAGCATACCATAGTGACGCAAAAGAACATATTGTACAAAACTGGCTTTAATATATTAGTGTGTTTTATAAAACAAACTTCCAGACAACGCGCTTGGAAGCACTTGTCATACTGAAGGTCACAAAGCCGACAACTGCAGGCTGGCAACCGGACAAAATTGGCTATTTTGGGGACCCACTCAGGTTAAATTCGCCAGTACGTTACAGGCCGTCGGAAAGTGAGGTATGGATTTTCGTAACCTGCGTTTGAAAGAGAAACTTCCATAGTTTAATACTTTAAACTTTTAAATAAACAAAATAAACTTTGAATAAAGTTTATCAATTAAAGTTTATAAACTTTATATAAAGTTTACCAAACCGTTGCGATTTAAATCCATATCGAAATCAACATGAACCAAATACCTTAATGAAATAAAATGATTTCAAATTAAAACCGATACACACCACATCATTGTGTACTGGTTGAAAAAGCAATTTAAAAATTACGAATAATTACCTCATCGAAATACCAATTACCATTACGAAATTAAATCAATACAAATTGAAATCAATTCACACAACATCGGTGTGTACTGACTGAAAAAGTTAATTTGAATGTTACGAATTAATTCCTTTTCGAAATCAACACGAATTAAATACCATAAAGAAAAATCTAATCAGTACAAGTTGAAATCAGTTCATTTCCACTATAACAGTCGGTATTGGCGTAAAAAATAGCTTATGATTATTCCGTGAATTTTGCAATGTTGAAACAAGTGCAATGTTCAATTCAAGTTTAAAGTCAATTATAGCATGCAGGGTTGAAAATACTGGACAGTAACTGGACCATGTTTTCATTTAGTTATAATTAGGTATTAGTAAGAATTAAGTTTGTGACTACTGCCACTTGGTCCGCAGTGCAATGAAAACTCCCTCAGTGAACAAATATTGCCTCGTCGCATTCAAAATGCTCATAAAATATCCCATCAATTTTTTTCTACTGAAAGTGTCATTTAGGATGTTTGTGAACATATGTTTTGTTGCATAAGAATGTTAGTTTTGTTGTTGCTTAGCAGGTTTCTTTAGGAATTGACACACCCTTATTTAGTGTGGAATTAATAATGAATTTGTCTAAATGCGCGATGGAAATGATGGCAACTCGAAATAGGACTACACGTGTTCAACTTGAAAACTCTGTGACTCTCTAACTCAGTGGTTCTTAACCCCTGGGCTGCGACTCAAAGTTGAGTCACTAAGCCATTTCATTGGGTCGTTAAGAGGTTGTGTAACCTATTTGTGTTAACCTAGAAGTAACCTGTTTTCGAAAGAATAGTAATTTTATGAATACATTTTTTTTTTATTTTGGGCAGATTTTGGGTCGCAGCCAAAGAGGTTAAGAACCACTGCGAGTCTAACTGGTTAGTAACATGCATCTTCAACTATTTTTTTGTAGTTGCTTCACATTTTGACAATTTCAGCAAGTTCGACTCGCTGGCTAACTGATCAAACCAGGGATCAAAAGATATATTATATTTGCCTTTACAGTGGTTTCCTAATCATGGTAAATTTATTTTAGAAACTTTTAAGAACATTCCGAGGAACAATATTGAATTCGATTAAGAATCAGCAACTTGTTACGCAAAAGCCACAAGTTAAAACGTGAACAAAATGCATGGAAAACATTTGAATAAAAATTCAGGCCAAAAAAAGCTGAAATCAAAGTTTTGAATAAAACTAATTGAAAGTCTATGAACACCATTCAATTTACTCCAGCATAAATGATTGATCAGTTGATAAGTTTATTATATCGAATCAATTTAAAAAATAAGTCAATGATATTAATTAAGGTAATAAAATTAATAGAATTAATAAAATTAATGACATTAAAAACAATTATTATATTATTGAAATTATTGAAATTATGAAATTTTTAAAAATCATTTAAAGTAATTGTGTGGAAGAAATTAATTAGATTGATAAATTAATGATATGAATTAAATTCATAGTAGTAATAATAATATTAGTAGAATTATTAAAATAAAAAAATTAACAAAAATAGATCAATTAATAAAATTAACAAAATTAATTGAATTAATAAAATTAACATAATAAAGAAAGTAATAAAATGAATGACATGAACAAAATTATTTAAATAAAATGAATTATTTACGTTATTTCAATTACACAAGTTAATTAAATTTTATTAATTAATTTACTTAGACGACATTACCATAAAACATTCAGCAAATATTCTTATCTATTTAATTAGATATTTTTCTAATATTTTTCCGACTAGAGTTATAAAAATAAATATTCCTGTCTCATGCTACATATTTACCCGAATTTGGACTGCTTCTGAATTAACATTTAGTGTTCATTTTGATTCAACATCAGGAAATAATTATACCATATACAGTTATCACACAGGTCGCTGATGTACATACTTAAGATGTAACCTTATTATCCATTTTGTTGTGGCATCCTATTTTCCTACGGCAACTATTTAGGCATCACATGTTATAACCAACATTTTGCGCAAACGAATAGAGTTCGTTCATGAGTTATTAAAAAAATTTTCAATATTTGCTACCACCAGCATCTAATGAGGTAAACTATACGGATATTTTTATTTATTCATTCATTAACCACTACTCCAAGTTCAAAAAGTTCATCTGTAGCCAACTGATGACTAGGGAAGGAGACACTTTAGCATCAGGATCCAGAAGGAAAACAGTTTATTTCTAATACAGATGATACCAAAAACATCATTGGTTTTTGAAATATCCCAACGTAAGGATCCTTAGCTGATATATGTACACCCATAAGTTTATCTAGTCGTCCGTTATTTTGAACAATATTGTGACAAAAAGCACAAGATCCCGTGTTGGTGGTACAGTCGTATGTCATTGAATACAATTTTGTGACAAAAAGCACAAGATCCCATGTTGGTGGTACAGTCATATGTCATTGAATACAATATTGTGACAAAAATCCCAAGATCCCATGTTGGTGGTACAGTTGTATGTCATTGAATTAAATATTGCGACAAAAAGCAAAAGATCCCATGATGATGATACCACCGTTTTAATGCCAGTGACGGGAAAGTTATGGGTTTAGTTCAGATAGTCAAAGTGTGACTTTAGAGGTGGAAGTTAACCCGGAATTACCAATCAACTCATAGGTGTCATTGAATATCAGCCTGCATCTTTGTTCAGGTACGCAACTTTCGAGAAAAAAATCCTGTTACTTTTTCATACAGACGATGATGAAGTAGTAAAATTTCCCGGCATTCACCTATTTGATATGTCGGAGACATCTGGAATAAAATTGATTTAAATTTGGATGTATCAACTTTTTTTGCATGAGTACATTCATTGAGTAGCAATTTACCAGTCATAAATTTACAGAACGTGCTCTCAAAATATAGTTAACACTCATGAAATTCCTTTTCTGTCCGCAGATCACTACACCAGAAACATGGATATCAACTTCACTGGGAAGCGCGCCTTGGTAACAGGCGGTGGAAGTGGCATAGGAAGGGGAGTAGCCATCAAGCTTGCCCAGTTGGGGGCCAAGGTCTTCGCTCTCAGCCACGTTCAAGCCGACCTCGACTCTTTGAAGGCCGAACATCCGAACATTGAAATTCTGTGCGTGGATCTTCTCGAGTGGAGCAAAACCAGAGAAGTCGTCAAGAGCGTCACCCCGATTCACCTGCTTGTGAATTGCGCTGGAGTGACAACCAGAAATGAACTTCTGGACGTCCCGATGGAAGAAATTGACTACATTTTCGGAGTCAACGTTAAAGCGATGTTGAACGTGACTCAAGTCGTGGCTGGGGATCTCATAAAACGCAAGGAAAAAGGAAGCATCGTGAACGCTGCCTCAATTTTGGCCCATCTTGGCATGCCTGCCTATTCTACGTACGCGGCGTCAAAAAGCGCTGTCGACTCGTACACGAAATCCATGGCAGCGGAATTGTCTCCAAAGGGCATCCGCGTAAATGCCGTAAGCCCAGCTGTAACACTCACCCCTATGATCGAGCGCGCTCGTGTATTAGATGAACCAGTTGTGACGGGAATGATCGAGAGGACGCTCTTAGGGAGAGCAGCTGAAGTCGATGATGTGGCGAACGCCATCGTCTTCCTTCTGAGCGACAAAAGTGGCATGGTTAACGGACACGACCTGGCGGTGGATGGCGGTTATCTTTGCCACTGAATCTGAGGTGCTCAGTGAAATCGACGCTTGTCAAAGGGTAAAACTGAAGCAATTGAAATCAGTCAGATAATAGGGTTAAAGAGATTGAACCATGTGAGGTTTGGGATTAAAATACTCAGATATGGGTAGAAGATTAGGGTAAAAAGTTTGGTATTGCTCAAAGATCGGGGTGAGAAACATTTCAGTGATTCCTAATATAAGTAAATATTTTTATCTGTTTACACACGAAGGCAGTTAACACCGTGGTTATAAAGAGCAGGAGTATTTTTCTTGTGTTCTAACTTTTATAACAAACCTTAGGGTACAAATTAGAGGAGAATATTGACGATACTTTAACAAATGCACCAAAACGCTTAGTACGTTGCAGTATTGCAGGGTGATTTCGACTTAGGTAGGTTGATATCATCTCGCAATAAAGTAGGGTAATATCGTAACCTCGAGAGCCATTCACCTATTTCTCGACGGTTTCGAATTAAAGATGGGTTAAGGGTGAAAAAGGGCCTGGGTGAAAAAAAAACGTTTTTTTTTGCCGAATTTTTCTGAAATTTTCGTCGTAGGTGTAAAAATGAAACAACGATTATGCCATATTTTGGTGTTTTTTTTAATTTAAATAGGCGATTGATTTTTTTAATAGCAGGAAAATTTGTATCACGTAAATTCTATTTCCTCCAACAATTTTGAAGTTACAGAACTGGCAACATGTTTTTAAGATAGCTAAATGTACTATGTAGATTGTGTTGACACGTTTTTTAATGTTTTGCTTTGTTGAAATTTAGGATTTTTCCCCACACAATTTGGCTGGTTTTCCTCTCATTTCTCATGTAACTTTTATAACATACCATTTTCCAAAAAACGTGTCCGACTGTTCGTAGTTCTTTCTGAGCCCTAGTGATTGATCTATTTACCATTCCTGTACCTTTAAAACTGTGGATGGAGATCAGTAAAGATTTTGGATCAGTATAAGTTTTTGATTCGTGGTCTTCCCGACAGACGTAAATAGCTGATGACTCATAGGAGCCACACATTTACATCATCAGGATCTGTTCACTGAGTGATGTCTTTTTCGAGTGCGAAAGCAGTTCGAGCTAGGCTATAGGTAAGCTGTCCAGCTAATTCCCGGATGAAAACGCTTAAAACTGAGTCTTTGTAAGGGGGAAGGGAGGGGGTCTCCCGGCTATTTATCAGCGTTGCGAGCAAGCAGATTGGCTTCTTCTCACCATTTAGGAGACGAATCGATGTACCCACATGCTTGCAAACGATATAGATCGTTTCAAAAGAAAGTTTTCTATAAGTTGAGTTAATAAACAGAAAATTGAGGTTTTCGGATTTTGCACCCAGACGGTCCCCTTAGGTTATCGATTACAGCGCTGAGAAGCCGTTTTTCTGCATTTGCGAGCGGGATATTAAAAATGATGGGAATGATACACCAACCTAATATTTGTGACGCATAATGTCTAGACGATAACATAATTTGTTCGAAATCATTTTGATCATATCTCTAGCTGGGTTGCAATATAAATATTGAATTTGAAAATAAGTGTATGTAAGAATTTAATGTGACCTTTCTACATCCTAACTCATCAATAAGTCTGTATTTGCATACAATTTTGTACGTCGTGCAATCTTGGCTACAAAGAGTACAACTTTCCCTTCTTTCTGGGGCATGGGTAATTTCTGCAGTACAAATGTGCGGCGGTCATTTCACATATATATATATATATATATATATATATATATATATATATCAAGTTGCGCACATCATGCCTCGCAAAATGTGGGCTTACCCCATCGAACATTTTATATGTGATTTGTAGAACAAAAGTACCACAGCTGTTGCAGTTAAAATGGGGAAATTATTTCACTCGGTCTACTATAAGAATACATTTTTCAAGTACTGCATGTGAAGAAAATTTAGAACGATAATCTAGAGTTATAATGGTTTTCCTTCACGTGCTCTAGTGGATGAAAAATTTTTCAGCCAATCTATTATAAGAACGCATTTTTCAATTCTTGTATGTGAAAACATCATTAAAGATATTTTCTGAATGGTAATCTCGAGTTATAATATTTTTGATTCACGTGCTGTAGAATATCTGAGATTCTGGAAAATAAATCAATGAGTCGATGTTTTTCGTTCAATTCTTTTAATGCAGCGAATTGGTTCTACGTTCGAATTCACTGCTTCCTTCAGAAATTTGTAGAAATTGAATACCTGCGCTTAACACTTTTCATGCGATGTGACCCACCGGTGGTCACTGAGGGGATTTACATAATGCTGCTGACCGACTTGCAGTCACTAACTCAATTTTTATAAATACTTAAATACTTAATTGCTATTTCCAAACTTACTTTCTCGAGTTTTGTTTTAATATGAGTTGAATACTGAACTTCAGTTCACAAAGTTGCGGTCAAAGTGGTAAAAAAGGAGTACAAAAACAACTAAGTGGGTTACGCATTCGGCGGGAAGGTACAAGTTTCTGCAGAAAAAATTAGTTTCAAACAGAACAGGTTTCTGAGTGAACAGACTATCCAATACGCCCTATATGCACCTGGAGTAAGTCTAGTATTATAATTTACGTGGTTCGGTCACGGCTTTAATTTTGGGTACGGCTTGAGTTCGGAAAATCTACTGCCATTTGAAGGGACGTTTGAGACAAGCGCAGCTACTTATCACCACAACCCACCCTCATTAAAACATCCATGGCTAACCACATGACGAAAGTGGTAAAGAGAGCCGACAGCAAGCTTCCACCCTGCTCATCTCTTCTGGGGAATACAAATATTGTATTTACGAATGTACACGACCCGTCAAAAATGATGCTCTTCGATAGTTTCCTTTGAATAAGTGCCAAGATGTGGATGCCCAACAAATATATCCATGCCAACAGTACCCGCCATTAAACAAATCCTCCAGCTGTAGATGCCCAACAAATATATCCATGCCAACAGTACCCGCCATTAAACAAATCCTCCAGCTGTGGATGCCCAACAAATATATCCATGCCAACAGTACCCGCCATTAAACAAATCCTCCAGCTGTGGATGCCCAACCAATATATCCATGCCAACAGTACCCGCCATTAAACAAATCCTCCAGCTGTGGATGCCCAACCAATATATCCATGCCAACAGTACCCGCCATTAAACAAATCCTCCAGCTGTGGATGCCCAACAAATATATCCATGCCAACAGTACCCGCCATTAAACAAATCCTCCAGCTGTGGATGCCCAACAAATATATCCATGCCAACAGTACCCGCCATTAAACAAATCCTCCAGCTGTGGATGCCCAACAAATATATCCATCCCAACAGTACCCGCCATTAAACAAATCCTCCAGCTGTGGATACCCAACAAATATATCCATGCCAACAGTACCCGCCATTAAACAAATCCTCCAGCTGTGGATGCCCAACAAATATATTCATGCCAACAGTACCCGCCATCAAAATATTCTTGTACTTGTGCACTGGTGAAACTCGTATCACAGATACGGTCATTGAGCGTCCTTGTGAGCGACACAGAGAGACGGAAGAAGCTGACACCAAACAACTAACTGATATCTATCGTTGATTTTCTCGTATAGTTTGATATCTACCGTGAATTTTCGGGAATAGCATGAAATCTCCCGTAAATTGAAATCAATCATTAGAGATGAAGATTATTTGGTTAAGGATAAATAAAACATTTTTTACAAAACATTTGTTAACAAAAGGTTATTCTGTTATTATTTGGAACAAACCTCACATCGTTTAAGAAAGCAGTAAGCTGAACTTCTAGTTTTCTCATAGGTTTCCAACAGTAAAGGTCTAAAGGAGATTGGAAATGCTCATGAGGTACGCCTCTTTGCTTTTTTACTTTAATTCTCACTGAAAATTAACTTGTAAAATTCTCTTGCAAGCATGATGTTATTTTATTTTTGAAACATATATCTAGGAAATATAATTTCAATCGAGTGCACTACATACATCCCATCGTATATACTCTTCAATTATAATTATTATTGAAAAATAAATTCAGAACCAGTAATAATATGATAAATGGGTTTGTAGATATTAAAACCGTCCGTAGATCTCTTACTATACCGGCACCAGTAATTTTTATGAATCATTTACAATGCCGACAAGATCCATTTCTGTCGTTTCAGAAATTAAAACAGCAATTAAAAATATTTTACAACCGGTTTACAACGTTCGCCGACAGCAGACGACCACTATAGTCAGACCAGAATGAAATGACCGTTTAGAGGCTGTTCCCAGAAATGGGGTAGAGAGAAACCCCTACCCATCAAAAATATTAGACAACATCGATAATTTAAGCAGGAAACAGGTAACTTCTATTATCAAAATATATTTATTAAAATATTCTTGCATGCATCACACTATACATGTATATTACATTTATAATGTTCTTGGTACATTTGGCACAGCTTTTCTGGGAATTCATAAATTGTTGCCACATCTTAGCCCTTTTATTTCTTTGTCATCATCATCTGGAAGATTGATCTAAAGAAAATATAGAATCAAGTCATTTTTGTCGGGGTACGTACACTAGTAGATACAATATTTGTATTTCCCAGAAGAGATGAGCAGGAGGGGAGTTTGATGTCGGCTTTCTCTGCCACCTCCGTCATGTGGACGACCTGGGATATTTTGGTGAGGATGGGTTGTGATGTTATGTAGGTGCCCTGGTCTTGAACGTCCCCTCATACGGTTCTAATTTCCCGAACTATTTAGAGCCGTACTCAAATAAGAACCGTGACCCAACCATGTGTATTATAAACTAGACTTACTCCACGTAATTAGCAGTCTCAGGGGTAAAATATGAGGGCCCGAGCTGAGAATTAATTAGGCCTTTTTTATTGCAATAAAATGTTTTGTTAAGGACCATTTTGTTCGGTTCACTGCTGTCCTGTTTTTCAGCTTCTCTGACATTTTTTTAAATTTTTTTATCTTGTTTCGTCACTTTTCATCTTGACATGCTGTTTTTATGCACACGGGATCCTGTACAGGAACACCTCTTGTGCATAGATTCCGCTTTTCCTTAACTCTATGCTTGATGATGCCTTGATCCTTCCTCTCTTTGAACACATTTGTAGTGGTATATATATAATTTCATTAATAAAATGTTCACTTTTCTCATATTAATTTATACCTAATCAGTCACTTACTCCAGGTGCCTATGTATTCGATAATCAGTCCACTCAGAAATGTTTTCAGTTAGGAATTAATTTTCTCCGCAGTAACTTGAACCTTTTCCCCGAATGCTCAATCTATCTAGCTGTTTACGCACCTTTTTTATAACACTTTGGCTGCAATTGGCTTAGGCTGATGTTCTATCAATATTTAATTCATATTTAAAGTTAGTTTAGTGCTATTCTAGCGTGAGGTCAATTGTCATATATCGCCGCCCCCCCCAGGTGCAGTTTGAGATGTACAAATTGTTTATCGCTAAATTAAATGTATGGAAATAAGTAATATCCATTAGTAACCTGTAGTATCTCAATATAGGCCTTTCAGGCATGATGTCCTTATCACACTTGGTTTGGGATATCGCGGCACCGGCGGAAGCGTCTTAACCGCAAGACGGAGCCGACGGAAGCGCTGGTTGCGGATTGCCCTATGTCTATATCGCACTTGGGTTCAAATGGGTCGGAAGCGCCCTGACCGCACGCGCCGGAAACCGTGCCTTGGGAGCGCATCGCATTGGTATGCACCGGAAGAGCATTGTTTAACTTCCGAGCGCTATAGCTTATAATCAGAGTCGATGTATTGATGATTCAGTACAAGAATAGGAACCTAGCTAAGAGTTTCCTTTTCATACTCCTGAAGTTAACGCTTCAGTTACGGTAGTTACAGCTACCGATACTGTAGTTTGCAGCTACAATTACTTATCCTCACATCGTGATGAAAAACCAAGATACTACATAACCTAACCTAACCTCACGCTATAGTACTTGCTAGAGATCAATCTCATGCTATATTGTGGTAGGCCTCACGCTATAGCAGCAGCGTCAATTGCAACAGACAATTTTGAAAGTAACAATCATTAACTGGATCTTGCCTTCAATTGGCTTCTATTAAGTATTTACAAAAATTGAGTTTGTGACTGCAGGTCGGTCAGCAGTATTATGAAAATCCCATCAGTGACCACCGGTGGGTCCCCTCGCAAGAAAGGTGTTAAAAATAGCTATCCAAGAAATAACTTCTTTTGAGCACCCGAGATCTAGGCTTCATTCTACGCAATTGTAAAGCAAACGGGGAACTCAAATGTAGAGCTTATTCGCTGCTTGAAAAGAATGATAGAAAAAATATCGACTCATTGCTTTATTTTCCGAAACGCAGATGAATAAAAGATATTATCACTCTAGAGTAGCGTTCTAAATTCATTTGAAATGATATTTTCTCCAGAGACAATACTTGAAAAATTATTCTTATAATAGGGTGAATGAATTTTTTTCATTCGCTAGATTCCGTAAACCAAAAACGTTTTAACTCAAGATTACTGTTCTGAATTTATCTGTTTAGACTGTATTTATAGCTGTGACACGTTTGTTCATCGAATCCTACGTAAAATGCTCGGTTGGTTGAGCCCACATTTCGCGAGGCATGATGAGCGCAATACGTTTTCCGCTTATTAGGCCACTTGTGCACCACTCGGTAAATTGGTCATCCAGGAACTGGCATAAATGTAATAAATTTCATCTGTTTCTCAACCTTTTTATAGAATGACTATCACATGAGGTGAAATATAATCGTGAAATTGCACATTTGTGCATTTCTTAGGAAGGATAAAAATGTATTCGAGCAGTAGAGTCGATTTCCCATATTCTGCTACTTACAATCTAACCTGCCGTAAACAACTGCGGAAACGCATTGAACGCATGTATTTCCGAGCATGAATGTAAAATAGCCGCCCATTTGTACTGCAGAAAATATCCATGTCACGGAAGAAGGGAAAAATTGTGCTCTTTGTCGCCAAGATTCCGCGACGTACAAATTTTTTATACAGTTTCAGATTTATTGATGAAAGTTGGTACAGATTGTAAAATTTAAAAAAAATATTAGTCGAACCCTAGTACTTATCCCCATTTTCCCCATAGCAAACGAGCTATGGAAAAAAACGGAGAAAAGGTGGTTCTGGGGAAATCTATTATCTTTCAAGATTTTGAACTACAAAACTGATAGTGGTATCAAAAAAAGTGGAATTATATTCTTTACAGATTTAAGCGTTTTTTGAATATCGAAAACTTTTTGGAAAAAATAAAAAACGAAAAACAATAATTTATCTCATTTTTTTCACAGAAAGACAGAAGTACCTCATCTCTTTATTCGAAAATCGACAAAAAACCCACGTAAAGTTGTAAAAAATTGAATTATGGTTCATTTGATTTCAAAATCATCTTTGCATTTCACAAACTAAAGAATGCTTTGGGTGTAAAAGGCGGTGAAAAAACGTTTCAGGACAGTCATTTTTTACACCCATAGTAGTTGACCTGATGTCATTATTGTGCTGACCCGGGGAACTCTCTTCAACTTGCGTTGGAGATACCAGTTATCCAATGGCATGGGTATATCAGCCTTCAGCTCACACATTGTAGCTCTTTAACACACCCCTGTAGCTCTAATTCACCCCACCGCCCCAACTCCCCCCCATTTGACACACTTCCCGTGGTGCTTAGAGTCTAAAACTTCACCAACATATTCGCTACATGTATACGAACTTTATATTGAATAAAAACGAATTTCGAAAATTTGAATTTTTTGGGGGTATAACCCTCACCTTGAATTATTATTCATGAAGCCCAGTACGGTGTAAACTTCGGTTATTAATACTCATGCACACACAAAAAAATTCAAAGCTTGAATCGATAGTTTAACCCATATTCATTTCGAAAACGTTGAGAAATAGTTAAATAGCTCGTGTGGTTACGCTCAAGTCGATTTCAACCTACCTTATTGCAAGACCAATGCAGTCCTTTTCATGTTTAAAAGTTTAACATTTCCGATGTCGAGTCATATTATTTTTCAAGTATTTCTAATTACATGTTCAATAATATGACGGATTTGAAATAACTTCGTCAATATTCAGCTTAAAGTTTGTACACTAATGTTTGTACCGCAAAGTAAAACACCAGAGGATATTCCTGCTCTTGGTTTCTACTTTTCCATTCGCCATCGTGTCAAGACAGATATAAATATCAAGAATCACTCAAATGTATCTCACCCCGATCTTTGAGTAATACCGATATTAGAGTCTTTTACTCCCAAACTTGGCCCGGTTCAATCTCTTTAACCCCACTATCTGACAAATATAAATTGTTTCACTCTTTAACAGAACTCGATTTCAATCCAGTTTAATCTCTGTAACCCCACTTTATGGTAAATTTCATTTGCTTCAATTTTAATCTTTAACAGAGGTGGATTTAAATGAGCACCTCAGCTTCAGTGGCAAAGAAAACCGCCGTCAACTGCCAAGTCGTGTCCGTTAACCATGCCACCTTTGTCGCTCAGAAGGAAGACGATGGCGTTCGCCACGTCATCGACTTCAGCTGCTCTCCCTATGGGTGTCCTATCGAGTGTTCCACTCACAATAGCTTCATCTATTGCTCGAACGCGCTCAATCATTGGGGTGAGTGTTACAGCTGGGCTTACTGCATTTACGCGGATGCCCTTTGGAGACAATTCCGCTGCCATGGATTTCGTGTACGAGTCGACGGCGCTTTTCGACGCCGCGTACGTGGAATAAGCAGGTACGCCGAGATGAGCTGCAATTGAGGCAACGTTCACGATGCTTCCTTTTTCTTTGCGTTCTAAGAGATCCCCAGCCACGACTTGAGTCACGTTCAACATCGCTTTTACGTTGACTCCGAAAATGTAGTCAAATTCCTCCATCGGGACGTCTAAAAGTTTATTCCTGACCATCACTCCGGCGCAATTCACAAGCAGATGAATTGGGGTGACGCCCTTGACAACTTCTCTGGTTTTGCTCCACTCTCGGAGATCCACGCACAGAATTTCAATGTCCGGATTCTCGGCCTTCAAGGAGTCGAGGTCGGCTTGAACGTTGCTGAGAGCGAAGACCTTGGCGCCCAACTGGGCAAGCTTGATTGTTACTCCCCTTCCTATGCCACTTCCACCGCCTGTTACCAAGGCGCGCTGTCCGGTGAAGTTGATATCCATTTTTCTGGTGTTGTGATCTGCGGGCAGAAAAGTAATTTCATGCCTTTATAGTACTTGGAGAGTATGTTCTCCAATTTTATGACTGATGAAATCTCCATGCAATGAATGAACCTATGCAACAGTTGATGCGTTCAAGTTTAAATCGAAATGATTATAGATTTCTGCAACTTATCAAATGATTTAATGCTGGTAAAGTTTTAATGCTTCAACATCGTTCATTTAAAAAGGAACTAGGATTGTTTTCTCCAACGCTTGATACTCAACAAGTTGGCTGCGTCTGTGCAGGTGCAACTATTTTTTTTTAAATTAGGTTTAGGGTAGCAGAGTTTAAAATACAAATTCATTCGATAATACTTGTATCGTTCCTAATAGGTATGAAAAAAGTAATTCCGAGACAAGAATATTCCTAGTACGGTAAAATTCATTCTACAAGAAGATATTGACATACTGTTCATTTGCAGAAACGTCAATGAAAAATTTAACTAGTGCTACACATGTCCCAAAAAGCAGTTAACGTGTCGATCAAAGATTCAGTGATCGTTACCCCTGGTTGAGCATCTATGCATTTACACTTGTAAGTTTATTGGATATTCTGGGTCAACTTCCAGACTTAAAAGAGCACATCGTGACTTCCTAAATTTAGTCCATTATTTTTCTGTCCCTGGGATTAGAATGGTGCTCGCGATAGCCATGTGCTAGAGGTTCTGCCGCCGTGCGGCAGAGACCCGGGTTCGAAACTCGGCGCTGGCGGTGGCGATTTTCTCTGTTGGGTATAGGAGAAAAATTCCAAGCACAATACCCCCACTCTACCCAGGTGTCTGAAATGGGTATCGGTTTTGACCGGGGGAAAGCGTCATGGCGTCCTGGCGTTAGTTATAAGGCATTTGAAAATCCAATGTACAAGGTGATGTGTATCAGGCTTGATTGGAAATAAAGCATCCGTAAAGCATCCGTAGATCCGTAAAGCATCCGTGAGATCGTCGACATGGGATCTTATGCTGTTTATCACAATATTGAGCACTTGTCGGTTATCTGGCACCACATGTTTAGGGGAAAAATATTTTTAGAGAGAAAAGTGGAAAATGTAGTCGTTTTATGAATTTTGAGTTGACAGTAAGAAACAGCAGTCCTGGACAGAAAAAATAGACTTTTCACGTGAGAAGGTATCCATGTTGATGTATATTTATTTCTAATGCAATTTATCTACTCTCCACATACATATAATGAACCTCCGGGACTTTCATTCTCAGTTCTTGGAATCCCCAAGAGATTCATTTTAGCCTGAAACAAAACAAAAATTATTGATAAGAAAAATTAATAACAATTTAATTAAGCTAACATAACTTAATCTAACTTTAACATCAAAAGGAAACCATAAATTAAAAGTGGTGACAGATAATAACAAGTACTCAATATTGTATACTATGACGCACGACTTGACCATCAACATGGGATCTGGGGCTGTTTGTCATAATATTGTGTGCAATGACGTACGACTTGACCATCAACATGGGATCTGGGGCTGTTTGTCATAATATTGTGTGCAATGACGTACGACTTGACCATCAACATGGGATCTGGGGCTGTTTGTCATAATATTGTGTGCAATGACGTACGACTTGACCATCAACATGGGATCTGGGGCTGTTTGTCATAATATTGTGTGCAATGACGTACGATTTGACCATCAACATGGGATCAGGGGCTGTTTGTCATAATATTGTGTGCAATGACGTACGATTTGACCATCAACATGGGATCTGGGGCTGTTTGTCATAATATTGTGTGCAATGACGTACGATTTGACCATCAACATGGGATCAGGGGCTGTTTGTCATAATATTGTGTGCAATGACGTACGACTTGACCATCAACATGGGATCAGGGGCTGTTTGTCATAATATTGTGTGCAATGACGTACGACTTGACCATCAACATGGGATCAGGGGCTGTTTGTCATAATATTGTGTGCAATGACGTACGACTTGACCATCAACATGGGATCTGGGGCTGTTTGTCATAATATTATGTGCAATGACGTACGACTTGACCATCAACATGGGATCAGGGGCTGTTTGTCATAATATTGTGTGCAATGACGTACGACTTGACCATCAACATGGGATCTGGGGCTGTTTGTCATAATATTGTGTGCAATGACGTACGACTTGACCATCAACATGGGATCTGGGGCTGTTTGTCATAATATTGTGTGCAATGACGTACGACTTGACCATCAACATGGGATCTGGGGCTGTTTGTCATAATATTGTGTGCAATGACGTACGATTTGACCATCAATATGGGATCAGGGGCTGTTTGTCATAATATTGTGTGCAATGACGTACGACTTGACCATCAACATGGGATCAGGGGCTGTTTGTCATAATATTGTGTGCAATGACGTACGATTTGACCATCAAGATGGGATCTGGGGCTGTTTGTCATAATATTGTGTGCAATGACGTACGACTTGACCATCAACATGGGATCTGGGGCTGTTTGTCATAATATTGTGTGCAATGACGTACGACTTGACCATCAACATGGGATCTGGGGCTGTTTGTCATAATATTGTGTGCAATGACGTACGATTTGACCATCAACATGGGATCAGGGGCTGTTTGTCATAATATTGTGTGCAATGACGTACGACTTGACCATCAACATGGGATCTGGGGCTGTTTGTCATAATATTGTGTGCAATGACGTACGATTTGACCATCAATATGGGATCAGGGGCTGTTTGTCATAATATTGTGTGCAATGACGTACGACTTGACCATCAACATGGGATCAGGGGCTGTTTGTCATAATATTGTGTGCAATGACGTACGATTTGACCATCAAGATGGGATCTGGGGCTGTTTGTCATAATATTGTGTGCAATGACGTACGACTTGACCATCAACATGGGATCTGGGGCTGTTTGTCATAATATTGTGTGCAATGACGTACGACTTGACCATCAACATGGGATCTGGGGCTGTTTGTCATAATATTGTGTGCAATGACGTACGATTTGACCATCAACATGGGATCAGGGGCTGTTTGTCATAATATTGTGTGCAATGACGTACGACTTGACCATCAACATGGGATCTGGGGCTGTTTGTCATAATATTGTGTGCAATGACGTACGACTTGACCATCAACATGGGATCAGGGGCTGTTTGTCATAATGTTGTATACTATGACGTACGACTTGACCATCAACATGGGATCAGGGGCTGTTTGTCAAAATATTGTGTGCAATGACGTACGACTTGACCATCAACATGGGATCAGGGGCTGTTTGTCATAATGTTGTATACTATGACGTACGACTTGACCATCAACATGGGATCAGGGGCTGTTTGTCATAATATTGTGTGCAATGACGTACGATTTGACCATCAACATGGGATCAGGGGCTGTTTGTCATAATATTGTGTGCAATGACGTACGACTTGACCATCAACATGAGATCTGGGGCTGTTTGTCATAATATTGTGTGCAATGACGTACGACTTGACCATCAACATGGGATCTGGGGCTGTTTGTCATAATGTTGTATACTATGACGTACGACTTGACCCTCAACATGGGATCAGGGGCTGTTTGTCATGATATTGTGTGCAATGACGTACGACTTGACCATCAACATGGGATCTGGGGCTGTTTGTCATAATGTTGTATACTATGACGTACGACTTGACCATCAACATGGGATCTCGGGCTGTTTGTCATAATATTGTGTGCAATGACGTACGACTTGACCATCAACATGAGATCTGGGGCTGTTTGTCATAATATTGTGTGCAATGACGTACGACTTGACCATCAACATGAGATCTGGGGCTGTTTGTCATAATATTGTGTGCAATGACGTACGACTTGACCATCAACATGGGATCAGGGGCTGTTCGTCATAATGTTGTATACTATGACGTACGACTTGACCATCAACATGGGATCAGGGGCTGTTTGTCATAATATTGTGTGCAATGACGTACGACTTGACCATCAACATGGGATCAGGGGCTGTTTGTCATAATATTGTGTGCAATGACGTACGACTTGACCATCAACATGAGATCTGGGGCTGTTTGTCATAATATTGTGTGCAATGACGTACGACTTGACCATCAACATGGGATCTGGGGCTGTTTGTCATAATGTTGTATACTATGACGTACGACTTGACCATCAACATGGGATCAGGGGCTGTTTGTCATAATATTGTGTGCAATGACGTACGATTTGACCATCAACATGGGATCAGGGGCTGTTTGTCATAATATTGTGTGCAATGACGTACGACTTGACCATCAACATGGGATCAGGGGCTGTTTGTCATAATATTGTGTGCAATGACGTACGACTTGACCATCAACATGGGATCAGGGGCTGTTTGTCATAATATTGTGTGCAATGACGTACGACTTGACCATCAACATGGGATCAGGGGCTGTTTGTCATAATATTGTGTGCAATGACGTACGACTTGACCATCAACATGGGATCAGGGGCTGTTTGTCATAATATTGTGTGCAATGACGTACGACTTGACCATCAACATGGGATCAGGGGCTGTTTGTCATAATATTGTGTGCAATGACGTACGACTTGACCATCAACATGGGATCTCGGGCTGTTTGTCATAATATTGTGTGCAATGACGTACGACTTGACCATCAACATGAGATCTGGGGCTGTTTGTCATAATATTGTGTGCAATGACGTACGACTTGACCATCAACATGAGATCTGGGGCTGTTTGTCATAATATTGTGTGCAATGACGTACGACTTGACCATCAACATGGGATCAGGGGCTGTTTGTCATAATATTGTGTGCAATGACGTACGACTTGACCATCAACATGGGATCAGGGGCTGTTTGTCATAATATTGTTTGCAATGACGTACGACTTGACCATCAACATGGGATCTGGGGCTGTTTGTCATAATGTTGTATACTATGACGTACGACTTGACCATCAACATGGGATCAGGGGCTGTTTGTCATAATATTGTGTGCAATGACGTACGACTTGACCATCAACATGGGATCAGGGGCTGTTTGTCATAATATTGTGTGCAATGACGTACGACTTGACCATCAACATGGGATCTCGGGCTGTTTGTCATAATATTGTGTGCAATGACGTACGACTTGACCATCAACATGGGATCTCGGGCTGTTTGTCATAATATTGTGTGCAATGACGTACGACTTGACCATCAACATGGGATCTCGGGCTGTTTGTCATAATATTGTGTGCAATGACGTACGACTTGACCATCAACATGAGATCTGGGGCTGTTTGTCATAATGTTGTATACTATGACGTACGACAAGAACGCTATTGACATGGATATTACGACCCTCATGTGTGTACATAGACTAAGGATACTTACGTTGAAAATATTTAAAAAACAATGATGTTACTGTATCATCAGTACCGGAAATAAACTTTTCATTTCTAGATCCTGATGCTAAAATGTTTTCTCCCTTATTCAAGTAGACTCCTGATAAACTATTTGAACTATGAAAAAATGGTTTGTAGTTATGTAGTTACTAAGGTTAGTAAAGTTTTCAAATAGTAGAAGAATGGTTTACAGTGAAATAGTTAATAATGTTACTATACTACTTGAATTAGAGAATAATGGCTTGTCGTAAAACCGTTACTAAGGTTCAATTACAAGTGTACCAGTGACTTGTGTGATAAAGGGATTATTTCCCAAAGGGGTTAGGAGGGATTATTTCCCAAAGAAGAATAAAATTAGACTCTAAATGTAATTGCAGATACAGTCCTAATTTGGATAAATGAGTAACATATGTGCAAAAAGGTTGCTTATTTGAACTCAAATTCGAAAATTGTTACAAAATATCTCATTTATTGCATGAAAAAATTACCGAATGTTGCATGGCAATGTAGTCAAGTGATTTTATGAGCTAAATTTAGTTAATTTAACCAATTAAATAAATTTAATGAATTTAAATAAATGAATAAATTCAAAAAATTCAAGTAAATAAATGAATTTATATAATTTTAGTAATTAAATAGATTTATTTAAATTATTAAATAGATTAAATTAATTTCAGTAGTTAAATAAATCTTACAGATGTAATTATTTTGATTATATTTGATTATTTAATCAACTAAATAGAATGGACGCTGCTCAGAAACGTAGACCACTAATTATTTCATTCAAAAGCTCAATTTTCAGTTCGGCTTAATTCCTA
Organism: Morinoia aosen; assembly: GCA_030386875.1. NCBI lineage: Eukaryota > Metazoa > Arthropoda > Malacostraca > Amphipoda > Talitridae > Morinoia > Morinoia aosen. The sequence continues at coordinate 114,421,996 of CM059576.1, forward strand.
GCTCGAATTTTTATTCACACATTTTTTTGTGCGTTTTGTTTACATTTAACCAGAGGCATTTTCATAAAAAGTTGCTGATAGTTAATCGAATTCAATATTATTCCTTTGAATGTTCCTAAAAGATTTTAAATTAATTTAACCAGTTTAAATTAAGGCGAACGTAAACAGCCATTGATCCCTGGCTTGGTTAGCAAAACAGTTAATAGAAACGGTCGAAATTTATCAGATAGCCAATTATTCGTATTAAAATTGTTTAAATGGAACCAACTAAAAACCAATAGTTGAAGATGCATAGAACTAATCAGACAAACACGCTGAGTACAATTATAAATTGCCATTTTTTCTAAATTTGGTCCACATTTTTCTCTAAGTATATAAGTGCCATCAGCACTTAGTCTCATTCATCAGTAATTATAATACACAATAAATAAGAAGATCTCCATTTCTAATGAAACCTGCTAACCAATAACAAATCTAGTACTCTTATATACCAAAATATATGTTCACAATCATCCTAACATGACACTGTATAAAAGAAAATCGATGGGAATTTCGTTGAGCGAATATCGTGATTTGTTCGTGGTTAACTGATCTTGTCCATTTACAGCAAAACAAAAATTATTATTATTATTTAAATCGATGTTGTGTGCATTGATTTTAACTTGCATTGATTTGATTTCTTTATGAGAGTTATTTCGATAAGGTATAATTAATTTGTAAAATTTAAATTTTTTTGAAATTAATTTGCACATATGTTAACTTCGTATTGACTTCAATTCCCAATGATTTGATTTCTTCGAGTACACATTTAGGATTTCGATATGGTTACAATTCGTAACGGGTAGGTAAACTTCATCTTCCATGGAAGCTTCTCTTTCAAACGCAGATTTCGGAAAAACGTACCTCACTTTCCGACGGTCTGTAACGTACTGGCCAAGCTGCTGAGTGGCTCCCCAAAATAGCAAATTCCCTTTGGTTGCTTGCCTGCGGTTGTCTGTGTTGTGACCTTCGGTTTGCCACGAGCTTCCAAGCGATAAATCTGGACGTAAGCTTTGTACAACACACAACTTTGTAGGTGCTGCCATGGCGTAATGAATGTTATACTCTAGCATGAGATCTACCTCTAGCTGGTACTATAGCGAGAGGTCTACCACACTATAGCGTGAGATCTACCTCTAGCTAGTACTATAGCGTGAGGTCTACCACACTATACCATGAGATCTACCTCTAGCTAGTACTATAGCGTGAGGTTTACCACACTATAGCATGAGATCTACCTCTAGCTAGTACTATAGCGTGAGGTCTACCACACTATAGCATGATATCTACCTCTAGCTAGTACTATAGCGTGAGGTCTGCCACACTATAGCATGAGATCTACCTCTAGCTAGTACTATAGCGTGAGGTCTACCACACTATAGCATGAGATCTACCTCTAGCTAGTACTATAGCGTGAGGTCTACCACACTATAGCATGATATCTACCTCTAGCTAGTACTATAGCGTGAGGTCTGCCACACTATAGCATGAGATCTACCTCTAGCTAGTACTATAGCGTGAGGTCTACCACACTATAGCATGATATCTACCTCTAGCTAGTACTATAGCGTGAGGTCTGCCACACTATAGCATGAGATCTACCTCTAGCTAGTACTATAGCGTGAGGTCTACCACACTATAGCATGAGATCTACCTCTAGCTAGTACTATAGCGTGAGGTCTACCACACTATAGCATGATATCTACCTCTAGCTAGTACTATAGCGTGAGGTCTGCCACACTATAGCATGAGATCTACCTCTAGCTAGTACTGTAGCGTGAGGTCTACCACACTATAGCATGAGATCTACCTCTAGCTAGTACTATAGCGTGAGGTCTACCACACTATAGCGTGAGATCTACCTCTAGCTAGTACTATAGCGTGAGGTCTACCACACTATAGCATGAGATCTACCTCTAGCTAGTACTATAGCGTGAGGTCTACCACACTACAGCATGAGATCTACCTCTAGCTAGTACTATAGCGTGAGGTCTACCACACTATAGCATGATATCTACCTCTAGCTAGTACTATAGCGTGAGGTCTGCCACACTATAGCATGAGATCTACCTCTAGCTAGTACTGTAGCGTGAGGTCTACCACACTATAGCATGAGATCTACCTCTAGCTAGTACTATAGCGTGAGGTCTACCACACTATAGCGTGAGATCTACCTCTAGCTAGTACTATAGCGTGAGGTCTACCACACTATAGCATGAGATCTACCTCTAGCTAGTACTATAGCGTGAGGTCTACCACACTACAGCATGAGATCTACCTCTAGCTAGTACTATAGCGTGAGGTCTGCCACACTATAGCGTGAGATCTACCTCTAGCTAGTACTATAGCGTGAGGTCTACCACACTACAGCATGAGATCTACCTCTAGCTAGTACTATAGCGTGAGGTCTGCCACACTATAGCATGAGATCTACCTCTAGCTAGTACTGTAGCGTGAGGTCTACCACACTATAGCATGAGATCTACCTCTAGCTAGTACTATAGCGTGAGGTCTACCACACTATAGCGTGAGATCTACCTCTAGCTAGTACTATAGCGTGAGGTCTACCACACTATAGCATGAGATCTACCTCTAGCTAGTACTATAGCGTGAGGTCTACCACACTGTAGCATGAGATCTACCTCTAGCTAGTACTATAGCGTGAGGTCTACCACACTACAGCATGAGATCTACCTCTAGCTAGTACTATAGCGTGAGGTCTACCACACTATAGCATGAGATCTACCTCTAGCTAGTACTATAGCGTGAAGTCTACCACACTATAGCATGAGATCTACCTCTAGCTAGTACTATAGCGTGAGGTCTACCACACTATACCATGAGATCTACCTCTAGCTAGTACTATAGCGTGAGGTCTACCACACTATAGCATGAGATCTACCTCTAGCTAGTACTATAGCGTGAGGTCTACCACACTATACCATGAGATCTACCTCTAGCTAGTACTATAGCGTGAGGTCTACCACACTATAGCATGAGATCTACCTCTAGCTAGTACTATTGCGGGAGGTTAGTTTGTGAATGGATATTAGTTACTTCCAAACGTTGAATTTAGCGCTAAACACTTAATTTGTGCACCTCAAACTGCACCTGTTTAGGCTACGTTTGGCGGTAGACCTCACGCCATTGTAGCGCCCTTTTCCGTCCCTATAGTGACGCCACCAGACCGTAATTTCAGCTGTAGTATTTTTCAAACAAATTCTAACGACTTTACTTGCGAATTTTTGGGAACATGTAACACAAATTTCTGTGCTGAAGGTCGTAGGCTATGGACTTAGAAAACCTGCTTGTACAAAACCAGTCCTGCAAACAGGTTTCTGTGTCCTTCGCTTCGGATACTTCAGGATACTTTGGATACTTTGGATACTTTGGATACTTTGGAAACTTTGGGTCCTTTGGATACTGTAGGATACTTTGGATACTTCAGGATACTTTGGATACTTCAGGATATTTTTGATACTTCAGCATACTTTGGATACTTCAGGATACTTTGGTTACTTAAAGATACTTTGGAACTTTAGGATACTTTGGATACTTCAGGATACTTTGGATACTTCAGGCTACTTCAGGATACTTTGGATACTTCAGGATGCTTTGGATACTTCAGGATACTTTGTTTACTGCAGGATATTTCGGATACTTCAGGATACTTTGGATACTACAGGATACTTTGGATACTTCAGAAAACTTTAGATACTTCAGGATATTTTGAATAATAACAGGATACTTTGGATACACCATGATACTTTGGTTACACCAGGATACTTTGAAAACTTCAGGATACTTTGGATAATAACAGGATACTTTGGATAATAACAGGATACTTTGGATACATCAGGATACTTTGGATAATAACAGGATACTTTGGATACATCAGGATACTTTGGATACTTCAGGGTACTTTGGATAATAACAGGATACTTTGGATACTTCAGGATACTTTGGATACTTCAGGATACTTTGGATAATGACAGGATACTTTGGATACATCAGGATACTTTGGATACATCAGGATACGTTGGATACTTCAGGATGCTTTGGATAATAACAGGATACTTTGGATGCTTCAGGATACTTTGGATACATCAGGATTCTTTGGATACTTCAGGATGCTTTGGATGATAACAGGATACTTTGGATACATCAGGATTTTTTGGATACATCAGGATACTTTGGAAACTTCAGGATGCTTTGGATAATATCAGGATGCTTTGGATACTTCAGGATACTTTGGATACATCAGGATACTTTGGATACTTCAGGATGCTTTGGATAATATCAGGATACTTTGGATACTTCAGGATACTTTGGGTACTTCAGGATACTTTGGATAATATCAGGATACTTTGGATACTTCAGGATGCTTTGGATAATATCAGGATATTTTGGATACTTCAGGATACTTTGGATACTTCAGGATACTAACACGTGGCTGCTTAAGCTTATCCAGATACTCCATACATTTCAAACGTTTCGTTTTTTCGGTTTTAGAATAATATGAAAAAAATCAAGTTATATGGAATGTATTTTTACAAACCGGATTTTATGTCTTATTGCTGGCAGCACAAGTTATCCACGTGGAAGGGGGAGTGAGAGGATCTAAAGCCTTTATTTGGGAGAGGAAAACTTGGAAAGGAACAAATAAAAAAGCTTGATTCCCGTCAGACACTATATTTTCATATATATGTTCGAACATATAAAATAAAGTACCAGTAATAAAATATTTCCCAAAACGGCTGATACTGTAATATGGAAAAATATGAGTATTTTATCACTCACTAGTAACAGGATATGAAAGAAAAAAACGGCTGTTGAATTAGGCACACACTACCAATTTTCTCAACGCTGAAGTAAATTACTAGCATGAGAATTTTCTTTTATTTCACAAATCCACATCAAATACTGAATACACACTCAGAAGCAAGACTAGCAGGGACAGAGATCTATTATCGAACCTTAAAGTATTCGCCAATAAAAAAATACGGAGTAGAAGTTCAGTTGTGCTGCAAGAGTATCAATTTAGCCTGTCTAAAAAGTATCCGACTTTTGGCCAGAAAAAATATTTCGAATACCTGAGGGAGTTGGGACCCTAATCCCCTTCAAAGTAGGCCCCTTGTGCTTGTACACACTTAGCCCACAGATCCTTCCACTGCTGGAAACACCTGTGGAAGTCTTCTTTTGGAATAGTGTTCAGCTCCGTCGTCGCTTTCTGGTGCGAAGCAAAATCAATCAAGGTGATGCTGACTGTTTTCTTTGATGTCCGTGGAGTTTTGCATCACGAATACGCACCGGAAGGACAAACAGTGACAAAGGAGTACTATCAGGATGTTCTCCGGCGACTTCGTGATGCAGTTCGGCGCAAAAGACCAGACATGTGGACTGCGAACAACTGGCACTTGCATCACGACAACGCGCCCGCACATTCATCCCATTTGATCCGCAATTTCTTGGCCAAACATGGAATTACGACCGTTCGCCAACCTCCCTACTCTCCAGACCTGGCTCCTTGCGACTTCTGGTTGTTTCCAAAATTGAAGACACCACTGAAAGGATCCCGTTTTGAGAGTAGAGAAGAGATAATGCGGAACGCGACGACAGAGCTGAACACCATTCCAAAAGAAGACTTCCAGAGGTGTTTCCGGCAGTGGAAGGATCGGTGGGCTAAGTGTGTGGAAGCACAAGGAGCCTACTTTGAAGGGGATTAGGGTCCCAACCCCGTCAGGTTGTTGAAGTATTTTTTCTGGCCAAAGGTCGGATACTTTTTCGACAGGCCTCGTATTCTGATGCGATCACTCGTGTTTTTGCCCGTGAGGAGGTGTCACGATATGGGCCGGCAAGGGTAGCCAAGGTTAGTTCACTTTAAATAATAAAAAAAGCAGAATATTGTTCGTTACGCTTTTGCAGATTTTGAAAATAAACAAGGATTACTTATGTAAAGTAATGCACTTATGTACTTAGGATGTACTTATGTACTTATGTACTTAGGAGGTGTCACGATATGGGCCGGCAAGGGTAGCCAAGGTTAGTTCACTTTAAATAATAAAAAAAGCAGAATATTGTTCGTTACGCTTTTGCAGATTTTGAAAATAAACAAGGATTACTTATGTAAAGTAATGCACTTATGTACTTAGGATGTACTTATGTACTTAGGATGTACTTATGTACTTAGGAGGTGTCACAATATGGGCCGGCAATGGTAGCCAAGGTTAGTTCCTTTTAAATAATAAAAGCAGAATATTGTTCGTTACGCTTTTGCAGATTTTGAAAATAAACAAGGATTACTTTTGTATACAAGACATCAGTAGGTAGTAAACGGTTAGCGAACGTGTTATGCAAGAGAACATCACGAGGACACTAAACCGGTCCTAAACTTCTAAATCTGCTGGTCATATGACAAAGATTACAATTCCCAGACACAAAATTTATACGCTATAGAAAATGTTAAAAATTCACAACGATCACTTGCGTAATGTAGACAACATAAGTTAATACACGGTTAATTAACTAGTTAACACGACAGAACATCCTTAGGACACTAACATGGTCTAAACCTCTAGATCTGCTGATTATATAATTATCTGACAAAGAAAACGAGACCCAGAGTAAGTATATCACTTTGGCATGTATTGCATTGTGGCTAAAACAAAGAGAATTAAATAGACGGTTAGAGAACGATTTTAATCGAAAGAACATCAAAAGGACACTAAAATGACCCTAAGCTTCTAAATCTGCTGATTTTATGACAAAGATAACTATTCCCGGAATATGGGTATTACTTTGGCATGGACTGCATTGGCGTGGCTGGAATCTAACAGAAGTTAATGGACGTTTAGCGAGCGGGTTATTCACGAGAACATCAAAAGAAAACCAAATTGTTCCTAAACTTCCAAATCTGCTGATTTTATGATATAGATAACGATTCCCAGAGTAGGTATATCACTCTGGCATGGTTGGCATTGGCATGGATGGAATCAAACTGCTTTGCGTCTCCTGTGGCACGCCTCCGAACATCTCCGTAATCTCCTCCATCGTCTTGCCCTTCGTCTCCTTGACCACGAAGAAAGAGAATAAGGATGCCAGAATACAAAGGGCGGAGAACAGCCAGAAACGCCATAGTTGTGCACGACGGTCTGCGGGGTACGTAAGTTTTTGTTGAGGGGACGGTCTGGGTAGAAAAAAAAAGTCCGTCTGTTCCCAACGGATTTTTCTAAGATTTACACATTAGGTGTCAAATGATGCGGCATTTCTTTTTGAACTCGTGTGTTTTTTTTTGTAAAATCATAAAAAATATGATTTAAAAAAAACCCTGAAAATAAGGGTGTTGCGGAAAAATACACCTCGCCCACAATTAAAAAGTTACAGAACTGGAAAAAGGTTTTCTAGGTAGATAATTGTCGTGTCTTGAGATCCGGTGGTAACGTTTTTCAATAATTTGATTTTTTAAAAAATGAGAATTTTTTTCCCAAAAAATCGACCACTTTTTCCGTTTTTTTCAAAATCTTCTGCATATAATTTTCAACATGGTATGAAATTCAAAAAACTGTACCACCGCCTCTCTAAGATATTTCACTTGCTATCGATTGATATATTTGCCATTCCTGAACCTTCAAAACTGTGGGGCAGGTGTCTCTTCAAAGACCAAAAAGTTAACTTTTCAGGAGAGCCATTTTTCTAAATTTTTTTTTATTTTTTTCGTTTTATTTCTAAGCTAATCATTTGTTTTCAATAAATTTCACAGCTATTGTAGATCTTTCTAATCTCTATCGATTGCTATATTAGCCATTCCTGTCACTTTAAAACTGTGGGAAAGGATTCATATAAAAAAACACTGAATCCAAATTTCAGAAAACCAGTCATTTTTAAAAAACAATTTCTTTTTCAATTGCATAGAAATTTTAATTTCTTCAACTCTTTCTCTTGGTAGCTCTTCTTGAGCCCTTTCAAATGATATATTTGCCATTCTCATACCTTCAAAACTGCGGGAGGTGATTGTATGTTTACACAACAGCTAATTAGCTGATGACGCATAGCAGCCGGACTCAAAACAAACACTCAGTTACGTCATTATAATCAACACTGAGAGTTGGAATGTTTGGTTTGGGTATTAAAGCATTTCAAGCAAGGCCATGAATGAACTCTCTTGCTATTCCCGTAGAGAAACACTCAATACTGACTCGTAATGAGGGGGGGAGAGGGAGGTCACCCATCCATTGGCGCGCCCCAACGTCACGCTAGTGCGGGTCTTTTACCCCGTCTAGAAGACGAACCAATGTACGTACTTGGGAGCGAATTATACCGTTGGATGCGCAAGAAAATACTCTATAAGATGAATTTATAAACCGAAATTCTACCATAATCCGGAAGTGGACCCAGACCGTCCCCTTAACATCCGCTAAGAGCAATTTTTTAGGTTTTAGGCATTATTTTTGGCTATGGTGGGAAATAGTCGAATAAGTTAGGTCAGCTTGAGAGAAGTTGAATTATGAGAAGGTAAGTTAAAATTACTTTGGTTAGATTATGTGAGGATAAGTTAAGATTGATGAGGTTAGGTTATGGTAGTAAAATTTAAAAAGGTAAAGTTAGGAAAAAATAACCGTTGAATTGTTCTCGAGGGAAGCTAGGTGTTAATAAATGTTGGAAATGAAATGTAAAAACCTAGCTAGTGCACACGACCCTTCAAAAATGACGGGGTTCGTTGTTTTCTTTAGACAAACCTTCTGACAGAAGCAGGAAGAATAGTTGTTGCCTAACCCCCCAATAGCTTAACCCGCCAACTGATAGAACAACTAACATGTTGAGCGCGATGGGTAACGCTGAAGTTCAATGTTCAACTCAAATTTAAAGTCAGTGGAAGAGAGAAATTATGAAAATATTAAACATCAACTGGATCGTGCCTTTATTTAGATTTGATTGATTAAGGATTTATGGAAATTGAGCTTGTGACTACTGGTCGGTCTGCAGCATTATGAAAATTCCCTGCGAGTACACCAGAGGCTCACATCGCGACCAGCGTGTTAAGAGTGAAATGACGCACTTGTGGGGGTAGGATTACTAGCTAATTATTGAAACTGCAAACTAATGGGACATTTACAAATGAATTTACTTACTTGTAAGGGCAGGAAGAATTGGTAATTATTTAACCTTGCATACTAATGGAACAATTAATAGCGAATTTACTAACTTGTCGGAATAGGAAGACTACATAACCTGCAACCTAATGGAACAATAAATAGTGAATTTACTAACTTGTAGGAATAGGAAGACTACATAACCTGCAACCTAATGGAACAATAAATAGTGAATTTACTAACTTGTAGGAATAGGAAGACTACATAACCTGCAAACTAATGGAACAATAAATAGCGAATTTACTAACTTGTAGGAATAGGAAGACTACATAACCTGCAACCTAATGGAACAATAAATAGCGAATTTATTAACTTGTAGGAATAGGAAGACTACATAACCTGCAAACTAATGGAACAATAAATAGCGAATTTACTAACTTGTCGGAATAGGAAGACTACATAACCTGCAACCTAATGGAACAATAAATAGCGAATTTACTAACTTGTAGGAATAGGAAGACTACATAACCTGTAACCTAATGGAACAATAAATAGTGAATTTACTAACTTGTAGGGGCAAGAACACTAGGGTGACCAGGAAAGCAGAGAGGCCAGTGCAGATGAGCGATATGACACTAGCCAGCTCCTTGGCGTCCGGGGAGAAGATTTCACCTGACCGAAAGAACTATGTAATTATTTGTTAGGTTTCGTTTGTGTGTTCGTTTGTATGTCAGTCAGTCAGGCCGTACGTTAGGCTTTGAGCCTCCAGCAGTGTCATATTAATTGGTAATTCTTTTTACTGGGTTAACTGTTAATGTTAACTAGGGAATTCGTGGTTTTGGCTGGATAAGTTAGGTTGATTTAAGTTAGGTTTAAGTAGGTGAGGTTAGGATAGTTAGCACAAACTAGAACATATTGTGACAGGATGGGAGAAGATCAGTTATAACAGGATATTTTTAGCTAGGTTACGGTGTAAAAACTTAAATTAAAGATTAATTGGTTAGGTTAACACTTTGACTCCAAAATGGTACATGTGTGTACCACAAGGTAAATTGGTCATTCACGTAAAAGAATATACAAATAACATTTCAACTATTTTTCTACCTATTCCGAAATAAATTTTAGAGTGAAAGGTAACATATTTTGGTTCAATTGCATTCTTTACACTTTTTAAAAAGGGTAAAAATGTATTAGAGCAGAAAAGCCGGTTGTTCAAAACGACTTCGTCTAGCCTAACCAAACTGACCGTTGCAGCCGCACAATCGTAGTCAACGTGTTCAGTTAGTTGATGTAAGTTAAGCTATGTTAGGATAGGTTGGGAATTGTTTGGATAACAAGAGTTAGTTTAAGATGGAATAGGTTATGTCAGGGTCATCCAAAATAGGTTTGGGTTTTTAATTTAGAAAATTTAGTTCTGTGAAATATTTGACTGGTCTAGCTGGGTTATTGAGTTAAAGGTGGCCATGGTCGGAGACATTAGAATAATTTAGATTAGACCTAGCTTGCAATAAGTGCAAATAAGGGGAAGTTAGGTAAAAATTTGTTTGGTTGAAATAGTTAAGATTGTTGAGTTTAGGTTATGTCGTGAAATTCAGAAAGATTGAGTTAGGATACGTTTATGAGACACATTTCAAGTTAGAAATGCAAAGGAAAGACGTGATTTGGAAAGTTTAAGAAGTTTGAGAAACATTTCAGGTTAGAAACGCTTAGGGAAGGCGTGATTTTGAAAACAAAGAGAATATGTGTTTTCAGTCAACGAAACAAAGAGAATATGTGTTTTCAGTCAACGAAACAAAGAGAATATGTGTTTTCAGTCAACGAAACAAAGAGAATATGTGTTTTCAGTCAACGAAACGAAAAGAATATGTGTTTCCAGTCAACGAAACGAAGAAAATATGTGTTTTCAGTCAACGAAACAAAGAGAATATGTGTTTTCAGTCAACGAAACAAAGAGAATATGTGTTTTCAGTCAACGAAACGAAGAAAATATGTGTTTTCAGTCAACGAAACAAAGAGAATATGTGTTTTCAGTCAACGAAACGAAGAAAATATGTGTTTTCAGTCAACGAAACAAAGAGAATATGTGTTTCCAGTCAACGAAACGAAGAAAATATGTGTTTTCAGTCAACGAAACAAAGAGAATATGTGTTTTCAGTCAACGAAACAAAGAGAATATGTGTTTTCAGTCAACGAAACAAAGAGAATATGTGTTTTCAGTCAACGAAACGAAAAGAATATGTGTTTCCAGTCAACGAAACGAAGAAAATATGTGTTTTCAGTCAACGAAACAAAGAGAATATGTGTTTTCAGTCAACGAAACGAAAAGAATATGTGTTTCCAGTCAACGAAACGAAGAAAATATGTGTTTTCAGTCAACGAAACAAAGAGAATATGTGTTTTCAGTCAACGAAACAAAGAGAATATGTGTTTTCAGTCAACGAAACAAAGAGAATATGTGTTTTCAGTCAACGAAACGAAAAGAATATGTGTTTCCAGTCAACGAAACGAAGAAAATATGTGTTTTCAGTCAACGAAACAAAGAGAATATGTGTTTTCAGTCAACGAAACAAAGAGAATATGTGTTTTCAGTCAACGAAACAAAGAGAATATGTGTTTTCAGTCAACGAAACAAAGAGAATATGTGTTTCCAGTCAACGAAACAAAGACAATATGTGTTTTCAGTCAACGAAACAAAGAGAATATGTGTTTTCAGTCAACGAAACAAAGAGAATATGTGTTTTCAGTCAACGAAACAAAGAGAATATGTGTTTCCAGTCAACGAAACAAAGAGAATATGTGTTTCCAGTCAACGAAACAAAGAGAATATGTGTTTTCAGTCAACGAAACAAAGAGAATATGTGTTTTCAGTCAACGAAACAAAGAGAATATGTGTTTTCAGTCAACGAAACAAAGAGAATATGTGTTTTCAGTCAACGAAACAAAGAGAATATGTGTTTTCAGTCAACGAAACGAAGAAAATATGTGTTTTCAGTCAACGAAACAAAGAGAATATGTGTTTTCAGTTTACAGAGCGAACGAGGGAAAATGTGTTTGCAGTGTGCAAAATGAAGAGAATATGTGTTTTCAGTCAACGAAACAAAGAAAATATGTGTTTCCAGTCAACGAAACGAAGAAAATATGTGTTTTCAGTCAACGAAACAAAGAGAATATGTGTTTTCAGTCAACGAAACAAAGAGAATATGTGTTTTCAGTCAACGAAACGAAAAGAATATGTGTTTCCAGTCAACGAAACGAAGAAAATATGTGTTTCCAGTCAACGAAACAAAGAGAATATGTGTTTCCAGTCAACGAAACAAAGAGAATATGTGTTTCCAGTCAACGAAACAAAGAGAATATGTGTTTGCAGTGTGCAAAATGAAGGAGAAAATATCTGCCAGTTCCCATAACTTGTTTATCAGAGCAAGTTGTTCGAGAAGAGTGATAGTGTATCGCATTGCTTGGGTTCACGTGTAGATACGTCATTGAGAGTTCTTTTAACATATAAAAAATCCAAGTAATCTAGCATCCAGTGAACATTCATAACGATTATATTCTAAATTAAACAGATTTATAAATTATGTAGAAAAGTGTCTAGATTGTGTTATTTTGACAGTGAGATCATGCTGCAGAGAAAAGCAAGTAACGTCATCCGAGCAAACAAAATGTTGGTTTAATTAATTTGGCTGGCCAGTCTCCAGAAAGTGCAACACCGGCAGTTGTGAAGAGAGGTTAGCGTGTCAAAGCTCTGTGTTACAAGGTAACTTCGGCTATGATAAGAGCTGAATTAATAAACAGCAAATTCTCTACTTAAAAATACCCTTGGAGTAAAACACTTTGAAAATAGTGTGTTTTTTGCTTTAAGGAAAATTTTTCCTTCTAGTTGGCTTCACGTTATGTATACCAGCTATTTCAATACAGTTCTGTTCTACATTCGTATTATATGTATAATAATAGGGGAATAAACTTTTTTCATTGTATAGAATCAAAAACACAATTCGAGGGAAACACTTTGAAAATAGTGTTTTTTTTTCTTTAAAGGAAAATATTTCTTTCTAGTTGGCGTTACGTTGTGTATACCTGCCATTTCAATTATTATATTGCCATTATACCTGCCATTTCAATTATTATATTGCCATTAGACCTGTCATTTCAATTATTATATTGCCATTATACTTGCCATTTCAATTATTATATTGCCATTAGACCTGTCATTTCAATTATTATATTGCCATTAGACCTGTCATTTCAATTATTATATTGCCATTATACCTGCCATTTCAATTATTATATTGCCATTATACCTGCCATTTCAATTATTATATTGCCATTATACCTGCCATTTCAATTATTATATTGCCATTATACCTGTCATTTCAATTATTATATTGCCATTATACCTGCCATTTCAATTATTATATTGCCATTATACCTGCCATTTCAATTATTATATTGCCATTATACCTGTCATTTCAATTATTATATTGCCATTATACCTGCCATTTCAATTATTATATTGCCATTATACCTGCCATTTCAATTATTATATTGCCATTATACCTGCCATTTCAATTATTATATTGCCATTATACCTGTCATTTCAATTATTATATTGCCATTATACCTGTCATTTCAATTATTATATTGCCATTATACCTGTCATTTCAATTATTATATTGCCATTATACCTGTCATTTCAATTATTATATTGCCATTATACCTGCCATTTCAATTATTATATTGCCATTATACCTGTCATTTCAATTATTATATTGCCATTATACCTGTCATTTCAATTATTATATTGCCATTATACCTGTCATTTCAATTATTATATTGCCATTATACCTGCCATTTCAATTATTATATTGCCATTATACCTGCCATTTCAATTATTATATTGCCATTATACCTGCCATTTCAATTATCATATTGCCATTATACCTGCCATTTAAATTATTATATTGCCATTATACCTGTCATTTCAATTATTATATTGCCATTAGACATGCCATTTCAATTATTATATTGCCATTAGACATGTCATTTCAATTATTATATTGCCATTATACCTGCCATTTCAATTATTACATTGCCATTAGACATGCCATTTCAATTATTATATTGCCATTAGACATGCCATTTCAATTATTATATTGCCATTATACCTGCCATTTCAATTATTATATTGCCATTAGACATGCCATTTAAATTATTATATTGCCATCATACCTGCCATTTCAATTATTATATTGCCATTAGACATGCCATTTCAATTATTATATTGCCATTATACCTGCCATTTCAATTATTATATTGCCATTATACCTGCCATTTCAATTATTATATTGCCATTATACCTGCCATTTCAATTATTATATTGCCATTAGACATGCCATTTCAATTATTATATTGCCATTATACCTGCCATTTCAATTATCATTTTGCCATTATACCTGCCATTTAAATTATTATATTGCCATTATACCTGTCATTTCAATTATTATATTGCCATTAGACATGCCATTTCAATTATTATATTGCCATTAGACATGCCATTTCAATTATTATATTGCCATTATACCTGCCATTTCAATTATTATATTGCCATTAGACATGCCATTTCAATTATTATATTGCCATTAGACATGCCATTTCAATTATTATATTGCCATTATACCTGCCATTTCAATTATTATATTGCCATTAGACATGCCATTTCAATTATTATATTGCCATTAGACATGCCATTTCAATTATTATATTGCCATTAGACATGCCATTTCAATTATTATATTGCCATTATACATGTCATTTCAATTATTATATTGCCATTAGACATGCTATTTCAATTATTATATTGCCATTAGACATGCCATTTCAATTATTATATTGCCATTATACCTGCCATTTCAATTATTATATTGCCATTAGACATGCCATTTCAATTATTATATTGCCATTATACCTGCCATTTCAATTATTATATTGCCATTAGACATGCCATTTCAATTATCATATTGCCATTATACCTGCCATTTCAATTATTATATTGCCATTATACCTGCCATTTCAATTATTATATTGCCATTAGACATGCCATTTCAATTATTATATTGCCATTATACCTGCCATTTCAATTATTATATTGCCATTATACCTGTCATTTCAATTATTATATTGCCATTATACCTGCCATTTCAATTATCATATTGCCATTATACCTGCCATTTCAATTATTATATTGCCACTATACCTGCCATTTCAATTATCATATTGCCATTATACCTGCCATTTCAATTATTATATTGCCATTAGACCTGTCATTTCAATTATTATATTGCCATTATACATGCCATTTCAATTATTATATTGCCATTATACCTGCCATTTCAATTATTATATTGCCATTATACCTGCCATTTCAATTATTACATTGCCATTAGACATGCCATTTCAATTATTATATTGCCATTAGACATGCCATTTCAATTATTATATTGCCATTATACCTGCCATTTCAATTATTATATTGCCATTAGACATGCCATTTAAATTATTATATTGCCATCATACCTGCCATTTCAATTATTATATTGCCATTAGACATGCCATTTCAATTATTATATTGCCATTATACCTGCCATTTCAATTATTATATTGCCATTACACCTGCCATTTCAATTATTATATTGCCATTATTCCTGCCATTTCAATTATTATATTCCCATTAGACATGCCATTTCAATTATTATATTGCCATTATACCTGCCATTTCAATTATCATTTTGCCATTATACCTGCCATTTAAATTATTATATTGCCATTATACCTGTCATTTCAATTATTATATTGCCATTAGACATGCCATTTCAATTATTATATTGCCATTAGACATGCCATTTCAATTATTATATTGCCATTATACCTGCCATTTCAATTATTATATTGCCATTAGACATGCCATTTCAATTATTATATTGCCATTAGACATGCCATTTCAATTATTATATTGCCATTAAACCTGCCATTTCAATTATTATATTGCCATTAGACATGCCATTTCAATTATTATATTGCCATTAGACATGCCATTTCAATTATTATATTGCCATTAGACATGCCATTTCAATTATTATATTGCCATTATACATGTCATTTCAATTATTATATTGCCATTAGACATGCTATTTCAATTATCATATTGCCATTAGACATGCCATTTCAATTATTATATTGCCATTATACCTGCCATTTCAATTATTATATTGCCATTAGACATGCCATTTCAATTATTATATTGCCATTATACCTGCCATTTCAATTATTATATTGCCATTAGACATGCCATTTCAATTATCATATTGCCATTATACCTGCCATTTCAATTATTATATTGCCATTATACCTGCCATTTCAATTATTATATTGCCATTAGACATGCCATTTCAATTATTATATTGCCATTATACCTGCCATTTCAATTATTATATTGCCATTATACCTGTCATTTCAATTATTATATTGCCATTATACCTGCCATTTCAATTATCATATTGCCATTATACCTGCCATTTCAATTATTATATTGCCACTATACCTGCCATTTCAATTATCATATTGCCATTATACCTGCCATTTCAATTATTATATTGCCGTTAGACATGCCATTTTAATTATCATATTGCCATTATACCTGCCATTTCAATTATTATATTGCCATTATACCTGCCATTTCAATTATTATATTGTCATTAGACATGCCATTTCAATTATTATATTGCCATTATACCTGCCATTTCAATTATTATATTGCCATTATACCTGCCATTTCAATTATTATATTGCCATTAGACATGCCATTTCAATTATCATATTGCCATTATACCTGCCATTTCAATTATTATATTGCCATTATACCTGCCATTTCAATTATCATATTGCCATTATACCTGCCATTTCAATTATTATATTGCCATTATACCTGCCATTTCAATTATTATATTGCCATTATACCTGCCATTTCAATTATTATATTGCCATTAGACATGCCATTTCAATTATCATATTGCCATTATACCTGCCATTTCAATTATTATATTGCCATAATACCTGCCATTTCAATTATCATATTGCCATTATACCTGCCATTTCAATTATTATATTGCCATTATACCTGCCATTTCAATTATTATATTGCCATTATACCTGCCATTTCAATTATTATATTGCCATTATACATGCCATTTCAATTATTATATTGCCATTAGACCTGCCATTCCAATTATTATATTGCCATTAGACCTGCCATTCCAATTATTATATTGCCATTATACATGCCATTTCAATTATTATATTGCCATTATACCTGCCATTTCAATTATTATATTGCCATTATACCTGTCATTTCAATTATTATATTGCCATTAGACCTGCCATTCCAATTATTATATTGCCATTATACCTGCCATTTCAATTATTATATTGCCATTATACCTGTCATTTCAATTATTATATTGCCATTAGACCTGCCATTCCAATTATTATATTGCCATTATACCTGCCATTTAAATTATTATATTGCCATTATACCTGCCATTTAAATGCACTGTCAAAATCAGATTAGGCAAGGAAAGGAACTCATTTTTGTTGTGCTTTTCTGTCAATCATTTTTTGTTTCAACAAATTACGCGGGTACTACGATACCAATGTGTTATTACCATTTAAGGATGTCAATGTTAAGGTGTTTTAAAAACCAATGTATCAACATTTCATGTTTATACTGAATTGGAAATGACCTGTTTTTTTTTTCTTCTATTTTCTTTCTTTTCAACGCAATCCTGTTGATAATTTCGTGTTATATGTACAATAATACCGGGTGTTATATGTACAATAATACCGGGTGTTATATGTACAATAATACCGGGTGTTATATGTACAATAATACCGGGTGTTATATGTACAATAATACCGGGTGTTATATGTACAATAATACCGGGTGTTATATGTACAATAAAACCGGGTGTTATATGTACAATAATACCGGGTGTTATATGTACAATAATACCGGGTGTTATTTGTACAATAATACCGGGTGTTATATGTACAATAATACCGGGTGTTATATGTACAATAATACCGGGTGTTATATGTACAATAATACCGGAATAAACTTAATGACAATAAAAATCTTTCTCTGCACGACAAAGTACGGTTTGAAAAATTGAAAATAACTTCATCAGGGTTACATGAAGAGTCCGAACTCTCTTCATGTAACCCTGATGAAGTAATGTCCAATTTTTCAGAACGTACTTTGTCGCGCGGAATAAACTTTTTTCATCGCATAGAATTCCAACGCTCGATGTGTTGATGCCATGCAGGATAGCGAAGATATTTTCACGGTAATTGTTTGTTGGGAAATATTCTAATTTAATTTCTCTGTATTTAAATATTTATTAATATTTATTAATATAAATATTTTCACGGTAATTGTTTCTTGTGAAATATTATAATTAAATTTCTCTGTATTCAAATATTTATTAATATTTAATAATATAAATATTTTCACGGTAATTGTTCCTTGTGAAATATTATAATTAAATTTCTCTGTATTGAAAATTAACTTCAACAATGTTGTCATAAAGTAATTACACTCCATTAAGTGTGATACTACTCACTGCATGAATAATTTTGTCTATCGAGTTTCCGAAGTTCAGCTTTTTAAATCTTTCAAAATGATATTTTGTACTAGAAACTTTGTATTATTGTCACTAATTTGTGCTTCACACCCTGTGAAACTTTTATGCCTGTGGCAACAATAGTTTTTGAGTGATTCTAGAGAGTTTTGAAAGACAAGGGGTACACGAATAATTTCGTCGCTAACTGTATGTACATTTCGTTTCCATCCCTCAATGACAAAATTAACCCCTGAAATGGCTATTTTATTAACCCCTGACATTAACCCCTTATTAATATTAACCCCTGACATGGCTATTTTATTAACCCCTGACATTAACCCCTTATTAATATTAACCCCTGACATGGCTTCTGACAAAATTAACCTATTATACTCCTTGTACTGTTTGTTCATCAAGTAAGGATCTTTATGTCACAAATTTTTTTTAAGATACAATTTGTTGTTATGCATCTCATGTATAAACTTTTTTTGGAAAAAAAGGTTTTATTTTCTTTCTTATAGTTACCACCGTTGTTCGACTGGCACTGATGTTACTTTGTCACGGACATCAGAATGATGAAATAACTCTTCCGGCAGTAAACCTTGAAGACAAAATAAGAGAATAACTTGAGGAAGAAATACAATACAATGTTACAGGTCTATTTAATTGTGTTCCTCTCGGTCCCACTGTTCCACTGTCAGTCATAATAGTCTTAATTAGTTTATTTTTCGTTCTCAGCTGTAGCGTCATGTGTTCAAATTAGAATTTAGGTGAGCAAATAGCGTTCTATTATGAATCATTCATTAATTTATTTGGTATTTGTTGCCTTTAATGAGAGAAAATTTACTGATATTTGTAGTTTATCATTCATTAGCACGTCGAGATCGTTTGTGCTGTTGCTACGTACGGTTGGCTAAGGGGATGACCCCAGTGATTTTTTATTTGTTGAACGATTATTCTGAAATGTGCCCGTGTCCGTAATTTTTAAAAAATTACATGAGCAAAATGAGTTTCTTTAAAAAAATTACATGTACTGGAAAACTTCAGAACAATCGGTCTACAAATAAAATATCACTGGGTTGATCCCCTTAAGTTATGTTGTAAAAACAGAATTGAAAAACCCACTATATATATAGTTCGAACACATTTCCTCTTTATTCCTGAGAAGTTAAAAAATATAACTGCCAAATTACTTCCAGCTTGCGCCCAAAATATATTTTTCAAAAGGAGTAGTGAAATAATTTACGTGTCATACATTCACACCGGTACGTGAATGAGCAATATACCGCGTGATACGCATTTTTAACGCTTCGCAGTCAAAGTGGTCATTATGAGACCGAAATGTAACATTCGATGTTTTGTCCGCAGATCTCCACACCAGCAACATGGATACCAACTTCACCGGCCAGCGCGCCTTGGTGACAGGCGGTGGAAGTGGCATAGGAAGGGCGACGGCCCTCAGGCTTGCCCAGTTGGGCGCCAAGGTCTTCGCTCTCAGCCACGTTCAAGCCGACCTAGACTCCTTGAAGGCCGAGAATCCGGACATTGAAATTCTGTGCCTGGATCTCCGCGAGTGGAGCAAGACCAGAGAAGTTGTCAAGAGCGACACCCCAATTCATCTGCTTGTGAACTGCGCTGGGGTGTTGGTCATAAATACACCTTTGGACGCCACAATGGAGGAATTTGATCTCATGTTTGGAGTGAACGTGAAAGCACTACTGAATGTAACTCAAGTTGTTGCTGGGGATCTTTTGAAACGAAAAGAAAAAAGAAGTATCGTGAACGTCGCTTCAACTTCAGGCCATCGAGGTGTTGCGAACTTTTCCACGTACGCGGCTTCGAAAAGCGCCGTCGACTCGTACACGAAATCCATGGCCGTCGAATTGTCCCCAAAAGGGATCCGTGTGAACGCAGTTAGCCCCACTGCGACTCCGACTCCGATGATGGAGCTACTTTTCTCTACAAATCCTGAGTTGGAGAAGGCTTCGATTTCTAAGATACCCTTAGGAAAACTGCCTGAAGTTGATGATGTGGTCAACGCCATCGTCTTCCTTCTGAGCGACAAAAGTGGCATGGTCAACGGACACGACCTGCCTGTGGACGGCGGTAAACTTTGTGCAGCCTGAGTTTAGGGATGTCTTTTGGATCCACGGCTGTCAAAGATTACAATGAAGGCGATCAATTTTGGTTGAATGTGATCAAAATGATCAAGGTTAGTGGGTTAACACTTCGACTGCGACTACTAAATATTAATTAAGTTTACTGCCAAACTCAAATTTAAAGTTAATTGTTGTAAACTATTTTGAAAATATCAAACATGGACTGAATCCTACCTTCATTTAGCTTTTGTTATGTATTTATGAAAATTGAGTTTGTGACTACTGGTCGGTCAGCAGCATTATGAAAATTACCTCCGTGTACCGCCGGTGGCGCACGTCGCAGTCAAAGTGTTAAGGATAGCAGTTAGAGGGTAAAATGGTTGAGGTTATCAATATCGGACGGTGATGAGGATGAGATGAATTTTTGTTGAAGTTAAAAATTGAGGTGGACGTTTATCGATGATAAAAAATGTTTAGAAATGTATATCTGCCTAAGAGTAGAGTTGAAAAATCATTTTTTTGTATATGTTAATGTTCTACGGCAGGCGACATCGTCGATAACATAGCTTGCAAAAATTTTCGTTCGACAAGTTTTTTACTCACGGCATTACTTTACTTACTTTACTTTCTTCACTTTTGACATTACTTACGCATGAGTAAACACTTGACACATAAACGAGAATGTCAATAATTTTTATCGAGTCTCTGAAAATGTCTAAGCATATACGCACGTAACATGTGTAAATAATACTTTAGATGTTGGTTGGACCGGTACCAAAATTAAGGAAAATTGACAGATGTTGATTTAAAAACAATTTTAAGTGGTTGCCACCGTGACCGAGTGGTTAAGAGTGTGTGCTTTTCACGGAAAGGTGTCGGCAGTTCGAATCCCTGTAGTGCCACCCAGTGATTTCTCCCCGTGGGGAAAAGGGAGAACTCAGCCACAATTCCACACTCTACCCAGGTGTCGGAAATGGGTACCGGCTTGACCGGGGGTAACCGTCATGGCGTCCTGGTGTTAGTTATGAGGCATTTGATATACCAATGTACAAGATATGTATCAGGCTTGATTGGTTGGAATAAAATATTTTTTTCAACAGCAATGTTTACTGAGCCTATATCACAAAATACGGCAATGTGTTAAGAAATATTCTTTTCTACAGCGTTGTAACTGTTTTACAGCGTTGTAATATATTCGTGTTGATTTTTTCATGCCTTTCATTCATGACACGGGGAATAATATCCAAAATAAATCTTTTGTCGACACCATTCGACTCAACACTTTTACCTGAGTTGAAAACTTTGGTACACGTTATTGGCGTATTGTGGCCGTGAGAAAATATTCGCAAAAATATCAAATAAACTTGAATTTCTTCATAAGAACGGAATCAGCTTAATTTGGCGACATGTATTTATAAACATCAAGATCGTTTTTACTAAATAATCTTCATTGAAATAGAACACAGACATTTATTTGATTTAAAGGCAAATCTGTTGGTTTTTCTGCGATTATCATATGCCTGTATAAAACCTATGAGGGAAAGTGTGAGGGCCCGAGCTGAAAGTTATGTAGGCCTTCTTTTTGCTGATTATTTTGTTCTCATGTTATTTCATCATAAACTTTGATATTGTTTTACTCAACTTGTTCTTTCTATGCCCTTTGTGCATAGATCCCGCTTTCAAATAAACTCTATACTAGATGGGGCATTCTTACTTCCTCACTTTGGATCGCATTGGTGGCGGATATGGAGGCTTAACTAACTAATAACCTAATCTAAAACATATTGTATATCGTGGCAGGCCACCAGGCTCAAGCCACCAAGCATTGTGAAATTGTTGGCCAGCCGCATAATGAAAATCCCCTCCGTGTCCCACTGGTGGCCCACGTTACAGCAAAGGTGTTAATACATTCTATTGAGAAAGTCTTTCCCCTCAGTTGGGCACAACTATTGTGTCTATGGGAATTAGCGCTCCCAGGGGGACTATGTGAGGGCCCGAGCTGAAGGTTAGGTAGGCTTCCTTTTTGTTAAAATGGAATAGGTTTTTGTTTGGTCACGGACCATCTTTTTTCGGTTCGCTGCTGTCCCGATTTTCAGCACCTACCACTTTATTCTCCAACTTTTTCTTGTTTCATGATCTTCTTTCGTTGCTTACTGTTTCTATGCCCTTTGGGCGTAGATTCCGCGTTCCCTCAACTCCCTACTAAACGGTGCCTTCATCCTTCTTCTCTTGGAACATCTTTTTTTGTGGTAAAGGGAGGCTAAAACTTCCTTATATAATCTATATACTTAATAGCAAAACTCAAAATTTGTGCGAGTCCGTCTGGAAAATTGGCTGAGTCTACATGGTCGAGTGAGGTATTAAATTGGAGCCACTGGTGTCTATATTTGCAGAAAACTATTTATTTAAATTTTTTTTAATTTTTTTTTTTTTATTTTGATTTTCTTTTTCTTCTTTATTTCTTTATTTTTTGATTATTTACTTTTTTTTATTTAATTTTCATTTATTTTTTATTTATTTATTTTTTTTCCATTTTATTTTTTATATTTTTTTTATTTTTTTTTATTTTTTTTTATTTTTATTTTTTATTTTTTTCTTATTTTTTATTTTTATTTTATTTTCTTTTATTTTTTTATTTTTAGGCAAGTCGGACAACCCGATACTCGGGTTGAACCGGCTTAAGCTTAGCCGGTTACCGGAGGTAACCGGTTAGTCTATACTATAATAAGAGCCGCGTCCGTCCGTCCGTCTGTCCGAAGCCAGCCTGCAGTGTGTGATGAGCGAATCTGTGATACAAGCTCCAGCCCTATATATTTTGACGGGCCGTGTTCACGCGGCCTCATCAACTCTCGAGAGATTGTATTTTTATATTTGTTACGGCCTTTCTTTCATTTCACCTTTATTCTGATTTCAAACAAAGGCGGGTGGACTAGTAACAATAATAATGAGGAAGTCGTTGACACGTTCCCCGCGTAATGGGCCACATGAGTACCAACAGCCAAACTGCCCATTTACGGCCTGTATAAATGAATTGATTGAATTTTTGTATAAATGAATTGATTAAATTGAATTTTTTATCTTTTCATAACGTTTTCAAAGAATAACTTTCATCACACAAAGTGAAATGTTGTGCAATTGCATATTTCATATTTATTAGCATGGATAAAGTTTTATTCGAGCAGTAAAGTTGATTTCCTCATTTTGCTACTTACAACTTAAACAAACCAACCGTTAACAGCCGCGGAAACGCAGTGAACGTGTTCACCATACCCGTGAGAAGGAACGGACCTTTTCCATGTAAGCCCCGCCATGCACTAATGCAACACATGAGTTCACCCACTTGTAACCACGGTAGAACATACAAGGTAGGTTCAAAACAGTCTTTTTTTGATGATGGTGTGGTTTCACTGACGTCACGGCAGCGAACCAATAGCAGCGCTCATATTGCATCTGGTAGCACTGCTACCTCCAAATCTGGCTCCACTATTGGCCTAACGACATGGCGTTTTGGTGACGTCATAAAGTTTGTTTGAAATGGAACCTTCCTATTGGCTAGCCGAACAAGAGGAGGTGTTTTTTCGCCCATAGAAATGACCCTACCTTGTATCCTCTACCGTGCTTGTAACCTTCGAAATAATGCCCACTTGTGTTTGCAAACTACATATGAAGGTCAGAGATATGCTATCAAACAGCTTGAGATTTGCGTCATCTGATAGACACGCACTCATTAATTTTACATTCAACCTTCTTACACTTAAATTTTCATCCAAACTTCACTTGGAAAAACAAAACTTAGAAAAACTAACGTAGAAAAACAAAACAAAATGAGCTCATAAAATCCCTTCGTCTTTCTCTTCGTCTACGCTGTATTCATTTATCTCCTTTCAACTTTTACATACACCTAAGCGTTAACACTTTGACCCCAACGTGAGCCACGGTTGGTACACGGAGGGAATTTTCAAAATGCTGCTGACCGACCACTAGTCACGAACTCAATTTTCATAAATACTTCACTAAAACAATATGAAGGCATGATCCAGTTCGTGATTGTTATTGTCAACATTGCTTACTATATTTGATTTTAAATTGAAGTTTAATATTGAACTCCAGTTGGTTTTTAGGACGCTGGTGTGCGCGACCCGTCAAAAATGACGAACTCGATATTTTCTTCATACAAATCCTCCAGCTGTGGATGCCCAACAAATATATCCATGCCAACAGTACCGGCCATTAAACAAATCCTCCAGCTGTGGATGCCCAACAAATATATCCATGCCAACAGTACCCGCCATTAAATAAATCCTCCAGCTGTGGATGCCCAACAAATATATCCATGCCAACAGTACCCGCCATTAAACAAATCCTCCAGCTGTGGATGCCCAACAAATATATCCATGCCAACAGTACCGGCCATTAAACAAATCCTCCAGCTGTGGATGCCCAACAAATATATCCATGCCAACAGTACCGGCCATTAAACAAATCCTCCAGCTGTGGATGCCCAACAAATATATCCATGCCAACAGTACCCGCCATTAAACATATCCTCCAGCTGTGGATGCCCAACAAATATATCCATGCCAACAGTACCCGCCATTGAACAAATCCTCCAGCTGTGGATGCTCAACAAATATATCCATGCCAACAGTACCCGCCATTAAACAAATCCTCCAGCTGTGGATGCCCAACAAATATATCCATCTTTACAGTACCCGCCATTAAACAAATCCTCCAGCTGTGGATGCCCAACAAATATATCCATGCCAACAGTACCCGCCATTAAACAAATCCTCCAGCTGTGGATACCCAACAAATATATCCATGCCAACAGTATCCGCCATTAAACAAATCCTCCAGCTGTGGATGCCCAACAAATATATCCATGCCAACAGTACCCGCCATTAAACAAATCCTCCAGCTGTGGATGCCCAACAAATATATCCATGCCAACAGTATCCGCCATTAAACAAATCCTCCAGCTCTGTATGCCCAACAAATATATCCATGCCAACAGTACCCGCCATTAAACAAATCCTCCAGCTGTGGATGCCCAACAAATATATCCATGCCAACAGTATCCGCCATTAAACAAATCCTCCAGCTGTGGATGCCCAACAAATATATCCATGCCAACAGTACCCGCCATTAAACAAATCCTCCAGCTGTGGATGCCCAACAAATATATCCATGCCAACAGTACCCGCCATTAAACAAATCCTCCAGCTGTGGATGCCCAACAAATATATCCATGCCAACAGTACCCGCCATTAAACAAATCCTCCAGCTGTAGATGCCCAACAAATATATCCATCCCAACAGTACCCGCCATTAAACAAATCCTCCAGCTGTGGATGCCCAACAAATATATCCATGCCAACAGTACCCGCCATTAAACAAATCCTCCAGCTGTGGATGCCCAACAAATATATCCATGCCAACAGTATCCGCCATTAAACAAATCCTCCAGCTGTGGATGCCCAACAAATATATCCATGCCAACAGTACCCGCCATTAAACAAATCCTCCAGCTGTGGATGCCCAACAAATATATCCATCCCAACAGTACCCGCCATTAAACAAATCCTCCAGCTGTGGATGCCCAACAAATATATCCATGCCAACAGTACCCGCCATTAAACAAATCCTCCAGCTGTGGATGCCCAACAAATATATCCATGCCAACAGTACCCGCCATTAAACAAATCCTCCAGCTGTGGATGCCCAACAAATATATCCATGCCAACAGTACCCGCCATCAAACAAATCCTCCAGACGTGGATGCCCAACAAATATATCCATGCCAACAGTACCCGCCATCAAACAAATCCTCAAGCTGTGGATGCCCAACAAATATATCCATGCCAACAGTACCCGCCATTAAACAAATCCTCCAGCTGTGGATGCCCAACAAATATATCCATGCCAACAGTACCCGCCATCAAACAAATCCTCCAGCTGTGGATGCCCAACAAATATATCCATGCCAACAGTACCCGCCATTAAACAAATCCTCCAGACGTGGATGCCCAACAAATATATCCATGCCAACAGTACCCGCCATCAAACAAATCCTCAAGCTGTGGATGCCCAACAAATATATCCATGCCAACAGTACCCGCCATTAAACAAATCCTCCAGCTGTGGATGCCCAACAAATATATCCATGCCAACAGTACCCGCCATTAAACAAATCCTCCAGCTGTGGATGCCCAACAAATATATCCATGCCAACAGTACCCGCCATTAAACAAATCCTCCAGCTGTGGATGCCCAACAAATATATCCATGCCAACAGTACCCGCCATTAAACAAATCCTCCAGCTGTGGATGCCCAACAAATATATCCATGCCAACAGTACCCGCCATTGAACAAATCCTCCAGCTGTGGATGCTCAACAAATATATCCATGCCAACAGTACCCGCCATTAAACAAATCCTCCAGCTGTGGATGCCCAACAAATATATCCATCTTTACAGTACCCGCCATTAAACAAATCCTCCAGCTGTGGATGCCCAACAAATATATCCATGCCAACAGTACCCGCCATTAAACAAATCCTCCAGCTGTGGATACCCAACAAATATATCCATGCCAACAGTATCCGCCATTAAACAAATCCTCCAGCTGTGGATGCCCAACAAATATATCCATGCCAACAGTACCCGCCATTAAACAAATCCTCCAGCTGTGGATGCCCAACAAATATATCCATGCCAACAGTATCCGCCATTAAACAAATCCTCCAGCTGTGGATGCCCAACAAATATATCCATGCCAACAGTACCCGCCATCAAACAAATCCTCCAGACGTGGATGCCCAACAAATATATCCATGCCAACAGTACCCGCCATCAAACAAATCCTCAAGCTGTGGATGCCCAACAAATATATCCATGCCAACAGTACCCGCCATTAAACAAATCCTCCAGCTGTGGATGCCCAACAAATATATCCATGCCAACAGTACCCGCCATCAAACAAATCCTCCAGCTGTGGATGCCCAACAAATATATCCATGCCAACAGTACCCGCCATTAAACAAATCCTCCAGCTGTGGATGCCCAACAAATATATCCATGCCAACAGTACCCGCCATCAAACAAATCCTCAAGCTGTGGATGCCCAACAAATATATCCATGCCAACAGTACCCGCCATTAAACAAATCCTCCAGCTGTGGATGCCCAACAAATATATCCATGCCAACAGTACCCGCCATCAAACAAATCCTCCAGCTGTGGATGCCCAACAAATATATCCATGCCAACAGTACCCGCCATTAAACAAATCCTCCAGACGTGGATGCCCAACAAATATATCCATGCCAACAGTACCCGCCATCAAACAAATCCTCAAGCTGTGGATGCCCAACAAATATATCCATGCCAACAGTACCCGCCATTAAACAAATCCTCCAGCTGTGGATGCCCAACAAATATATCCATGCCAACAGTACCCGCCATTAAACAAATCCTCCAGCTGTGGATGCCCAACAAATATATCCATGCCAACAGTACCCGCCATTAAACAAATCCTCCAGCTGTGGATGCCCAACAAATATATCCATGCCAACAGTACCCGCCATTAAACAAATCCTCCAGCTGTGGATGCCCAACAAATATATCCATGCCAATTAGATTCCCATCGTTGTAACGTAGGAGAAATTACACACAAAATTTATATAAATTTATTCAAGGAAACACGTGTCATTTTATTACATAACTCAGCCTAGATTTTTCGAAGCCTGCATGCATGTTTTTCGCTGCCTAAGCGATTTAATCGATTAAATCACTTAGGCGGCGAAAAACATGCATGCAGGTGGCAAAAAAGTTAGACAGGGAAGGATTGGTGAATCATGAGGGAATACAGTGAATTTATTCATTTCAGGCAAGCACGAGAACATAGAGGAGGAAATGGAGAGGATGAAGAGCTCCATCGCCTACGCTCGGTCCCACAAAGCATCGTTCACGGACCTCAACAAGCCTCACATTCGAGGGCCTTTGCTCATCTCGGTGGCTTTAAACATTTTGAAACAACTCACAGGGTTCACTGCGTTCATCACGTACATGGAAATCATTTTCCAAGTGAGTATTGAGCTTAAATGTTCAGATTATTATGAGAGCCACAAGTAAAACTATGAATTAAAACTTAATTGTGGGAGACAAAGGTAACAGAATGAATTAGATCAAAATTATAAGAGGCGAAAATAAAAAAATAAATCATATTACAATTATGAGATCCAAATGTAAAGGTTCGAACGAAACCTGAGCAAAAACATCAAAAATAAAAAAGAAGATAAATAATATTAAAGCCTCGACGTAACGGCACAACTAACGTCTGTAACTGAAAATTATGCCATTTATTTTTGCGATAATTATCGCTGCTCACTTCAAGGCTCAAAATAAAACTATAAAGACTAGTTCGTGAAATGAGTTGGACTTGATGTGGAACTTTTAAAAAGCGTGGTTGACTGAGCTGGCGTTCATTAACCTAAATTATGTTCTCTTTTATTACTGTAGTTACATACATCATCAAATCTAGATTAAGCAACATTAGGAATACATTGCCCTCAATCATTTATTTCGACTAGTGACGTAGGCATTACGATACTCATGTGTGTGTGTAGAATATAAGAAACATTGCTTTATGATATTTTAAAAACCAAAGAGGAGTTTTTGTATCATCTTTTGTAGAAATTGTTCAAAATAAATGATAATTCTGAATTAACTTTTTAAATCTGTGAAACAATTTTTTTTATTTGGTGATAATTCAGAATCAATTTTTTGAATCAGTGAAATAATTTTTTTTATAAGTTATTATTCAGAATCAATTTTTTAAATCAGTGAAATTTTTTTTAAAAGGTTATTATTTGGAATATGGACACCATTACCAATACCCAGAAATACCTAATACATTACACTATTATTATCGTACTATATCACACACACTCCAGAGCGCAGACATGTCCATCTCCCCAGCGGTGGCCAGCATTGTGGTGGCCGCCGTGCAGGCGGTGGCCACGGCGGTGTCCGCCTGCGTGGTGGACAGGGCTGGCCGCAAGGTCATGCTGTCCATCTCGGCGTGTGTCATGGCCCTCGCTAATGGTAATGGGGTGGGTAATGATGTGGGTAATGGGGTGGGTAATGGGGTGGGCAATGATGTGGGTAATGGGGTGGGTAATGGGCTGGGTTTTAGTGTGGGTAATGATGTAGGCTACTGGTAATGATGTGGAGAATGGTGTGGGTGATGATGTGGGCTAATGGAAATGATGAAAGTAATGAATTATAGCAGTGAATATAAGGTGATACTATGTTAATAAATATATCAAAGACCACTCATTTTTGATCGCAATGACCTTTATTGTCTTTTGAATATGACGTTATTTAGATGCTATTTCTACTCAGAAGTCTACTTGCAGCAGGCCTGGGTGTCTACTAACCTAACCTAACCTCACCTAACATTACCTAACCTAACCTTACCTAACCTTACCGAACCTTACCTAGCTTAACCTTACCCAGCCTAACCTTACCTAGCCTAACTTTACCTAATCTACCTAGTCCACCTAACCTTACCTAATCTCACCTAATCTAACCTAACCTTACCTAATCTCACCTAATCTAACCTAACCTTACCTAATCTAAACTAACCTTACCTAGCTTAACCTCACTTAACCTTACCTAGCTTAACCTCACTTAACCTTACCTAACTTTACCTAACCCTACCTAACCTTACCTAACCTTACCTAATCTACCTAGTCCACATGACCCAATAGTCTACCCTCAGTACGCTTTCGGGTAGACTGCTAAACTAACCTAACCTAACCTACCTAGCCCACCTAACCCAGCAGTCTATCCGCAGCGAGCCTGGGTGTCTACTTCTACCTGCAGAGCAATGGTGACGTCACAGGGCCCTCGTGGTTGCCCCTAACTTCCCTGGTGATCTTCTGGTCTTCATGGTGGCCATCAGTGTTGGGTACGGGCCTGTACCCTGGATCATATTGAGTGAGATATCATATTTTTTATTTTTTTTTCATTTATTCAATAAAAATTTATCTATATTTCGTCGATTTATTTTATTCGCATTGATTTAATGTAAATTTATTGATTTATTTTTTATTTATTCATTTTAAATTTACTTACTTTTCATCAAGTAATTTTATTTTCATTTAGTATTTTTATTTTCATTTACTTATTCTAAAAATTTAATTAATACCATTGCAATCATACGCTGGGACACGATGAATCAATTCTGAGCTGTAATATATGAGTTGGATGATATAGGGTGAGATTCCATCTCCTGACGTTTCATCTAAACTGTAATTACCAATTATTAGATTTATTCTTGGGAAAGCGTAATTTACATATAAATAGTAAAACTAAGGATTCATCGTGAGATTTTGTGAAAGATGTTTTTACCCGCCTTAGTTTTACTATTTATACCAATCATTAATTTAACGCGTGGACCGCGTTTGAGAAGTTGCTACAGTTGTTTGACTTAGGGTATAAGCATAATAATTGAAAAACGACTTTACCGCTCTTTTTTTGAAGTGTGATTAATGTAACAGCTTGATAATATTTTTCCTCGTTCTCTAAAAATTTTTCTAAAAAATACTTTGAAATTACTGAAATGCTCTTCATATTGGCCGATAAGTAAATGAGATATTTATCTAGTGGTACACATATGACCCAATGCCCAGTCAACGTGTTAATTATTAATTTTTAATTTTAAAAGGAGTTTCAACCTACACATCCACATGCAGTTCTTGCGGCTTGAATTATTAAGTCAACGTGTTAATTATTAATTTTTAATTTTAAAAGGAGTTTCAACCTACACATCCACATGCAGTTCTTGCGGCTTGAATTATTTTTTAAGTCAACGTGTTAATTATTAATTTTTAATTTTAAAAGGAGTTTCAACCTACACATCCACATGCAGTTCTTACAGCTTGAATTATTAAGTCAACGTGTTAATTATAAATTGCTAATTTTAATAGGAGTTTCAACCCACACATCCACATGCAGTTCTTACAGCTTGAATTATTAAGTCAACGTGTTAATTATAAATTACTAATTTTAATAGGAGTTTCAACCTACACATCCACATGCAGTTCTTACAGCTTGAATTATTAAGTCAACGTGTTAATTATAAATTACTAATTTTAATAGGAGTTTCAACCCACACATCCACATGCAGTTCTTACAGCTTGAATTATTAAGTCAACGTGTTAATTATAAATTGCTAATTTTAATAGGAGTTTCAACCCACACATCCACATGCAGTTCTTACAGCTTGAATTATTAAGTCAACGTGTTAATTATAAATTGCTAATTTTAATAGGAGTTTCAACCCACACACCCACATGCAGTTCTTACAGCTTGAATTATTAAGTCAACGTGTTAATTATAAATTGCTAATTTTAATAGGAGTTTCAACCCACACATCCACATGCAGTTCTTACAGCTTGAATTATTAAGTCAACGTGTTAATTATAAATTGCTAATTTTAATAGGAGTTTCAACCCACACATCCACATGCAGTTCTTACAGCTTGAATTATTAAGTCAACGTGTTAATTATAAATTGCTAATTTTAATAGGAGTTTCAACCCACACATCCACATGCAGTTCTTACAGCTTGAATTATTAAGTCAACGTGTTAATTATAAATTACTAATTTTAATAGGAGTTTCAACCCACACATCCACATGCAGTTCTTACAGCTTGAATTATTAAGTCAACGTGTTAATTATAAATTGCTAATTTTAATAGGAGTTTCAACCCACACATCCACATGCAGTTCTTACAGCTTGAATTATTAAGTCAACGTGTTAATTATAAATTGCTAATTTTAATAGGAGTTTCAACCCACACACCCACATGCAGTTCTTACAGCTTGAATTATTAAGTCAACGTGTTAATTATAAATTGCTAATTTTAATAGGAGTTTCAACCCACACATCCACATGCAGTTCTTACAGCTTGAATTATTAAGTCAACGTGTTAATTATAAATTGCTAATTTTAATAGGAGTTTCAACCTACACATCCACATGCAGTTCTTACAGCTTGAATTATTAAGTCAACGTGTTAATTATAAATTGCTAATTTTAATAGGAGTTTCAACCCACACATCCACATGCAGTTCTTACAGCTTGAATTATTAAGTCAACGTGTTAATTATAAATTACTAATTTTAATAGGAGTTTCAACCCACACATCCACATGCAGTTCTTACAGCTTGAATTATTAAGTCAACGTGTTAATTATAAATTGCTAATTTTAATAGGAGTTTCAACCCACACATCCACATGCAGTTCTTACAGCTTGAATTATTAAGTCAACGTGTTAATTATAAATTGCTAATTTTAATAGGAGTTTCAACCCACACATCCACATGCAGTTCTTACAGCTTGAATTATTAAGTCAACGTGTTAATTATAAATTACTAATTTTAATAGGAGTTTCAACCCACACATCCACATGCAGTTCTTACAGCTTGAATTATTAAGTCAACGTGTTAATTATAAATTACTAATTTTAATAGGAGTTTCAACCCACACATCCACATGCAGTTCTTACAGCTTGAATTATTAAGTCAACGTGTTAATTATAAATTACTAATTTTAATAGGAGTTTCAACCCACACATCCACATGCAGTTCTTACAGCTTGAATTATTAAGTCAACGTGTTAATTATAAATTGCTAATTTTAATGGGAGTTTCAACCCACACATCCACATGCAGTTCTTACAGCTTGAATTATTAAGTCAACGTGTTAATTATAAATTGCTAATTTTAATAGGAGTTTAAACCCACACATCCACATGCAGTTCTTACAGCTTGAATTATTAAGTCAACGTGTTAATTATAAATTGCTAATTTTAATAGGAGTTTCAACCCACACATCCACATGCAGTTCTTACAGCTTGAATTATTAAGTCAACGTGTTAATTATAAATTGCTAATTTTAATAGGAGTTTCAACCTACACATCCACATGCAGTTCTTACAGCTTGAATTATTAAGTCAACGTGTTAATTATAAATTGCTAATTTTAATAGGAGTTTCAACCCACACATCCACATGCAGTTCTTACAGCTTGAATTATTAAGTCAACGTGTTAATTATAAATTACTAATTTTAATAGGAGTTTCAACCCACACATCCACATGCAGTTCTTACAGCTTGAATTATTAAGTCAACGTGTTAATTATAAATTGCTAATTTTAATAGGAGTTTCAACCCACACATCCACATGCAGTTCTTGCGGCTTGAATTACTAAGACGTATTGGTGACACCATAAATGTCTACATTTCTCATACGCCTTTATTTTTTTTGAATGGTAATTTCTTCGGACAAAACGCAACCAAATGATTACATAAATTTGTTCGGTCAGGTGAAACCTTCTCCCCGGACGTGAAAGAGCTGGCTAGTGTCATCTCGCTCACCTGTACCGGCCTGTCTGCTTCCTGGTCACCTTAGTCTTCCTGCCCCTACAAGTTAGTGAACTTGTCATTGTTTGTTCCATTAGTTTGCTGGTTGGATAATTAACTAGTCTTCTTGTCCAAACAAGTTAGTGAACTTGTCATTGTTTGTTCCATTAGTTTGCAGGTTAGATAATTAACTAGTCTTCTTGTCCAAACAAGTTAGTGAACTTGTCATTGTTTGTTCCATTAGTTTGCAGGTTAGATAATTAACTAGTCTTCTTGTCCAAACAAGTTAGTAAACTTGTCATTGTTTGTTCCATTAGTTTGCAGGTTAGATAATTAACTAGTCTTCTTGTCCATACAAGTTAGTAAACTTGCTATTGTTTGTTCCATTAGTTTGCAGGTTAGATAATTAACTAATCTTGCTGCCCATACAAGTTAGTAAATGCACTTTTAATTGTTCCAATAGTTTCCAGGTTCAAGCTACTGGGTTAAATAATAACTAGTCTTCGTGCCTCTGCAAGATAGTTTTTGAATAGAAAGATATTCTAATAGCTTGTTAAATATGATTCCAAATTCGTAAACTTGAGTTCATGTCCTTGCAAGTTCGTAATTTCACCATTAATCGTTTCATTTGCTTGTCGCAAAGTTCTGGGGTTAGGGAAAATAACTAGCATTTCTGCCTCTGCAAAAAGGGATTTTAATTAGAAGATTTTTTAATAGCTTGCTAAATAAGATTCCAGTTTGATAAACTTGTATTCATGTCTCTGGTAATGCATACTTTAAAAGAAAAATTTTGCACTGGTTTGTAGATTGAGCTTTTACGAAGGTAAAAAATTGTCTTTCATCCTTCTTAAGTGGGTTTTTTGGTTTTACAATTTTTTAACCCACCTGCATGTTAGTTCAACAATCAAGAGCAACAGAGTAAGATTGTCTAAATATAGCTGCAGTGAAGTTGGATATTTTAGATCGGTATGCTTTGAAACTTATTCAATCAATTGAGAAAATTTATTGAGATTTTTAGCCACGAGATGTTTTGGAATCCGACTTCCAAATCCCTGGTAAACATTCTAGGCTCTCAGATAGAGTTGAAACTATGGGCAGTGACACTTGTGAAACAAAACAAGGATTTATCAAAAACCTGTCTCTCGGTCCCCGTGGCCGAGTGGTAAGAGTGCATGCTATTCACTGGAAGGATCGGCAGTTCGAATCCCGGCAGTGCCGCCCGGTGATTCTTCGCGTTATAGGAAAAGGGAGAACTCATCCCCACTCTACTCAGGTGTCGGAAATGGGTACCGGCTTGACCGGGGGTAACCATCACGGCTTCCTGATGTTAGTTATAAGGCATTTGAAAAAAACAATGCACCAGATGATATGCATCAGACTTGGTTGGAATAAAACGTCTTTTCTTGCAGACAGTGATTCACGACTACGGTGTCTTCTGGATGTTCTCTGCTTTCTGCGTCCTAGCTTTCCTGTTCTCTCTCTTCGTCGTGAAAGAGACCAAGGGAAAGACGATGGAAGAGATAATGGAGATGTTCGGAGGAATGCCACATTAGAAAGAAGACTTTGTGGCATTCCTTTTGAAGTGCTCGTCGTAGCCGTGTGGGTAAAGGGCCCGCCCTTCCGTGAAGGTGTCGAGGGTTCGAATTCCGGAGCTGCGTAGCGACTTTCTCCGTTGAGTATAGGGGGAAAGTTCAAAGCACAATACCCCACTCTACCCTGGTGTCTGAAATGGGCACCGGTGTTGACCGGGGGTAACTGTTGTGGCGTCCTGGTGTTTGTTATAAGACATTTGAAAAAGAGAGAACCAGGAAAATGGTATAAAACATTTTTCATTAAAATGTATTCTTGAGACTGTGAAAAGACTCGTAAAAAATAGGACGTTTCGAGCCTTCGCTCATCATCAGCAATAGGTACAAATTCGAAAAAAGTCATCTGTAAAATACAAAAAGAAAACAACTCAAAAAAATGCATGACATTACTTATTGACTAGGGATAAAGGAAATGAGCTAAAATGATTATTTAAAACAGGTTTCGTTAAAAATGAACAGAGACTCTAAAATCCGCAATTCTGAACACAATTTTGCCCTGGCTATGACTTTGGGCAAAATTGTGTTCAGAATTGCGGATTTTAGAGTCTCTGTTCATTTTTAAAACGAAACCTGTTTTAAATAATCATCTTAGCTCATTTCCTTTATCCCTAGTCAATAAGTAATGTCATGCATTTTTTGAGTTGTTTTCTTTTTGTATTTTACAGATGACTTTTTTCGAATTTGTACCTATTGCTGATGATGAGCGAAGGCCCGAAACGTCCTATTTTTTACGAGACTCAAGAATACATTTTAATGAAAAATGTTTTATACCATTTTCCTGGTTCTCTCTTTTTTAGTGAAAATTCGAAAACACCGAAATAGCTGCTTCGAACATTTGAAAAACCAATACACAAGGTGATGTGTATCAGGCCTAATTGGAAATAAAGCATCCGTAGATACCGGTGTTTTTTTTTATACGAACCACGATGTTGTATTGCATGCTAGGAATGAACAGATGCTCTGAATGATTTATTTTCGATAAAATAAAAAGTTTTGAGTTTGTGTAACTTTCTAATCCAGTTCAATTTCGCTTGAAGTTTATTCATTTGTAGCGTTTTGATTGTAAGTCGCATCATTATTTTTTAAATTTATTATCCACAGCCACACAAGTATTTTATTTATTTGATAAATATTTATATGCATAGATGTATATTAAAATTTTCCTGAGGGGAACACATGTGGGAGAGTCCTCAGCTCATTTATTTTAATGAAAGTGGTCCTTGGTTGATAATATTTTGAGAACACCTTGTATAGATCATTCATTTCCGTTGAAATTGCCCCGTAGATCATTCGTTGAAATTGCTACGCAGATCATTCATTCCTGTTGAAATTGATATGGTGATCATTTTTTTCCGTTGAAATTGCTATGGTGATCATTTATTTCCGTTGAAATTGTTCTGTAGATCATTCATTCCTGTTGAAATTGCTACGCAAATCATTCATTTCTGTTGAAATTGCTGTGTAGATCATTCATTTATGTTAAAATTGCTACGCAGATCATTCATTTCTGTTGAAATTGCTGTGTAGATCATTCATTTATGTTGAAATTGCTACGCAGATCATTCATTTCTGTTGAAATTGCTGTGTAGATCATTCATTTATGTTAAAATTGCTACGCAGATCATTCATTTCTGTTGAAATTGCTGTGTAGATCATTCATTTATGTTAAAATTGCTACGCAGATCATTCATTCCCGTTGAAATGGCTATGTTGAACAATCATTTCTATTGGAATTTTGTTGTGTACCATTCATTGAAAAAATGCTATGTAGGTCATTCATTTCGGTAGAAATTACCATCTAGACTTGAAAAAATTCAGGTGGAAAAGTATCCTGAAGACCTAAACTCATTCACTCTAGGGTAATTCGTCGGGCAAAATTACCCTAATGACATGATTAAAATTCAATCTTTCTA
This sequence comes from Morinoia aosen, assembly GCA_030386875.1. NCBI lineage: Eukaryota > Metazoa > Arthropoda > Malacostraca > Amphipoda > Talitridae > Morinoia > Morinoia aosen. Next base: position 114,459,830 of record CM059576.1, read on the forward strand.
AGGAAATTAATGTGAAAAATTACTCTAAAAATCAACGAAACTAAATCTTTCTAGGGAGATTCATGTGGAAAGTTACCCTGAAGACCAAAACTCAATCACTCTAGGGTAATTCGCCGATAAAAATTACCTTGAAGACGTCACCAAAACTTTATCATTCTAGAGTAATTCGTCGAGGAATTTAACCCAAAAACCGAAGCAGGGTCAATAGTTAACGTTTAGAACCAAAGTAGAAAGGGAAGGCATTTTCCTACGGCAACATCTAAAGGCATCCAGATAAGCTATCTGCATGGCTTGGGAACTGCTCCATATGGGAGACGGACTCTGTTTTTTGAAGTTGTACCTTGTCCTTTTCTCATTAAACTATCAGCAACGAAAGAGAATAAGATTTGCAGCTAAATCTTATTTTGCATCATTGTAATTTTTCATTCGTCTCCTTTTTTAAATATCGATTCTTAGAACTGTTTGACAAATCGATTTTCTGGGTTAAATTAAAACTGATTTAGAGTTGAGCTAGACTCAGAAGGTCAGTCTGTTGGCAACTGTCGACAGAAGTGGTTGTGTCTTGTAGACCTCTTCATTGATAAGGTGAATAACAACGAAACAATAATAATATTTTGATACACTTGCAGCGAATCAGTGAATCGAAACAAAGTAATTTGTGAGAGAATTATGTGCATTCGGAACTGACAAGCTATAAAAATTTATTTTTGTGGATATTTCGTATGCTATTATTCATGAAATGTAGGTATCATTTTTTTTGTAGCGATGAATACGCTGTATTACGAAAGTTCCAAAGTCGAGACTACATTCAAGTCGATGAATTTAATAACTCAGCGGCTGACATTTTTAAAAGCAACATCCCCCTAAATTGATTTATTCTCTGCCAAAAATTAGAAAATTCAACCCTTCCCTGTCTGAATTATTTTTAGAAATAAAAAAGAAAGTTTACTTCCTTTTTAGTAATGGCGTCCGAACTGAACTTTACCGCTAGTATCGAACATGTATCTTTCATACGCGTTCATTTCACGTACAGCGTGTTTCATTAGCGGTACACACCGTAGACCAAGGTAGAGGAAACAAGGTAGGTTCAAACCAATCTTTTCTTCGTTGACGGTGTGGTTTTGCTGACGTCACGGCAGCGAACCAATAGCAGCGCTCATATTGCATCTGGTAGCACTGCTACCCCCAAATCTGGCTCCACTATTGGCCTAACGGCATGGAGTTTTGGTGATGTCATGAAGTTTGTTTGAAATAAAGCCTTTCTATTGGCTAGCCAAGCAAGAGGAGGTATATTTTCGCCTATAGAAATGACCCTACCTTGTTTCCTCTACCATGCGAGGCATCCTCATGAAGTATTTCATGTATTTTTAAGCCTTCAGTTTTCTTGCCGTCGATAAAATATCAAAGAGAATTTATTTCGATTATCTTCGTAATAACATAATTAACTCCTGACGGCTATTGTACACCTCGTATGGTTTGCGTTTCAATTAAGGACCATTACATAAACACTTTTAAAATCCAATACGTTGTAACACATTTCATGCATAGCTTTTTTGTAATGAACGGTGTTCTCTCTTTTTTCTTTCTTTCTATTTTTTTTTCTTTCATTTGTTATTTATTTATTTATTTCTTTCACTCTTTTTTTTTAATTTTTTCTGTATTTTTCTTACCTTAAATTCTTTCATTCATTTTACAGATCCACTCTGTCACCATGAGCGTAACTTTCGCGGGACGGCGAGCGTTGGTGACAGGCGCTGGGTCCGGCATGGGTCGCGCCACAGCTCTGCAGCTCGCCCAGCTGGGGGCCAAAGTCTTCGCCCTCGGCAACGTCAAGGTCGACCTCGACTCTTTGAAAGCTGAAAATCCGAACATCGAGACCCTGTGCCAGGATCTACGCCAGTACGCGGAAACGCGGGAACTAATCAAAGAAGTAACACCAATCCACCACCTCGCAAACTGCGCCGGCGTGTTCGCAAGCAGCATGTTTCTAAAAGCTGCCCTGGATGAATTCGACAACGTATTTGCGGTCAACGTAAAGGGACTGATAAACGTAACTCAGGTGGTTGCTGGGGACTTAGTCGAGCGGAAGGAAACGGGAAGCATCGTCAACGTGGCTTCTTTGGCAGCTTTTAGGGGCTTTTGGGGCTCTTCCGCCTACTGCGCTTCGAAGAGCGCCGTCGACTCGTACACGAAAACCATGGCTTTAGAATTGTCTTCGAAAGGCATCCGAGTGAACGCTGTTAGCCCAACTCTCATCCTTACTTCGATGGGGAAGGAAATCGCTGCGACTAGTAAAGTCATGGTCCCTGGATTGATAGGGCGAACTCCTCAAGGAAAGCTAGCTGAAGTCAGTGATGTCGTTAACGCCATAACTTTCTTGCTCAGTGACCAGAGTGAAATGATCACTGGTCATAACCTTCCGGTTGACGGAGGTTTTCTTTGTGCTTAACAGGTTGCTTGAGAATCGACCCGTCAATGAGTCGTGCTTAAGATTTTCGAACTGCGAAACGACCCATCGGTGGGTCGTTTGAAAAATTCTCACAATCTTTTAAAATTAATGGTTTTTAAAACATCCAGTTAATGTTAGGGAATAATAAAATTACTAGCAACTTTGACTTTAACTAGAATTTAAACATTGAACTTCAAAAATCGCTTCAGTGTTACTCCCTTGCATGATCCAGTCGCATCGATGGTAAAGTTCACGTGAGAAGATTCATAGGTGTACTAACTTATGAGCTTTTTTGACTGTTGAAGTTAGTGAAGGTCTAAGTCGCAGAGATGTAAATCTCCTCACGGATAGGTTGTGACTAAATTAACCCTTTAACGTCGCACGGGACTACTCGGGTCGCTTACAGAAATAGCCCTAATATATTGTATTTCTAATTAAATTTATTCACAAATTTGGTCATTAGATTTCTACGCCGAGTGGCAGTTGGTTCCCCATCCTGATGTTTATCCCGCAATGTACAACCAAGTATTGAAGTTGTCAAAGAGTTACTTACTATTGTTATACATGTCCAACATGTAAAAAATTTTTTTTTCAGTTGTTCCCCAATGAAATTTTTATTTCGAATTCAAATAAAATTTTGCTTCGCTTCTTTGTTTCCACCGTCAAACCGCATCAAATGAAACCAGAATACCGCTTCTACGTGGAAAATTGTAGAAAAGGTGTGATTTTGCACCAAAAAAAAGGAAAAAAAAATTATATATATGATCGCCCAGTTATTTTTTTCCTATTGCGAATTTCGAAATTTTCTTGAGAAGAAAATGTGTTTAGAATTTAATTTTACGTATCGGTATTTATTTTCGTTCACTTAGTTGCGATAGAATGCTGTAATGTGAGATTAGAAGAAGTATATTGAATTTTTCTGTTCAATACATTTTTTGCACATTTGTAACCATAAATTTTTTTCTAATTCGAAATTCAAAAAAATCCTTCGTTTCAGTCTTAGTACAGTCATGCCGCGTCAAATGAGACCGATATCACGCTCATACGTTAAAAATTGTAGTGAGAAAAGTTTGGGGCAAGTATACATATCTTTTCTAATAATCCATATATAAATTTTTTTTTTGCAAAAAAACAAAAATTTTATTGAGGAAAATGTGTTCAGAATTCAATTTTACATATCTGTATGCATTTTCGTTCATCTAGGTGCAATAAAAATGTGCACAGTGAAATTTGAAAAATGAGGTGAACTGCAGGGTAGTAGACTCCCCTAAAGAGCGGAACTCTAGAATGAAATAATCATGATATAAAAAACTTTTAAACTCATCTAAAAACGGGTTATGAAAATCTAGTAAGGCATGAAGATTTTAGAGAAGCTTTACAATTCCGTTTACACAACAGCCGTCGTTCTCAGTTGTTTCAAGCTTGAAAAAAGAACAGAGAATAGAATTTCCATAACGCGTTCATCAACTCAAATTTAAAGTCAACTGTAGCGCGCAATGTTGAAAACAGCAAACATGAACTGGATCGTGCCTTCATTTGGCTTTGATTGAGTATTTATGGAAATTGTGTTTGTGACTACTGGTCGGTCTGCAGCGTTGTGAAAATCCCGCCGTGTACCACCGGTGGGTCACGTCGAGGTTGTATCGTGCCTTCATTTAGCTTTGATTGAGTATTTATGGAAATTGTGTTTGTGACTACTGGTCGGTCTGCAGCGTTGTGAAAATCCCGCCGTGTACCACCGGTGGGTCACGTCGAGGTTGTATCGTGCCTTCATTTAGCTTTGATTGAGTATTTATGGAAATTGTGTTTGTGACTACTGGTCGGTCTGCAGCGTTGTGAAAATCCCGCCGTGTACCACCGGTGGGTCACGTCGAGGTTGTATCGTGCTTTCATTTAGGTTTGATTGAGTATTTATGGAAATTGTGTTTGTGACTACTGGTCGGTCTGCAGCGTTGTGAAAATCCCGCCGTGTACCACCGGTGGTCACGTCGAGGTTGTATCGTGCCTTCATTTAGCTTTGATTGAGTTTTTATGGAAATTGTGTTTGTGACTACTGGTCGGTCTGCAGCGTTGTGAAAATCCCGCCGTGTACCACCGGTGGGTCACGTCGAGGTTGTATCGTGCCTTCATTTAGCTTTGATTGAGTTTTTATGGAAATTGTGTTTGTGACTACTGGTCGGTCTGCAGCGTTGTGAAAATCCCGCCGTATACCAGCGGTGACCCATGTCGTAATCAAAGTGTTAATCAAGGAAGGCACTTGATTCATTCAAAGTTTTCAATTCGTTATCGGTTTGATTTTCCTTAATGCTATATTTTAACTCGCTTAATATAATGCATCATTAATGCGTTTTCACAGTTCACTCATATCGATCGTACCTATTACTGTGTCAATTTAAATTTCTCTTTGCACTACCGCAGCCAGGGTAGTTTCGTAGGCCATGCCTCCCCCCCGAAATGTTGAGCTGGGTGCCAGCTTCCGACGCTATTTTGAGTAAAACAATAGAAAGATTACTGATAGGTAATGTCAGCCAACCCCCCCAAATTTCCGGCCGGTTGCTATGTACCCTTTCGATTTCCTTTTCACTGTTCTTCTATCCTTTCTTGGGACGTTTAATCTACAAATTTTCTTACCCGACATGATATGATGCAAGCAAAGAAATTCTTTATAGTTTAATAAATATACCCAATGCAGATGTAGTATAAAACATGATAAAACGCGCACGGTGCTGCTATAGCGTGAGGTCTACCACACTATAGCGTGAGATCTACCTCTAGCTAGTACTATAGCGTGAGGTCTACTACACTATAGCAAGAGATCTACCTCTAAGAAGTGCTATAGCGTGAGGTCTACCACACTATAGCATGAGATCTACCTCTAGGTAGTGCTATAACGTGAGGTCTACCACACTATAGCATGAGATCTACCTCTAGCTAGTACTATAGCGTGAGGTCTACTACACTATAGCAAGAGATCTACCTCTAGATAGTGCTATAGCGTGAGGTCTACTACACTATAGCAAGAGATCTACCTCTAAGAAGTGCTATAGCGTGAGGTCTACTACACTATAGCAAGAGATCTACCTCTAGGTAGTACTATAGCGTGAGGTCTACCACACTATAGCATGAGATCTACCTCTAGCTAGTACTATAGCGTGTGGTCTACCACACTACAGCATTAGTTCTACCTCTAGCTAGTACTATAGCGTGATGTCTACCTCACTATAGCGTGAGGTCTACCTCTAGCTAGTACTATAGCGTGATGTCTACCTCACTATAGCGTTAGGTCTACCACACTATAGCGTGAGGTCTACCTCTAGCTAGTACTATAGCGTGATGTCTACCTCACTATAGCGTTAGGTCTACCACACTACAGCGTGAGATCTACCTCTAGCTAGTACTATAGCGTGATGTCTACCTCACTATAGCGTTAGGTCTACCACACTATAGCGTGAGGTCTACCTCTAGCTAGTACTATAGCGTGAGGTTAGGTTGCTAATGGATATTACTTATTTCCATACATTTAATTTAGCGATAAGCACTATAATTGTACAAATCAAGCTGCACCTGGGTAGGCGATATATGGCGGTAAACCTCACGCTCTGATATCACTACGTAGTATACTTTCACAGTTCAAATTCCTCATGTAAAAAACGATAAAAATACACTTCCACAATTTCCACAATATATATATAACCTATGCTGATTTTAAAAATGTATGTATGTGTAAATATGTAATTTAAATAATATAAAATACAAATAGTTCCACAACCTCAATTCTTTCCTTGAGATCTCTCTTTCTTTTATGGAGATTCGCAGTGACAGCGAGCAGTTGTACCCTATTTTATTGCCCTGATTTGCTCCATAGAGAGCCGGTTTATTTGCATAATATCTATGAATGCCGATGTTATGGATTACACTCATGCAAAAAGATAACTCGCTCACTGTCTATTGCAGTGTGAGATACCACTAGGTAAATTGCTCAATCAAGTATCGGCCTGAATGAACCGCGTCCCCAACTATTTCAACTTTTTTTTTCAAGAGCTTTAAGATTTAGATTTAAGATTCAAGAGATTAAGATTTTTTTCAAGAGATTTAAGCATACGAGGCAAAAAAAATCTTCATGCTATTATACTTTCACGCTTATTAGGAACGATAATTTTTTTCAGGAACAATAAAGTCGTTTTTTAAACTCTGACACTTACATTCTAACTCTGCATGACCAGCGGCAGTGAACGCGTTCACAGATTACGCTCTTTCGTAGAAAAAGTTGAAGTAAAAGTGATCTCGACACATTCATTCTTGCAGCAATACATGGTGTACGTCAAGTTCTGGTCTTACTAATGCGGTATGACCCACCGTACCAGTAGCCCCTTCAATGTATAGATATAGTCAAACCGGTTGCAGCAGTCACAACCCGGCCGTCGTCTAGAAAGGTATACTGGCATACTCTTCTCTTATGTTATACATGACTCTAACTTCTGTCTATCCCCTACATACATATTAATAAATGATATTTGTTTGTGGGTTTATGTGTATGTGTATGTATAGTTATGTGTATTTGTGTGTGTAGATATGGATGTGTATAAGTGTTTGTATGGAGATGTGAATGTACATGTGTGTTTATGTATGTAAACAATATACTTATATATGCATATATATGTGTATCTATTTGATTGATAGAACCCTGTAGAATTTTTATAATTTTTAGATCAGGAGACCATTGATTGCTTTAGATAGGTTGAAAAATTCAATGAAAAGGTACCCATGGACTGATATGGGATATTTTTAACCACACTTGTTTACGTGAAGGACTGATCCCAAAGGATAATATATTTATATATATTTATATAATATCAACTGCTTAAATCTAAACCTCAAAATCCTAAACTAGAAAATCTTAAACTCGAATCCATTCTCCAATTCGTTGAATAGCGAGGATGATTTTTCAGCAGTGTGAGTTTGACGAAATTTCGTTGAGGGCTTCCAAAACTTCTAAAACTTCCAAAACTTCCAAAACTTCTAAAACTTCCAAAACTTCCAAAAATTCCAAAACTTCCAAAACTTCCAAAACTTCCAAAACTTCCAAAACTTCTAAGTGCACCGAAATTGCAATCTTTCTGGGAATTGATGTTCTGGGAATTGATGTTCTGGGAATTGAAGTTCTGGGAATTAATGTTCTGGGAATTGAAGTTCTGGGAATTAATGTTCTGGGAATTGATGTTTTGGGAATTGATGTTCTGGGAATTGATGTTCTGGGAATTAATGTTCTGGGAATTGATGTTCTGGGAATTGATATTCCGGGAATTGATGTCCCGAGAATTGATGTTCTGGGAATTGATGTTTTAGAAATTGAAGTTCTGGTAATTGATGTTCTCGGAATTGATGTTCTGGGAATTGAAGTTCTGGGAATTGATGCTCTGGGTATTGATGTTCTGGGCATTGATGTTCTGGGAATTGATGTTCTGGGAATTGATGTACCGGGAATTGATGTTCTGGGCATTGATGTTTTGGGAATTGATATTTTGGGAATTGATGTTCTGGTTATTGATGTTTTGGGAATTGATGTTTTGGGAATTGATATTTTGGGAATTGATGTTCTGGAAATTGATGTTTTGGGAATTGATGTTCTGGGAATTGATGTTCTGGGAATTAATGTTCTGGGAATTGATGTTCTGGGAATTGATATCCCGGGAATTGATGTCCCGAGAATTGATGTTCTGGGAATTGATGTTTTAGAAATTGAAGTTCTGGTAATTGATGTTCTCGGAATTGATGTTCTGGGAATTGAAGTTCTGGGAATTGATGCTCTGGGAATTGATGTTCTGGGCATTGATGTTCTGGGAATTGATGTTCTGGGAATTGATGTACCGGGAATTGATGTTCTGGGCATTGATGTTTTGGGAATTGATATTTTGGGAATTGATGTTCTGGTTATTGATGTTTTGGGAATTGATGCTTTGGGAATTGATGTTCTGGAAATTGATGTTCTGGGAATTGATGTTCTGGGAATTGATGTTCCGGGAATTGATGTTCTGGGAATTGATGTCCCGGGATTTGATGTTCTGGGAATTGATGTTCCGGGAATTGATGTCCCGGAAATTGATGTTCTGGGAATTGATGTTCTGGGAATTGATATTCCGGGAATTGATGTCCCGAGAATTGATGTTCTGGGAATTGATGTTTTAGAAATTGAAGTTCTGGTAATTGATGTTCTCGGAATTGATGTTCTGGGAACTGATGTTCTGGGAATTGATGTTCTGGGAATTGATGTTGTTTGAAATGATGCTCTGGGAATTGATGTTTTGGGAATTGATGTTCTGGGAATTGATGTTCTGGGAATTGATGTTCTGGGAACTGATGTCCTGGGAATTGATTTTTTGGGAATTGATGTTTTGATAATTGATGTTGTTTGAAATGATGTTCTGGGAATTGATGTTCTGGAAATTGGTGTTGTGGGAATTGATGTTCTGGGAACTGATGTTCTGGGAATTAATGTTGTGGGAATTGATGTTCTGGGAATTGATGTTCTGGGAATTGATGTTGTGGGAACTGATGTCCTGGGAATTGATTTTTTGGGAATCGATGTTCTGGGAATTGATGTTGTGGGAATTGATGTTCTGGGAATTGATATTTTTGGAATTGATGTTCTTGGAATTGATGTTTCGGGAATTGATGTTCTGTGAACTGGAAAATTTAATTTGCTTTGGGATGACGCGCCTTTAGGAAAAAATACTACTGCTTAGGTTTATGGATGCGTGAAATAATTGAATTAGCGAAATGAAATGTGAGTGTTTTCACTGGAGTACATATTCATCGTAGAAACGTTGCGGTGTAGAAGATGAGTAGCGCGGGGAAAAAGGATGCGCTCAATGCAGCAGCCCAAATACTTTCAATTCTTTCATCAGTTGTTGTTGCCCAAATGGAGTTTAAACATTTTGATGAATTTATAAATAAATAAATAAATCAAATAAATAAACACACCTTCAATTACTGTACCTATAGACTATTGATATTTTCATCGACACCATACATAAAAACTCTTCAGATGGATGTTAATATGGATTCTGTAGATATTATATATATAGAATGAAAAGAAGTACCAGAATTTTTTTTTCCTTTTTATTCTACGAATAAGATTCTCGAAGAATCGCCCTATTGGAAATATTATATATATATATATTATATATGAAGTGACTTTAGATTTCGTATACATTCATACGCAATCCGTGTATTAAAATTTCAGTGCAGTTGTTCAAACACATATCGTGAACATAAATTTAATCACAGACCAATTTCAACTCATTGACCGCGATGGGTTAAACCGAAGTTCAACATTCAACTCCAACACAAAGTCAACTGTAGCGCGCAATGTTGAAAATAGCAAACATGAACTGGATCGGGCCTTCATTTAGCTTTGATTGAGTATTTATGGAAATTGTGTTTGTGACTACTGGTCGGTCTGCAGCGTTGTGAAAATCCCGCCGTGTACCACCGGTGGGTCACGTCGAGGTTGTATCGTGCCTTCATTTAGCTTCGATTGAGTATTTATGGAAATTATGTTTGTGACTACTGGTCGGTCTGCAGCGTTGTAAAAATCCCTCCGTGTCCCACCGGTGGGTCACGTCGAGGTTGTATCGTGCTTTCATTTAGCTTTGATTGAGTATTTATGGAAATTGTGTTTGTGACTACTGGTCGGTCTGCAGCGTTGTAAAAATCCCTCCGTGTCCCACCGGTGGGTCACGTCGAGGTTGTATCGTGCCTTCATTTATCTTTGATTGAGTATTTATGGAAATTGTGTTTGTGACTACTGGTCGGTCTGCAGCGTTGTAAAAATCCCTCTGTGACTGCCTCAACAATTTCTATCGACGAGGGGAAGGTTCAGAAAAGTCCACGGATGATGCAAAACTTGTCTTAAGCAGCCATTTATTGCACATAAATTTTCATTTCCTTCTCTGGAGTCTACACACTACTTCAACACAACTGGCGGCCTCTACTCAGCTCGCAGAGTTTAAATACCTAATGTACCGGAAGAGAGCGTTTCCGGAAAACGAGTCAACGTGCGGACTGGTTCCCTCAATATTCGAAGGCACAAATTTTCTACCGCTGTTTGAAAATAGAAATTTCCTAAATTGCTGCGAAGGCAGCACACTCCTCTCTCTCAACAGTGCTAGGTAAGATTACTACAATATCTTTAATCGATCGCTCACAACTTTTGGTACCTCCGGAATTGTCCGTCCGCCGCAGCGTCGCCCCACGCACGCGTCCGTCCGATCCCGAGCGATGCACCGACTCTACCCGAGCCAGGGGCCACTGACATCTTGGAGACTGCGAGTCTCGTACCAGTACGATGTCCCCCTGGGACAAGGGACGCCTTGGTGTCGTCCATTTTCTGCGACGACTGATTTCTTGAAGGTAGAATTGTCTCCATAGTTGCCAGAATTGGTCCGCCAACAGCTGCACTCGCCGCCATCTTCGTGGACCATAAGCGAGGAGGTCGCGATCTGTGAACGAGTCTGACGACTGTATGCGAGAGGCGTCCCTCATGGTTAGCAAAGTGGAGGGACTGATAGGGAACACATCATTGGGGTCTTCGGAAGGGGCGTACAGGGGCGTAGAATTTACAATGGCCGCGGCTTCTATCAGGAGGGTGTGCATATCATCACGGTTGAGTGTCACCTTTCCTGACCTCCCCAAGGTCAGGTCGAGTACCTTTCTGATCGCTCCAATTTTTCTCTCCCACACACCTCCATGATGACTCGCTCCAAGGAGATTAAATTTCCACTCGCATCCCCTAGTCTCCATGTCCTTTGATACTTTGTTCAAATCGCAAGATTGAGACACCGCACCTGTAAAGTTGGTGCCTCGATCGCTTCTTATCAGCTGGGGGGTGCCTCGTACAGAGATGAATCTACGCAATGCGTTCATAAAGGAAGGAGTATCCATCCCACAGAGAGGTTCAACGTGAACTGCCCTGGACACAAGGCAGGTCACCAGTAGGCCATACATTTTCTTCGTGGCCTTTGTGATTCGGGTGCTCTGTCCGTCATGTACAGTGAACGGCCCGAAGACATCTAAGCCCACCCGGGTGAAAGGTGGGGTGGGGATGAGACGATCTTCCGGGAGGTCGGCCATCATCTGTTGCTCAAAGGGAGCTCTCAGCCTCCTACAAATCACACAGCTCCTCAGGAGTCGTTCTATTTGCTTTCTACCTTGCGGGATGAAGAAGCCCAGAGATCGCACCTTCCCAAGGGTGAGGAGACGGCCCTGGTGAGCCACCAGCTGGTGTGCCCGTCTTATAATTATCTGAGTGAAGGGATGGTTCCTGGGTAGGATCAAAGGGTGTTTTTGATCCACTGGTAAGTCACTGTGCTTTAGGCGGCCTCCTACACGGATCAGACCCTCTTCATCCACAAAGGGGGCCAGTGGTGTCAGTTGATGTCCTTCCGGTAGCTGCATTGGACCTGGTTTCCCCGTCTTGGGTAGTATTTCGCTGTAAGATTCTTGTTGGACGGCCCTAACGAGGTACATTTCAGCTTCCTGGTCGTTCTGAAGTATACGTAGTGTCGGTTCCGAAGAAGTGTTGAGGTTAGATCTCGCTCGCATCAGCCACTTATGTGCCAGGTTGTGCACGGTGCGGGTAACCCCGAGAAGCCTGGTCCACCTACTCAGTCGGTCCATCACCGTACGAAATGGAGGTGGCGAACCGGTCAAGGTCGTGAAGGCTTTGGTCTCCGGCAACGATTCTGTTAGTTGCGCTTCCTCAAAAGGGGGCTGAGCGTCGACGACGCAATCTTCTAATATCCAGGCAGGGCCGGTGAACCAATGGCTGTGTACGAGCTGCTCTACATCCGTGGGACGAGTAGCCATGTCTGCGGGGTTCTCTTTCGTGTCTACGAAGTACCACTGAGTCGGAGAGCAATGCTTATTAATCAACTCTATTCTCCGGGTCACATATCTGGTGAAGCGTTTATCCTCATTTTTCAGGTATCCAAGAACAATTTGACTGTCCGTGTAGTATCTGACTTCTTGCACATTCACCTTGAGGTCGTTGAGGGTCTCTCTTGCTGCCAGTACTACTTCGACTGCGGCGCACAGTTCCAACCGTGGTATGGTGGTAGCTGCCCTAGGTGCCACCCTCGAACTGGCGTTGATCAAGGTGGAATGTTTCTGCTCTCGGGTACTGGTCAGCCGCAAATAAATCGCATAGCCAATGGCCTCCTGAGAGGCGTCACAAAAAACGTGAAGCGAGTGCCGTGAAACCTCCCCAAAGTCGCGCGGCTTCACGCACCGACTGAGGCGTATTTCCTTTGATCTTCTCAGTCCGTCTTTCCACGATTCCCAATGCTCTTCCAGTTTCTTAGGTAGAGGTTCGTCCCACAGAGTGGAGCTTTGGTTAGTTTCGGCAGTGCTATCAGACAGCGCCTTTCTTTGTAGAAGTCTGCCACCCAAAATAAGAGGCGCAGCTAGTCCAAGGGGGTCAAAGAAGGAGTTCACAGTAGACAGCACACCCCTCCTAGTGAAGGGTCTGTCCGGGATATTGACCTTGAATATTAACAGATCTTCGGAGACGTTCCAATGGATCCCCAATGTTCGTTGGATAACGGATCCGTCCCAAGTGACAGTCTTTGGTGCGGCTAGTTCCTCGTCTGGCAGACCCACCGTTACCCGAGTGTCAGACGTGGCAACTTTGTGAATGTTCAACCCATACTTGTGCAACAGAGACCGCACCTCGCCAAGCAGCTCCCTGGCCTCGTCTGGGGAGTCCAAACTAGCAGACCCATCATCAACGTACGTCGCATGACGGAGAAAGTCAGTGGCCCGGCTCGGGCGTCCGGATGCATCGCCCAGGTCGGCGATATGGCGAAGGGCGAACGCAGCGACGGCCGGAGAGCTCCGCAACCCGAAGACATGGACCTTAGCTCTGTAGGGGACAATCTCGTTAGTAACCCGATTATCTTTGAACCAAAAGAAACGCAGATAGTCCCTGTCTTCAATCTTGACTCGAAAATTGTGGAACATATTTTTTATATCAATTGTAAAGGCTACCTGGTGGAGTCGGAATCTCTGCAATATTCCCCGAAGGCTGTTGTTCAAATCGGGGCCCGTCAACAACTCATCATTGAGGCAGTGTCCCTTGTGCTTTGCTGAACCATCGAACACCAACCTAACTTTCCCTTCTTGGGCTTGCCTTACCGGGAAGATAGGCAAGTACCATCCCACGCCTTTCTCAGGAAGTTCCCCTGCGACTACTTCCTCAACGTGATCATTGTCAATGTACGATTGCATTTTCTCGAGACTTAGTGTAGCACTTGAGGGATCTCGACGCAGTTTTCCCAACGTCGTGTTCGTTCTTCCCAATACAGACACGTAATTATTACACAAATTTGGTGGATCTCTAGTAAAGGGTAAGGGCGCAACAATCCTATCGTCTTTCACCTCGATACCAGCTCTCAAAATACTTACAAATTTATTGTCTAACACACTCAGACCCTGGAGCTCGTCGTCGACTCGCTCCTCAAAGACGTCGAGCGTCTGCCTCCCAGGGTTGGGCCCACGTATCTTGATCGAGAAGTGATGATCCTCGTGGTTCACGAATGACGTCCGCAGGGCAGTGGTCTGCTGGGTTCTCGCTCCTCCGTTCAATGGTCCCACCAGTGCCCAGCCCAGGGCGGTCTTGCAGGCAAGAGGACCTCGTACTCCATAGTGTCTAGATGCCATGAGCGACACGGCATCTCTTCCGATGAGTATCAGTGACCGAGCCAAACGATCATGCTCATTGAAGTGCTTGACCAGGTGCGCAACGTGGCTGAGCTTCTTCACAACGTCGGGAGTGGCTACTTCGTCAGTCGTGTCCGGGATATTTTCGTTGGTCCATGTTGTGGGTAGCTGATGCCATCGGTTCTCACCCACACCCCTTATCTTGAGCCCGGTGATGGCGTGTCCTTCCACCTCAGACGACAGACCACTCAGTGTTCTGAGGGCGTACTTCCAGGGAGTGGCCTTAAGATCGAGCTGTTCTATCAGAGAAGGGTCCGCAAAGCATCTTGAGCTTTGCTCGTCAATGATGGCGTAACAACGCACTTTTCTCTGGGTGGACGTCGAGGTGACATTTACTAACAGCGTCTTGGAAAATTCCCTGGACTCGAGACCGAGGCATCCCGTTCTGGTGCAGGTGGCGACCTCACCAGGGGTCACCGGTTTAGTGCTTGCCCGGTGCATGACCGTCAAGTGTGAGCCTTGACAGTGAGAACACTTCACTTGTTTGTCGCAGTTCCTGATGTAATGGGGACCAAGGCATCGGAAGCATACCTTCGCCTCGGTGATGAGCTTCTTCTTCTGGTCGATGGGTAGTCTTCCAAAGGACCGGCACTCCCAGGTTCCATGGGCGTCGACCTTGTGGAAAATACATTTGTTGATTCTATGGTCCGTTTCCGGAGGTTTTTTGTTGTGAGGTCCTTGCGCCTCATATCTTGACTCAGGTTTGTTGTAGGCCACCATGGACTGATCACCTTCACTAGACTCTTTCTTGGTATTCTGGTCAGCGCTTGTGTGCAGGACCCGAACGGGCTTGGGTCTTCCGCCTGACAGTGCTGGGTTGAAAAATGGATCCCTCATCGCTCTTTCTTCGTCTCTTAGGAACTGGTTGAAGAAGGAGAACGTTGGGCGCTGCCCACTCTTGGCTCGTAGGTCAGATGCTTTCCTATGCCATCTGCGTTGCAGATCTGGCGGGAGTTTGAGTGCCAAGAGCCTCATGCCTCTGGTAGTGCAAAACTCCTCCAGCTCGTCCGATCTTGCTGCGTTGGTAAGTGCGGTACTCGTAGAATCTAAGAAATCCTGGAGAGCGGTAAGATCCCCAGGAGGGATGTTTGGGAAGTTCCGAAGTTGGTCTGCCGTGTGTTCTGCTAGCAACCAGTCCGAACCATAACGCTCACGAAGGGTGTTCCATACCACCTGCAACACTGCCTCTGCATTGTTTCCGATGACTGACCTCATAGTTCTCTGAACGTACTCCTTGGGTTTACCCGCGGTATTGGCCGCCAAAACTTGTAGCTCTTCGATGGGGCCCAAAGCTAGTCCCTGCAGTCGATTCTTCAGATCAGATTCCCAGCAATGGTACAATCCGATGTCTCCTTTGAAGGGGTTGGCAGGGGTCTTCAACAGCTCGGCCCGGATAAGGTGAACAGAAGCTGCATCTAGAGTGCTTCCCTGCCTAGGAGCTCTCAGTCGATGGTTTGCCTCTACTCTAGGCTCTAGAATCGACCTGCGAGAGCTCACGGAAGCGTGTTCCATCAGCCCTGCCAGATCATCTAGGTTGCTTTCCTGCTCTTGATATTCTTCATCCTCTCCTTCTGAGATAGTAGAAACCTCAGAGGCTACCGACAGTGGTGTGGAAAAAGGTCCAACTTTTTCTCTTCTTACGGAGGTAAGTTTACTCATTCTCTCACTACGCAGAGAAGACAGGTCTTTGGGATCAAGGTTGGAAACCATGTCCCCTCCAAGCCTCTCCATCTGTTTGTTGAGCGTCGCGATGCGACCAAAGCAGTCTTCCAGCATCACACGTCTCTTCAAAAATTGCTCATGGTACCGCTGCTTATGTCCTGCTCGTTCCAAGGAACCTTCAAAGGCTCTGCTTGAAGTGATGAACTGATCGCGCTTGACCTTAAGTTCAGCTATGAAGGATAAGATGGCCGACGTCTCATCCTCTCCTGGACTCTCCCTGGACAGGGCTTCATAAAGATCGTCATAGGTCTTTACGGCTTCAACTTCAGCTAGTTTAAAGGTTTTCTTTGAGCTTCTTTTGGCCATTTGAGACATTGCAGAGATGTTGTTGAAAATTTATTGTGACTGCCTCAACAATTTCTATCGACGAGGGGAAGGTTCAGAAAAGTCCACGGATGATGCAAAACTTGTCTTAAGCAGCCATTTATTGCACATAAATTTTCATTTCCTTCTCTGGAGTCTACACACTACTTCAACACAACTGGCGGCCTCTACTCAGCTCGCAGAGTTTAAATACCTAATGTACCGGAAGAGAGCGTTTCCGGAAAACGAGTCAACGTGCGGACTGGTTCCCTCAATATTCGAAGGCACAAATTTTCTACCGCTGTTTGAAAATAGAAATTTCCTAAATTGCTGCGAAGGCAGCACACCCTCCGTGTCCCACCGGTGGGTCACGTCGAGGTTGTATCGTGCTTTCATTTAGCTTTGATTGAGTATTCACGGAAATTGTTGAGCTCGTGACTACTGGTCGGCCAGCAGCATTGTGGAAACTCACTCCGTGTACCACCGGTGGGTCACGTCGAGGTTGTATCGTGCCTTCATTTATCTTTGATTGAGTATTTATGGAAATTGTGTTTGTGACTACTGGTCGGTCTGCAGCGTTGTAAAAATCCCTCCGTGTCCCACCGGTGGGTCACGTCGAGGTTGTATCGTGCTTTCATTTAGCTTTGATTGAGTATTCATGGAAATTGAGCTCGTGACTACTGGTCGGCCAGCAGCATTGTGGAAACTCTCTCCGTGTACCACCGGTGGGTCACGTTTAGGCGTAAACACGCATCCCGCGTATTGGGCCGCATGTGTCACACTCGGTGAATAGCCCATTCACTTACAGTGATAAATGAAAGACATTTCATGTATTACGACCCCATTAAAAAATAACTGCCATCATACGAGGCGAAATGTTATCGCGCAATTGCATTTACATATTTATTAGGAAGAATAAAAATGTATTCGAGCAGTAAAGTCGATTTCCCAGTTCTGCTACTTGCAACCTAACCGACAGTAACTGACGGTTAACGACCGTTAACGACCGTTAACGCCCGCGACAAACGTGGGAACGCGTTAACGCATTTCTTGCGGTACGACCCATCGATGAATCGTTTGAAAAATTTCAACGATCTTCAACAATTGATGGTATTTATTGGATCCCAGATAATTTTAAGTATTTATAGAATTTCCGACACCAAATAACATTAAGGTTTAGTTCAATATTGAACTTCAGTTTAGCCCATAGCAGTCAACGCGTTAAGACATTTCCTGCGAAGTGACCCACCGGTGGTCGCTTGAGCGATTTTCATAGTGCTGATGACCCACCTGCAGTCACTAACTCATTTCTTTTTAATACTAAATGAAAGCTAAATGATAGCCCGATCCAGTTAATGTTCGCTATTTTTAAAGTTGATTACCCCAATTGACTTCAAATTTGAATTGAATATTGAACTTCAGTTTAGTCCATCGCATTTAACGAGTTAAACTAATAACCTAATCTAATCTTTGTTTTGACGCAGATCAACAACAACATGGGAGTGGACTTCAAGGACAAACGTGTGTTGGTGACCGGAGGCGGGTCCGGTTTGGGCAGAGCCACATGTCTCCACCTCGCCAAACTCGGCGCCACAGTTTTTGCTCTCAGCCACATCCAGGCCGACCTCGACTCACTGAAAGCCGAGAATCCCGACATTGAGATCATCTGCCTAGACCTCACCGACTACAGCAAATCTAGGGATGTTGTCCAGAAAATTACCCCGATTTCGTACCTCGTGAACTGCGCAGGAATTTTAACTCTATCCGATGTCATCGATACCACGATGGAAGAGTTCGACAGCGCGTTTGGAGTCAACGTGAAGGCGATGTTGAATGTGTCTCAGGTGGTAGCGAAGGACTTGATTCAACGGAAGGAAAAGGGGAGCATCGTCAACATCTCTTCAATTGGGGCCGACCGCGTTTTTCCGAAAGTTGCTACTTACACTGCTACAAAAAACGCTGTTAATGGGTACACCAAAGTTATGGCTGTGGAATGGGCTGCCTACGGGATAAGAGTGAACGCCGTTAGTCCTTCTTACATGAAAACACCGATGGTTCTCAAGTATGATCCCGATGGCGACTCTTCTGTGCCAGCCGTTATAGTTAGGACTCCTGGGCAGAGGACAACTGAAGTTGACCACGCTGTCAACGCCATCATTTTTCTTTTGAGTGACGAAAGTGATATGATCGCTGGACATATCCTCCCAGTAGATGGGGGCTATCTGTGCACCTGATAATTCAACCCAGAAACTACAGTTTAAAATTTATCACACAGAAGGTACAGACAACAAAACTAAGTTCAATATTCAATACAAATACAATACAGAAAACAAAACTAAAATTAGTATTCAACACAAAAGACAATACAGAAAACCAAATTAAATTTAATATTCAATACAATACAATGCAAAAACCCAAATTAAATTTGATATTCAATACAAATACAGTGCAGAAAACCAAATTAAATCTAATATTCAATACAATACAATGCAAATACCCAAATTAAATTTAATATTCAATACAAATACAATGCAAATACCAAAATTAAATTTAATATTCAATACAAATACAATGCAGAAAAAAAAACAAAGTTCAATATTCAATACAAATACAATACAGAAAGCAATTTGAAGTTTGATTGAGCGTTGATGGTTCAGAGGTATCATTCAAAGTGATCACCTTTGGACTATTCATAGGAAATTACACTCTTGATATGAAAAGAAGAACAAATCAAAACAAAAACTTATTTATTGACAACTGTTTCGGTATTTACAGATTCCATCATCAGCGTTGAAGAAAAGTAAATGTATTAGTTGTAGTAAGGACACTTTCTGAATTATATGTATCCAATAATTAAGCATTTATACAGCAAATGTATCTGTACTAATGAAACTTTCTTAATTATATGTATCCTATAATTAAGTATTTATACAGCAAATGTATATGTAGTACTGACACTTTCTTAATTATGTGTATCCTATAATTAAGTATTTATACAGCAAATGTATATGTAGTACTGACACTTTCTTAATTATGTGTATCCTATAATTAAGTATTTATACAGCAAATGTATATGTAGTACTGACACGTTCTTAATTATGTGTATCCTATAATTAAGCATTTATACAGCAAATGTATCTGTACTAATGAAACTTTCTTAATTATATGGATCCTATAATTAAGCATTTATACAGCAAATGTATCTGTACTAATGAAACTTTCTTAATTATATGTATCCTATAATTAAGTATTTATACAGCAAATGTATATGTAGTACTGACACTTTCTTAATTATTTGTATCCTATAATTAAGCATTTATACAGCAAATGTATCTGTACTAATGAAACTTTCTTAATTATGTGTATCCTATAATTAAGTATTTATACAGCAAATGTATCTGTACTAATGAAACTTTCTTAATTATGTGTATCCTATAATTAAGTATTTATACAGCAAATGTACATGCAGTACTGACACTTTCTTAATTATGTGTATCCTATAATTAAGAATTTATACAGCAAATGTATCTGTACTAATGAAACTTTCTTAATTATATGTATCCTATAATTAAGTATTTATACAGCAAATGTATATGTAGTACTGACACTTTCTTAATTATGTGTATCCTATAATTAAGTATTTATACAGCAAATGTACATGCCGTACTGACACTTTCTTAATTATGTGTATCATATAATTAAGTATTTATACAGCAAATGTACATGCAGTACTGACACTTTCTTAATTATGTGTATTATACAATTAAGCATTTATATAGCAAATGCATTTGTATTATATAGCAAATGTTTTTGTAGTAAGGACACTCTTAATTCTCAACTATATGACGTCTCTAATGAACACGACGGAAATCTATTTTTGGTTTTAAATTTTTCCTTTAATCTATCAAACCTCGGGTAGAGAATCTGATAATTTTGTGAATTTTAAGAAGCTGTTAGTTATAGTAATGAATGTTGCATAGTTATATAAAGATGATATGTTTTGCTATACCATGAAGACAGTGTTATATTGAATATGAATATAGTGATGAATGTGTTACACAATATTGGATGTTATACAGTTTTAGTGATGAATATGAAATAAAGCGATAAATTATATGCAGTTAGAGTGAAGAATAAGTTGTTCCGTGATGAATATTATAAAGTAACATCTGACGGGCCCTATCTTTGAGTGGTCAGAGGTCCTCCCTCTGTAGTAGTCACGAGAATAAACTCAAAGGATCTTTTTATTCCAATCAATCATGTCCGATACACATCATCTTGTACATTGGTGATTCAAACGCCCTATAACCAGCCCCAGGACGCCATGACGGTTGGTATATCAAATGCCTCATAACTAACACCAGGACGCCATGACGGTTGGTATATCAAATGCCTCATAACTAACACCAGGACGCCATGACGGTTGGTATATCAAATGCCTCATAACTAACACCAGGACGCCATGACTGTTGGTATATCAAATGCCTCATAACTAACACCAGGACGCCATGACGGTTGGTATATCAAATGCCTCATAACTAACACCAGGACGCCGTGACGGTTGGTATATCAAATGCCTCATAACTAACACCAGGACGCCATGACGGTTGGTATAACAAATGCCTCCTAAATAACACCAGGACGCCATGACGGTTGGTATATCAAATGCCTCCTAACTAACACCAGGACGCCATGACGGTTGGTATATCAAATGCCTCCTAACTAACACCAGGACGCCATGACTGTTGGTATATCAAATGCCTCATAACTAACACCAGGACGCTATGACGGTTGGTATATCAAATGCCTCATAACTAACACCAGGACGCCATGACGGTTGGTATATCAAATGCCTCATAACTAACACCAGGACGCCATGACGGTTGGTATATCAAATGCCTCATAACTAACACCAGGACGCCATGACGGTTGGTATATCAAATGCCTCATAACTAACACCAGGACGCCATGGCGGTTGGTATATCAAATGCCTCATATCTAACACCAGGACACCATGACGGTTGGTATATCAAATGCCTCATAACTAATACCAGGACGCTATGACGGTTGGTATACCAAATGCCTCATAACTAACACCAGGACGCCATGACGGTTGGTATATCAAATGCTTGATAACTAACACCAGGACGCCATGACGGTTACCCCCGGTCAAGCCGGTACCCATTTCCGTCTCCTGGGTAGGGTGAGGAATTGTGGCTGAGTTCTCGCTTTTCCCAACAAGGAGAAATCATTGCGCAGCGCCGGGGGATTCTACTCTTACTCACTCGGCCACGGTGACTCTGTGAATGGATCAAGAAATTTCACTGAAGCACAAACAGTGGGAGGGAGGAATCAAGTGTTTGTTCATAAAATTGAAAAAAAATGTCTAAAAACTAAAGCTGAACTAAAACTCAAAATATGTGGATAAAAATGCAGTGGAACAGAACATACAGGAATAATGAAAAAAAATAACGAATGAAATATTCAAAGCATGTTTATTTAAACGTATGGAAATAGAACGTAAAAAACAGTAAAAAATATCACTATTGCAGAGAGTAGATATATTTTGAAAATGTAAGGGTGGTAAATTATTTATTCAGAACAGGTTCGTGATTATATATACAGAGCGGAACTATAGAAAGAAATAATCATGATATAAGAGAAAAGCTTTTAAACTCGGCTGAAAACTGGTTATGAAAATCATGTAGGTCATCATGATTTTAAAAAAACTTTGAAATGAAAGAAAAATCAAGAAAACAATTTCCTCAACGCGTTCATCAACTCAAATTTAAAGTCAGTTGTAGTGAGCATTTTTAAAAATAGGAAACATGAACTGGATCGTGATTTTATTTAGCTTTGATTAAATATTTATGAAAATTGTATTTGTGACTACTGGTCGATCAGTTAGGGTTACGAAAATCCCCTCCCTGGCCATTGGTGGGTCAGGTAGAGGTTAACAATTTAAGTAATTTATTTTCTAATTCATTCACGTTGAAGGATGTTGTGTCGTTTCTTCTCAACACAACATGAGGTTTATTTATCTGTAGCTGCAACTACAGTTTCCGTAGCCTTATACTACCAAGGCAGGAGAAATGATACGCACAGCAACGTTCTTATTATTATGCAGCTTTCCGTCGATCACAGCTTGCCCTTAAATCTAGCGGGCAAAATGGACTTTCTGGCATTCTGACAGCCGAAGCAGTGCCCGATAAAGACATCCGGCGGCGCTTCCAATGCGAGGCCTATTTTGAGGTATAACAAAGGATTAATAGATAGACAAACCATAGGAGGGAGACAATAGACGTATAAGAGGTTAATTATGTTTTTGAGTGGAGTCAGAAGACTGACTGCGGAAAATTGATGAAAAACAGTTTATTTCTGACAAAGACACAGAAAAACATTATTGTTTTTGCAAATATATTTTCGTGCAGATATTGCACTACACACTGAAGAAGTAGTTACGAGTTCTTTTCGCTCATCACTCTACATCAGGGCTTCTCCACCGGGGGTACATTTACCAAACTCCTTATGTGAAAATGTACAATATATATTTACATGCAACCGTATTAGTATATAGTTAATAATCATTTCGTGTATTTTTATAGTTCGTTAAACCTTTAACTGTGCTTGGGGTACATGAAGATACCCCATCAAGCTAGGGGGGTACACGACAATGGAAAGGTTAAGGAGCCCTTCTCTTCATTAATAAGTCTTCGATGGAAAGTTTATGTAACGTCCTAGTATACCTGTACTAGTGTGTATTATGTATTATGTATAAGTATTTATTAGTGTATTTTGCTAGTGCGTATTATGTACAAACGCACAGCAGTTGATTGCTGTCACAGTTGCTGTAAAATTGCTGAGTCAGCCATTTGCATTTTTACTTTAACAGCCACATTTTTCAAATTAACTATCAAATTGTTGAGTTACCTGACATCTTACTTCCTTATTACGTTGGCAAGTATTTATGTAAGAAATACCGTAAAATCGGGGTGTTCCTTGTTTTATTGGCAAGCATTGATGTGAGATGTACCATATATTGGTGGTGTTCCTTGTTTTATTGGCAAGCATTGATGTGAGATGTACCATATATTGGTGGTGTTCCTTTTTTTATTGGCAAGCATTCAAGTAAGAAATGCCATAAAGTCGGGGTGTTCCTTGTTTTATTGGCAAGCGTTTATGTTAGATATACCATATATTGGTGGTGTTCCTTGTTTTATTGTCAAGCATTCATGTTAGATATAACATATATTGGTGGTGTTCCTTGTTTTATTGGCAAGCATTTATGTAAGAAATACCATATATTGGTGGTGTTCCTTGTTTTATTGGCAAGCATTCAAGTAAGAAATACCATAAAGTCGTGGAGTTCCTTGTTTTATTGGCAAGCATTCATGTTAGATATACCATACGTTTGTGGTGTGGTTTCAAGCATGTTTTTTGAGGCAGTCAACTTTTTTATTGCTATGTTCGTCTGAAAACATACTTTTGAATATTTGTCATTTCGGCTCTTTAGTTCTGAATATAAATTATCTGCTAACGTTGTCATCATTATTTCCTGACGACACAAAAGGCAAAGCAATTATTTATTTACGATGTAAAACTTGAAATAACTCACCATGGGTTACATTTTTATGTTTTTTCGGTCTTTTGTACAAGCATCGGCATGGGCTGTCTTGGCACCCATACATGTGTGCCAACATTTAATTAATTAACTAGCATTTAATTGACCTTCATAACAAGACATTTCAAGAAGACATGTAATTTCATCTGATATATTAACTTTGCAGGACACCAGAGTTTTTATTTCTAGTTTATATAAAATATTCTTGTGAGCCTTGCAGCAATTGGAAGTTTCTTATTCTCGTGAGTATATTGTGACGACGGTTCATGGATCCAACCTCCCTTAAATGATTTAGTAGGGTTGTACAAGGTGTCCTTTTCATATTTCTAACTCCGGTGGACTCTTTTATGCCAGTATATTTATTATAGGAAATTTCATAAATTTGGATTGTAGTAATATACTTATGCCAGTATAATTATAATAGGAAATATCATAAATTTGGATTGTAGTAATATACCTATGCCAGTATAATTATAATAGGAAATATCATAAATTTGGATTGTAGTAATATACTTATGCCAGTATAATTATGATAGGAAATTTCATAAATTTGGATTGTAGTAATATACTTTATTTCCTACGAGCTCGTTCATTGGCATACTAGTTGGTACGTAGGTGTGTAGAGATAGTTCAACCTCAAAGTCATGGGCGCAAAATTAATTAAATGCATTAATTTTCTACATCAATTTCTGATATGGCAAGTTCCTAAGCTTGTATGTCAACGTAAGTCTTTCCTTTAAATATCACAACATGATAATCAAGTCAATAACTTGAGAATGTTCGCTGGCAGAGTCCATTCAGGTATGACACACTGAATAACGATCACAGATTTCCAGCAGAGGCAGTCATTGAACGCATTTAATAACAAAACAACACCTAGTCAATTGAATACCCATTGAAAAAGGAAACCTTTTCGTGTCTAAAGGAGTGAAATTGTATTAAAACAAAAATATCTCTGAGCCTTTATAACATTATTGAGTCGCTAAAGTTTGTCGGTGAAATGCTTCAAGTTTTTCAAGTCTGTAGTTTTGAAAAGTTGTAATATTCATCAAATTAAATGTGAAAGAAAACTTCATTTTACTTGGCACCAACTTTACAAAACATATTGACGCGGACATTGTTCAATGTTTTGACATGTACAGGAAGCTGCTCTTCATTTCTCCTTGTACGCTCTTGTTGACACCGAGGCCGAGTAGTAAGAGCGCGCTCCTCACGAGAAGGGTCGCGGGTTCGAATCCCGGCATAGCCACCTTGTGATTTCTCACCGTCGGGAAAAGGGAGAACTCAGCCAGAATTCCCTACTCTACCCAGGTATCAGAAATGGGTACCGGCTTGACCGGGGATAACCGTCATGGCGTCCTGGTGTTAGTTATGAGGCATTTGATATACCAACCGTCATGGCGTCCTGGTGTTAGTTATGAGGCATTTGATATACCAACCGTCATGGCGTCCTGGTAGTTATGAGGCATTTGATACACCAAACTACAAGATGTGTGTCAGGCTTGATTGTAATAAAACACCCTTTCTTCTCCTCAGTACATCAAATGAGGTAGGAATGAAACACCGTCTGTGAGAGTAGTTTTATTAAGTGCATATTTCTCAATTTCATTGAGGAAACACAACAAAAAAGACAGCTTGACGTCGAAAAACATTTTGACCATAGTATAGAATAATAATTATTTGTTTGTGCATTTGCGTGAACTGTTTTTTTTAATTCATTCCGACCCGTCCAAGTATATATGATATTTTATGTTTAAAATAATCTGACCATTTCATTAAACATATATAACAGTTTAAATATTTCGATCATTTTATCCATTCTATTTTATATTTTAAATACCCTGATCATTTTATGTATTAAATTTTATATGTTAAATATTCTGACCATTTAAATGCTTATATTTTAAATTTTAAATACTCCGACCACTTTTATAAAGAGAATGAATATAACTAAATGAATAGGGTTGCTAAATTTTATATAATAAATATTCTGACCCTTTAAATGCTTATTTTTTAAATTTTAAATACTCCGACACTTCTATAAAGAGAAGAATATAACTAAATGAATAGGGTTGCATCGATTTGGCCTGTTGGGCACCTTACGGCTAAACACACAAGCAAAAACACATCAAACTCCAAAATGAATTAAAAATTCTCTCTGAAATTCGAATTCAAAACAAGAAGCACGTCTAAATGCTCCTATGACTGATCTCCCGCTAGATTATCCCGCCAGACTATCCCGCCAGATTATTCCGCAAGATTATCTCGCTAGATTATCCCGCTAGATTATCCCGCAAGATTATCTCGCTAGATTATCCCGCTAAATTATCCCGCTAGATTATCCCGCTAGATTATCCCGCTAGATTATCCCGCTAGATTATCCCGCTAGATTATCCCGCTAGATTATCCCGCTAGATTATCCCGCTAGATTATCCCGCTAGATTATCCCGCTAGATTATCCCGCTAGATTATCCCGCTAGATTATCCCGCTAGATTATCCCGCTAGATTATCCTGCTAGATTATCTCGATAGATTATCCCGCTAGATTATCCTGCTAGATTATTCCGCTAGATTATCCCGCTAGATTATCCCGATAGATTATCCCGTTAGATTATCCCGCTAGATTATCCCGCTAGATTATCCCGCTAGATTATCCCGCTAGATTATCCCGCTAGATTATCCCGCTAGATTATCCCGCTAGATTATCCTGCTAGATTATCTCGATAGATTATCCCGCTAGATTATCCTGCTAGATTATTCCGCTAGATTATCCCGCTAGATTATCCCGCTAGATTATCCCGATAGATTATCCCGTTAGATTATCCCGCTAGATTATCCCGCTAGATTATCCCGCTAGATTATCCCGCTAGATTATCCCGCTAGATTATCCCGCTAGATTATCCTGCTAGATTATCTCGATAGATTATCCCGCTAGATTATCCTGCTAGATTATTCCGCTAGATTATCCCGCTAGATTATCCCGCTAGATTATCCCGATAGATTATCCCGTTAGATTATCCCGCTAGATTATCCCGCTGGATTATCCCGCTAGATTATCCCGCTAGATTATCCCGCTAGATTATCCCGCTAGATTATCCCGCTAGATTATCTCGATAGATTATCCCGCTAGATTATCCCGCTAGATTATCCCGCTAGATTATCTCGATAGATTATCCCGCTAGATTATCCCGCTAGATTATCCCGCTATATTATCCCGCTAGATTATCCCGATAGATTATCTCGATAGATTATCCCGCTAGATTATCCCGCTAGATTATCCCGCTAGATTATCTCGATAGATTATCCCGCTATGTTATCCCGCTAGATTATCCCGCTATATTATCCCGCTAGATTATCCCGCTAGATTATCCCGCTAGATTATATCGATAGATTATCCCGCTAGATTATCCCGCTAGATTATCCCGCTAGATTATCCCGCTAGATTATCCCGCTAGATTATCTCGATAGATTATCCCGCTAGATTATCCCGCTAGATTATCCCGCTAGATTATCTCGATAGATTATCCCGCTAGGTTATCCCGCTAGATTATCCCGCTATATTATCCCTCTAAATCTGAAGGTAACGGAGAATATCACAGAGTGTCACATTTTTTTTCACTGTGGTAACCCTGGTCTAAGT
The DNA here is from genome assembly GCA_030386875.1 of Morinoia aosen. Classification (NCBI taxonomy): domain Eukaryota; kingdom Metazoa; phylum Arthropoda; class Malacostraca; order Amphipoda; family Talitridae; genus Morinoia; species Morinoia aosen. The sequence continues at coordinate 114,487,343 of CM059576.1, forward strand.
TCGCAGAACCGTATTTTGTTTTTAAATTTCGTTTAAAATTTACAATTTTTTCACGTTGCGGACACTTTGCTTGCCAACAAAAATTTTCTAACAATTGTTTCTGCATCGCAATGAAGTTTATTGTTCTTGAATGAGAATCCCTCTTGTTGAACGCAAGTACGTTCATTGCGTTTTAACGGTTGTTAACGGTTGGTTTGGTTACGTTGTAAGCAGCAGAATAAGGAATCGACTTTACTGCTCAAACACATTTGCTTCCTTCCCAAGAAATATGAAAATGCAGTTGTACGATAACATTTCACCTCTTTCGATAACAGTCATATTTTTTAAATGGTCGTGACACAGATGAAATGTCATTCATTTATACCGGTACGTGAATGAGAAATTAAACCCAATGGTGCACCTGTGGCCCAATTTGCAGGGATTGTGCTAACATAATAAGGACGTAACTTGAAAAAGCCACGGCGGCACTTCGAATTGACACATTATCTCTGTAACTCTTGAAGTTTGTGTGATGGCTTCACAACTTCAGCACTTTATCGACGACCCAAGCGTGTCAAAACATCAGAAAACTTGTCAAAAGTTAAAAGTAGGATGTCAAAACAACAGAAAACTTGTCAAAAGTTAAAAGTAGGATGTCAAAACATCAGAAAACTTGTCAAAAGTTAAAAGTAGGATGTCAAAACATCAGAGAACTTGTCAAAAGTTAAAAGTAGGATGTCAAAACATCAGAAAACTTGTCAAAAGTTAAAAGTAGGATGTCAAAACATCAGAAAACTTGTCAAAAGTTAAAAGTAGGATGTCAAAACATCAGAAAACTTGTCAAAAGTTAAAAGTAGGATGTCAAAACATCAGAAAACTTGTCAAAAGTTAAAAGTAGGATGTCAAAACATCAGAAAACTTGTCAAAAGTTAAAAGTAGGATGTCAAAACATCAGAAAACTTGTCAAAAGTTAAAAGTAGGATGTCAAAACATCAGAAAACTTGTCAAAAGTTAAAAGTAGGATGTCAAAACAACAGAAAACTTGTCAAAAGTTAAAAGTAGGATGTCAAAATATCAGAAAACTTGTCAAAAGTTAAAAGTAGGAAGTCAAAACATCAGAAAACTTGTCAAAAGTTAAAAGTAGGATTTCAAAACATCAGAAAACTTGTCAAAAGTTAAAAGTAGGATGTCAAAACATCATAAAACTTGTCAAAAGTTAAAAGTAGGATGTCAAAACATCAGAAAACTTGTCGAAAGTGAAAAGTAGGATGTCAAAACAACAGAAAACTTGTCAAAAGTTAAAAGTAGGATGTCAAAACATCAGAAAACTTGTCAAAAGTTAAAAGTAGGATGTCAAAACATCAGAAAACTTGTCAAAAGTTAAAAGTAGGATGTCAAAACATCAGAAAACTTGTCAAAAGTTAAAAGTAGGATGTCAAAACATCAGAAAACTTGTCAAAAGTTAAAAGTAGGATGTCAAAACATCAGAAAACTTGTCAAAAGTTAAAAGTAGGATGTCAAAACATCAGAAAACTTGTCAAAAGTTAAAAGTAGGATGTCAAAACATCAGAAAACTTGTCAAAAGTTAAAAGTAGGATTTCAAAACATCAGAAAACTTGTCAAAAGTTAAAAGTAGGATGTCAAAACATCATAAAACTTGTCAAAAGTTAAAAGTAGGATGTCAAAACATCAGAAAACTTGTCGAAAGTGAAAAGTAGGATGTCAAAACAACAGAAAACTTGTCAAAAGTTAAAAGTAGGATGTCAAAACATCAGAAAACTTGTCAAAAGTTAAAAGTAGGATGTCAAAACATCAGAAAACTTGTCAAAAGTTAAAAGTAGGATGTCAAAACATCAGAAAACTTGTCAAAAGTTAAAAGTAGGATGTCAAAACATCAGAAAACTTGTCAAAAGTTAAAAGTAGGATGTCAAAACATCAGAAAACTTGTCAAAAGTTAAAAGTAGGATTTCAAAACATCAGAAAACTTGTCAAAGTTAAAAGTAGGATGTCAAAACATCAGAAAACTTGTCAAAAGTGAAAAGTGGGATGTTAAAACATCAGAAAACTTGTCAAAAGTGAAAAGTTGGAAGTTAAAACATCAGAAAACTTGTCAAAAGTGAAAAGTTGGAAGTTAAAACATCAGAAAACTTGTCAAAAGTGAAAAGTTGGAAGTTAAAACATCAGAAAACTTGTCAAAAGTGAAAAGTTGGATGTTAAAACATCAGAAAACTTGTCAAAAGTGTAAAGTTGGATGTTAAAACATCAGAAAACTTGTCGAAAGTGAAAAGTTGGATGTTAAAGCGTTAAAAAACTAGACAAAATTGGGAGATAATGTGGCAAAATAAATAAAAACAGATGAACAAGACGAAAAACATGACCAAAGTCAACTATCCTGCCACACAAAAACAGGAACGCCAAAACCTGACCAGGAGCAACGGCAAACGGAAAACAATGCACAACACTACAAGAATATAGCACTTAACGACAGAAAGTAGGTGAGACTGGCAGAAAGAAGCCTAGCAAATACTGAGTGCAAAATACAGTTGTACTCAAATTTTATTAACCAGTAATTTTCACAAGCCGATCCCATTCCATGATGGCTATTTCAGCTTAACACTTTGACTGCGACGTGACCCACCGGGGGCCACGGAGAGGATTTTCACAATGCTGCTGGCCGACCAGTAGTCACAAACACAATTTTCATAAATACTTAAACAAAGTTAAGTGAAAACAGGATCCAGTTCATGTTTGCTATTTTCAACATTGCGCGCTACAACTGACTCTAAATTCGAATTAAATATTGAAATTTAGTTTTACTCGTAGCAGTCAAAGTGTTCATTGCATCTCGGGTAGAAAAATGGAAGTATTCCCAGCCTCTTCCCAATACTTTCCCAATGCCTAATATTTCACTGCCAATTTACAATATTTTCTCAATACCTAATATTTCAGAGACAATTTACAATATTTTCACATTACCCAATATTTCAGAGCCAATTTACAATATTTTCCCAATACCTAATATTTCAGAGCCAATTTACAATATTTTCTCAATACCTAATATTTCAGAGACAATTTACAATATTTTCACATTACCCAATATTTCAGAGCCTCTTCCCAATACTTTCCCAATGCCTAATATTTCACAGCCAATTCACAATATTTTCTCAATACCTAATATTTCAGAGACAATTTACAATATTTTCACATTACCTAATATTTCAGAGCCAATTTACAATATTTTCCCAATACCTAATATTTCAGAGCCAATTTACAATACTTTTCTCTGCGCTCAAAAGTTCCAGCTTTTCCAAACACTTCCCCCAAAATAACAATCTATTGTTATTTTGGGGCGAAACGTTTGGAAAAAGCTGGTAAGTAAATAAGTGGTAAATAATAATAATATTGATGAACAATAGATGTTACAAATTGAGAGAAAACGGGGTAAGTGCTGAAGATATTATAGACTCGACGCCCCATGAAAAACAGTTATATAATCAGATATAATCATAATAATAATCAAATTATAATTATGCAATCAAATGGATCTGATTACATAATCAAATTATTATCACATTCCAAGCACAATCAAATTATTATCACATTCCAAGCACAATCAAATTATTATCACATTCCAAGCACAATCAAATTATTATCACATTGCAAGCACAATTTAAAATTTGCAAATCCCGATTCGCACAAAATCGTTCTTGCACCTGCTCAATGGGAGGATCCATTTTAATTTTGCCAGTATCACCCGAAAATAATTACATAGGTTAGATTATTAGTTAGTTTAAGCCGCCGTATCCGCTACAAAGGCTTTCCAAAGAGAGGAAGGAGGAAGGTACCATTTAGCATGGAGTTAAGGAACGTGGAATCTATGCAGAAAGGGCATAGAAACAGTAAGATGAGAAATAAGTTCATGAAACAAGACAAAAGCTGAAGGAGAAAGTAGTAGGTGCTGAAAAACCGGACCGTAGTAAACCGAAAAAAGATGGCCCTTAACATAACAAAAAACATTTCATTTGAACAAAAAGAAGGCCTACCTAACTCTCAGCTCGGGCCCTTGCGCATTTTTCCTCTGAGAGCGCTATTTCCCATAGATATAATAGTTGTGTCCCCTGAGGGGAAAAGAATTGTATAACCAGATGGAGTATCTTAAAACAGATTATGCTCTAGGAAGGTAAGACCACGGTAGAAGAAACAAGGTAGGGTCAAACCAGGCTTTTTTCGTCGACCGTGTGGCAATGGTGACGTCATGGCAACAAACCAATAGCAGAGCTCATATTGTATCTGGTAACACTGCTAGCTCCAGATCTGGCGCCACTATTAGCCTAACGACACGTTGCAATGGTGACATCACGAAATTTGTTTGAAATAGAGCCGTTCTATTGGCTAGCCGAACAAGACGTGTATTTTCCCCGATATAAATGACCCTACCTTATTTCCCCTGCCGTGTGTAACACCTAGAAGCTTGAATGTGAGCAACGACAACAGTTCATAAGACCAAAAATGCCTTATATACGCGAGCGTGCAAACTCAACTACTCTAACCAACTCGCAAGTTGATTCGGGACAAATTTGATACTTTAAATGATTATTCATTATTTTTTCTGAACTTCACTAGTGGGTACAAGCGAGGTAGTTTCATATACATATTATTTCGTTCCCAGCTGTTCTATTCCTATTGTAAGAGAAATTAAAATACTGTGGCATGACTAGGAAGAATTGCAAGTTTCTCAGCTGTTGTCATTTCCTGCTATACAAGCAATTAAAAAACTGTGGCATGACTAGGAAAAATTGCAAGTTTCTCAGCTGTTGTCATTTCCTGCTATACAAGCAATTAAAAAACTGTGGCATGACTAGGAAAAATTGCAAGTTTCTCAGCTGTTGTCATTTCCTGCTATACAAGCAATTAAAAAACTGTGGCATGACTAGGAAGAATTGTAAGTTTCTCAGCTGTTGTCATTTCCTGCTATACAAGCAATTAAAAAACTGTGGCATGACTAGGAAAAATTGCAAGTTTCTCAGCTGTTGTCATTTCCTGCTATACAAGCAATTAAAAAACTGTGGCATGACTAGGAAAAATTGCAAGTTTCTCAGCTGTTGTCATTTCCTGCTATACAAGCAATTAAAAAACTGTGGCATGACTAGGAAGAATTGCAAGTTTCTCAGCTGTTGTCATTTCCTGCTATACAAGCAATTAAAAAACTGTGGCATGACTAGGCAAAATTGCAAGTTTCTCAGCTGTTGTCATTTCCTGCTATACAAGCAATTAAAAAACTGTGGCATGACTAGGCAAAATTGCAAGTTTCTCAGCTGTTGTCAAATCTTACCAAAGGAGAAACTCAGACGATACTTTTATGGAACTCAATGACGAAACCAGAAGCACGTTCGGACGCTTGATGCTGCATCGAAACGTTCAGAACGGCGATTTCTACAGCCTGGAAAAAGAGTAAAATTTATATTTTGATTCCTGCTTTTACACTTTGACCGCACCGAGTTCAACATTCAACTCAAATTCAAGTCAATTGTTGAAAGCATTTTTGAAAAAATTGAACACTAGCCGGTTCGCACCTTCCTTTAGCTGTAATAAAATAATTTTGAAAGATGAATTCGTGACTACTGGTCGGCAAGGTGAATTATGAAAAACCCCTCCGTGGCCACCGGTGACGCACGTTGTCGTGAACAAAGTGCATTGGAACATCGATTTACGAATGGGCGGTAAAAAGGTGGTAAATGGGTGGTAAAAAAAAATGGGTGGTAAAATGGGTGGTAAAAATGGGTGGTAATGGGTGGTAAAAATGGGTGGTAAAAATGGGTGGTAAAAATGGGTGGTAAAAATGGGTGGTAAAAATGGGTGGTAAAATGGGTGGTAAAAATGGGTGGTAAAAATGGGTGGTAAAAATGGGTGGTAAAAATGGGTGGTAAAAATGGGTGGTAAAATGGGTGGTAAAAATGGGTGGTAATGGGTGGTAAAAATGGGTGGTAAAAATGGGTGGTAAAAATGGGTGGTAAAAATGGGTGGTAAAATGGGTGGTAAAAAAATGGGTGGTAAAAATGGGTGGTAAAATGGGTGGTAAAAAAATGGGTGGTAAAATGGGTGGTAAAAAGTTATAAGGCTCATTGTTGTTAAAACCATTCACGCGTGACGCTGTAGCGATAGAAATGACGTAAACAATGAGGGAAACATTTGCTTTGTAAGTGTTTAATGTGGTTGTGGCACAGAAAGGAATCAAATAATTATTACGGAAAGTAATTATTATTAGAGAAAGTTGTTAGACAAGAAATTATTACAGAAAATAATTATTATTACAGAAAATAATTATTATGACAGAAAATAAATATTATTACAGAAAGTTGTTAGACAAGAAATTATTACAGAAAATAATTATTAGTACAGAAAGTATTTGCAGAAGTAATTATTACAGAAAGTAATTATTTCAGAAATCAAGCAGTAATTCTACATTTGGTGATTTTGAGACGACTCCTTCAGTCTTATCATTTTTACCACATTCTTATTTAAAAAAAACATTGAGTTGTAATACATTTGATGCACCAACTTTTTGTGACATAAACTGGTTTTCATTTTCTTACTTTTCCTAAACTCCTCATTTTATATCTTGATATTTATAGCTTATTTGACTTCCATACACCGTTCTTCTTTCACTCATGGCATCACTCGACCTTAAATAATCCTCATGAATAATAATAATAACACCCAAAAAAATGTAGAGTATGGTATTAATGAAAGGACTGATTTTTTAGAGAATTTTGAGTCCTCAAGGTTAGGATGTAAAATCATCAATTCAATAATCATTAAAAAAGTAATCAATATATAATTAATAATGAGATAATAATAAAATTTTATGGACGCAGAAGATCCAATACGCATTTCTATATTTCCTAGGAAGGATAAAATGTATTCAATCAGAGTTAGTCGATTTTTCAATTCTGCGACAAAACCCCACCGTTAACAACGGCGGTTGTGCATGAGAAGTATCTTCTCAGGCAAAGTACAGTACGTTAAGGCCTGTTTACACGGTCATTGAGTGCGCGCGTGGGCAGTGAAGAGAGGCGCAAGCCCCGCCCACTTGCTCTCGCTTCAGCCCCATTTACTTCTCAGTGACAGTGCGGCTGTAATGACACTGATAAGCTCTCCCAGCGCCATGAAGACGAGCGTAGTCCGCACTGTCATCGAGCAGTAAATGTGCCTGAAGCGAGAGCAAGTGGGCGGAGTCTCTCTTCACTGCCCACGCGCGCACTCAATGATCGTGTAAACAGGCCTTTAGTCATTGTTCAGTGAAATTAAGGTTTACGTACATGATTATACGCAAATGAACCGTCCAAGTTCAAGATTGTTATATTAGTTATCCGTTGAGAAAATGCTCATCACTAATCTGTCATCGGTTTTAGATAAATAGAAGCCTTAACTCTAGCGCTAAATAACTGTAGTAGAATTAAATTGAGTAAAATTAAGTGTTTACGTACATCGATCACGTCATATGGTTTCGGCACGTTAGTAGTTGTTATTTTTCCTGTATTTTTACTCGTTTCGGAGATGGTCATCGTGAAATTTTTCTCGGTTGCGGCTAAATAGAAACCATAAGTGTAGTAGGAGGATCCAACACTTTTGAAAATGATGGTGCACTCGTCGGGCAATCCAGTAGGGTCGTAATATTCGCATCCAAATCCACGGTGGGAGTAAACTATGGTGTCCAAGTACGGGCTTGCAGGAGATACATCGATCGTCTTGCCGCATTCCTCGACTGGAACAAAAAATTTCTTAGGAACACGAAGCATAAGAAAATATGATATAAGCAGCAAATATAAGATTTTTATGAGCACAACATACAAGAAAATGTAATATATGAAGGATATATAATATGAGCAGAATAGATGAGGTTTTTAGGAGCAGAAAATGTACCTTTCCTCTTTGCAATAGTAGAATTAGACACTTTTTCATCACGCTAGATTTCTCTAGTGTTAGGAAAGTTTTCGTTGTCGAGGTTCATGATGAACAGATATAGAAAAGATAAGTTAGGTTCATTGTAAGTGGAAAACATAAACTAATATATATTAGATTTAACAAACCAAAGCTTTCATATATATATTTATATATATATATATATATATATATATATTTTTTTTTTATATATATACTTTATATATATACTTATAAACGAGCCTCTCTGAGATGAAAAATATTGTAACCATGGGAATTGGCGCTCCCAAGGGGCATGTGCGAGGTCCCGAGCTAAAACTTTGGTAGGCCTTCCATTTGTTGAAAAAATAAAAAGTTTTATGATTTTTTCAAGGATTATCTTTTTTATTTGGTGACTGCTGTCCTGTTTTTCAGCATCTATCACTTTCTTCTTCAACTTTTATCTTGTTTCATGAACTTCTTTCTCAACTTACTGCTTCTGTGCACCTTGTGCATAGATTCCGCGTTCTCTTGTCTCCATGTTAAATGGTTCCTTCCTCTTTCCTCTCTTTGGAACTCCTTTGTTCTTTGTTGCGGTTAGTTAGCCTTAAAATAACATCTAATCTTTTCTAATATGATCTATAACAAGGAGCAAGGAATCAAGTAAATACTCCTAGATATGGCATGGATAGTCTCATTCAATGAGCATTGAATTTCTCCGTGAAAATAAATACTTATTAATTTTCCGACCAACATATGTTACTCATCATTGCTAACTATATCTGAAAATATTATCTGTAATATTAAATTTTGGCTCAGTGTGAGAACAAATTTGATTAGTTGAAAATTTGTAAACCTAGTATTCAGATTATATTTTCAATGTAAAACAAAGCCAGAAGATGGCCTCCGTACGAAATATTTTACATGGGTATTGCGATACTGATAATTATTTATCAATTAAAGCTAAAATATTCCAAAAACCAATGTTAAACCTTCAAAGTTCCAACTCTATTGGATATATATTATTTACAACTCTATTGGATATAAACTGTGCTTCTTTGAACTGATTTTCGTACGAGACAGAGGTTCTTAACCTTGTTGGAGGTACTGAACCCCACAAGTTCCATACAAGCATTCGTCGAACCCTTCAAAGATAGAAAAATAAAATGTGCTTTTCTTCTAAAAATTCAAAAACGTCTTTACATATAACTAGTGTATATACTATATTAGTGCACAAACTGTACCACGCATCATTTGCCGAACCCCTGAAACTGGTTCCCCGAACCCCTGGGGTTCGATCAAACCCAGGTTAACACTTTGACTGCAACGTGCGCCACCGGTGGCACACGGAGGTAATTTTCATAATATTGCTGACCGACCAGCAGTCTCAAATTCAATTTTCATAAACACTCAATCAAAGCTAAATGAAGGCACGATCCAGTTCATGTTTGCTATTTTCGAAACAGTATACTACAATATTGACTTTAAATTTGAGTTTGGTATTAAGCTTAATATTTAGTAGTCGCAGTCAAAGTGTTAAGAGTCACTGGTACGGAAGGGCTTCAGCAGCACTTACAGAAGTACAGCACAGGTCCCGTGTATTCGTAGAAGTTAGAGGAGAGAGCGATAGGTAGACCATAGGCTCCGTCGTTCAAGCAGTAGTTGACGTCCAAGTTCGCGAAAAAAATGCGGTTGTTCTCTCCGTTTGCTAGGAAAATATTATTCCAGGCTCCATCTGTGACGGCATTTACTGAAAAAGAAACATTAAGATTATCGGTTAGTGTAAGCCTCCCTAACCGCTACAAAAAGAGCGTATGGAGGAGAGGAAGGAGGAATGCACCTTTTATTTTGAAGATAAGAGAATGAGGAATCTATGCAGAAGGAGCATAGAAACAGTAAGTTTCAAAAAGAAGTGCATGAAACGAGATAAAAAGTGAAGAAGAAAGTAGTTGATGCTGAAAAACATGACAGCAGTCGACCGAAAAAAGATGGTCCTTAACACAACAAAAAACATTTTATTTCAACAATAGAAGGCCTACCTAACTCTCAGCTCTGACCCTCATATATTTTCCCTTGGGAGCGCTAATTCCCAAAGCTACAATAATTGTATCCCCCTGAGGGGAAAATAAAAACAGTTAATTCCCTAGAAAGATGATACAAACAGCTCATCATTTGTTTTTAAAATATCTTAAAGTAAGGATCCTTACATGATACACACACATGAGTATTGTAATACCCCTGTCACTAGTCGAAACCTTTGATTGCGGGCAATGTATTCCTAACGTTGAATAATCTAGAATTGATGATAAATGTAACTACAATTAGACAAGAAAACACGATTTCAGTGACGATGCATTGATGAAAACACTCTTCTCACTGCACACTCGTATTTTAAAGTGAAAATTCAGGGTCTTGCGATATAAGGATTAAAAAAAAGTAATATAAAGAAGAAAGTGTCTGACTTGATGCTAGGTCTCCCAAGGAATTGAAAATAAAAGTTTTAACGTAATGATGCTTAGTCGATATGTCATCTTGAAATTCATGATTGATAACACATTCTTATAATTAATGATAATAATTATCATTTCTATTATAATAATAGCTATCATTCATAATAATTATCATAATAATATATTATCATAATCACAATTTAATAATCATTACCAATTACCATTCATTATAATTATCGAATGATTTATTATTATAATAATTTAAAATAGTATTCATAATAATAATTATCATTCATTTTCATGATCATTCATTATTAATAATTGCCATAGAAATTATAATGATAATAAACTTAATTTTGTTATTAAGAGTTCACTGCAGTATAAAGCCTACTAGAAAACATATAATTCGTTCAACGAAATGATAAAAAGAAATGCTTCGCTAGTAATTTACATGGGGTGTTATCGACAATGTTAGTAAAGTTAGTAAAGTTAGTAAAGTTAGTAAAGTTAGTAAAGTTAGTAAAGTTAGTAAAGTTAGTAAAGTTAGTAAAGTTAGTGAAGTTAGTAGAGTTAGTGCGTGAAACGACTCCTCTCGGAGTGGCTACAGAATGAGATCTACCTCTAGCTAGTACTATAGCGTGAGGTCTACCACACTATAGCATGAGATCTACCTCTAGCTAGTACTATAGCGTGAGGTCTACCACACTATAGCATGAGATCTACCTCTAGCTAGTACTATAGCGTGAGGTCTACCACACTATAGCATGAGATCTACCTCTAGCTAGTACTGTAGCGTGAGGTCTACCACACTATAGCATGAGATCTACCTCTAGCTAGTACTGTAGCGTGAGGTCTACCACACTATAGCATGAGATCTACCTCTAGCTAGTACTGTAGCGTGAGGTCTACCACACTATAGCATGAGATCCACCTCTAGCTAGTACTATAGCGTGAGGTCTACCACACTATAGCATGAGATCTACCTCTAGCTAGTACTGTAGCGTGAGGTCTACCACACTATAGCATGAGATCCACCTCTAGCTAGTACTGTAGCGTGAGGTCTACCACACTATATCATGAGATCTACCTCTAGCTAGTACTATAGCGTGAGGTCTACCACACTATAGCATGGGATCTATCTCTAGCCAGTACTATAGCGTGAGGTCTACCACACTATAGCATGAGATCTACCTCTAGCTAGTACTATAGCGTGAGGTCTACCACACTATAGCATGAGATCCACCTCTAGCTAGTACTGTAGCGTGAGGTCTACCCCACTATAGCATGAGATCTACCTCTAGCTAGTACTATAGCGTGAGGTCTACCACACTATAGCATGAGATCTACCTCTAGCTAGTACTATAGCGTGAGGTCTACCACACTATAGCATGAGATCTACCTCTAGCTAGTACTGTAGCGTGAGGTCTACCACACTATAGCATGAGATCCACCTCTAGCTAGTACTGTAGCGTGAGGTCTACCACACTATATCATGAGATCTACCTCTAGCTAGTACTATAGCGTGAGGTCTACCACACTATAGCATGGGATCTATCTCTAGCCAGTACTATAGCGTGAGGTCTATCACACTATAGCATGAGATCTACCTCTAGCTAGTACTAGAGCGTGAGGTCTACCACACTATAGCATGAGATCTACCTCTAGCTAGTACTATAGCGTGAGGTCTACCACACTATAGCATGAGATCTACCTCTAGCTAGTACTATAGCGTGAGGTCTACCCCACTATAGCATGAGATCTACCTCTAGCTAGTACTATAGCGTGAGGTCTACCACACTATAGCATGGGATCTATCTCTAGCCAGTACTATAGCGTGAGGTCTACCACACTATAGCATGAGATCTACCTCTAGCTAGTACTATAGCGTGAGGTCTACCCCACTATAGCATGAGATCTACCTCTAGCTAGTACTATAGCGTGAGGTCTACCACACTATAGCATGAGATCTACCTCTAGCTAGTACTATAGCGTGAGGTCTACCCCACTATAGCATGAGATCTACCTCTAGCTAGTACTGTAGCGTGAGGTCTACCCCACTATAGCATGAGATCCACCTCTAGCTAGTACTGTAGCGTGAGGTCTACCCCACTATAGCATGAGATCTACCTCTAGCTAGTACTATAGCGTGAGGTCTACCACACTATAGCATGAGATCTACCTCTAGCTAGTACTATAGCGTGAGGTCTGCCCCACTGTAGCATGAGATCTACCTCTAGCTAGTACTATAGCGTGAGGTCTACCCCACTATAGCATGAGATCCACCTCTAGCTAGTACTGTAGCGTGAGGTCTACCCCACTATAGCATGAGATCTACCTCTAGCTAGTACTGTAGCGTGAGGTCTACCACACTATAGCATGAGATCTACCTCTAGCTAGTACTATAGCGTGAGGTCTACCCCACTATAGCATGAGATCTACCTCTAGCTAGTACTATAGCGTGAGGTCTACCACACTATAGCATGAGATCCACCTCTAGCTAGTACTGTAGCGTGAGGTCTACCCCACTATAGCATGAGATCTACCTCTAGCTAGTACTATAGCGTGAGGTCTACCACACTATAGCATGAGATCTACCTCTAGCTAGTACTATAGCGTGAGGTCTACCACACTATATCATGAGATCTACCTCTAGCTAGTACTATAGCGTGAGGTCTACCACACTATAGCATGGGATCTATCTCTAGCCAGTACTATAGCGTGGGGTCTACCACACTATAGCATGAGATCTACCTCTAGCTAGTACTATAGCGTGAGGTCTACCACACTATAGCATGAGATCCACCTCTAGCTAGTACTGTAGCGTGAGGTCTACCCCACTATAGCATGAGATCTACCTCTAACTAGTACTATAGCGTGAGGTCTACCACACTATAGCATGAGATCTACCTCTAGCTAGTACTATAGCGTGAGGTCTACCACACTATAGCATGAGATCTACCTCTAGCTAGTACTGTAGCGTGAGGTCTACCACACTATAGCATGAGATCCACCTCTAGCTAGTACTATAGCGTGAGGTCTACTACACTATATCATGAGATCTACCTCTAGCTAGTACTGTAGCGTGAGGTCTACCCCACTATAGCATGAGATCTACCTCTAGCTAGTACTGTAGCGTGAGGTCTACCCCACTATAGCATGAGATCTACCTCTAGCTAGTACTATAGCGTGAGGTCTACTACACTATATCATGAGATCTACCTCTAGCTAGTACTATAGCGTGAGGTCTACTACACTATATCATGAGATCTACCTCTAGCTAGTACTGTAGCGTGAGTCTACCCCACTATAGCATGAGATCTACCTCTAGCTAGTACTGTAGCGTGAGGTCTACCCCACTATAGCATGAGATCTACCTCTAGCTAGTACTATAGCGTGAGGTCTACTACACTATATCATGAGATCTACCTCTAGCTAGTACTGTAGCGTCAGGTCTACCCCACTATAGCATGAGATCTACCTCTAGCTAGTACTATAGCGTGAGGTCTACTACACTATATCATGAGATCTACCTCTAGCTAGTACTGTAGCGTGAGGTCTACCACACTATAGCATGAGATCTACCTCTAGCTAGTACTGTAGCGTGAGGTCTACCCCACTATAGCATGAGATCTACCTCTAGCTAGTACTATAGCGTGAGGTCTACTACACTATATCATGAGATCTACCTCTAGCTAGTACTGTAGCGTGAGGTCTACCCCACTATAGCATGAGATCTACCTCTAGCTAGTACTATAGCGTGAGGTCTAGTACACTATATCATGAGATCTACCTCTAGCTAGTACTGTAGCGTGAGGTCTACCACACTATAGCATGAGATCTACCTCTAGCTAGTACTATAGCGTGAGGTCTACTACACTATATCATGAGATCTACCTCTAGCTAGTACTATAGCGTGAGGTCTACTACACTATATCATGAGATCTACCTCTAGCTAGTACTGTAGCGTGAGGTCTACCACACTATAGCATGAGATCTACCTCTAGCTAGTACTATAGCGTGAGGTCTACTACACTATATCATGAGATCTACCTCTAGCTAGTACTGTAGCGTGAGGTCTACCACACTATAGCATGAGATCTACCTCTAGCTAGTACTATAGCGTGAGGTCTACTACACTATATCATGAGATCTACCTCTAGCTAGTACTGTAGCGTGAGGTCTACCCCACTATAGCATGAGATCTACCTCTAGCTAGTACTATAGCGTGAGGTCTACTACACTATATCATGAGATCTACCTCTAGCTAGTACTGTAGCGTGAGGTCTACCACACTATAGCATGAGATCTACCTCTAGCTAGTACTGTAGCGTGAGGTCTACCCCACTATAGCATGAGATCTACCTCTAGCTAGTAATATAGCGTGAGGTCTACTACACTATATCATGAGATCTGTCTCTAGCTAGTACTGTAGCGTGAGGTCTACTACACTATAGCATGAGATCTACCTCTAGCTAGTACTGTAGCGTGAGGTCTACCACACTATAGCATGAGATCTACCTCTAGCTAGTACTGTAGCGTGAGGTCTACCACACTATATCATGAGATCTACCTCTAGCTAGTACTATAGCGTGAGGTCTACCACACTATAGCATGGGATCTATCTCTAGCCAGTACTATAGCGTGAGGTCTACCACACTATAGCATGAGATCTACCTCTAGCCAGTACTATAGCGTGAGGTCTACCACACTATATCATGAGATCTACCTCTAGCTAGTACTATAGCGTGAGGTCTACCACACTATATCATGAGATCTACCTCTAGCTAGTACTATAGCGTGAGGTCTACTACACTATATCATGAGATCTACCTCTAGCTAGTACTGTAGCGTGAGTCTACCCCACTATAGCATGAGATCTACCTCTAGCTAGTACTGTAGCGTGAGGTCTACCCCACTATAGCATGAGATCTACCTCTAGCTAGTACTATAGCGTGAGGTCTACTACACTATATCATGAGATCTACCTCTAGCTAGTACTGTAGCGTCAGGTCTACCCCACTATAGCATGAGATCTACCTCTAGCTAGTACTATAGCGTGAGGTCTACTACACTATATCATGAGATCTACCTCTAGCTAGTACTGTAGCGTGAGGTCTACCACACTATAGCATGAGATCTACCTCTAGCTAGTACTGTAGCGTGAGGTCTACCCCACTATAGCATGAGATCTACCTCTAGCTAGTACTATAGCGTGAGGTCTACTACACTATATCATGAGATCTACCTCTAGCTAGTACTGTAGCGTGAGGTCTACCCCACTATAGCATGAGATCTACCTCTAGCTAGTACTATAGCGTGAGGTCTAGTACACTATATCATGAGATCTACCTCTAGCTAGTACTGTAGCGTGAGGTCTACCACACTATAGCATGAGATCTACCTCTAGCTAGTACTATAGCGTGAGGTCTACTACACTATATCATGAGATCTACCTCTAGCTAGTACTATAGCGTGAGGTCTACTACACTATATCATGAGATCTACCTCTAGCTAGTACTGTAGCGTGAGGTCTACCACACTATAGCATGAGATCTACCTCTAGCTAGTACTATAGCGTGAGGTCTACTACACTATATCATGAGATCTACCTCTAGCTAGTACTGTAGCGTGAGGTCTACCACACTATAGCATGAGATCTACCTCTAGCTAGTACTATAGCGTGAGGTCTACTACACTATATCATGAGATCTACCTCTAGCTAGTACTGTAGCGTGAGGTCTACCCCACTATAGCATGAGATCTACCTCTAGCTAGTACTATAGCGTGAGGTCTACTACACTATATCATGAGATCTACCTCTAGCTAGTACTGTAGCGTGAGGTCTACCACACTATAGCATGAGATCTACCTCTAGCTAGTACTGTAGCGTGAGGTCTACCCCACTATAGCATGAGATCTACCTCTAGCTAGTAATATAGCGTGAGGTCTACTACACTATATCATGAGATCTGTCTCTAGCTAGTACTGTAGCGTGAGGTCTACCACACTATAGCATGAGATCTACCTCTAGCTAGTACTGTAGCGTGAGGTCTACCACACTATATCATGAGATCTACCTCTAGCTAGTACTATAGCGTGAGGTCTACCACACTATAGCATGGGATCTATCTCTAGCCAGTACTATAGCGTGAGGTCTACCACACTATAGCATGAGATCTACCTCTAGCTAGTACTATAGCGTGAGGTCTACCACACTATAGCATGGGATCTACCTCTAGCCAGTACTATAGCGTGAGGTCTACCACACTATATCATGAGATCTACCTCTAGCTAGTACTATAGCGTGAGGTCTACCACACTATAGCATGGGATCTATCTCTAGCCAGTACTATAGCGTGAGGTCTACCACACTATAGCATGAGATCTACCTCTAGCCAGTACTATAGCGTGAGGTCTACCACACTATATCATGAGATCTACCTCTAGCTAGTACTATAGCGTGAGGTCTACCACACTATAGCATGGGATCTATCTCTAGCCAGTACTATAGCGTGAGGTCTACCACACTATAGCATGAGATCTACCTCTAGCTAGTACTATAGCGTGAGGTCTACCACACTATAGCATGGGATCTACCTCTAGCCAGTACTATAGCGTGAGGTCTACCACACTATATCATGAGATCTACCTCTAGCTAGTACTATAGCGTGAGGTCTACCACACTATATCATGAGATCTACCTCTAGCTAGTACTATAGCGTGAGGTCTACCACACTATAGCATGGGATCTACCTCTAGCTAGTACTATAGCGTGAGGTCTACCACACTATAGCATGGGATCTACCTCTAGCTAGTACTATAGCGTGAGGTCTACCACACTATAGCATGAGGTCTACCTCTAGCTAGTAATATAGCGTGAGGTCTACCACACTATAGCATGAGATCTACCTCAAGTAACTTGGCAATATACTAATTGTACATCTCAAACTGCACCTGGGTAGGCGATATATGGCGGTAGACTAACGCCATAGTAGAACCTGGAGCCCGTTTGTTTCATGAATGTATGCTTAATTTAAATAACAAATTTATGAATATGAATTAAAATTGACATTTTATACATAACAATTCAAAATACAAATTTTATGCATACGAAATCAAATTATAAATTTATGGATTATAATTGATATTATAATTCATGTTATAAATTTCTGCATTAGAATTAAAATCAAAAATATATTCATCAAAATTACAAATTTATGCAATAAAATTCAATTTCCAAATTTCTACAAAAGAACTCAAGTTGAAGATTTATACAAAAGATTTCAAATCACAAATTTATTCATCAGAATTTAAATTAAAATTTTAAACATTGCATTATAAATTAAAAATTAAAAATTAAAAAGAAATGTTCAAAATTATGCATGACATCATAATATTTAAAGAAGAAGTTTTACTCTACATGTTTTATCATGATAAATTGATACTTACTAAGAGGTTCGCCCTCCACCCGAAAATATGGATGCGTGTATCCGGTCTCGACGTATTTGGAGAGCATATAGAGCCTGTACGGGCCGTACTGTTGGTCCTCGAGGAGTTTATACGGAGCCTCATCTGACACCGAAAAAAAAGCATGTGCATCGAGGGATATGTCTGATATGTATCAGGCCTGATACATATCAACTTGTACATTGGTATATCAAATGCCTCATAACTAACACCAGGCCGCCATGACGGTTGGTATATCAAATGCCTCATAACTAACACCAGGACGCCATGACGGTTGGTATATCAAAAGCCTCATAATTAACACCAGGACGCCATGACGGTTGGTATATCAAATGCCTCATAACTAACACCAGGACGCCATGACGGTTGGTATTTCAAATGCCTTAAAACTAACACCAGGACGCCATGACGGTTAATATATCAAATGCCTCATAACTAACACCAGGGCACCATGACGGTTGGTATATCAAATGCCTCATAACTAACACCAGGACGCTATGACGGTTGGTATATCAAATGCCTCATAACTAACACCAGGACGTTATGACGGTTGGTATATCAAATGCCTCATAACTAACACCAGGACGCCATGACGGTTGGTATATCAAATGCCTCATAACTAACACCAGGGCACCATGACGGTTGGTATATCAAATGCCTCATAACTAACACCAGGACGCTATAACGGTTGGTATATCAAATGCCTCATAACTAACACCAGGACGTTATGACGGTTGGTATATCAAATGCCTCATAACTAACACCAGGACGTCATGACGGTTGGTATATCAAATGCCTCATAAATAACACCAGGACGCCATGACGGTTGGTATATCAAATGCCTCATTACCAACACCAGGACGCCATGACGGTTGGTATATCAAATGCCTCATAAATAACACCAGGACGCCATGACGGTTGGTATATCAAATGCCTCATTACCAACACCAGGACGCCATGACGGTTGGTATATCAAATGCCTCATAAATAACACCAGGACGCCATGACGGTTGGTATATCAAATGCCTCATTACCAACACCAGGACGCCATGACGGTTGGTATATCAAATGCCTCATAAATAACACCAGGACGCCATGACGGTTGGTATATCAAATGCCTCATTACCAACACCAGGACCCAATGACGCTTGCCCCCGGTCAAGACCGGTACTCATTTTCAGAGTAAGATCAATAATTTGTAAAGTTTCAAACAGTGTTGTTACGTTCATTCTATGAACAGGTTATAAGTTCAAACAGTCTATTCATTCGTGTTCAGAGAGCTCGCTAATAGATTTTGAACTCCCGTGTTCAATCACTACTCCCTATTGAACTAGTGATCCCCCCAAAAAAAAGAACTCAAGTCTTATAAGCAACAATTTTAAGTTTAATGAAATTAACAAACATGGTAACGTTAAATGGTCGTAAGTTTTAGTCACAAATATGGCTACGCTAAATGGTCGTATAGGCCTGTTTACACGATCATTGAGTGCGCGCGTGAGCAGTGAAGAGAGGCGCAAGCGCATTTACTGCTTAATGACTGGCGCATTTACTGCTCAGTGACAGTGCGGCTGTAATGACATTGACAAGCTCTGGCCAGCGCCATGGAAGCGAGCATAGTCCGCACTGTCACTGAGCAGTAAATGCGCCTGAAGCGAGAGCAAGTTGGCGGGGCTTGCATCTCTCTTCACTGCTCACGCGCGCACTCAATGATCGTGTGAACACAGCCCAAATCTCACCTAAGGGCACCACGGCAGCCTCCTCAGCCAGAAAGTCCGACCTCACAAACAACACATAGTCTCCACCACCCGGACACGTGAGGAAGCTCGTTCTGAGTCGGTAGCCCGTGCAGGTCTCGTTAAACACAAAAGCATCCATGCCTGCAAAAAATGTGTCACGAAAAAATAAATTAGGCTGACAAAATTGGATAATTTTTTTCTTATACGCACAATTCATTCATATAGGCCAAAGTTATTCATAAAGGCCGAATTCATTAATAAGGAAACGCGGAAATAAGTTACGCTGACAGTTGATAGACAGTTTACAGACAGTTGACATAAATTGGATGAATTTGTTCATATAGGCCCTATTCATTTATATGTATAGGCCCTATTCATGTACATGTATATACCCAATTAATGTATATAGGCCCTATTCAATTATATGGCCCGTATTCATTTTCTATGTAGACCCTATTCGTTTATATAGCCCCTATTTATTTATATGGGCCTATTTATTTGTGTTGGGCTTATTATTTGATTAAAGCACAATTCTTTTACATAGGCCCTGTTCTTTCATATGTATAGGTCCTATTCACTGTACAGGCCTTCTTCTTTTACATAGCCCGAATTCATTTGTATGTATAGGTTTTGTTCACTGTACAGGACGGCCATTTCGCCATTTCCTCACCTTCACTTGCTGCAGCTTTCGCACACACGACGAAGCTGTCGCTGGGTAGACTGAATGTACCATTCTCAGCGAACTGAAGATGCATGTCTGACACACTCACCCGACTGTATACCTGCACAAAATTATCTTGAACATTATTCTTGTGGCATACTACACTCCAGATAAAATCTTTACAACCTTTGATAAAACGTTATTAACAATTTTGCGGTATAATATCCTCCAAATAACATTATTCTTTCAATAGCGTACACGCCAGTCAAAAATGACGAGATTCTATATTTTCATTATGATTTCCTTCCAGCTGTGGATGCCCAACATATATATCCATGCCAACAGTACCCGCCATTAAACAAATCCTCCAGCTGTGGATGCCCAACAAATATATCCATGCCAACAGTACCCGCCATTAAACAAATCCTCCAGCTGTGGATGCCCAACAAATATATCCATGCCAACAGTACCCGCCATTAAACAAATCCTCCAGCTGTGGATGCCCAACAAATATATCCATGCCAACAGTACCCGCCATTAAACAAATCCTCCAGCTGTGGATGCCCAACAAATATATCCATGCCAACAGTACCCGCCATTAAACAAATCCTCCAGCTGTGGATGCCCAACAAATATATCCATGCCAACAGTACCCGCCATTAAACAAATCCTTCAGCTGTGGATGCCCAACAAATATATCCATGCCAACAGTACCCGCCATTAAACAAATCCTCCAGCTGTGGATGCCCAACAAATATATCCATGCCAACAGTACCCGCCATTAAACAAATCCTCCAGCTGTGGATGCCCAACAAATATATCCATGTCAACAGTACCCGCCATTAAACAAATCCTCCAGCTGTGGATGCCCAACAAATATATCCATGCCAACAGTACCCGCCATTGAACAAATCCTCCAGCTGTGGATGCCCAACAAATATATCCATGCCAACAGTACCCGCCATTAAACAAATCCTCCAGCTGTGGATGCCCAACAAATATATCCATGCCAACAGTACCCGCCATTAAACAAATCCTCCAGCTGTGGATGCCCAACAAATATATCCATGCCAACAGTACCCGCCATTAAACAAATCCTCCAGCTGTGGATGCCCAACAAATATATCCATGCCAACAGTACCCGCCATTAAACAAATCCTCCAGCTGTGGATGCCCAACAAATATATCCATGCCAACAGTACCCGCCATTAAACAAATCCTCCAGCTGTGGATGCCCAACAAATATATCCATGCCAACAGTACCCGCCATTAAACAAATCCTCCAGCTGTGGATGCCCAACAAATATATCCATGCCAACAGTACCCGCCATAAAAATATTCTTGTACTTGTGCACTGGTGAAACTCGTATCACAGATACGGTCATTGAGCATTGACTCGTATCACAGTTACGGTTATTTATTTGTGGACCGATTTTTCTGAAATTTGCCCAGTCGGCGTATTTTTTCTTAAATAAACACATTTTGCACGTGTTAATTTCTCGATTTTGGCTTTAGTTTTTAAGAAAATGGGAAATATTATTTATAAAATAATTTTTTTTAACATTTCAAAGGAATAGAAGTCAATGAGTTTTCATGATAGAAAAAACAAGGACAGTTTTTTTAATTTGTGTAACATTTCTAACAAACTAAAGTTGCGATTTTTCCAATTTTATATTCAATTTTTTTACCACAGTTAAAATCGATAAAAATTGATTTATTATACGTTATATTTTTATATAAACAAATAATCGGAAAAATTGGGAAAATAGCAACTTTATTTTATCAGAAATGTTACAAGGATTACAAAACTGCAATTGGTCTTTTCTAGCGCGAAAACTCTTTGACTTTTTTTTTAAATTTTCAAGAAAATAATGTAGAAAAAGTTCAATTTTTTCAAAAACTAAAGCGAAAATAGGAAAAAAACACATGAGCCAATATGTGTTACTTTTTAAAATTAAACGTGCTGGGAAAACTTCTCAACAACCGGTTAAATCAAACCAAAGAAGCAGTTTCTCAGAGGCGGACACCGAGCAAAAAAATGAACACACCAAGGGTACAACTGGGTGAGATAATTAATTTTTCTACTCTTCATAATACATCCTAGATAACTTCTTCACAATATTTGAAAACCCTTATTAACAAGCTTCACACTTCCAATGGCTCCGGTTTGGTTACGATTTATAAAAATATGTTAATTAGAAGATCCAAAAGCAGTTCATTATGTTGCTTTGTATCATTATATAATATTATTAATTTTCAGGGAAATGTTCACGCAATACTTGGGAAATTTCAGGCGTAAACTTTATTTTTACTTCGCTGCCGGAAAATTAGGGGAGTTCGAGATGCCATTTTGTACTATATCCTAAAAATGTATCCACTTACCGCTATATGAATGTATGATACCAGCACCACACAACAATACATTTTGCTACCGGTATCATATATATATTTTATTTCCGGTTGCATATATACATTGAATCCACTGACCAATATTTGTATATATGATACCGGAACCACACAACAATTTAATTCTGATTCATTTCCGGCTTTATATTAATTTTATTTCTGGTACCAAGTTTACAATGTATCCACTATCCGATATATGTATATATGATACCGGAACCACACAACAATTCAATTCTGATTCATTTCCGGTATTATAAATACATTTTGTGTCCGGTTTCATATGTACGTTGAATCCACTAACCGATATTTGTATATATGATACTGGCACCACATAAAAATTCCATTCTGATTCATTTCCGGTATTATATATACATTTTTCGGTCAGTGGAAACATTTTCTTGTGGACACCCTGTATAGTCCAGTATATATTGATAAACTGTCTTTTCTTCATGTTTCATTTTGCCGCAACAGCTCCTCTCACCTTATCGTTAACTTTGATTTCATGGAAGCGGACGCTCACAGTCGTCGGTGATCCACAGCCGAACGGGGATGTGGCGGACGACACAACATCCACCTGTGGATTGCCATCATGGTAGAGGAAACAAGGTAGGTTCAAACCAGTCTTTTTTCCGTTGACGGTGTGTTTTTGCTGACGTCACGGCAACGAACCAATAGCAGCGCTCATATTGCATCTGGTAGCACTGATACCCCCAAATCTGGCTCCACTATTGGCCTAACGACATGGCGTTTTGGTGACGTCATGAAGTTTGTTTGAAATTAAGCCTTTCTATTGGCTAGCCGAACAAGAGGAGGCGTATTTTCTCACATAAAAATGACTCTACTTTGTCACCTCTACTGTGATAGTCATCGCGGTAGAGCAAACAAGGTAAAGTAATTTCTGTTGGGGAAAATACACCTATTTCGGCTAGCCAACAAAAGAGCTTCATTTCAAATACACTGGATGGCGTACCCATTACGACATGTCGTTGGGCCAATTGCGGTGCCAGATTTCGGCTAGCAGTGTTGCCAGATGCAATATGAGCGCTGCTATTGGTTCGATGCCATGACGTCACCAAAGCATTACGGTCAACGCAAAAAAGCCTGGTTTAACGCTACCGCGTTTCTTCTACCGTTATAGTCACACACAGAAAGTATAACTTTAAGACGCTCAGTAATTTTTGTCAATTATATTCTAACGAGTACACATGATGGAAGCGATGGTTTTTATCTTCACTAGTGCACACGTGCTGGTCGGCATTAATCTGAAGAATTTCACCCCTTCTTTCTTGAGTTGAATTCTCTCGTGCCACTCGATGTTGTCCAGCGTTATGACGAAGAATTTCCTCGCTTCTTTCATGTGTTAAGCTCTCTCTAGCTACTCGGTGTTACTCTGCATTATTCCGTACAATTTCCAAACGCCGGTCAAGGGTCAATTTAGCTCAAGCTTCTCGTTGGCGAGCAGCATTGCTTCGTCTTGCCATTTCGCGTTGTTCATCCGATCGTCTTCGGCGTTTTTCTTGCTGTCGAAGTCTTGCTACTTCTCTTTTGCGGTTGGTCAAATTTCTATCCTCGGTGGCGTCTTTTACCGGAATTTTATTCTGAAATGTCGTCTATCATCTCTTCGAAGCTTTTCAAGAAAATCACAATTTCGAAAACGATAACTCAAGTTCCAAAATCTTGGGCTTTATACTAAATGGTAGCCAGGTTACTAGTCAAACGAATTTAAAACATTTTTTTCGCGTTATCAATTATATATCATAATATAATATATCAAAGCAACATGATGAATTTCGACAGAGAAAGCTCAAAGAAAATTTCTATTTGTAAATATAAGCCGATTGCGTATTCTGGACACCATAATAATCCATGTAAAAGTTAATTGAATCGCCACAGAAAAATAATGCAATAAAATAATTTCCTGTTTTTCTTAAGACTTATCCTTGTTGCTATCAAAGCTATCGATTAGAAGAGCGGGTCACACGGACGGACGAACGGACCGACGCGGCCACTTTTATTATAGTGATTAATTTTATTCTATGGAGTATACATGGTGGAAGCGATAGTTTTTATCTTCATTATTTCACACAACTTTGAGTATCAAAGCCACGTAGGCAACATTGTGCGCTGATCAAATAGCACATAGATATGCCCAGAAGGTTTGGTGTGTTAATTTAGAAATGACTTACACTGTCGGAGTACGGCTCAACGACGTCTTCGCATCTTGCAATCTGCAGGAGACGGTCAAGTTCAATGTTAGGTATAATTAATTGCCATGAGGCAATCTTTCTATATACTTAATAGCAAAACTCAAAATTTGTCCGAGTCCGTTTGGAAAATTGGCTGAGTCTACATGGTCGAGTGAGGTATTAAATTGAAGCCACTGGTGTCTATATTTGCAGAAAACTATTTATTTAATTTTTTTTTAATTTTTTTTTTTTTCATTTTGATTTTTTTTCTTCTTTATTTCTTTATTTTTTGATTATTTACTTTTTTTTTGATTTTTATTTATTTTTTATTTATTTATTTTTTTTCCATTTATTTTTTATATTTTTTTTTATTTTTTTTATTTTTTTTTATTTTTATTTTTTTATTTTTCTTATTTTTTATTTTTATTTTATTTTTTTTATTTTTTTATTTTTGGGCAAGTCGGACAACCCGATACTCGGGTTGAACCGGCTTAAGCTTAGCCGGTTACCGGAGGTAACCGGCTAGTGGTATTCATCATTGCAGAACATGATTCCAATACTTCTTCTGTTAAGGCTAATCTGCGTGAACTCTTGTGCAGTTTTCTCATTTGACTAGTCCCGAGAAAATCCAACGAAAATGTTCCCCCATCATAATTAATTTTGCTTATGAATTACTCTTCCAATATGTGCTCTATGTCAACTGAATCAACTTAAAAGAGCTACCACTCTGAGCTTCACGTCATATTTCGGAATGAAGCGATTGAAGCAATTTTGATTGATTGAGGACTGTAGATAATTATGAAGAAAATTTACCATTAGGTTTCTGTGAGACGGCAGGCTTAGTTCAATTCTTCAATAAATCAATTAATTCTTAGTTCAATTCTTCAATAAATCAATTCTTTGTTCAATTCTTCAATCAATCAATTATTTCTTAGTTCAATTCTTCAATCAATCAATTCTTAGTTCAATTCTTCAATCAATCAATTAATTCTTAGTTCAATTCTTCAATCAATCAATCAATTCTTAGTTCAATTCTTCATTAAATCAATTCTTAGTTCAATTCTTCAATCAATCAATTAATTCTTAGTTCAATACTTCAATCAATCAATTCTAAGTTTTATTCTTCAATCAATCAACCAATTCTTATTTCAATTCTTCAATCAATCAATTCTTAGTTTAATTCTTCAATCAATCAATCAATTCTGAGTTTAATTCTTCAATCAATCAATCAATCAATCAATTCTGAGTTTAATTCTTCAATCAATCAATCAATCAATTCTTACTTCATTTCTTCAATCAATCAATCAATTCTTAGTTCAATTCTTCAATAAATCAATTCTTAGTTCAATTCTTCAATCAATCAATCAATCAATTCTTAGTTTAATTCTTCAATCAATCAATTCTTAGTTCAATTCTTCAATCAATCAATCAATTCTGAGTTTAATTCTTCAATCAATAAATCAATTCTTAGTTCAATTCTTCAATCAATCAATTCTAAGTTTAATTCTTCAATCAATCAATTCTGAGTTCAATTCTTCAATCAATCAATCAATTCTTAGTTCAATTCTTCAATCAATCAATCAATTCTCAGTTTAATTCTTCAATCAATCAATTCTTAGTTCAATTCTTCAATCAATCAATTCTAAGTTCAATTCTTCAATCAATCAATCAATCAAACAATTCTTAGTTTAATTCTTCAATCAATCAATTCTTAGTTCAATTCTTCAATCAATCAATCAATTCTTAGTTCAATTCTTCAAAAAATCAATTCTTAGTTCAATTCTTCAATCAATCAATCAATTCTTAGTTCAATTCTTCAATCAATCAACCAATCAATTCTTAGTTTAATTCTTCAATCAATCAATTCTTAGTTCAATTCTTCAATCAATCAATCAATTCTGAGTTTAATTCTTCAATCAATCAATCAATTCTGAGTTTAATTCTTCAATCAATCAATCAATTCTTAGTTCAATTCTTCAATCAATCAATCAATTCTTAGTTCAATTCTTCAATAAATCAATTCTTAGTTCAATTCTTCAATCAATCAATCAATTTTTAGTTTAATTCTTCAATCAATCAATTCTTAGTTCAATTCTTCAATCAATCAATCAATTCTGAGTTTAATTCTTCAATCAATCAATCAATTCTTAGTTCAATTCTTCAATCAATCAATCAATTCTTAGTTCAATTCTTCAATCAATAAATTCTAAGTTTAATTCTTCGATCAATCAATTCTGAGTTCAATTCTTCAATCAATCAGTTCTTAGTTCAATTCTTCAATAAATCAATTCGTAGTTCAATTCTTCAATCAATCAATCAATTCTTAGTTTAATTCTTCAATCAATCAATTCTTAGTTCAATTCTTCAATCAATCAATCAATTCTGAGTTTAATTTTTCAATCAATCAATCAATTCTGATTTTATTTCTTCAATCAATCAATCAATTCTTAGTTCAATTCTTCAATCAATCAATCAATTCTTAGTTCAATTCTTCAATAAATCAATTCTTAGTTCAATTCTTCAATCAATCAATCAATTCTTAGTTTAATTCTTCAATCAATCAATTCTTAGTTCAATTCTTCAATCAATCAATCAATTCTGAGTTTAATTCTTCAATCAATCAATCAATTCTTAGTTCAATTCTTCAATCAATCAATCAATTCTTAGATCAATTCTTCAATCAATCAATTCTAAGTTTAATTCTTCAATCAATCAATTCTGAGTTCAATTCTTCAATCAATCAATCAGTTCTTAGTTCAATTCTTCAATCAATCAATCAATTCTGAGTTTAATTCTTCAATCAATCAATTCTCAGTTCAATTCTTCAATCAATCAATCAATTCTAAGTTCAATTCTTCAATCAATCAATCAATCAATTCATAGTTTAATTCTTCAATCAATCAATTCTTAGTTCAATTCTTCAATCAATCAATCAATTCTGAGTTTAATTCTTCAATCAATCAATCAATTCTGAGTTTAATTCTTCAATCAATCAATTCTCAGTTCAATTCTTCACTCAATCAATCAATTCTTAGTTCAATTCTTCAATAAATCAATTCTTAGTTCAATTCTTCAATCAATCAATCAATCAATCAATTCTTAGTTTATTTCTTCAATCAATCAATTCTTAGTTCAATTCTTCAATCAATCAATCAATTCTGAGTTTAATTCTTCAATCAATCAATCAATTCTTAGTTCAATTCTTCAATCAATCAATCAATTCTTAATTCCATTCTTCAATCAATCAATTCTAAGTTTAATTCTTCAATCAATCAATTCTGTGTTCAATTCTTCAATCAATCAATCAATTCTAAGTTTAATTCTTCAATCAACCAATCAATTCTTAGTTCAATTCTTCAATCGATCAATCAATCAATTCTTAGTTTAATTCTTCAATCAATCAACTCTTAGTTCAATTCTTCAATCAATCAATCAATTCTGAGTTTAATTTTTCAATCAATCAATCAATTCTGAGTTTAATTCTTCAATCAATCAATCAATTCTTAGTTCAATTCTTCAATCAATCAATCAATTCTTAGTTCAATTCTTCAACAAATCAATTCTTAGTTCAATTCTTCAATCAATCAATCAATCAATTCTCAGTTTAATTCTTCAATCAATCAATTCTTAGTTCAATTCTTCAATCAATCAATCAATTCTGAGTTTAATTCTTCAATCAATCAATCAATTCTTAGTTCAATTCTTAAATCAATCAATCAATTCTTAGTTCAATTCTTCAATCAATCAATTCTAAGCTTAATTCTTCAATCAATCAATTCTGAGTTCAATTCTTCAATCAATCAATCAATTCTTAGTTCAATTCTTCAATCAATCAATCAATTCTGAGTTTAATTCTTCAATCAATCAATTCTTAGTTCAATTCCCCAATCAATCAATCAATTCTAAGTTCAATTCTTCAATCAATCAATCAATCAATTCTTAGTTTAATTCTTCAATCAATCAATTCTTAGTTCAATTCTTCAATCAATCAATCAATTCTGAGTTTAATTCTTCAATCAATCAATCAATTCTGAGTTTAATTCTTCAATCAATCAATTCTTAGTTCAATTCTTCAATCAATCAATCAATTCTTAGTTCAATTCTTCAATCAATCAATCAATTCTAAGTTCAATTCTTCAATCAATCAATCAATCAATTCTTAGTTTAATTCTTCAATCAATCAATTCTTAGTTCAATTCTTCAATCAATCAATCAATTCTGAGTTTAATTCTTCAATCAATCAATCAATTCTTAGTTCAATTCTTCAATCAATCAATCAATTCTTAGTTCAATTCTTCAATCAATCAATTCTAAGTTTAATTCTTCAATCAATCAATTCTGAGTTCAATTCTTCAATCAATCAATCAATTCTTAGTTCAATTCCTCAATCAATCAATCAATTCTGAGTTTAATTCTCCAATCAATCAATTCTTAGTTCAATTCTTCAATCAATCAATCAATTCTAAGTTCAATTCTTCAATCAATCAATTCTTAGTTCAATTCTTCAATCAATCAATCAATCAATTCTTAGTTCAATTCTTCAATCAATCAATCAATTCTTAGTTCAATTCTTCAATCAACCAATTCTTAGTTCAATTCTTCAATCAATCAATTCTTAGTTCAATTCTTCAAACAATCAATCAATTCTGAGTTCAATTCTTCAATCAATCAATCAATTCTGAGTTTAATACTTCAATCAATCAATTCTTAGTTCAATTCTTCAGTCAATCAATCAGTTCTAAGTTCAATTCTTCAATCAATCAATTCTTAGTTCAATTCTTCAATCATTCAATCAATTCTTAGTTCAATTCTTCAATCAATCAATCAGTTCTAAGTTAAATTCTTCAATCAATCAATTCTTAGTTCAATTCTTCAATCAATCAATCAATTCTTAGTTCAATTCTTCTGTAAATCAATTCTTAGTTCAATTCTTTAATCAATAAATCAATTCTTAGTTCAATTCTTCAATTAATCAATCAATTCTGAGTTTAATTCTTCAATCAATCAATTCTTAGTTCAATTCTTCAATCAATCAATCAATTCTAAGTTCAATTCTTCAACCAATCAATTCTTAGTTCAATCAAAAAAATTCTTCCATCAATCAATCAATTCTTAGTTCAATTCTTCAATCAATCAATCAATTCTTAGTTCAATTCTTCAATCAATCAATTCTTAGTTCAATTCTTCAATCAATTAATCAATTCTTAGTTCAATTCTTCCATCAATCAATTCTTAGTTCAATTCTTCAACCAATCAATCAGTTCTAAGTTCAATTCTTCAATCAATCAATCAATTCTGAGTTTAATTCTTCAATCAATCAATTCTTTGTTCTATTCTTCAATCAAACAATCAATTCTTAGTTCAATTCTTCAGTCAATCAATTCTTAGTTCAATTCTTCAATCAATCAATCAATCAATTCTAAGTTCAATTCTTCAATCAATCAATCAATTCTTAGTTCAATTCTTCAGTCAATCAATTCTTAGTTCAATTCTTCAATCAATCAATCAAATCTGAGTTCAATTCTTCAATCAATCAATTCTTAGTTCAATTCTTCAGTCGATCAATTCTTAGTTCAATTCTTCAATCAATCAATCAATTCTGAGTTCAATGCTTCAATCAATCAATCAATTCTACGTTCAATTCTTCAATCAATCAATCAATTCTGAGTTCAATGCTTCAATCAATCATTCAATTCTTAGTTTAATTCTTCAATCAATCAATTCTTAGTTCAATTCTTCAATCAATCAATCAATTCTAAGTTCAATTCTTCAATCAATCAATTCTTAGTTCAATTCTTCCATCAATCAATCAATTCTGAGTTCAATTCTTCAATCAATCATTCAATTCTGAGTTCAATTCTCCAATCAATCAATTCTTAGTTCAATTCTTTAATCAATCAATCAATTCTGAGTTCAATTCTTCAATCAATCAATTCTTAGTTCAATTCTTCAATCAATCAATCAATTCTGAGTTCAATGCTTCAATCAATCAATCAATTCTGAGTTCAATTCTTCAAACAATCAATCAATTCTTAGTTCAATTCTTCAATCAATCAATTCAATTCTTCAATCAATCTATCAATTCTTGGTTCAATTCTTCAATCAATCAATTCTGAGTTCAATTCTTCAATCAATCAATCAATTTTTAGTTCAATTCTTCAATCAATCAATCAATTCTGAGTTCAATTCTTCAATCAATCAATCAATTCTAAGTTCAATTCTTCAATCAATCAATCAATTCTGAGTTCAATGCTTCAATCAATCAATCAATCAATTCTGAGTTCAATTCTTCAATCAATCAATCAATCAATTCTGAGTTCAATGCTTCAATCAATCAATCAATCAATTCTAAGGTCAATTCTTCAATCAATCAATCAATCAATTCTAAGTTCAGTTCCTCAATCAATCAATCAATCAATCAATTCTAAGTTCAATTCTTTAATCAATCAATCAATCAATTCTGAGTTCAATTCTTCAATCAATCAATCAATCAATTCTGAGTTCAATGCTTCAATCAATCAATCAATCAATTCTAAGGTCAATTCTTCAATCAATCAGTCAATCAATTCTAAGTTCAATTCTTCAATCAATCAATCAATTCTAAGTTCAATTCTTTAATCAATCAATCAATCAATTCTAAGTTCAATTCTTCAATCAATCAATCAATCAATTCTAAGTTCAATTCTTTAATCAATCAATCAAACAATTCTAAGTTCAATTCTTTAATCAATCAATCAATCAATTCTAAGTTCAATTCTTTAATCAATCAATCAATCAATTCTGAGTTCAATGCTTCAATCAATCAATCAATCAATTCTAAGTTCAATTCTTTAATCAGTC
This sequence comes from Morinoia aosen, assembly GCA_030386875.1. Taxonomy (NCBI): domain Eukaryota; kingdom Metazoa; phylum Arthropoda; class Malacostraca; order Amphipoda; family Talitridae; genus Morinoia; species Morinoia aosen. Next base: position 114,518,988 of record CM059576.1, read on the forward strand.
AATCAATCAATTCTGAGTTCAATGCTTCAATCACAATTCAATTGCAATACACTTCTTACGGCCAGAAATTCTGTTCATGAAAAACTCGAGGTGGCAAACACGGGGCACCCAACTATGAAATGTTTCAATTCTTTGGGAATGGGAAAAATTGATTTTGCGTATGGGTGACGATTTTGGAAATGTGACGCGAAAGAACTAATTTTAGCAGATGAATTATTTTATTAAAATAAATATGTTATCTACTTGATCTACTTATCTAGCTAGTACTATATCGTGAGGTCTACCTCTAGCTAGTACTATATCGTGAGGTCTACCTCTAGCTAGTACTATAGCGTGAGGTCTACCACACTATAGCATGAGATCTACCTCTAGCTAGTACTATAGCGTGAGGTCTACCACACTATAGCATGAGATCTACCTCTAGCTAGTACTATAGCGTGAGGTCTACCTCACTATAGCGTGAGGTCTACCTCTAGCTAGTACTATAGCGTGAGGTCTACCTCTAGCTAGTACTATAGCGTGAGGTCTACCTCACTATAGCGTGAGGTCTACCTCTAGCTAGTAATATAGCGTGAGGTCTACCTCACTATAGCGTGAGGTCTACCTCTAGCTAGTACTATAGCGTGAGGTCTACCTCACTATAGCGTGAGGTCTACCTCTAGCTAGTACTATAGCGTGAGGTCTACCTCACTATAGCGTGAGGTCTACCTCTAGCTAGTACTATAGCGTGAGGTCTACCTCACTATAGCGTAAGGTCTACCTCTAGCTAGTACTATAGCGTGAGGTCTACCTCACTATAGCGTGAGGTCTACCTCTAGCTAGTACTATAGCGTGAAGTCTACCTCACTATAGCATGAGGTCTACCTCTAGCTAGTACTATAGCGTCAGGTCTACCACACTATAGCATGAGATCTACCTCTAGCTAGTACTATAGCGTGAGGTCTACCACACTATAGCATGAGATCTACCCCTAGCTAGTACTATAGCGTGAGGTCTACCACACTATAGCATGAGATCTACCCCTAGCTAGTACTATAGCGTGAGGTCTACCACACTATAGCATGAGATCTACCCCTAGCTAGTAATTTGGCGTTAGGTTATATTTCTAATGGATATTAGTCATTTCCATACCTATAACCCAGCAAAAAACAATTTGTACATCTCAAGCCCCACCTGGGTAGGCGATATTAGGCGGTAGACCTCACGCTATAGTACCATTGTAATTTCTTCCATTGGAACTACAAAATAAAATAATTCAAAGGACTAAATACTAAAATAATTCAAAGTAATTCAAAGTATCCAAAGGACAAAGTTATATAGTACCTACCGTTCCGAGAACGATGAGAGCCATAAGTCGAGTTAGAAGTTTTCCCATTTTGGCCTGTTGCAGTTGAAGTTAAATTGACGTTTCAGCTTGATGACGCTTCAGAGATGTTGGAGTGGTGGTAACTTGGTCTTATCTTTAATTAAATAACGGCAAAAAGGTTATTTTCCAGAAACTAAATCTGATGTCTGAGAAATATGGAAACAATCTTCAGCAACAATATTTTTGAAATTGACAAAACAAGACCAATGTTATTTTTATTGATGTTATATAATCTTATATTATTGTTATTATATTAATTCATAACAATGTTATAACATTGTTATCATTATAATTCATAACAGTCTTATGTTATTGTTATTGTAATAATTCATAGCAATGTTATATTATTGTTCTAAATAATTATCTTTCATTAGACTGTGAAGTAGCGAGCAAAATTGTTTTGATGCAAAAACAAATGAAAGAGAAGACATAAAAAAATATTATCTCACGTTGCTGGAATGTGTATGTAGGAATATGTACGAATATTTCTAGGAATAGGAATATGTATGAATATTTCTAGGAATAGGAATCTGTTGAATATTTATAGGAATAGGAATATGTACGAATATTTCTAGGAATATGTATGAATATTTCTAGGAATAGGAATATTTATGAATATTTCTAATTTCGTTTGCGAATGTCCCAGGTAAAAATTATAATTTCCCAGCTTTTATAGGGTAAGGTTTTCGTCAACAGTGTTAATGAAACGTTATTAACGATCAAAAAAAAGTTTCATTTAACACATTTCCTACCTGTTAGGAGGACACAACACGTAAGTTTAACATAGGTTTAAACATTAATTTAAACCTTCATTTAAATATTAGTTAAACATTAGTTGAAACATAAGAATAATAGTTTATTCTGATTATACCGCACTTAGAAAATGTGATTGGTATGGTTTTACATTTTATTCATCTCTATCGAACTACCGACACGACTGTTAAGTCTAATTTCAAGGGAAAAAAAGCAACGGCTTCGAACTCGCAAGAATGAGCTAGTTTCTAATTTTCTTGTAGTTATATCGGAAAAATCAAATTATATTCTATATTCAACTTGAGTATTTCAAGTTTATCATTCTTTCTGTCTTCCCAATAATAAAACAGAGATATGGGTACATGAGGTGAAATAAAAATACGGTTTCAGTTTAAGAGTAACGAATAAGTAAACTTTTTCCACATTAATTACAAATAAACTTAATCGTGGTTTCATTGTCGGTTGTACAATACCTATTTAAATAAACGATGTTAAGATCCGGAAAATCGCAATATTACTGGAGGAAATGCTATTATATAAGTGAGTTAAGAAATTGATTAATTCAGGTGTAGATATTTCAGCTTCACAACTTTGAAAAATAACCCCAGAGCAACAATGAGTAGATTTGAAGAAAGCTGGCTGTTGTTCAATACAAACATTTTATACGACTGATAGCTGGGCTTGTAGAAGTTTCTTCAACCACACCTTCTTGACAGCACTTTCCTAAACATGAAAGTAAAAGAAAAACTGTTCTAAAATATCTCCGTTATTTGTTCCTGTGTTTTTATAGGTTTTTTTCGTCCACTTGAATATTTTGCTTGTGAAGAAACTAGAGTTTTTTTCGTACAAAGATTGTTCCGAGCGCCGAGTAACCTCCCTGACTGCTCTCCGGAACCGCAATGCAGTGTGCACCGACATCCACAGCCCTCACGTACGCTTCCAGCAGGTGTGTTCATCTAGCGTGCCACATGTGAGCTAAATATCGCAATTACTTTGCCACCAGTTTTAACAAATCGTCGTACATAAAAGGTTTTAGAACCAAAAGAGATCGGATATCTCGGAAAACTTGCCACAAATCGGCACGTACCAGAGTTTCATCGTTCAGGTCGAAATTGTCAACGCAATAGAATATCATAGCGGCACAGCACTCAGCATCGGGCAACGCTGCTTTGTTTGAATTTCATTCGAAACAAGCTAAAATAAAAAAAAAAATAAATATGTCAAATTAAATTTAAAAATTAAAAAAAACACTCTCGAGGTAGCCATTCGACGGAAAAACTTTCGCTCACGTCTGTACTGCAAATGTTAAAAAACTGTTGCTAAAAATGCCCATGCAATATCAAAGACAAAGGAGAAACACTAGAAGTGAGGCGGTGGTGGCGCAGTCCTCGACCTGAACAGGTGTTGTGGCAACTGTAATGATTGGGTTGCAGCTGCAGGTCTTGGTGAGCGTGGGGGCACGCTGTGCAGAAATCTCTTGAAAATAAAATAGTTAAATAGCGCGAGCTGGTCTCGCTTTGCTGAACAAAAGCTCGAAGCCAAAATATCACGCAATGAGACATGAGTCCCCGAACACGTGTAAACTTTGTCATGGACGAAGCAAACGCACGTGCTTTTTAAGCTATGCACTTTGTGCGAGTCAAACTTATCAAACTATGTTAACTTAGTGGAATCCTTGATTTATTTAAGCTATAATAACTTATTGGGTCCTTTAACTTTTCAAACTAAATTAATTTACTGGTTGCCTGACTCATTATTTTGTAATAATGTATTGCGACCCGCGATTTTTCGACTACATCACTTATGTTCGATTTTTAACTTCTGAAACCAGTCGCAGTTATTCAACAAAAGAGATGCTAGATTCAAAATATACACAACTTGGCGTTGTTTTTATGGGAACAATTGCATAAATTACTCAACTAAATCATGAATGTATTGATGTGAATATGTGTATGAGTTTAACATGAATGAATAAAATTATTTCAATCATGCGCACTGTAGACTTTTAGAGAGTAAAGTTATCTCTTTTTCTACCAGTCGTCTCTGTTGACTATCGACACCAGGGAGTTGCGTCCAGTGAAAATACCCCTGCTTCTAAACTGGGGTCGAACCAGAGTCTTTCTTGTACGAAGTCTGCAGTGAAGCATTGGTTAGTTACCAGACACAGCAAATTAGATGTTGAATATGCATAAAAACATTTCTCCACAAGTAAACCAGATTTTCTATTGCAATTGGAATTTTACGGAATTTTTGAAAGATCAAACAATGTTATTCTGTCCTTAGTTACATAAATATATCAGTGCTTGTAGTGTACATATCATAACGAGCACAGAACAGCATTTCGATTTAAGCAGCATTTTACAATTTTTTTCTACAATTATATATTCAACTACCATCATAGCTAAATTCAAGTTCTATTATTTTTCCATTCATTCAGGACGTTTATGTTAAGAAATATCTAATATCCGATTGTCTTCAATGCACTGTATTCATCAACAGTGTTAAAATGGTGTTTTTTATTTTTTTTGCTGTGTTTCAATTCATGTATTAGCCTCACCCTTGCAAGCCGAGTTAATTGATAAGTGAATATTTAGGACAGTCTTCAATGTTGCTCGCATTGTGAACGCATGTGAAGCACATTTGTTTTATTGAGTCACCAAAAAACGCATTTCAATCGAACTGACGAAAACAGGCAATAACGGTTACACTCAAGCCTAGCCTTGTTTCTAGTGTTTTGCCAACCGTTTTGCCGTGTTTGAACCCGTTTTGCCGTGTTTATAGCCTTTTTACCGTGTTTATACACATTTCGCAGTGTTTGTACCCGTTTTGCCATGTTTATAGCCGTTTTGCCGTGTTTGAACCCGTTTTGCCGTGTTTATAGCCGTTTTGCCGTGTTTGTACCCGTTTTGCCATGTTTATAGCCGTTTTACCGTGTTTATACACATTTCGCAGTGTTTGTACCCGTTTTGCCATGTTTATAGCCGTTTTGCCGTGTTTTTACCCGTTTTGCCATGTTTATAGCCGTTTTGCCGTGTTTAAACCCATTTCGCCTTGTTTGTACCCGTTTTGCCATGTTTATAGCCGTTTTGCCGTGTTTATATCCATCTTACCGTGTTTATAGCCGTTTTGCCGTGTTTGTACCCGTTTCGCCATGTTTATAGCCGTTCTGCCATGTTTATAGCCGTTTTGCCATGTTTATAGCCGTTTTGCCGTGTTTAAACCCATTTCGCCGTGTTTGTGCCCGTTTTGCCATGTTTATAGCCGTTTTGCCATGTTTATAGCCGTTTTGCCGTGTTTAAATCCATTTCGCCGTGTTTGTACCCGTTTTGCCGTGTTTATAGCCGTTTTGCCGTGTTTATACCCATTTCACCGTGTTTGTACCCGTTTTGCCATGTTTATAGCCGTTTTGCCGTGTTTAAACCCATTTCATCGTGTTTGTACCCGTTTTGCCGTGTTTATAGCCGTTTTGCCGTGTTTATACCCATTTCACCGTGTTTGTACCCGTTTTGCCATGTTTATAGCCGTTTTGCCGTGTTTATACCCATTTCACCGTGTTTGTACCCGTTTTGCCATGTTTATAGCCGTTTTGCCGTGTTTAAACCCATTTCGCCGTGTTTGTACCCGTTTTGCCATGTTTATAGCCGTTTTGCCATGTTTAAACCCATTTCACCGTGTTTGTACCCGTTTTGCCATGTTTATAGCCGTTTTGCCGTGTTTATACCCATTTCACCGTGTTTGTACCCGTTTTGCCATGTTTATAGCCGTTTTGCCGTGTTTATACCCATTTCACCGTGTTTGTACCCGTTTTGCCGTGTTTATAGCCGTTTTGCCGTGTTTATACCCATTTCACCGTGTTTGTACCCGTTTTGCCATGTTTATAGCCGTTTTGCCGTGTTTATACCCATTTCACCGTGTTTGTACCCGTTTTGCCATGTTTATAGCCGTTTTGCCGTGTTTGTACCCATTTCACCGTGTTTGTACCCGTTTTGCCATGTTTATACCCGATTCAAGCACCTGGTTCAAGAGATTATGGCTACATTGTTTTATTTCCAAATGGGAAGAGACACCACGCTCGCATTAACACTTTGCGGCAGGTAGCAGTAGTAAGCATGGTTGGAAATTTAACTGGATCGTACCTTCATTTATTTCTGATCTGATATTTATAACGACTGAGTTTGTGACCACCAATCGGTCAGCAGCGTTATGAAAACTTCCTCAGTGACCACCGGTGGCTCACGTCGTAGTCGAAGTGTTTTAATAGGAAACAAAACCATGACCCCTCACCTTACAGAGGGGAATACTCCTACCCGTTAAAACGAGATTGTTCCGAAATTTTTGCGTTTCTATTAAAAAGTAATAACTGCCAACGAAACCTTTCAAAATCATGAAATGTGAACAAAAAACTCAAAGGCCTACAGTAATGGAGTGTTAAGAAAAAGATAAACAGTTCATGTCAAGTGAAGGTGGTGCGTAAAATTTACAGCGTTGATTTTTTAAATGTCTTCATATAAAGATCCCTGGTCGATAAACATAAATAAAAAGAATAACTGATAATTTCCTAAAAATTTAATTCATGATATATATATTACAATGCATCGCATTTTGAAAATTTATAAATATTAAGGTTTATTGATAGGCTAACCACTTGAGGTGGACAATATCTGTGGTAAAGCTAAAGTATAGTATTGAGAGAAGCAATATAGGTATATCTCTGGGATGTGTCTGGGATCTCTGTATATCTCTGGGATTTGTCTGGGATCTCTGTATATCTCTGGGATGTGTCTGGGCTCTCTGTATATCTCTGGGACGTGTCTGGGCTCTCTGTATATCTCTGGGATGTGTCTGGGATCTCTGTATATCTCTGGGATGTGTCTGGGATCTCTGTATATCTCTGGGATGTGTCTGGGATCTCTGTATATCTCTGGGATGTGTCTGGGATCTCTGTATATCTCTGGGATGTGTCTGGGATCTCTGTATATCTCTGGGATGAGTCTGGGATCTCTGTATATCTCTGGGATGTGTCTGGGCTCTCTGTATATCTCTGGGATGAGTCTGGGATCTCTGTATATCTCTGGGATGTGTCTGGGATCTCTGTATATCTCTGGGATGAGTCTGGGATCTCTGTATATCTCTGTGATGTGTCTGGGCTCTCTGTATATCTCTGGGATGAGTCTGGGATCTCTGTATATCTCTGGGATGTGTCTGGGATCTCTGTATATCTCTGGGATGTGTCTAGGATTTCTGTATATCTCTGGGATGTGTCTGGGATCTCTGTATAGCTCTGGGATGTGTCTGGGATCTCTGTATATCTCTGGGATGTGTCTGGGATCTCTATATATCTTTGGGATGTGTCTGGGATCTCTGTATATCTCTGGGATGTGTCTGGGATCTCTTTAAATCTTTGGGATGTGTCTGGGATCTCTGTATATCTCTGGGATGTGTCTGGGATCTCTATATATCTTTGGGATGTGTCTGGGATCTCTGTATATCTCTGGGATGTGTCTGGGATCTCTATATATCTCTGGGATGTGTCTGGTATCTGTATATATCTCTGGGATATGTCTGGGATCTCTATATATCTCTGGGATGTGTCTGGGATCTCTATATATCTCTGGGATGTGTCTGGGATCTCTATATATCTCTGGGATGTGTCTAGGATCTCTATATATCTCTGGGATGTGTCTGGGATCTCTATATATCTCTGGGATGTGTCTGGGATCTCTATATATCTCTGGGATGTGTCTGGGATCTCTATATATCTCTGGGATGTATTACCCGAGGCAGGATGACTGAAATTCTATAATTACTTGGAACACTTCTGGAAATGTCTTAGATGACCTTCGCTATAGGTTAAGACGAAATATATAAGGCATTAAATACTGAACTGAAACAATGAAATTCCATCTTGAATAGCTTTCAAATAGTGAAGAAGGTTGGCCTAAAGTAATTCATATATTACATAGCAAAAAACTCACACCGTAGCAAATAAACAACCATACACACAAAAATGGGTTACTCACTCATCGTACGATGAGTGAGATGATATGTTAATGAATTCTAAGCCCATATTACGCTTATTTTAACTTATCTCTTTACATTTTGGGTACAAAAACGTGTAACGCTCACGGTACATTTTTATATAACGGTGTGCTTGTGTTCCAATTTTATTTATTGAAATTTCGACTTATTTCTGTTTAAAAGTTCATTGCTAATTGGTCGCATAGCGTCAAGAAATGTTATTGCCATGACTTTCAGTGCAAAAATGAGCTAGTTTCTAATTTACTGACAAAAATTAACTTCGAAAAAATCAAGTTAACATTTTAGAACAACAAACATTCTGGCTTCTTCCTCTCTCAGTATTCCCTATAATAACATACAGACATGGGTACAGGAGAACAACAACAACAAACATTTCTGGCTTCTCCCTCTCTCAGTATTCCCTATAATAACATACAGACATGGGGACGGGAGAAAAATAGAAACATCCTGATGAATTAGTTCCGTTTATGAGAAATGAATAGCTACAAAATCTTTAGAATGGATTTCATATCAACACAATTGTAGTTTCATAATCGATTACGCTTTACAGGCTACGCTTCACATGTGTGGTCTTCGCAGGAAGGATAATATGGAGTGAATAAAATGTGCTAGAATAAGGATAGGCGTTTAGAAGAGCTTAAAAAGCTGACCTCACAGTAGAAGCGAGCAGATTTAAGGCGACCTGTCTAGAGGTGAGTTTGTTTTCAGAATGAAATCTTGCATTACGTTTTTTCTATGTCAGACATGGCGCGATACGTTTGCATTGAATTCTTTTATAATTTGAGAATTTTTTTCGGAGAAGCTCAGTTCCCAAAAGGGGTCCAGAAACTGAGAAAGCGCTTTGTCCCATGGTCATAACGGTCAGTTTTTGCCCCTGGTCAGATGTGCTAAGGTATCTTAGGCAATGGCTTCATGATGCATAGTTTTGAATGATTTAAACAATGTAAACAATTTATTTACCACAGGTGATACAGAGATAGAATATTTCTTAAGTATAGTAGGTCTAGTTTCTTCTAAAGTTTCTTAAGTCTTAAGTCTATTAGGAAATTTGTTTGTGGCTAGGAATGTATTTGTTTTAAAAAAAATACAGATGCTGTACCAGCGAATACCAGCGAAGCTATCTTCCATATATTGAAGACTAATGCCATCATGTCCGACAAGCTTGGTGCATTTTAGTTCCTCTCCATATATAATAATAACTGGCCTTGGTCTTCATTGGTTTCTCGCATTAGGGGATGATGCATTGTTTGGATTTGCACCTTCATGCGAGTTAGTAACGAGCCTAGAAATTTAATTAAAAACTTCTGAAGCAAATTTTTAAAGGAATGTATTGAAACCGTTCGCCGTTTTTGAGCGGTTTCCAAAATTACATCTGAAGTGTGAGTTTTTACTAGGCATTTTTTCCTGTATTAGGTTATCTAATAGCCATGGCAGTGGTTAACTAAAAACTGGAAAGAATTATGAGCAGTAAACAAACAAACATCGGCATCTTTGGGATGCTTTATTTCCAATCAAGCCTGATACATATGATCTTAGCATTGGTTTTTCAAGTGTCTTATAACTAACACTATATATAGGACACCATGACGGTTCCCCCGTAAAGCCGGTACCCATTTCCGACACCTGGGTTGAGTGGGGTATTGTGCTTGAGCTTTCCCTTATACCCAACGGGGAAAATCGCCGCGCCAGCGCCGGGATACGAACCCTCGTCTCCAACATACAAGGCTGATCCCTTAACCACTGTGCCAGTAGCTGTGAAACCATGTCTTCTGCATGTTAATATGGCTGTTCAAATTTTTTTGAGCAGTGAGTGAGGCCAACACTCAGGTGATGTTCTCGGTGATGGTAGTATATATTTCCAATATAGTGAGCTCCTAGAAGGTATTTTGAGAAATGTCATTTAAATTTTTCGTCGAGTGAGGTAATAGCATTTAATATTGGATGTGAACGGTGCTATCATATCAGCTAAAGTTTAGAGTTCTTTAGCTGTGAACGGTTTAATCCACGTGACTTATTTTCAAGTTGTCTATGTACACAATTACATCGGTAGAGTTAGTAAGCGTAAAAAAGGAATTTTGTTCACGGACATGATTTATGTACTCCAGTTGATCATTAGGTATGTGCTTGAAATATATAGTTTAATATAGTTTAAATTATAATATAGTTTGAATGTAGTTTAAATATACTTGATTATATAGTATATAGTTAAACTAGTATATAGTTTAAAAAGTTTCGGTTTTCAATAACTTAAAATACTGCAACAAATGTGCTATATATGTAAATACCCCATTAGCATAAACCTTATATAGGTATATCAGTTTGGGATATAATTTTAAAAATATTTTCTTATAAGTTAGGAATCCCATAAAGTTAGAACAGTTTAACAAGTTAGGATCGAACGAAGAGCATAGCGTAAAGGACAGGAGCACCATCATGTTCTGTGCAGAACTTGACATGTGTGCAGTGCCTCGTGCTGCATTGGGTGTTATTTGATCACACATTTCAGAGCGACACCAGCGCTCGCTCCAATAGCAGTTTATCAGCATTCTATTTCTCATGGATGTTTAGAAATAAGCAGAAATAAGTCTTTTTACATCCAACACAACTGCACCACCACACCTGCGCGTGGTGGGAGCTGTGTCCCCATTACCCCGGGTTGCCCCTATGCTAGTGTTGTTCCATTGTTATAGTTATTCTTCCATTGTTGTTTTTAACATTTCATTGTTATTGTACGGTTAATTTTAAACATTCGCTGTGCAGACGCCGGCGAAATTTCTTCTGCTGACTTTGATACCTCATGAGGTGTTTTTTTTTTGTGTAAAAAAGGTATAAATTTTACATCGACGGAACATCTGGCAACACAGCTGGGTTGCCAGATGTTGTCTGGTGAGCTGCTCTGATGTTTTTAGTTGTAGAAAATTCCACCATGAACTTTGAAACTGTCAATTATCGTTGTTTGCCAAGTATTCCGACATGTTTGATCTCTTTGCGGGCTTAAAAATGTCCACGTGCGTTGGTTTCTAAAGTGCAAAGTCCTCACGATATTTGTCCCACATCTGGCACGCTCAACGAACACACCTGCTGGAAGCGTACGTGAAGTTGTGGATTTCGGTGCACTCTGCGTGACAACCTAGCGAACAGTCTGAGGATCTAGCAGGAAAACCTTTGCTCGGTATCAAGTTTGTTCCGAGACTCTATTGAACCAATTTTACAAAGTTTTTTTAAAATTGAATATATCAAGTAGACGAGATAGAGCGTAACATGAGATTGGAACGACTGACTGCAGATCTTTCAAAAACTGGTCGCCTTGAAGTTCAGTGAAGTGCTACCAAGAACATGTGATTTAAGGAACTTCCAGATCAATCTCGTTTATGTAGCGAAGGTAAGGTTTACCCGTGTCTCACACAGTGAAATGAATATGCGAGGTGAAAGTGTAGTGGCTAGTATAGCGTAAGCAAAACAAAACGAAGGAAATAAGCGAGACATTTATCGACGACATTCATTAAAAAGATAGCGAGAAGTCTCTATTTACTAACAAACAAGGACATTTACAGAAACATTCTTTGTTATATATGAACAATTTTGCACTTTTTACTCTATAAAAAGTCTTTATGAACTTAAAAAGATATATAAAGAAGAATATGATTAATTGAAACTTCAAATAATCAAAAATCATTGGGTCAGATAATCGCCACGTAAAAATCCACTTCAATAAAAAACCTAACCAAATAAAAAGTGGAATGTTTGTTCAAATAAACTCAGTATTAAGTATTGCGCTTTTATGAGGAAAATTGCAAGCCAAATGTTCATTTTTATTTCAGATTTATGAATAAATCTTTATTTCTGTTTTAAATTCATGAGGAATTTTTCATTTATATTTCACAAATTTAGGAAATGAAAAGGCAATTGAGCTATTTTCAATTTTTAGAGGAAAAAGCTAAAAAAATACTTCAGAATTCAATTGAAATATCTTTTTCTGTTATAGGTAAGGTAATGGCTTTGAACAACTTCACGTAATATCAATTTTTTAAGTAAGGTATTTATTATACTCTATTAACAACTGAGAATCCGAACATAGATAAATTTGGAATTAAAGCTTTAATATCTGGGGGAAAGACAAGCACCAGCTTGAAAAAAAAATTAAAAAAAAAATTATTTACCACAGGTGATGCAGAGGTAGAATCTTTCTCAAGTCTAGTACAACGGCCAAAACTAGAGTATAGCTACCTGTGGGCCCTTCGTTTTTTTTAAAAGCTTTTAGAAGTAAATTTTACTATGTGGGGTCATTGTTGTGGGCATAAGGTTGAAGAATAGAACGTAAAATTTTAGTTCTTATTAAGTTTACTCTAAAACGATCCGGTTTTATGAAACGTTTTATTTCATGTCATCACCCTGTGAGCTTATCAAGAGATAAGAGACCGTGCTACGCCGCTATATATGTGGTGAGTCATGTCTGCACGCCGTGTAATTCAAATAATTTCTATGTGAAGCAAAAAAGTTCCGTTGAATACTGAACTGTACTTGAATCTTTCTAATGTAACATAATTCTTCCAAGAATTGTTTTAACAAAATTTTTCCCATAATTTTTTTTAACGTAATTCTTTCGAGAATTTTTCACATTATTCTTCCCTTAATTTAACAAAATTTTTCCCAGAATTTTTTTTAACGTAATTCTTTCGAGAATTTTTTTACATAATTCTTTCCAGAATTTTCTCAACATAATTTTTCACAGAATTTTCATAATAATATTCTTCCCACAATAATTATGAAAACAGAAACGCTGTTTTCACAATGAAAAGTTATACTATGTTGTTCTAATATCAGTGTGATTACTGGCCAGTCTGAAGGAGTGAAACAGTTATTTGAAATAATGTTGACACACCCTGTGTCACGGTAGGCTTATTTACTTGGGTCACATTAGCCCATGACACACACAAGTGTGTCACAACACGTAGACTGATGACTCAGTTTTTTGTGGCCCTAGTAATCGTGGGTTGTTAAAAAGACCAAGTTATTTTTAACTTTTAGCTGGTTCAACCTGGAAACGTCCAGAACTTTTGTACTGGATATTGGCTAGTTCTTATTTTATTTTATTTATTTTTTATTATTTTTTTTTAGTACTTTGCCTAGTACTTTTGCACATTTTCATGCATGTCTGTTCAGTTCCTATCTTAGTTTTCAGAAAGTTAAATTGACTGTATTTTCATGTTCTTAGTTTGGATGCCTAACTTCGGTTAATTGGGATGTTTTATTTAAATAGAATTAAATTAATTTACTTTTAAAGTGCAATTGTAGGCTGTTTCTTGCGTTAGTTTGATGCATACTTGAATGGAGAAATAGTTTACATAGTTAAACATTATCTTAACATAAGATTACCATTATCTTAACATTAGTTTACCATTAGTTTAACATTAGTTCAACATTATCTTAACATTAGTTTACCATTAGTTTAACATTAGTTCAACATTATCTTAACACTAGTTTACCATTAGTTTAACATTATCTTAACATTAGTCTAACATTAGTTTAACATTATCCTAATATTAGATTAACATTATCTTAACATTAGTTTAACATTATCTTAATATTCGATTACCATCATCTTAACATTAGTTCAACATTAGTTTAACATTATCTTAACAGTATCTTAACATTAGTTTAACATTAGTTGAACATTAGTTTAACCTCATCTTAACAGTATCTTAACATTAGTTCAACATTACCTTAACATTAGTTCAACATTAGTTTAACATTACCTTAACATTAGTTTAACATTATCTTACCATTATCTTAACATTAGTTTAATATTATCTTATCATTAGTTTAACATTAGTTGAACATTAGTTTAACCTCATCTTAACAGTATCTTAACATTAGTTCAACATTACCTTAACATTAGTTCAACATTAGTTTAACATTACCTTAACATTAGTTTAACATTATCTAACCATTATCTTACCATTAGTTTAATATTATCTTAACATTAGTTTAACATTAGTTTAACATTAGTTTAATATTAGTTTAACATTATTTTAACATTAGTTTAACATTATCTTACCATTATCTTAACACTAGTTTGATATTATCTTAACATTAGTTTAACCTTAGTTCTACATTATCTTAACATTATCTTGACATTAGTTTAACCTTAGTTTTACATTATCTTAACATCATCTTAACATTAGTTCAACCTTAGTTCTACATTATCTTAACATTATCTTAACATTAGTTCAACCTTAGTTCTACATTATCTTAACATTATCTTGACATTAGTTTAACATTAGTTCTACATTATCTTAACATTTAGTTTAACATCAGTTCAACATTTGTGTGTTGGTTTCACACACACCCAATTAGCAATATACCAAAATAGCAACGTAACATCCCAGGATCTACCTTCACAATACATAAAATTATGTGCATAAAATTATATAATAAGTTGCGTAATCATTATTTAAGAAATTATTCATGTAACGCTAAACAGATATTATATAAACATTATTATATCCATATATGTACATAAATGCTATAATTTACGCATATTTATGTACATATTTATACGTATACATAAGTGTATAAACAGAATCGAAACAAACAAAATCGAAACGACCAAAAAATACGCCTAAACACATGATAACATTCTTAACTCGATGATTTTACTTGCCACTCTCTTATTTGTATCTACCTTATTTGTATCTACCTCATTTGTATCTACCTCATTTGTATCTACCTTATTTGTATCTACCTTATTTGTATCTACCTTATTGGTATCTACCTTATTTGTATCTACCTTATTTGTATCTACCTTATTTGTATCTACCTTATTTGTATCTACCTTATTGGTATCTATCTTATTTGTATCTACCTTATTTGTATCTACCTTATTTGTATCTACCTTATTTGTATCTACCTTATTTGTATCTACCTCATTTGTATCTACCTCATTTGTATCTACCTTATTTGTATCTACCTTATTGGTATCTACCTTATTTGTATCTACCTTATTTGTATCTACCTTATTTGTATCTACCTTAGTTGTATCTACCTTATTTGTATCTACCTTATTTGTATCTACCTTATTTGTATCTACCTTATTTGTATCTACCTTATTTGTATCTACCTTATTTGTATCTACCTTATTTGCATCTACCTTATTTGCATCTACCTTATTTGTATCTACCTTATTTGGATCTACCTTATTTGTATCTACGACCAGAAAGATCGCGCGCCGCTGGCAACACTGAACCTCAGCACGATCCACATGCTGCTACCGGTCACGGTAGAGGAAACAAGGTAGGGTCATTTTTATAGAAAAAAGGATTGATTAAAGATATATGTCGGAAAGTTAATACACTGAGCTCCGTAATGGGAAATATTGATTCAATTTATTAAGATAAATGTCAGAACGACATTTGAATGAGAAGATTGAACCACTAAAACTCAGGGGAACAAGATCATGAACTTCTCAGAGCCGGACTTGAGGTAGGCAGGCGGGCGTTGGACTTGCGGTCTGCGACTGTGCCGTCCTAGGGAGCAAGCCGTGCTCTGTGGAGTTAGTTGCGGTTAGTTATGTTACAGAGTAAATTTTAGGTTTAATACAGTCATCGTTATAGTTTTAAGTTATAAGGTAAGTTATAGTTTTTAAGTTATAAGGTAAGTTATAGTTTTTAAGTTATAAGGTAAGTTATAGTTTTTAAGTTATAAGGTAAGTTATAGTTTTTGAGTTATAAGGTAAGTTATAGTTTTTAAGTTATAAGGTAAGTTATAGTTTTTAAGTTATAAGGTAAGTTATAGTTTTTAAGTTATAAGGTAAGTTATAGTTTTTAAGTTATAAGGTAAATCATAGTTTTTAAGTTATAAGGTAAGTTATAGTTTTTAAGTTATAAGGTAAATCATAGTTTTAAGTGATAAGGTAAGTTATAGTTTTAAAGTTATAAGGTAAATCATAGTTTTTAAGTTATAAGGTAAGTTATAGTTTTTAAGTTATAAGGTAAGTTATAGTTTTTAAGTTATAAGGTAAATCATAGTTTTTAAGTTATAAGGTAAGTTATAGTTTTTAAGTTATAAGGTAAGTTATAGTTTTTAATTTATAAGGTAAATCATAGTTTTCAAGTTATAAGGTAAGTTATAGTTTTTAAGTTATAAGGTAAATCATAGTTTTTAAGGTATAAGGTAAATCATAGTTTTTAAGTTATAAGGGAAGTTATAGTTTTTAAGTTATAATGTAAGTTATAGTTTTTTCCTATGTTATAATTAATTATTTATAACAGGTACTTCAACTAATTATATTAGTATTATTCACTAGTTATTGTTCTCTAATTACTCAAAACAGGTATTTATACGTAAATTTTTAAGCTAAAATAACCTTTAAATATAAATAAATAGTAATTTATTGATATTATATCATCTGACACCAACGAGTTAGCGACTTTACTCCAGCTTACTTCCCCTGCTATGTTTCTAGCGGGAACATCCACATATGGCGACACTGCGCGCCTGTGTTGCCAGTTTCAAACCTGCAGTGTTTTTGTTATGATTTGTGTATTTTTTCAATTTGTTTGTACTGAAACAATCAAAAATATTACGTGCCTTCTATGAGAAATAGTCATTGATATAACTTGCTTTTTAGCGTTGCTTCCGTAGTGATTTGTCTCTTGAGTGATAAATTTCTACTTAATAATTAGGAATTTAATGTGCCATCCGTGAGAAATGATCCTTAGTATAAATAACCTTTTAAAAATTTTTTTTTTATATTGAAAAACGAGAGGTAAGTTTATTTGGAAATAAACTTGTATTTTAGGTGAATTTTGAGTGCAACACCGGATGCGGCAGTCAATGCTGCATTTCAGAGTAAGATGTTTAGGCCTAAAATCAAGGATTGGTTGCCGCACCCTAGACTTTTATGAGAAAAAACAAGTTTCGATTCTTCAGTCATTCAGGCTGCAGCAAATCCATTTTGTGTTAATTCTCAGTGATATTCTTGAATAAATGATAACTTTTATTTATAAGAACTAAGCATGTCATGTGTTAGCTAAATGGAGCCACTTTTGAACTTTGACTAAAGCTGGTAAAACTTAAGTTTAACACCCAATGCAAATTAAACGTACTCAGCAATGCTGGAAAAACTAACCTTGAACTGAATCATGTTTTCATGTAGCTAGTTCCGATTAATTATTTTCATAAATTAGGTTTGTGAATGTTGGAAGGTTAGCTGCATTGTGAAAGTCCATCAGTGTACCTATATCATCCAAGTATTGGAAATGTCTACCAAATATTGGCAATATCAACCAAATATAGGCAATATCAGCCAAATATTGGCAATATCAACCAAATATTGGCAATATTAACCAAATATTGGCAATATCCACCAAATATTGGCAATATCCACCAAATATTGGCGATATCAACCAAATATTTTCAATATCTACCAAATATTGGAAATATCTACCAAATATTGGAAACATCTACCAAATATTGGAAACATCTACCAAATATTGGAAATATCTACCAAATATTGGGAATATCTACCAAATATTGGGAATATCTACCAAATATTGGAAATATCTACCAAATATTGGAAATATCTACCAAATCTTGGAAATATCTACCAAATAGTGGAAATATCTACCAAGTATTGGCAATATATACAAAATATTGGAAATACCTACCAAATATTTTCAAAATCTACCAAATATTGGAAATATCTACCAAATATTGGCAATATGAATCAAATATTGGCATTATCTACCAAAAATTTCTAATATCTACCAAATCTTTCTAATATCTACCAAATATTTGCAATATCTACCAAATATTTCCAATATCTACCACATATTTCCAATATCTACCACATATTTCCAATATCTACCAAATACTTCCAATACCTACCAAATATTTTCAATACCTACCAAATGTTTTCAGTATCTACCAAATACATCCAATACCTACCAAATACATCCAATATCCACCAGATATTGGCAATATTATCACTGCAGTGGTTAGAGTCACCAGATTATGAGACTCACCAGTTACTGCCACTACCATCTACTGTAGAACATGAATGGTTTGGTAGCAACCAGGACTGCCTGCTGGTAGTGGTGAAGTTTTGCGCCAATAGTAGTGTGTACTGGGTGTGGTGGTGTGGACGTGGTTGTTTGTCTGTGGTTGTGTAGGTTTGATCCTTTGGGTGTGGTTGTGGTGGTGTGGTTGGGTGGGTTTGATCCTTTGGGTGTGGTTGTGGTGGTGTGGTTATGTGGGTTTGATCCTTTGGGTGTGGTTGTGGTGGTGTGGTTATGTGGGTTTGATTCTTTGGGTGTGGTTGTGGTGGTGTGGTTATGTGGGTTTGATCCTTTGGGTGTGGTTTTGGTGGTGTGGTTATGTGGGTTTGATCCTTTGGGTGTGGTTGTGGTGGTGTGGTTGTGTGGGTTTGATCCTTTGGGTGTGGTTGTGGTGGTGTGGTTGTGTGGGTTTGATCCTTTGGGTGTGGTTGTGGTGGTGTGGTTGTGTTGTGGTGGTGTGGTTGTGGTGGTGTGGTTGTGTGGGTTTTATCCTTTGGGTGTGGTTGTGGTGGTGTGGTTGTGTGGGTTTGATCCATTGGGTATGGTTGTGGTGGTGTAGTGGGGTGGTTGTGTGGGTGTGGTTGTAGTTATGAGCGTGTACGGGGTGTTAGTGTATTTTTTCGATATCGTCTAGGCAGTAATGAGCCTACTTGTCTTATGAAAGTGGTTCAGGTTAAAGAATTTCTGGTTTCCCTGATTGTAAGTGATGTGGTACCGGCTGTTTAGTTTTTGCGATTTTTTATATATATTTATTTTTTTCAGATAATCGTGTATAGTGATTCCCGATATTTATTAATAAGAAATGAGAATTAGAAAATAAGAAATTAATAAGAAATGAGAATTCATCTATTCTCAATTACCTATCTACCTAATTTCTTCCAGGAACCTCTAAAGGCCACAGTCATGAATTTCAATAATGGTGAAGAAAAATTTGAATCAGTCTTCGATTCCGACGTATCAGTGGAAGAACGGGCCTCGCTCGTCAATGGAGCTTTGTTGGGGATCCGTGCCACCACTGATCAGTACGATCAAGGCACCTCGGAAGCTCTCAACTTGTCTCAGTTAAAGGATGTCGTTCCCCCTGTAGGGCCACTATCAAGTTTTATTGATGATGATATGGGAACTACAGGGACTCGCCCCAAGATCTGTCTCCGCTCCCCGCCGTCTCGGGAAGAGATGAATCTACCAGCATTGATTGATTCAGAGCTGTCATCTGCCTTGACCAATATCCACCATCTCATTCCCCCTCCTCAATTTGACAGCCTTAGAATGGCCATAATAAACAATATAAATGCAGAGGTGGCAAAGAGAGTGTCATCTATATCTGCCTCAACTGACAAAAGCTTGTCTGATATATCTACTGGTGTGGCCGGGAACGCCGGTCTTATCTAAGCCCTCGTGGAAACTGTCCGGCAGGTGGACAACAAAATTTCATCCCTCTCCTTGGCGGCCACAGGGAAACCGGAATCAGCACCTGCTGCTGCAGCATCGAGTCTTCCCCCAATTCAACTGTACCACATTTAAACAATTTAAATAATTTAAACAATTTATTTACCACAGGAGATACAGAGGTAGAATGTTTCTTAAGTCTAATACAATGGGTCAGAGTTGAGTATAGCTACCTGTGGGCCCGAATAAGTTCAGCGACTTCTAGGGCATCCTACCATTACGTTATTCTAGGGCGTACAATAATGTTTAACCTAACTCACTTAGCCTAGTTTTGCATTAGACTGATCAACAGGATAATGAACTCGATATTGATGTTTAATTTTACAATATAGGTCATATGGACAATATTTAACAGTATATTCGATAACGATTTGGGAGCAGACTGAAAATCGGCGATATTACTCATGGCAAATTGCATTATTAGGACCAGACATGTAGGAGGCAGGATTTGACTTGGTGATCTTACACGACTAGTATTCTGATAAGAAGTGAGACTCAAGATTTCTTTTAAATACCTTGTAAGAATTACTTTCCCGGATCTCCGCAGGTATTGAGTTCCAGGTTTTAGTTCCAACGAATAGTATACGAGCGGGCCTTTGAATAATAAGGAAGCATGAATTTACTTTTATTTCGTGTTAAATGGTCGTGATGACCAGTTTGCGCAGTTAATAACTGTTGAAGGCTATTGTCGCCATCATTAGCTAATGTTTTGTAGATGAAATTGCAGATGGAGATTTTGTAGAGATCCGAGAGTTTAGGTATTTGTAAATTTTTGAATGAATCATTTGTGTGAGCATTATATTCTAGGTTCTTTACCGCTCTGATGGCTCTTTTTTGCAGAGTAAAAATTATATTGGTTTTATTTTTATCAGTTCCATGCCATGCTTCTATTCCGTATTGCAGGTATGGTGAAATGAGCGTTCGATAAAGCATTAGTAAGGCTGTTTCAGGCAGGAAATTTTTAACTTTATTCAGGATTCCGATGGATTTTGATAATTTAGAACTAATATGAGTGATGTGCTCTTTGAAGGTCAGATGTTTATCTATTATGATGCCCAGAAATTTACATGAGTTCGTTTCTTTGATTTCACCTTCGCCAATTTTAATGGATGGTAGAGATATATTTTTCTTGTATGAGAACGTAATATAATTTGTTTTATCGATATTGAGGCTAATTTTATTAGCTTTAAGCCACAGTGAAACCTTATGGAGTTCATTATTTATACTCTCCGCAATCGTAGTGGGATTTTCGTTCGGAAGGACCGCAGAAAGCGTACTGTCATCGGCAAAAAGTATGAATTTAAAAAATGATGTAGATTTAACAATATCATTGATAAAAAATCAGAAAAAGGAGAGGCCCAAGAACAGATCCTTGTGGAACTCCATGGCTAATTTCCTGTGGGTCCGATTTTGCGTCGTCAATGACAACGTATTGCTTCCGATTTGTTAGGTATGATCTGAACCAATCATGGGCAACCCCACGAATGCCATAACAATGAAGTTTCGAGAGTAATATGTTATGGTCCACACAATCGAATGCTTTTCGAAAGTCAAGAAATACAGAGAAGACAGTCTTTCCGTTATCTATATTAGAATAAAGGAATTGTAAATGATTTAATATTGCCTGTGTTGTTGATTTTTTACAGCGAAAGCCGTATTGTTTATCATAGAGAAATGATTTTTGTTCAAAATAAGAGTACACTTTTTTATGCACAATTTTCTCGAATACCTTGCTAATAATTGGTAACATGGAGATAGGTCGATAATTGTTTACACAGGTTTTTTCACCATTTTTAAAGATAGGGGTTACTCTAGCAACTTTGAGGGAGTTCGGGAAAGTGCCTAGTAAGAGAGACTGGTTAATAATATTGGATATCAGCGGGGCCACAATATCAGCAATTATTTTAAGTATTTTAGTTGGAAACGTTTTTAACCCACTCGATTTATTTTTCATGTTGTTTATGCACGCAATTACATCGGAGGAGTTTGTAGGCGTAAAGAAAAAGGAGTTGTGTTCTCGAATATGATCCATAAATTCCAGGTGATCAGTAGGTTCACTTGGAATACCATTGGCTATAGTTTTCCCTACGTTTACAAAGAATTTGTTGAAGATATTAGCAATTTCATTCTTCTCATGGTATTTTACATTATCTTGAGTGATATATCCAATTTTCTTTTTTTCGGCGTTATTCGGTTTATAACAAGAGTTAAGGAGGCGCCAAGTCTTTTTAACGTCAGCTTTGAATTGAGTAAACTTGAGGGTAAAGTAGCCCTTTTTTGATGTTCTTATCTGGTTTGTCACATAGTTTCTGAATCGGTTATATGTTTCTCTAGATATTCGCCCTTCGCAAAGGAGGGCTAGGTACGCTTGGCGTTTCTTTATATTTATCACGATGTCTCTAGTAATCCAGGGCTTTTGTTTATTTTTCGGGGTAACTGTACGAGTTACAATTGGGCAATTGGGCACATGGGGCCTCCCTCAACGTCAGTGCCCCAGCCTAAAGCCCCCTCCAGACCTTGCATTACCATGTTGCCTCTGGACGTCGGAGTGGCGCTGCAAAAGAACCGCTGATGACCAGACTGGCTTGTGAGAAAGCCGGGAAAGCCCGCACTGCAATGGCATTCAGTTGCTCAAGAGCTCTGAGAGGAGAAGGATGCTTGCGAGCTATACGCGGGAGCTACTCACTCCCGCGTATAGCTCAGGGCTGCCAATGAGAATTTTACCAAAACCCCAGCATACGCTAGAAAAAAAAACAGATTGCTGCTTGAAACCCCAGATTCGCGGAAAAGCGTGTTAATGAAGTAATTTGCTTAATTTTGTACTCGTATTACTCTGAATCAGTTGCTGCCGTCTAACATATAGCGTTGCTCCGTAATTTCTCATTCTGCCTCTCCAAATATCGGTGACTTATTGCTCCGCTTTCCATATCGCGTATTAATTCTTTTCGTGGTTGCCAAGTAGTTCAATCATTGTTGCTCCTCTTAATTAATTGTTTTGCCAAAATTCATCTCTTACAGTTTCTGCTTTCAGAAAACTGGTTTGTTTCGTTTTAACACAATTCATGACTGAAAAAATTCGTTCAACCGAAGCAGACGAATGTGGCAGAATAGTTAGACTTGTCATAAAAGCAGACAAGAGGCCAAATTTTGAATTTTGAAAACCGTCCTTGATTTCTTTCAGTTCGTTCCAGTATCTGGGAGGATTTTATACACAGAACAATTACTATGTAGGTGTTTTCAATAATTATGTGTTACATGTACCACAATAACAGGTACTGCATAAATGGTACTTGAACATTAAATTTTTCGATATTTTTTGCTGGCAGTAAACAGACGTCAATTAGGTTTCGACAGAATGCAGATGCAACAGGAATATAATAGCAAAAATGCACCCAATTTCAATTAAACGAATTTGATAATGTAATACCATAATTTTCATTGCATCAAGCGCCGAAAAAAATTATTATATATAAAAACCTTCAATTTTTTACCTCTGCATAGAAAACCCCGGATTTTTTGCCAATTTTTTATAAAAACCCCAAAACCTTAGGCCACAGCTAAAAACCCAAGATCTGGGGTTAAAACCCCAGCTATGGCAGCCCTGGTATAGCTCGTCAGTCAACGCGGAGCGCGCCACCGACACGACCTTCCGCAATGCCTTGTATTAACATACTGAGGCTCGCGTCGCCCTACGACAGCAATCAGGAACGCGCAACTCTGTGGTTAGCTTGAAAAATCGGCTTCTCAAGCGGTCGGAAAGCTATCTACAGCTCGTCTAAGCGGCATCAAGCAACATGGTAATGCAAGGTCTGGAGGGGGCTTAAGACCTTCTCCTTCTTAAAGGGAAACTTGAAATTCTTGGTGGACATCCAGAATCGTAGGGTCACTGCCCAGGATGAAGCTTCTCACAGGATTGGAGTTGAGATAATGAAAGGGGTGGACACTACTAAGCTAACCCACATGAGTAATTCCTGGAAGCTGCCGAGGTCAGGCTTGCGACCTTAATTTCGATGGGGAAGGTAAACGCTTCTTAAACCTCGATGTTTCCCTTCACTCAATCGAGCTCAATGGACTCCCCTTATATTATTAATAAGATATTTAGTATATGATTTAATACGCGATATTTATCTGTGGTAATTCCCGATATTTATTTGTTGGGTCTTCCGATATTAATTTTTTGTGATTCGTTATACTTAATTATTTGGTATTCTCGATATTTGTTTATTTTGTATTCCCGATATTTATTTATTTTGCATTCCCGATATTTGTTTATTGTGTATTCCCGATATTTGTTTATTTTGCATTCCCGATATCTATTTACTCTGTATTCCCGACATTTGTTTATTTTCGTTCCCAATTATT
This sequence comes from Morinoia aosen, assembly GCA_030386875.1. Lineage (NCBI taxonomy): Eukaryota > Metazoa > Arthropoda > Malacostraca > Amphipoda > Talitridae > Morinoia > Morinoia aosen. The sequence goes on from CM059576.1 coordinate 114,543,015, forward strand.
TTTTGTTTAGTTATTCCGAATATTGATTTATTACGGTTGCCGATATTTGCTTATCATGATTCCCGGTATTTATTTATTGTGATTTTCCAATATTTATTCATCGTCACTATTGATTTATATATCGATTGTAGTTCCAGATATTTATTTATCAAGATTCCATAAATTCACGTATTGTTATTACAGATATTTGTTAAGTGTAGTTTTAAATTTATATTTATGTATTGTAATTCTATGTGCGTGTAAATTTATTGTACAAATATTTATTTATTACTCATGATTGCAGATGTTTAATAATTTTTTTAATTCCTGATTTTTATTTGTGTATTGTAATTAAAGATATTTAATTGTGAATCAGGATGCAAGAAATAAATTTTTTGTGATTCCGAATAATTATTGGCTTTGGTGGCTAATATTCAGATATTATGAGAAGTGATAAATATTTTCATGATTTCCGATATTTACTTACCGTAATTTCAGGTATTTATTTATCGTAATTTTCAATATTAATTTACCGTGATTTTCGCTATTCATTTATCGTGATAAATGTTTATTTGCCGTGATTTCCAATGTTTTATAGTAATTTTCACTATATATTTTTGGTGATTTCCTATTTCTATCATTTTGATTTCCAACATATGTTAGTCGTAATTTCCAACACTTATTTAACGTGTTTTCGTTTTTTATAATTGTGATTTTTAATATATTTGTATCGTGATTTTCAATATTCATTATCATGATTTCCAATATTCATTATCGTGATTTTCAATATTCATTATCGTGATTTTCAATATTCATTATCGTGATTTTCAATATTCATTATCGTGATTTTCAATATTCATTATCGTGATTTTCAATATTCATTATCGTGATTTTCAATATTCATTATCGTGATTTTCAATATTCATTATCGTGATTTTCAAAATTCATTATCGTGATTTTCAATATTCAATATCGTGATTTTCAATATCCATTATCGTGATTTTCAATATTCATTATCGTGATTTCCAATATTCATTATCGTGATTTCCAATATTTAACGATATTTTCAACACATATTTACTATAATCTCCAATATATATTTGTCATGATTACTGATCTCTTTTTTTCGTGGTGTCAATATATGTATGGGAAGTGATTTCTAATACTTATTTATCGCAATTTTAATTTTTTATTATCGTGATTTCTAATAATTATCGTGAATTAGCAAATGTATATGTTGTGATTTGAGATTTTTATGTAATGTGATTATAGATATTTTATCGGTATCGATTTCCAATATTTATTTATCGCAACTAACAATATTTATTTATCGTGATTTCCAATACATAAGTCGGGATTTTAGATCTTTATTGATTGTGACTTTAGGTTTTAATTCATCGTGATTTTTCATCGTTGGAGGGCCGTGATTCCCCCACGGCCCCCCACGGCCCCCCACGGCTCCCCCACGGCCCTCTCCACGGCCCCCCCCACGGCCCCCCCCACGCCCCCCCCCCCACGGCCCCCCCACGGCCCCCCCCCACGGCCCCCCCCACGCCCCCCCCCCACGGCCCACCCCACGGTCCCCCCACGGCCCCCCCACGGCCCCTCCCACGGCCCCCCCACGGCCCCTCCCACGGCCCCTCCCACGGCCCCCCCACGGCCCTCCCACGGCCCCCCCACGGCCCTCCCACGGCCCCCCCACGGCCCTCCCACGGCCCCCCCACGGCCCTCCCACGGCCCCCCCACGGCCCTCCCACGGCCCCCCCACGGCCCTCCCACGGCCCCTCCCACGGCACCCCTCGGCCCCTCCCACGGCACCCCCTCGGCCCCTCCCACGGCCCCTCCCACGGCACCCCCACGGTGCCCCCACGGCACCTCCACGGCACCCCCACGGCACCCCCACGGCACCCCAACGGCACCCCCCCCCTTCCCACGGCACCCCCACGGCACCCCCACGGCACCCCCACGGCACCTCCACGGCACCCCCACGGCACCCCCCGGAGCCACCACGGCGTCCCCACGGCGCCCCCACGGCACCCCCACGGCGCCCCCACGGCGCCCCCACGGCGCCCCCACGGCGCCCCCACGGCGCCCCCACGGCGCCCAACTCAAGCGGTAAGTAGATTAATCTTCAAACTAATTTTTTTATTACACAAAATTAAAAAAAAACATTTGCATGACCAGGGATATATTTCCCAGGGGGAAGATGTGATGGCCCGAGCTCAGAGTTAGGTAGGCTTTTTTTGCAGTTGAAATGGAATATTTTTTGTTATGTTATGGTGCATATTTTTTTGACTGACTGGTGTCTTGTTTTCAGCACCTTATATTTTCTCTTCAACTTTTGTCTTTAAAAAAAAGACAGTCAATTTTGTCAATTTTCCGTCGTTCGAGGGCATTCGGACGAGTGCGATAATGCCATTTCCATTAATCAATATTCGATCTTAGCTAAACCACAGTTTAAATACAGATATGCGCATTTTAGAGTCCCTGTACATTTTTAAACTTAAGCCGTGTTTCAAACAACGCTCTTAGTTCGTTTCCTTTAGAAATAGATTAGATAGATTAGAATAGATAGAATAGAAATAGAAATAGATTAGAAATAGATTAGAAATAGAAATAGAAAATCGCAATTATCGTTTCTTTATAGCTTGTTTTTAGATTTGTCATTCCATAATAGTCTGTTTTTACTTTGATGTTTTCAGAATTCTTATCACTCATGATAGCCTGTGGCCGAGACGTTTGAAATAAGGTTTTATTCGAATATATGCCTTAACACTTTGACTGTGACGTGCGCCACCGGTGGTGCACGGAGATAATTTTCACAACGCTGCAGACCGACCAGTAGTCACAAACACAAGTTCCATAAATACTCAATCAAAGCTAAATGAAGGCACGATACAACCTTGACGTGACCCACCGGTGGTACACGGCGGGATTTTCACAACGCTGCAGACCGACCAGTAGTCACAAACACAATTTCCATAAATACTCAATCAAAGCTAAATGAAGGCACGATACAACCTCGACGTGACCCACCGGTGGTACACGGCGGGATTTTCACAACGCTGCAGACCGACCAGTAGTCACAAACACAATTTCCATAAATACTCAATCAAAGCTAAATGAAGGCACGATACAACCTCGACGTGACCCACAGGAGGTACACGGTGGAATTTTAACAACACTGCAGACCGACCAGTAGTCACAAACACAATTTCCATAAATACTCAATCAAAGCTAAATGAAGGCACGATACAACCTCGACGTGACCCACCGGTGGTACACGGCGGGATTTTCACAACGCTGCAGACCGACCAGTAGTCACAAACACAATTTCCATAAATACTCAATCAAAGCTAAATGAAGGCACGATACAACCTCGACGTGACCCACAGGAGGTACACGGTGGAATTTTAACAACACTGCAGACCGACCAGTAGTCACAAACACAATTTCCATAAATACTCAATCAAAGCTAAATGAAGGCACGATACAACCTTGACGTGACCCACCGGTGGTACACGGAGGGATTTTCACAACGCTGCAGACCGACCAGTAGTCACAAACACAATTTCCATAAATACTCAATCAAAGCTAAATGAAGGCACGATACAACCTCGACGTGACCCACCGGTGGTACACGGCGGGATTTTCACAACGCTGCTGACCGACCAGTAGTCACAAACACAATTTCCATAAATACTCAATCAAAGCTAAATGAAGGCACGATACAACCTCGACGTGACCCACCGGTGGTACACGGCGGGATTTTCACAACGCTGCAGACCGACCAGTAGTCACAAACACAATTTCCATAAATACTCAATCAAAGCTAAATGAAGGCACGATACAACCTCGACGTGACCCACCGGTGGTACACGGCGGGATTTTCACAACGCTGCTGACCGACCAGTAGTCACAAACACAATTTCCATAAATACTCAATCAAAGCTAAATGAAGGCACGATACAGCCTCGACGTGACCCACCGGTGGTACACGGCGGGATTTTCACAACGCTGCTGACCGACCAGTAGTCACAAACACAATTTCCATAAATACTCAATCAAAGCTATATAAAGGCACGATCCAGTTCATGTCATTTTTTTTCAAAAGAGTATACTACAATTGACTTTAAATTTGAGTTTGGCATTGAATTTAATATTTAGTAGTCGCAATCAAAGTGTTAAATGATAAAATGATTAAAGTAGCATATCTTGCTCTTTCATTTATATTACGATTGCTACGGCTCCCTGGTGACTTTTATGTTAACTTTTGTCTTGTGTCATACTCATCCTTCTCCACCTACTGTTTCTGGGCACCTTGTATATAGATTCCTCGTTCCCAAACCTCCATGCTGAATGGTGCCTTCATCCTCCCTCTCTTGGAACATCTTTGTCACGGTAACGGGAGGCTAAAACTTTCCTGTATAATAGTAATAATAACTTTGAAAAAAAAAATAATTTTAATGGAAAAACACTAATTTTCATGAAAATAGGCCATAATTTCCATAAAAAACGTAATAATTTCCTCGAAAAAAGGCAATAATTCACTCGTAAAAAGGCCTTAATTTTCCTTAAAAACGCACACGAAATATTCCAATGAATACATGAAAAAAGGTAATGAAAATCACAATTTTAAACCCTTTTAATGGAGATCAAGACTAGGAAGAAGACAGGAAAGGAAGGCGTTACGACAGCTTAACCTTAAGCGGCCCATAGACGGTCAATTTTACTGTCAATATAATTGACATTGATGAATATTGACAATTTGGTTGATCGGCTTAATTGACGACCGTCAAATTATTTACTTAGTGGGCAGGAAAAAATTTCATCAATATATTGAGTCAATGATATTGTCAATTAAATTGACAATGATAAATATTGACAATTAAATTGATCGTCTGTGGGCTTGGTTGACGACCGTCAAATAATTGACTTAGTGGGCAGGAAAAAATTTCATCAATATATTGAGTCAATGATATTGTCAATTAAATTGACATTTTTGAATATTGACAATTAAATTGATCGCTTATGGGACGCTTTACGTATCGTCAATGGAAGGTAAAAGCATAGAAACAGCATCATGGGAGCGCATCTGTTTCTAAAGCATACGTAGCTTCTTATAAACAATTAAAATATATGCATAAAAGCGTGCTAATGTGCTATACATATAAAGGATACGTAAAATGATTGAAACCTGAAGAAAGAATTAGTTAAAATACGCTCGTATTAAAGAAATGGACTCATTTCTATTAATGAACAGTTCATTTAAATTTGGCTGTGGTTAAGAAAAGACTTAAACGTATTAATAAACAGTTCATTTAAATTTGGCTGTGGTTAAGAAAGGGCTTTAACGTATTAATTAATGAACAGTTCATTTAAATTTGGCTGTAGTTAAGAAAGGGCTTTAACGTATTAATTAATGAACAGTTCATTTAAGTTTGGCTGTAGTTAAGAAAGGGCTTTAACGTATTAATTAATAAACAGTTCATTTAAATTTGGCTGTAGTTAAGAAAGGGCTTTAACGTATTAATTAATGAACAGTTCATTTAAATTTGGCTGTAGTTAAGAAAGGGCTTTAACGTATTAATTAATGAACAGTTCATTTAAATTTGGCTGTAGTTAAGAAAGGGCTTTAACGTATTAATTAATGAACAGTTCATTTAAATTTGGCTGTAGTTAAGAAAGGGCTTTAACGTATTAATTAATGAACAGTTCATTTAAATTTGGCTGTAGTTAAGGAAGGGCTTTAACGTATTAATTAATGAACAGTTCATTTAAATTTGGCTGTAGTTAAGAAACGGCTTTAACGTATTAATAAACAGTTCATTAAGATACTGCCGTAACTAAGATAGGGCAATTAACGTATATGTATGAATAAAGAATTAGTTAAAATACGGTCGTAGCAAATAAAGGGACTCATATCTATCAATAAACAGTTTATTTAAATATAGCGGTAGTTAAGGAAGGGTAGTTAACGCTTAAATATGAATAAACAGTTCGGTGAATTATAACTGTAATTAATAAAGGGCGTATATGTGTGAATGAACAGTTCAATAAATACGCCCGTAATTCAGGAAGGACAATTAACGAATATATTTGAAGAAAAAGTTCGTTTAAATATACCCGTAGTTATTTAGGGTAATTGACGTATTTGTATGAATGATCTGTTTGTTAAATACAGCCGTAATTAAGATAGGGCAATTTACCTGTTTGTATGAATTATCTGTTTGAAATTATCTGTTTATCTGTAATTAAGATAGGGCAATTTACCTGTTGGTATGAATTATCTGTTTGAAATTATCTGTTTATCTGTAATTAAGATAGGGCAATTGACCTATTTGCATGAATGATCTGTTTGAAATTATCTGTTTATCTGTAATTAAGATAGGGCAATTTACCTGTTGGTATGAATTATCTGTTTGAAATTATCTGTTTATCTGTAATTAAGATAGGGCAATTTACCTGTTGGTATGAATTATCTGTTTGAAATTATCTGTTTATCTGTAATTAAGATAGGGCAATTGACCTATTTGCATGAATGATCTGTTTGTTAAATACAGCCGTAATTAAGATAGGGCAATTTACCTGTTGGTATGAATTATCTGTTTGAAATTATCTGTTTATCTGTAATTAAGATAGGGCAATTTACCTGTTGGTATGAATTATCTGTTTGAAATTATCTGTTTATCTGTAATTAAGATAGGGCAATTGACCTATTTGTACGAATGATCTGTTTGTTAAATACAGCCGTAATTAAGATAGGGGAATTACCTATAAATACAGGTTGTGTATATTCGTGTGTGTGTGTTTAATGTTGAAACGAATTTTGATTAGGTGAACAGATACAAAATCAAATCCTAGGGACATTTCTCTTCCAGTAATTACTTCCATACATACATAGGGAAATAATTACAATCAGTATCAACTATATCATTTAAATCAAAGATCGTATCTCGAAGCAGAAAACTGACCTAATTATTCGTTTTTGTTAACTTATGCAATAATTAACGCATTAATGATCATACATAATATCATTGATCTACATAATGGCAAGCAATGAATATTCAAAGGTCCAGTAAAACGAATATTTATATTAGAAACACTAATATTTCTAGTTTAAAAATAACTTTGGAACTGCCGAAGCCGTTGCAATATTTCCTTAAAATATTCCTGGACTAAGGAGACCAAAGCCAGAAAAATCTTTCAATTTTTAACGTTTTTTCAGTCACCTCACAACTTCACGCGAAAAAACGAATTTTTATTTATTAAAATGAGGCTGAACCCACAACAGATTTCTACTGAACCCCATAACTGGTACTGAAAGCCTTCAAAGTATGGGACTATAAAGTAAATTAGTGAACTGACGAGGGCAGACACTAACGGTTCCGGGATTGTAAAGGAAATTAGTGAACTGACGAGGGCAGACACTAACGGTTCCCGGATTGTAAAGGAAATTAGTGAACTGACGAGGGCAGACACTAACGGTTCCGGGATTGTAAAGGAAATTAGTGAATTGACGAGGGCAGACACTAACGGTTCCCGGATTGTAAAGGAAATTAGTGAACTGACGAGGGCAGACACTAACGGTTCCGGGATTGTAAAGTAAATTAGTGAACTGACGAGGGCAGACACTAACGGTTCCGGGATTGTAAAGGAAATTAGTGAACTGACGAGGGCAGACACTAACGGTTCCCGGATTGTAAAGGAAATTAGTGAACTGACGAGGGCAGACACTAACGGTTCCGGGATTGTAAAGTAAATTAGTGAACTGACGAGGGCAGACACTAACGGTTCCGGGATTGTAAAGGAAATTAGTGAACTGACGAGGGCAGACACTAACGGTTCCGGGATTGTAAAGTAAATTAGTGAACTGACGAGGGCAGACACTAACGGTTCCGGGATTGTAAAGGAAATTAGTGAATTGACGAGGGCAGACACTAACGGTTCCCGGATTGTAAAGGAAATTAGTGAACTGACGAGGGCAGACACTAACGGTTCCGGGATTGTAAAGTAAATTAGTGAACTGACGAGGACAGACACTAACGGTTCCGGGATTGTAAAGTAAATTAGTGAACTGACGAGGGCAGACACTAACGGTTCCGGGATTGTAAAGGAAATTAGTGAATTGACGAGGGCAGACACTAACGGTTCCCGGATTGTAAAGGAAATTAGTGAACTGACGAGGGCAGACACTAACGGTTCCGGGATTGTAAAGTAAATTAGTGAACTGACGAGGGCAGACACTAACGGTTCCGGGATTGTAAAGGAAATTAGTGAACTGACGAGGGCAGACACTAACGGTTCCCGGATTGTAAAGGAAATTAGTGAACTGACGAGGGCAGACACTAACGGTTCCGGGATTGTAAAGTAAATTAGTGAACTGACGAGGGCAGACACTAACGGTTCCGGGATTGTAAAGGAAATTAGTGAACTGACGAGGGCAGACACTAACGGTTCCGGGATTGTAAAGTAAATTAGTGAACTGACGAGGGCAGACACTAACGGTTCCGGGATTGTAAAGGAAATTAGTGAATTGACGAGGGCAGACACTAACGGTTCCCGGATTGTAAAGGAAATTAGTGAACTGACGAGGGCAGACACTAACGGTTCCGGGATTGTAAAGTAAATTAGTGAACTGACGAGGGCAGACACTAACGGTTCCGGGATTGTAAAGGAAATTAGTGAACTGACGAGGGCAGACACTAACGGTTCCGGGATTGTAAAGTAAATTAGTGAACTGACGAGGGCAGACACTAACGGTTACGGGATTGTAAAGGAAATTAGTGAACTGACGAGGGCAGACAATAACGGTTCCGGGATTGTAAAGGAAATTAGTGAACTGACGAGGGCAGACACTAACGGTTCCGGGATTGTAAAGTAAATTAGTGAACTGACGAGGGCAGACACTAACGGTTCCGGGATTGTAAAAGAAATTAGTGAACTGACGAGGGCAGACACTAACGGTTCCGGGATTGTAAAGGAAATTAGTGAACTGACGAGGGCAGACACTATCGGTTCCGGGATTGTAAAGTAAATTAGTGAACTGACGAGGGCAGACACTAACGGTTCCGGGATTGTAAAGTAAATTAGTGAACTGACGAGGGCAGACACTAACGGTTCCGGGATTGTAAAAGAAATTAGTGAACTGACGAGGGCAGACACTAACGGTTCCCGGATTGTAAAGGAAATTAGTGAACTGACGAGGGCAGACACTAACGGTTCCGGGATTGTAAAGTAAATTAGTGAACTGACGAGGGCAGACACTAACGGTTCCGGGATTGTAAAGGAAATTAGTGAACTGACGAGGGCAGACACTAACGGTTCCGGGATTGTAAAGTAAATTAGTGAACTGACGAGGGCAGACACTAACGGTTCCGGGATTGTAAAAGAAATTAGTGAACTGACGAGGGCAGACACTAACGGTTCCGGGATTGTAAAGGAAATTAGTGAACTGACGAGGGCAGACACTATCGGTTCCGGGATTGTAAAGTAAATTAGTGAACTGACGAGGGCAGACACTAACGGTTCCGGGATTGTAAAGTAAATTAGTGAACTGACGAGGGCAGACACTAACGGTTCCGGGATTGTAAAGGAAATTAGTGAACTGACGAGGGCAGACACTAACGGTTCCCGGATTGTAAAGGAAATTAGTGAACTGACGAGGGCAGACACTAACGGTTCCGGGATTGTAAAGTAAATTAGTGAACTGACGAGAGCAGACACTAACGGTTCCGGGATTGTAAAGGAAATTAGTGAACTGACGAGGGCAGACACTAACGGTTCCGGGATTGTAAAGTAAATTAGTGAACTGACGAGGGCAGACACTAACGGTTACGGGATTGTAAAGGAAATTAGTGAACTGACGAGGGCAGACAATAACGGTTCCGGGATTGTAAAGGAAATTAGTGAACTGACGAGGGCAGACACTAACGGTTCCGGGATTGTAAAGTAAATTAGTGAACTGACGAGGGCAGACACTAACGGTTCCGGGATTGTAAAGGGAATTAGTGAACTGACGAGGGCAGACACTATCGGTTCCGGGATTGTAAAGTAAATTAGTGAACTGACGAGGGCAGACACTAACGGTTCCGGGATTGTAAAGTAAATTAGTGAACTGACGAGGGCAGACACTAACGGTTCCGGGATTATCAAGTGAATTAGTTACTTCAATTAGTTACTTAGGATTATCAAGTGAATTATCAAGTTACTTAGGATTATCAATTCAATTAGTTACTTAGGATTATCAAGTTCCGGGATTATCAAGTGAATTAGTTACTTCAATTAGTTACTTAGTGAGTAAATTAGTGAACTGACGAGGGCAGACACCAACGGTTCCGGGATTGTTAAGTAAATTAGTGAACTGACGAGGGCAGACACCAACGGTTTCGGGATTGTAAAGTAAATTAGTGAACTGACGAGGGCAGACACCAACGGTTCCGGGATTGTAAAGTAAATTAGTGAACTGACGAGGGCAGGCACCAACGGTTCCGGGATTGTAAAGTAAATTAGTGAACTGACGAGGGCAGACACCAACGGTTCCGGGATTGTAAAGTAAATTAGTGAACTGACGAGGGCAGACACCAACGGTTCCGGGATTGTAAAGTAAATTAGTGAACTGACGAGGACAGACGCTAACGGTTCCGGGATTGTAAAGTAAATTAGTGAACTGACGAGGGCAGACACTAACGGTTCCGGGATTATCAAGTGAATTAGTTACTTCAATTAGTTACTTAGGATTATCAAGTGAATTATCAAGTTACTTAGGATTATCAATTCAATTAGTTACTTAGGATTATCAAGTTCCGGGATTATCAAGTGAATTAGTTACTTCAATTAGTTACTTAGTGAGTAAATTAGTGAACTGACGAGGGCAGACACCAACGGTTCCGGGATTGTTAAGTAAATTAGTGAACTGACGAGGGCAGACACCAACGGTTCCGGGATTGTAAAGTAAATTAGTGAACTGACGAGGGCAGACACCAACGGTTCCGGGATTGTAAAGTAAATTAGTGAACTGACGAGGGCAGACACCAACGGTTCCGGGATTGTAAAGTAAATTAGTGAACTGACGAGGGCAGACACCAACGGTTCCGGGATTGTAAAGTAAATTAGTGAACTGACGAGGGCAGACACCAACGGTTCCGGGATTGTAAAGTAAATAAGTGAACTGACGAGGGCAGACGCTAACGGTTCCGGGATTATCAAGTGAATTAGTGAACTGACGAAAACAGACACAGGACCCTTTAAAATATCGGCAGAAACTGGAAATGTTGCTCCAACTAGCCTTTCCTTTTTTAAAATAATAATATTAAATAGAAATGTGGTGCTGAGTCGAACTAATATCTCGATATGAATATTAAAGATTCATTCTCTCACTTTTTTCCTTCAAGTTGGCGAGATGAGTTCTATACGACAGAGTAGAGTTAAGTAAGTGTGTAACACTAAAATCTTCAGTAATTCTCTATTATCTTCATGACTAGTCGCTCTTTGTCGTCTTCTTAGAGTATATAAAATGTCTACGAGTTCCCTCTACTAATAGTACATCATATTCTTATAAACATAGACTAATAATTAGAATAATAATAATCATCATAGTCTTATCAACACAGACTAATAATAATAAAATAATGATAATCAGAATAACATCGATCATAATTATCATTAGTAAGAGGTTATAATTTTCACCGAAATCCATACATTTTTTCTAGTACTCCATAGATGCTATTTTGCTTATCTATAAATAGTCTAAACAAGTGACAGCTGCTCGTGAGCTATATATATATATCACTATGGTGGCTTCATAATCTATGTTTCCACGTAGTCTATGCATCATAGTTCGTGTCTCGATAAAATATTCTACACGTCTGCAAATTAATCTATGTACCTGTCATAAAATTGTCTATGCGGCGATGTAATAGCCTATGCATTGATGTTATATGCTATGCATCGACATTATCTATGCTTTGACATCCTTTATTCGTCGACATAGTTTATATGTAGACATAGTTTGTGTGTAGACATAGTTTGTATGTAGACATTGTTTGTGTGTAGACATTGTTTGTGTGTAGACATAGTTTGTATGTAGACATAGTTTGTATGTAGACATAGTTTGTGTGTAGACATAGTTTGTATGTAGACATTGTTTGTGTGTAGACATAGTTTGTATGTAGACATAGTTTGTGTGTAGACATAGTTTGTATGTAGACATTGTTTGTGTGTAGACATTGTTTGTGTGTAGACATAGTTTGTGTGTAGACATAGTTTGTGTGTAGACATAGTTTGTATGTAGACATAGTTTGTGTGTAGACATAGTTTGTATGTAGACATAGTTTGTGTGTAGACATAGTTTGTATGTAGACATAGTTTGTATGTAGACATAGTTTGTATGTAGACATAGTTTGTATGTAGACATAGTTTGTATGTAGACATAGTTTGTATGTAGACATAGTTTGTATGTAGACATAGTTTGTATGTAGACATAGTTTGTATGTAGACATAGTTTGTGTGTAGACATAGTTTGTATGTAGACATAGTTTGTATGTAGACATAGTTTGTGTGTAGACATAGTTTGTATGTAGACATAGTTTGTATGTAGACATAGTTTGTATGTAGACATAGTTTGTATGTAGACATAGTTTGTATGTAGACATAGTTTGTGTGTAGACATAGTTTGTGTGTAGACATAGTTTGTATGTAGACATAGTTTGTGTGTAGACATAGTTTGTATGTAGACATAGTTTGTATGTAGACATAGTTTGTATGTAGACATAGTTTGTATGTAGACATAGTTTGTGTGTAGACATAGTTTGTATGTAGACATAGTTTGTGTGTAGACATAGTTTGTGTGTAGACATAGTTTGTATGTAGACATAGTTTGTATGTAGACATAGTTTGTATGTAGACATAGTTTGTATGTAGACATAGTTTGTATGTAGACATAGTTTGTATGTAGACATAGTTTGTGTGTAGACATAGTTTGTGTGTAGACATAGTTTGTATGTAGACATAGTTTGTGTGTAGACATAGTTTGTGTGTAGACATAGTTTGTGTGTAGACATAGTTTGTGTGTAGACATAGTTTGTGTGTAGACATAGTTTGTGTGTAGACATAGTTTGTGTGTAGACATAGTTTGTGTGTAGACATAGTTTGTATGTAGACATAGTTTGTGTGTAGACATAGTTTGTGTGTAGACATAGTTTGTGTGTAGACATAGTTTGTATGTAGACATAGTTTGTGTGTAGACATAGTTTGTATGTAGACATAGTTTGTGTGTAGACATAGTTTGTATGTAGACATAGTTTGTGTGTAGACATAGTTTGTGTGTAGACATAGTTTGTGTGTAGACATAGTTTGTATGTAGACATAGTTTGTATGTAGACATAGTTTGTATGTAGACATAGTTTGTATGTAGACATAGTTTGTATGTAGACATAGTTTGTATGTAGACATAGTTTGTATGTAGACATAGTTTGTGTGTAGACATAGTTTGTATGTAGACATAGTTTGTATGTAGAAATAGTTTGTATGTAGACATTGTTTGTGTGTAGACATTGTTTGTGTGTAGACATAGTTTGCATGTAGACATAGTTTGTATGTAGACATAGTTTGTATGTAGACATAGTTTGTATGTAGACATAGTTTGTATGTAGACATAGTTTGTGTGTAGACATAGTTTGTATGTAGACATAGTTTGTATGTAGACATAGTTTGTGTGTAGACATAGTTTGTATGTAGACATAGTTTGTATGTAGACATAGTTTGTATGTAGACATAGTTTGTATGTAGACATAGTTTGTATGTAGACATAGTTTGTATGTAGACATAGTTTGTATGTAGACATAGTTTGTGTGTAGACATAGTTTGTATGTAGACATAGTTTGTATGTAGACATAGTTTGTATGTAGACATAGTTTGTGTGTAGACATAGTTTGTATGTAGACATAGTTTGTATGTAGACATAGTTTGTGTGTAGACATAGTTTGTGTGTAGACATAGTTTGTATGTAGACATAGTTTGTATGTAGACATAGTTTGTATGTAGACATAGTTTGTATGTAGACATAGTTTGTATGTAGACATAGTTTGTATGTAGACATAGTTTGTGTGTAGACATAGTTTGTGTGTAGACATAGTTTGTATGTAGACATAGTTTGTATGTAGACATAGTTTGTATGTAGACATAGTTTGTATGTAGACATAGTTTGTATGTAGACATAGTTTGTATGTAGACATAGTTTGTGTGTAGACATAGTTTGTGTGTAGACATAGTTTGTGTGTAGACATAGTTTGTGTGTAGACATAGTTTGTATGTAGACATAGTTTGTATGTAGACATAGTTTGTATGTAGACATAGTTTGTGTGTAGACATAGTTTGTATGTAGACATAGTTTGTATGTAGACATAGTTTGTATGTAGACATAGTTTGTATGTAGACATAGTTTGTATGTAGACATAGTTTGTATGTAGACATAGTTTGTATGTAGACATAGTTTGTATGTAGACATAGTTTGTATGTAGACATAGTTTGTATGTAGACATAGTTTGTATGTAGACATAGTTTGTATGTAGACATAGTTTGTATGTAGACATAGTTTGTATGTAGACATAGTTTGTGTGTAGACATAGTTTGTATGTAGACATAGTTTGTATGTAGACATAGTTTGTGTGTAGACATAGTTTGTATGTAGACATAGTTTGTATGTAGACATAGTTTGTGTGTAGACATAGTTTGTGTGTAGACATAGTTTGTGTGTAGACATAGTTTGTGTGTAGACATAGTTTGTGTGTAGACATAGTTTGTGTGTAGACATAGTTTGTATGTAGACATAGTTTGTGTGTAGACATAGTTTGTATGTAGACATAGTTTGTGTGTAGACATAGTTTGTATGTAGACATAGTTTGTGTGTAGACATAGTTTGTGTGTAGACATAGTTTGTATGTAGACATAGTTTGTATGTAGACATAGTTTGTATGTAGACATAGTTTGTGTGTAGACATAGTTTGTATGTAGACATAGTTTGTGTGTAGACATAGTTTGTATGTAGACATAGTTTGTATGTAGACATAGTTTGTATGTAGACATAGTTTGTATGTAGACATAGTTTGTGTGTAGACATAGTTTGTATGTAGACATAGTTTGTATGTAGACATAGTTTGTATGTAGACATAGTTTGTGTGTAGACATAGTTTGTATGTAGACATAGTTTGTGTGTAGACATAGTTTGTATGTAGACATAGTTTGTGTGTAGACATAGTTTGTGTGTAGACATAGTTTGTATGTAGACATAGTTTGTATGTAGACATAGTTTGTATGTAGACATAGTTTGTGTGTAGACATAGTTTGTATGTAGACATAGTTTGTGTGTAGACATAGTTTGTATGTAGACATAGTTTGTGTGTAGACATAGTTTGTGTGTAGACATAGTTTGTATGTAGACATAGTTTGTATGTAGACATAGTTTGTATGTAGACATAGTTTGTGTGTAGACATAGTTTGTATGTAGACATAGTTTGTGTGTAGACATAGTTTGTGTGTAGACATAGTTTGTGTGTAGACATAGTTTGTATGTAGACATAGTTTGTATGTAGACATAGTTTGTATGTAGACATAGTTTGTATGTAGACATAGTTTGTATGTAGACATAGTTTGTATGTAGACATAGTTTGTATGTAGACATAGTTTGTGTGTAGACATAGTTTGTATGTAGACATAGTTTGTATGTAGAAATAGTTTGTATGTAGACATTGTTTGTGTGTAGACATTGTTTGTGTGTAGACATAGTTTGCATGTAGACATAGTTTGTATGTAGACATAGTTTGTATGTAGACATAGTTTGTATGTAGACATAGTTTGTATGTAGACATAGTTTGTGTGTAGACATAGTTTGTATGTAGACATAGTTTGTATGTAGACATAGTTTGTGTGTAGACATAGTTTGTATGTAGACATAGTTTGTATGTAGACATAGTTTGTATGTAGACATAGTTTGTATGTAGACATAGTTTGTATGTAGACATAGTTTGTATGTAGACATAGTTTGTATGTAGACATAGTTTGTGTGTAGACATAGTTTGTATGTAGACATAGTTTGTATGTAGACATAGTTTGTATGTAGACATAGTTTGTGTGTAGACATAGTTTGTATGTAGACATAGTTTGTATGTAGACATAGTTTGTGTGTAGACATAGTTTGTGTGTAGACATAGTTTGTATGTAGACATAGTTTGTATGTAGACATAGTTTGTATGTAGACATAGTTTGTATGTAGACATAGTTTGCATGTAGACATAGTTTGTATGTAGACATAGTTTGTATGTAGACATAGTTTGTATGTAGACATAGTTTGTGTGTAGACATAGTTTGTATGTAGACATAGTTTGTATGTAGACATAGTTTGTATGTAGACATAGTTTGCATGTAGACATAGTTTGTATGTAGACATAGTTTGTATGTAGACATAGTTTGTATGTAGACATAGTTTGTGTGTAGACATAGTTTGTATGTAGACATAGTTTGTGTGTAGACATAGTTTGTATGTAGACATAGTTTGTATGTAGACATAGTTTGTATGTAGACATAGTTTGTGTGTAGACATAGTTTGTATGTAGAAATAGTTTGTATGTAGACATAGTTTGTGTGTAGACATTGTTTGTGTGTAGACATAGTTTGTGTGTAGACATAGTTTGTGTGTAGACATAGTTTGTATGTAGACATAGTTTGTATGTAGACATAGTTTGTATGTAGACATAGTTTGTATGTAGACATAGTTTGTGTGTAGACATAGTTTGTATGTAGACATAGTTTGTATGTAGACATAGTTTGTGTGTAGACATAGTTTGTATGTAGACATAGTTTGCATGTAGACATAGTTTGTATGTAGACATAGTTTGTATGTAGACATAGTTTGTATGTAGACATAGTTTGTGTGTAGACATAGTTTGTATGTAGACATAGTTTGTGTGTAGACATAGTTTGTGTGTAGACATAGTTTGTGTGTAGACATAGTTTGTATGTAGACATAGTTTGTATGTAGACATAGTTTGTATGTAGACATAGTTTGTATGTAGACATAGTTTGTATGTAGACATAGTTTGTATGTAGACATAGTTTGTATGTAGACATAGTTTGTATGTAGACATTGTTTGTGTGTAGACATAGTTTGTATGTAGACATAGTTTGTATGTAGACATTGTTTGTGTGTAGACATAGTTTGTGTGTAGACATAGTTTGTATGTAGACATAGTTTGTATGTAGACATTGTTTGTGTGTAGACATAGTTTGTATGTAGACATAGTTTGTATGTAGACATAGTTTGTGTGTAGACATAGTTTGTATGTAGACATAGTTTGTATGTAGACATTGTTTGTGTGTAGACATAGTTTGTGTGTAGACATAGTTTGTATGTAGACATAGTTTGTATGTAGACATAGTTTGTGTGTAGACATAGTTTGTATGTAGACATAGTTTGTATGTAGACATTGTTTGTGTGTAGACATAGTTTGTATGTAGACATAGTTTGTATGTAGACATAGTTTGTATGTAGACATAGTTTGTATGTAGACATAGTTTGCATGTAGACATAGTTTGTATGTAGACATAGTTTGTATGTAGACATTGTTTGTGTGTAGACATAGTTTGTATGTAGACATAGTTTGTATGTAGACATAGTTTGCATGTAGACATAGTTTGTATGTAGACATAGTTTGTATGTAGACATAGTTTGTATGTAGACATTGTTTGTGTGTAGACATAGTTTGTGTGTAGACATAGTTTGTATGTAGAAATAGTTTGTATGTAGACATTGTTTGTATGTAGACATAGTTTGTATGTAGACATAGTTTGTATGTAGACATAGTTTGTATGTAGACATAGTTTGTGTGTAGACATAGTTTGTGTGTAGACATAGTTTGTATGTAGAAATAGTTTGTATGTAGACATTGTTTGTGTGTAGACATAGTTTGTGTGTAGACATAGTTTGTGTGTAGACATAGTTTGTATGTAGACATAGTTTGTATGTAGACATTGTTTGTGTGTAGACATAGTTTGTGTGTAGACATAGTTTGTATGTAGACATAGTTTGTATGTAGACATAGTTTGTATGTAGACATAGTTTGTATGTAGACATAGTTTGTATGTAGACATAGTTTGTATGTAGACATAGTTTGTGTGTAGACATAGTTTGTGTGTAGACATAGTTTGTATGTAGAAATAGTTTGTATGTAGACATTGTTTGTGTGTAGACATAGTTTGTGTGTAGACATAGTTTGTGTGTAGACATAGTTTGTATGTAGACATAGTTTGTATGTAGACATAGTTTGTATGTAGACATAGTTTGTATGTAGACATAGTTTGTATGTAGACATAGTTTGTATGTAGACATAGTTTGTATGTAGACATAGTTTGTATGTAGACATAGTTTGTATGTAGACATAGTTTGTATGTAGACATAGTTTGTATGTAGACATAGTTTGTGTGTAGACATAGTTTGTGTGTAGACATAGTTTGTATGTAGACATAGTTTGTGTGTAGACATAGTTTGTATGTAGACATAGTTTGTGTGTAGACATAGTTTGTGTGTAGACATAGTTTGTGTGTAGACATAGTTTGTGTGTAGACATAGTTTGTGTGTAGACATAGTTTGTATGTAGACATAGTTTGTGTGTAGACATAGTTTGTGTGTAGACATAGTTTGTGTGTAGACATAGTTTGTATGTAGACATAGTTTGTATGTAGACATAGTTTGTGTGTAGACATAGTTTGTATGTAGACATAGTTTGTGTGTAGACATAGTTTGTATGTAGACATAGTTTGTATGTAGACATAGTTTGTATGTAGACATAGTTTGTATGTAGACATAGTTTGTATGTAGACATAGTTTGTATGTAGACATAGTTTGTGTGTAGACATAGTTTGTGTGTAGACATAGTTTGTATGTAGACATAGTTTGTGTGTAGACATAGTTTGTGTGTAGACATAGTTTGTGTGTAGACATAGTTTGTATGTAGACATAGTTTGTATGTAGACATAGTTTGTGTGTAGACATAGTTTGTGTGTAGACATAGTTTGTGTGTAGACATAGTTTGTATGTAGACATAATTGGTGTGTAGACATAGTTTGTGTGTAGACATTGTTTGTGTGTAGACATTGTTTGTGTGTAGACATTGTTTGTGTGTAGACATTGTTTGTGTGTAGACATTGTTTGTATGTAGACATAGTTTGTATGTAAACATAGTTTGTATGTAGACATAGTTTGTATGTAAACATAGTTTGTATGTAGACATAGTTTGTATGTAGACATAGTTTGTATGTAGACATAGTTTGTATGTAAACATAGTTTGTATGTAAACATAGTTTGTATGTAGACATAGTTTGTATGTAGACATAGTTTCTACGTCGACCTAGTTTATACGTCGACATAGTTTATACGTCGACATAGTTTGTACGTCGACATAGTTTGAACGTCGACATAGTTTATACGTCGACATAGTTTATACGTCGACATAGTTTATACGTCGACATAGTTTATACGTCGGCATAGTTTATACGTCGACATAGTTTGTACGTCGACATAGTTTGAACGTCGACATAGTTTATACGTCGGCATAGTTTATACGTCGGCATAGTTTATACGACGACATAGTTTGTACGTCGACATAGTTTGTACGTCGACATAGTTTGTACGCCGACATAGTTTGTACGTCGGCATAGTTTATACGTCGACATAGTTTGTACGTCGACATAGTTTGTACGTCGACATAGTTTATACGTCGACATAGTTTATACGTCGACATAGTTTGTACGTCGACATAGTTTATCCGTCGACATAGTTTATACGTCGACATAGTTTATACGTCGACATAGTTTATACGTCGACATAGTGGTCTTTGCATTGCTGGTGTAATCAGGACATAGGCGTATCAATCTATGCAACGACATGATAATCTATTTATTGGCGCATAGTTTAAAACTATAGCGAGCCACTTGGTACATAAATTATAGAAAATTGTTTTTTAGATTTCATTGAAGGATACAAAACAAACACTTGTTAAGTTCCTCGCGAGTTACAATAAGGAATAGGAACATGTCTATTATATAATAGAGGCAAAAATGAAAATTATAAAAAAAAACATTTTTTCCTTCAAAATGTTTGGGTCTCGGAAAATTCCGAAGGAAAAACCCTGAACTTTTTTTTGGAAGATGTGCAAAAAGTTGAACATGTAATATATTAGATAAGAATTATATGTATATGCAGTGCATTAAAAATATGCAATATACCATATATATGCATTGTATAAAACAGATGGAATAAATTAAACCTATTTAATATCCTGAACATATTTAATATAATAAACATACCTAATATATTAAACATATGCAATATTTTAAACATGTAATATCTTGAACATATTCAATATATTGAAATAAGCAATATATTGAACATGTGCTTTATGGTGAATATGTAATGTATTGAGTACACCATGTTTCAAATATGCAATAAATTAAATATGCAATATATCATGTACGTAACATACTAAATATGCATTCTAAATTAGGTATGCAACATATTAAATAAGCAAAACCTTGAATATCCAATACATCAAAAATTACACTTCATGTCCGTCAACTCAAAACCCTTCTCGAGAATCGAAAATTTTCAAGTGTAACATTTTTAAATGATGCAACATTTCAAATATGCAATTTGTTGAACATCCAATACATTAAAGAAAATTACAGTTTGTGTATGTCAACTTCTTTAATTAAGTGTAACATTTTTAATGTTGAGGAATTTCGAAGCAAAAACAGAATGCCTTTTTAAAAAAAAATTCCTAGACGCGAGTTCTGGAAGAAGTAGGGAGCGGTGGGGAGGGTCTTATATAGATATTACTTTACAAGAAGGTGCATAGGATTTTTACATGACACATCGAGTGCTGTGTAAAGTGAACACCCAGTTTTACATCACACTCAAACTCTCCTTCCTCTCTCTGACGTATTCCTATATTGGATTTTTTTTTCTGTGAAATATATTTGCGGTTTTCTTTTTTAGTTTTTCCAACACACTTTTGTGTTCATTGATGTACTTTGCTCATTTTTGAAACCCCACTTCAATTACAATGTCAGTATTTTTTTCTAATTCGTTTTTTTTTATCTTAATATATTTCTCTCATTCTTGAAACCCCAGTTTAATTACAATGTCAGTTTTTTCTAATTCATTTTTTTTCAATCTCAACATATTTTTCTCATTTTTGAAACCTAACTTAGAGTATAATGTTAGGTTCCTGATGCCTTTTTTATGTCTCATTCACGTATTTTTTATTATTTTTTGTAACGTCGATTAACAGTCAATTTAAATTCTTAAACTTCAGCGTCGGGGCTTTTTTGTAAATTTAAAAACACGGTTATTTACAGCAAATTATTCCTTCAAGTACTGAAATGATCTTTCCAAATACTGAGCCAGGTTTTCAATACTTATTTAAATATACATTTTCAACCCGAAAATGCAAAAGTTGCATAAAGTCAGCATGACTAGAGAATAAATAAAGTCAGTGAAATGTTATGCACCGCCCCCGTAGAATTATATGTTTTAAATTTTTCAAGTATTGTTGAATGTTGTAGAAATTTTCCACGAAATTTTTACGTACTCATTGAATGTTAAGAAATTTTTACATATACCTTTTCTATGAAATTTTCTCTGCACTCGTAGAAATGCCAGGGGAAACTGAAACATTTTCTACGAAATTTTCTACGCACTCGTAGAAATGCCAGGGGAAACTGAAACATTTTCTACGAAATTTTCTACGCACTCGTAGAAATGCCAGGGGAAACTGAAACATTTTCTACGAAATTTTCTACGCACTCGTAGAAATGCCAGGGGAAACTGAAACATTTTCTACGAAATTTTCTACGCACTCGTAGAAATGCCAGGGGAAACTGAAACATTTTCTACGAAATTTTCTACGCACTCGTAGAAATGCCAGGGGAAACTGAAACATTTTCTACGAAATTTTCTACGCACTCGTAGAAATGCCAGGGGAAACTGAAACATTTTCTACGAAATTTTCTACGCACTCGTAGAAATGCCAGGGGAAACTGAAACATTTTCTACGAAATTTTCTACGCACTCGTAGAAATGCCAGGGGAAACTGAAACATTTTCTACGAACTTTTCTACGCACTCGTAGAAATGCCAGGGGAAACTGAAACATTTTCTACGAAATTTTCTACGCACTCGTAGAAATGCCAGGGGAAACTGAAACATTTTCTACGAAATTTTCTACGCACTCGTAGAAATGCCAGGGGAAACTGAAACATTTTCTACGAAATTTTCTACGCACTCGTAGAAATGCCAGGGGAAACTGAAACATTTTCTACGAAATTTTCTACGCACTCGTAGAAATGCCAGAGAAAACTGAAACATTTTCTACGAAATTTTCTACGCACTCGTAGAAATGCCAGGGGAAACTGAAACATTTTCTACGAAATTTTCTACGCACTCGTAGAAATGCCAGGGGAAACTGGAACATTTTCTACGAAATTTTCTACGCACTCGTAGAAATGCCAGGGGAAACTGAAACATTTTCTACGAAATTTTCTACGCACTCGTAGAAATGCCAGGGGAAACTGAAACATTTTCTACGAAATTTTCTACGCACTCGTAGAAATGCCAGGGGAAACTACAACATTTTCTATAAAACGTTCTATGGGTTAGTAGTATGGCAGAGGAGACTGCGCCAGGAGCGGGGAGAGTTTGAGTGTGGCGTGAAACACTCTAACTTAGAGAAGAGTAAAGCTAACACCGAGTGTTACAGAGCTAGTCAGTAGGGCTAAGTCACAGAGCTACTGCAGTACAGTTGGTCGATATCTTACGCTATAGAACTCACGGGTTCCTCTCTTGAAATATTCTTAACTTCATGAGGTTCTTCTAAATCCCGACAATCTCTTGAAATCTCTTGAAATTCACGGAATTCTCTTGAAATTCTCGGGTTTCGCAACTACTTCCGAATTATCTTTTTTTTTAATTTAAGAATTCATACCACGAATATTCGTACCAGGAATATTCGTACCATGAATATTTATAGCACAAATATTTATACCACAAATATTCGTACCTCGAATATTCGTGCCACGAATATCTATGCCACAAATGTTCATTGCATAAATATTCGCATCATAAATATTCTAGATACATTTGTCTTTATACACTGGAGGAAACACAAGCAGCAAACCTGCAATGTTCCAGAGATAATATTTAGCCCTGGAGATAATATTTAGCCCTGGAGATAATATTTAGCCCTGGAGATAATATTTAGCCCTGGAGATAATATTCAGCTCTGGAGATAATATTTAGCCCAGGAGATAATATTTAGCTCTGGAGATAATATTTAGCTCTGGAGATAATATTTAGCCCTGGAGATAATATTTAGCCATGGAGATAATATTTAGCCCTCCAATAGCAGTAAAAACAAATATTTCTAAACTACAGTTTAGTGGTAGTGAAGAATATCAAAAGTTTCTTGACTGCTAGTCATCAGATGTTATAAGCAAAAAAATATTAATTACTTCTTGATAGCTAGTAGATGATAATCAAAATCTGAATTCACTGACTTGTAAGGAGAGGTTGAGACGTTAGTTATTTTTTCAGTACTTATAAGCCGCTACTGCAATTTTATTTTCGGATTCTAATTGTTGGCCTGCGATAAATATTTTCTAATATTTTCTTGACTACCTGAAACTAGTGGTCAAAATAACGAATATATCTTTTTTACAGGGAAATAGTGGTCAAAATAACTAGTATTTCTTTAATTACAAGGAAATAGTGGATAAAATAAAGAATATTTCTTTGATTAAAACGAAATAGTGGATAAAATAACTAATATTTCATTGATTACAGGGAAATAGGGGATAAAATAACTAATATTTCATTGATTACAGGGAAATAGTGGATAAAATAACTAATATTTCATTGATTACAGGGAAATAGTGGATAAAATAACTAATATTTCATTGATTACAGGGAAATAGTGGATAAAATAACTAATATTTCATTGATTACAGGGAAATAGTGGATAAAATAACTAATATTTCTTTGATTACAGGGAAATAGTGGATAAAATATCTAATATTTCTTTGATTACAGGGAAATAGTGGATAAAATAGCAAATATTTCTTTGATTACAGGGAAATAGTGGATAAAATATCTAATATTTCTTTGATTACAGGGAAATAGTGGATAAAATAGCAAATATTTCTTTGATTACGAGGAAATAGTGGATAAAATATCTAATATTTCTTTGATTACAGGGAAATAGTGGATAAAATAAAGAATATTTCTTTGATTACAAGGAAATAGTGGTTAAAATAACAAATATTACTTTGATTACAAGGAAATAGTGGTTAAAATAATGATCAAATATTTTCTTTACTACTAAGCTATAAGCAAATGCAACGGAAGCGTACCTTAAATAGTTAAATTAGAATAAATTTTTTTAATTATACATTAGATTTAACGATTTCCACTATACGTATTTCGCGCATAATTAAAAGCACTTAATATAAACAAGCCTTCTTTTATTTAATGTTTTTAATTTTCGTTAACTTTTCGTACATTTCATTTTGCCTCTTTCTTAAATTTCATTTTTCCAATTTTAAAATTTTGTTTTGCCTATTTCATGAATTTCGCGTTCCCTATTTCATGAATTTCAGCTTGCCTATTTCATAACTTTCAAGTTACCTATTTAACCTATTTAACCTATTTCCTAAATATCATAGATTTTATGTTGCCCATTTCAATCGCCGGATTCAAACGACATATGCTCCCATTTTACATGGCGAAACACTGGCATCGCCACATAGTCTCCTGCACTACACACCGAACACAACACACATGTGTTGACATACAGTATATGTTGTATCATATAACATTTCGCGTGTCACACATGTTGATTAATGATTGATCTTCATGACGTCATTGGATATGTTCAATTTTGCTTCTGAATATTATCGAAAATATTGTATACTTTTTAAAATATTGAATATTTTTTAAAATATTGAATATTTTGTAAAACATTGAATATTTTTCAAAATATTGAATATTTTTGAATGCATTAAACATTATCGAAAATGATGTTTATATGATGATATCGAGAATTAAGGTGATGATTAATCATAGGCTTCGAAACGATGATTATGGATAATCATGGCTTGATTGAGAATTGGAAATTTGAGTTATTTTTTAAATTAAGCATCATGATCATTCAGGTCTGGGGTGTGATTATTGTGTTACGGTATAACTAGTGATTAATTACTCGCCATTTATGGCGGTAATGAAAATAATAATCATTTCCGTCCGAATAAGCGGATAATCATTTCAATTAATGTTAAAATAATGTAAGTTCAGTGCATTAATCTAATCAGTTTATCAATTTACGCACTCTAATCACTTCCTAATTACTAATGTAGTGCCACTAATAAGTAGAACAAAGAAATTCAATTAAATAGTTACACGATAATTAATCGTTTTTAACCATTTTCAGGTTTCATCATTTCTCACAAACATCGAAAAAACAACCTGCTGAAAATTATAGCTAATTATTTCTCAAGAATTCAAAGCTGATGGATTCAGAAGAAGGCCGAAATAACCATTTCTGAAGGAGAACATCACATCTCGGGACAACGATGATCATTTCTCGGGACAACGATAATCATTTCTCGAGGCAACGATAATCATTTCTCGGGACAACGATAATCATTTCTCGGGACAACGATAATCATTTCCTGCGACGATGACGATAGTCATTCCTCGAGCCGGAAGCGTTGATCATTTCTGGTGAGTATGCGCTGATCATTTCTTCATCAGATGGGAAATGATGTCCATGGGCAAGGGAAATATGATGGTGGAGTTCTTCTCTGCAGAAATGGCCTGCAGCGTCTGAAGATACCGCAGCTGAAACGGTATATTGCCGTTAGTTTGGGAAATGATATATTTCCGTTATATGGGGAAATGATACATGACCGTTATGTGGGGAAATGATATATACCATTATATGGGGAAATGAGACATTACCGTTATATGGAGAAATGATACATTACCGTTATATGGGGAAATGAGACATTACCGTTATATGGGGAAATGAGACATTACCGTTATATGGGGAAATGATACATTACCGTTAAATGGGGAAATGAGACATTACCGTTATATGGGGAAATGATACATTACCGTTATATGGAGAAATGATACATTACCGTTATATGGGGAAATGATACATTACCGTTATATGGGGAAATGAGACATTACCGTTATATGGGGAAATGATACATTACCGTTAAATGGGGAAATGATACATTACCGTTATATGGGGAAATGATATATATCGTTATATGGGGAAATGAGACATTACCGTTATATGGGGAAATGATACATTACCGTTAAATGGGGAAATGATACATTACCGTTATATGGGGAAATGAGACATTACCGTTATATGGGGAAATGATACATTACCGTTATATGGGGAAATGATACATTACCGTTATATGGGGAAATGATATATATCGTTATATGGGGAAATGAGACATTACCGTTATATGGGGAAATGATACATTACCGTTAAATGGGGAAATGATACATTACCGTTATATGGGGAAATGAGACATTACCGTTATATGGGGAAATGATACATTACCGTTAAATGGGGAAATGATACATTACCGTTATATGGGGAAATGATATATATCGTTATATGGGGAAATGAGACATAACCGTTATATGGGGAAATGAGACATTACCGTTATATGGGGAAATGATACATTACCGTTATATGGGGAAATGATACATAACCGTTATATGGGGAAATGAGACATTACCGTTATATGGGGAAATGATACATTACCGTTATATGGGGAAATGAGACATTACCGTTATATGGGGAAATGATATATATCGTTATATGGGGAAATGATACATAACCGTTATATGGGGAAATGATACATTACCGTTATATGGGGAAATGATACATAACCGTTATATGGGGAAATGAGACATTACCGTTATATGGGGAAATGATACATAACCGTTATATGGGGAAATGAGACATTACCGTTATATGGGGAAATGAGACATTACCGTTATATGGGGAAATGATACATTACCGTTATATGGGGAAATGAGACATTACCGTTATATGGGTAAATGATACATTACCGTTATATGGGGAAATGAGACATTACCGTTATATGGGGAAATGATACATTACCGTTATATGGGTAAATGATACATTACCGTTATATGGGGAAATGATACATTACCGTTATATGGGGAAATGATACATTACCGTTAAATGGGGAAATGATACATTACCGTTAAATGGGGAAATGATACATTACCGTTAGATGGGGAAATGATACATTACCGTTAAATGGGGAAATGATACATTACCGTTAAATGGGGAAATGATACATTACCGTTAAATGGGGAAATGATACATTACCGTTAGATGGGGAAATGATACATTACCGTTATATGGGGAAATGATACATTACCGTTAAATGGGGAAATGATACATTACCGTTAAATGGGGAAATGATACATTACCGTTATATGGGGAAATGATACATTACCGTTAAATGGGGAAATGATACATTACCGTTAAATGGGGAAATGATACATTACCGTTATATGGGGAAATGATACATTACCGTTAAATGGGGAAATGATACATTACCGTTAAATGGGGAAATGATACATTACCGTTAAATGGGGAAATGATACATTACCGTTATATGGGGAAATGATACATTACCGTTATATGGGGAAATGATACATTACCGTTATATGGGGAAATGATACATTACCGTTATATGGGGAAATGATACATTCCCGTTATATGGGGAAATGATACATAACCGTTATATGGGGAAATGATACATAACCGTTATATGGGGAAATGATACATAACCGTTATATGGGGAAATGATTAATGATCATTTGGTTGAGGTTGGAGCTGGGAAATGAATGCGATACAAAAAAAACGCATGTGTCACCTCGGATCTATGAATGAATATATATATTTTAATATACACATTTTATGTATACATATTTACATATATTTACATGAATATACATATTTTGCGCGTAATTAGTACGATTTTATCACAATGTGCATGTGAGTGAACACATCAAATTGGTTGGTGCGTGTGTCTGTGACGCTCACAAGGACGCTCAATGACCGTATCTGTGATACGAGTTTCACCAGTGCACAAGTACAAGAATATTTTGATGGCGGGTACTGTTGGCATGGATATATTTGTTGGGCATCCACAGCTGGAGGATTTGTTTAATGGCGGGTACTGTTGGCATGGATATATTTGTTGGGCATCCACAGCTGGAGGATTTGTTTAATGGCGGGTACTGTTGGCATCGATATATTTGTTGGGCATCCACAGCTGGAGGATTTGTTTAATGGCGGGTACTGTTGGCATGGATATATTTGTTGGGCATCCACAGCTGGAGGATTTGTTTAATGGCGGGTACTGTTGGCATGGATATATTTGTTGGGCATCCACAGCTGGAGGATTTGTTTAATGGCGGGTACTGTTGGCATGGATATATTTGTTGGGCATCCACAGCTGGAGGATTTGTTTAATGGCGGGTACTGTTGGCATGGATATATTTGTTGGGCATCCACAGCTGGAGGATTTGTTTGATGGCGGGTACTGTTGGCATGGATATATTTGTTGGGCATCCACAGCTGGAGGATTTGTTTAATGGCGGGTACTGTTGGCATGGATATATTTGTTGGGCATCCACAGCTGGAGGATTTGTTTAATGGCGGGTACTGTTGGCATGGATATATTTGTTGGGCATCCACAGCTATGGGATTTGTTTAATGGCGGGTACTGTTGGCATCGATATATTTGTTGGGCATCCACAGCTGGAGGATTTGTTTAATGGCGGGTACTGTTGGCATGGATATATTTGTTGGGCATCCACATCTGGAGGATTTGTTTAATGGCGGGTACTGTTGGCATGGATATATTTGTTGGGCATCCACAGCTGGAGGATTTGTTTAATGGCGGGTACTGTTGGCATGGATATATTTGTTGGGCATCCACAGCTGGAAGATTTGTTTGATGGCGGGTACTGTTGGCATGGATATATTTGTTGGGCATCCACAGCTGGAGGATTTGTTTAATGGCGGGTACTGTTGGCATGGATATATTTGTTGGGCATCCACAGCTGGAGGATTTGTTTAATGGCGGGTACTGTTGGCATGGATATATTTGTTGGGCATCCACAGCTGGAGGATTTGTTTAATGGCGGGTACTGTTGGCATGGATATATTTGTTGGGCATCCACAGCTGGAGGATTTGTTTGATGGCGGGTACTGTTGGCATGGATATATTTGTTGGGCATCCACAGCTGGAGGATTTGTTTAATGGCGGGTACTGTTGGCATGGATATATTTGTTGGGCATCCACAGCTGGAGGATTTGTTTAATGGCGGGTACTGTTGGCATGGATATATTTGTTGGGCATCCACAGCTGGAGGATTTGTTTAATTTCGGGTACTGTTGGCATGGATATATTTGTTGGGCATCCACAGCTGGAGGATTTGTTTAATGGCGGGTACTGTTGGCATGGATATATTTGTTGGGCATCCACAGCTGGAGGATTTGTTTAATGGCGGGTACTGTTGGCATGGATATATTTGTTGGGCATCCACAGCTGGAGGATTTGTTTAATGGCGGGTACTGTTGGCATGGATATATTTGTTGGGCATCCACAGCTGGAGGATTTGTTTAATGGCGGGTACTGTTGGCATGGATATATTTGTTGGGCATCCACAGCTGGAGGATTTGTTTAATGGCGGGTACTGTTGGGATGGATATATTTGTTGGGCATCCACAGCTGGAGGATTTGTTTAATGGCGGGTACTGTTGGCATGGATATATTTGTTGGGCATCCACAGCTGGAGGATTTGTTTAATGGCGGGTACTGTTGGCATGGATATATTTGTTGGGCATCCACAGCTGGAGGATTTGTTTAATGGCGGGTACTGTTGGCATGGATATATTTGTTGGGCATCCACAGCTGGAGGATTTGTTTAATGGCGGGTACTGTTGGCATGGATATATTTGTTGGGCATCCACAGCTGGAGGATTTGTTTAATTTCGGGTACTGTTGGCATGGATATATTTGTTGGGCATCCACAGCTGGAGGATTTGTTTAATGGCGGGTACTGTTGGCATGGATATATTTGTTGGGCATCCACAGCTGGAGGATTTGTTTAATGGCGGGTACTGTTGGCATATATATATTTGTTGGGCATCCACAGCTGGAGGATTTGTTTAATGGCGGGTACTGTTGGCATGGATATATTTGTTGGGCATCCACAGCTGGAGGATTTGTTTAATGGCGGGTACTGTTGGCATGGATATATTTGTTGGGCATCCACAGCTGGAGGATTTGTTTAATGGCGGGTACTGTTGGGATGGATATATTTGTTGGGCATCCACAGCTGGAGGATTTGTTTAATGGCGGGTACTGTTGGCATGGATATATTTGTTGGGCATCCACAGCTGGAGGATTTGTTTAATGGCGGGTACTGTTGGCATGGATATATTTGTTGGGCATCCACAGCTGGAGGATTTGTTTAATTTCGGGTACTGTTGGCATGGATATATTTGTTGGGCATCCACAGCTGGAGGATTTGTTTAATGGCGGGTACTGTTGGCATGGATATATTTGTTGGGCATCCACAGCTGGAGGATTTGTTTAATGGCAGGTACTGTTGGCATGGATATATTTGTTGGGCATCCACAGCTGGAGGATTTGTTTAATGGCGGGTACTGTTGGCATGGATATATTTGTTGGGCATCCACAGCTGGAGGATTTGTTTAATGGCGGGTACTGTTGGCATGGATATATTTGTTGGGCATCCACAGCTGGAGGATTTGTTTAATGGCGGGTACTGTTGGCATGGATATATTTGTTGGGCATCCACAGCTGGAGGATTTGTTTAATGGCGGGTACTGTTGGCATGGATATATTTGTTGGGCATCCACAGCTGGAGGATTTGTTTAATGGCAGGTACTGTTGGCATGGATATATTTGTTGGGCATCCACAGCTGGAGGATTTGTTTAATGGCGGGTACTGTTGGCATGGATATATTTGTTGGGCATCCACAGCTGGAGGATTTGTTTAATGGCGGGTACTGTTGGCATGGATATATTTGTTGGGCATCCACAGCTGGAGGATTTGTTTAATGGCGGGTACTGTTGGCATGAATATATTTGTTGGGCATCCACAGCTGGAGGATTTGTTTAATGGCGGGTACTGTTGGCATGGATATATTTGTTGGGCATCCACAGCTGGAGGATTTGTTTAATGGCGGGTACTGTTGGCATGGATATATTTGTTGGGCATCCACAGCTGGAGGATTTGTTTAATGGCGGGTACTGTTGGCATGGACATATTTGTTGGGCATCCACAGCTGGAGGATTTGTTTAATGGCGGGTACTGTTGGCATGGATATATTTGTTGGGCATCCACAGCTGGAGGATTTGTTTAATGGCGGGTACTGTTGGCATGGATATATTTGTTGGGCATCCACAGCTGGAGGATTTGTTTAATGGCGGGTACTGTTGGCATGGATATATTTGTTGGGCATCCACAGCTGGAGGATTTGTTTAATGGCGGGTACTGTTGGCATGGATATATTTGTTGGGCATCCACAGCTGGAGGATTTGTTTAATGGCGGGTACTGTTGGCATGGATATATTTGTTGGGCATCCACAGCTGGAGGATTTGTTTAATGGCGGGTACTGTTGGCATGGATATATTTGTTGGGCATCCACAGCTGGAGGATTTGTTTAATGGCGGGTACTGTTGGCATGGATATATTTGTTGGGCATCCACAGCTGGAGGATTTGTTTAATGGCGGGTACTGTTGGCATGGATATATTTGTTGGGCATCCACAGCTGGAGGATTTGTTTAATGGCGGGTACTGTTGGCATGGATATATTTGTTGGGCATCCACAGCTGGAGGATTTGTTTAATGGCGGGTACTGTTGGCATGGATATATTTGTTGGGCATCCACAGCTGGAGGTTTTGTTTAATGGCGGGTACTGTTGGCATGGATATATTTGTTGGGCATCCACAGCTGGAGGTTTTGTTTAATGGCGGGTACTGTTGGCATGGATATATTTGTTGGGCATCCACAGCTGGAGGATTTGTTTAATGGCGGGTACTGTTGGCATGGATATATTTGTTGGGCATCCACAGCTGGAGGATTTGTTTAATGGCGGGTACTGTTGACATGGATATATTTGTTGTGCATCCACAGCTGGAGGATTTGTTTAATGGCGGGTACTGTTGGCATGGATATATTTGTTGGGCATCCACAGCTGGAGGATTTGTTTAATGGCGGGAACTGTTGGCATGGATATATTTGTTGGGCATCCACAGCTGGAGGATTTGTTTAATGGCGGGTACTGTTGGCATGGATATATTTGTTGGGCATCCACAGCTGGAGGATTTGTTTAATGGCGGGTACTGTTGGCATGGATATATTTGTTGGGCATCCACAGCTGGAGGATTTGTTTAATGGCGGGTACTGTTGGCATGGATATATTTGTTGGGCATCCACAGCTGGAGGATTTGTTTAATGGCGGGTACTGTTGGCATGGATATATTTGTTGGGCATCCACAGCTGGAGGATTTGTTTAATGGCGGGTACTGTTGGCATGGATATATTTGTTGGGCATCCACAGCTGGAGGATTTGTTTAATGGCGGGTACTGTTGGCATGGATATATTTGTTGGGCATCCACAGCTGGAGGATTTGTTTAATGGCGGGTACTGTTGGCATGGATATATTTGTTGGGCATCCACAGCTGGAGGTTTTGTTTAATGGCGGGTACTGTTGGCATGGATATATTTGTTGGGCATCCACAGCTGGAGGTTTTGTTTAATGGCGGGTACTGTTGGCATGGATATATTTGTTGGGCATCCACAGCTGGAGGATTTGTTTAATGGCGGGTACTGTTGGCATGGATATATTTGTTGGGCATCCACAGCTGGAGGATTTGTTTAATGGCGGGTACTGTTGACATGGATATATTTGTTGGGCATCCACAGCTGGAGGATTTGTTTAATGGCGGGTACTGTTGGCATGGATATATTTGTTGGGCATCCACAGCTGGAGGATTTGTTTAATGGCGGGAACTGTTGGCATGGATATATTTGTTGGGCATCCACAGCTGGAGGATTTGTTTAATGGCGGGTACTGTTGGCATGGATATATTTGTTGGGCATCCACAGCTGGAGGATTTGTTTAATGGCGGGTACTGTTGGCATGGATATATTTGTTGGGCATCCACAGCTGGAGGTTTTGTTTAATGGCGGGTACTGTTGGCATGGATATATTTGTTGGGCATCCACAGCTGGAGGTTTTGTTTAATGGCGGGTACTGTTGGCATGGATATATTTGTTGGGCATCCACAGCTGGAGGATTTGTTTAATGGCGGGTACTGTTGGCATGGATATATTTGTTGGGCATCCACAGCTGGAGGATTTGTTTAATGGCGGGTACTGTTGGCATGGATATATATGTTGGGCATCCACATCTGGAGGATTTGTTTGATGGCGGGTACTGTTGGCATGGATATATTTGTTGGGCATCCACAGCTGGAGGATTTGTTTAATGGCGGGTACTGTTGGCATGGATATATATGTTGGGCATCCACATCTGGAGGATTTGTTTAATGGCGGGTACTGTTGGCATGGATATATTAGTTGGGCATCCACAGCTGGAGGATTTGTTTAATGGCGGGTACTGTTGGCATGGATATATTTGTTGGGCATCCACAGCTGGAGGATTTGTTTAATGGCGGGTACTGTTGGCATGGATATATTTGTTGGGCATCCACAGCTGGAGGATTTGTTTAATGGCGGGTACTGTTGGCATGGATATATTTGTTGGGCATCCACAGCTGGAGGATTTGTTTAATGGCGGGTACTGTTGGGATGGATACATTTGTTGGGCATCCACAGCTGGAGGATTTGTTTAATGGCGGGTACTGTTAGCATGGATATATTTGTTGGGCATCCACAGCTGGAGGATTTGTTTAATGGCGGGTACTGTTGGGATGGATACATTTGTTGGGCATCCACAGCTGGAGGATTTGTTTAATGGCGGGTACTGTTAGCATGGATATATTTGTTGGGCATCCACAGCTGGAGGATTTGTTTAATGGCGGGTACTGTTAGCATGGATATATTTGTTGGGCATCCACAGCCGGAGGATTTGTTTAATGGCGGGTACTGTTGGGATGGATACATTTGTTGGGCATCCACAGCCGGAGGATTTGTTTAATGGCGGGTACTGTTGGCATGGATATATTTGTTGGGCATCCACAGCTGGAGGATTTGTTTAATGGCGGGTACTGTTGGCATGGATATATTTGTTGGGCATCCACAGCTGGAGGATTTGTTTAATGGCGGGTACTGTTGGCATGGATATATTTGTTGGGCATCCACAGCTTGAGGTTTTGTTTAATGGCGGGTACTGTTGGCATGGATATATTTGTTGGGCATCCACAGCTGGAGGCTTTGTTTAATGGCGGGTACTGTTGGCATGGATATATTTGTTGGGCATCCACAGCTGGAGGATTTTTTTAATGGCGGGTACCGTTGGCATGGATATATTTGTTGGGCATCCACAGCTGGAGGATTTGTTTAATGGCGGGTACTGTTGGCATGGATATATTTGTTGGGCATCCACAGCTGGAGGTTTTGTTTAATGGCGGGTACTGTTGGCATGGATATATTTGTTGGGCATCCACAGCTGGAGGATTTGTTTAAAGGCGGGTACTGTTGGCATGGATATATTTGTTGGGCATCCACAGCTGGAGGATTTGTTTAATGGCGGGTACTGTTGGCATGGATATATTTGTTGGGCATCCACAGCTGGAGGTTTTGTTTAATGGCGGGTACTGTTGGCATGGATATATTTGTTGGGCATCCACAGCTGGAGGATTTGTTTAATGGCGGGTACTGTTGGCATGGATATATTTGTTGGGCATCCACAGCTGGAGGATTTGTTTGATGGCGGGTACTGTTGGCATGGATATATTTGTTGGGCATCCACAGCTGGAGGTTTTGTTTAATGGCGGGTACTGTTGGCATGGATATATTTGTTGGGCATCCACAGCTGGAGGTTTTGTTTAATGGCGGGTACTGTTGGCATGGATATATTTGTTGGGCATCCACAGCTGGAGGTTTTGTTTAATGGCGGGTACTGTTGGCATGGATATATTTGTTGGGCATCCACAGCTGGAGGATTTGCTTAATGGCGGGTACTGTTGGCATGGATATATTTGTTGGGCATCCACAGCTGGAAGATTTTTTTAATGGCGGGTACTGTTGGCATGGATATATTTGTTGGGCATCCACAGCTGGAGGATTTGTTTAATGGCGGGTACTGTTGGCATGGATATATTTGTTGGGCATCCACAGCTGGAGGATTTGTTTGATGGCGGGTACTGTTGGCATGGATATATTTGTTGGGCATCCACAGTTGGAGGATTTGTTTAATGGCGGGTACTGTTGGCATGGATATATTTGTTGGGCATCCACAGCTGGAGGATTTGTTTAATGGCGGGTACTGTTGGCATGGATATATATGTTGGGCATCCACAGCTGGAGGATTTGTTTAATGGCGGGTACTGTTGGCATGGATATATTTGTTGGGCATCCACAGCTGGAGGATTTGTTTGATGGCGGGTACTGTTGGCATGGATATATTTGTTGGGCATCCACAGCTGGAGGATTTGTTTAATGGCGGGTACTGTTGGCATGGATATATATGTTGGGCATCCACAGCTGGAGGATTTGTTTAATGGCGGGTACTGTTGGCATGGATATATTTGTTGGGCATCCACAGCTGGAGGATTTGTTTAATGGCGGGTACTGTTGGCATGGATATATTTGTTGGGCATCCACAGCTGGAGGATTTGTTTAATGGCGGGTACTGTTGGCATGGATATATTTGTTGGGCATCCACAGCTGGAAGATTTGTTTAATGGTGGGTACTGTTGGCATGGATATATTTGTTGGGCATCCACAGCTGGAGGATTTGTTTAATGGCGGGTACTGTTGGCATGGATATATATGTTGGGCATCCACAGCTGGAGGATTTGTTTAATGGCGGGCACTGTTGGCATGGATATATTTGTTGGGCATCCACAGCTGGAGGATTTGTTTAATGGCGGGTACTGTTGGCATGGATATATTTGTTGGGCATCCACAGCTGGAGGATTTGTCTGAAGGATGTATCAAAGATTTTGTTCATATTAGTGTTGAATCAAAGCTAATTTCTTGCTTTAAGATTAAATGGAACCGAAACCGGAATGGCACGACGGGGCCCAGCACGGGGCCCAGCACGGGACCCAGCACGGGGCCCAGCACGGGGCCCAGCACGGGACCCAGCACGGGACCCAGCATGGGGCCCAGCACGGGACCCAGCACGGGGCCCAGCACGGGGCCCAGCACGGGGCCCAGCACGGGGCCCAGCACGGGGCCCAGCACGGGGCCCAGCACGGGGCCCAGCACGGGGCCCAGCACGGGGCCCAGCACGGGGCCCAGCACGGGACCCAGCACGGGGCCCAGCACGGGGCCCAGCACGGGGCCCAGCACGGGGCCCAGCACGGGGCCCAGCACGGGGCCCAGCACGGGGCCCAGCACGGGGCCCAGCACGGGGCCCAGCACGGGGCCCAGCACGGGGCCCAGCACGGGGCCCAGCACGGGGCCCAGCACGGGGCCCAGCACGGGGCCCAGCACGGGGCCCAGCACGGGGCCCAGCACGGGGCCCAGCACGGGGCCCAGCACGGGGCCCAGCACGGGGCCCAGCACGGGGCCCAGAATGGAAAACCACTATGAGATCGATTACGATGAATATTGAAATGTTATAAAAATAGATAAAAACATCTTTTTTTCAATCACTAAAATGTTAGAAATTAGACATTGGTTACAAATAAATTGAGAATTTGCACAAAAATTTTATTTGTATTTTTTTGTCAGCACAGGTTGAGAAGAAATTCATTTTACTCGTAGGCCGTTGATACCGTGTATATCATTAAAAAAATTCAGTAGCACAATTTAGAAACTACATAGTACATCAACATAAAATCGTGTAAATTATTGGCACCAGTGCGCTGATATTGTGAGTAATAATGAATATTACTGCGAAAATGTTAAGGATATGTGACCAGTTTTACACTAAATAATACATGTATCGAGATATTATACCATGAATGGAAATTTCGAGAAATCTCATGAATGGAAATATCGATAAATTATACCATGAATGGAAGTATCGACAAATTATACCATGAATGAAAATATCGAGATATTATACCATGAATAATAAAATACATAAATCACACCCCAATGAAATATTTGGTGATTTACCTTCAAATTGATGTAAGGTCAATTTTCCAGTTAATATACACATCCAGCAGTTGAATAAAAAATATACTTCTATATGGCAAACTAATTACAGCACACAATTTGAAAAATGAATCCAGTGATATAAATTTTTAATGCTTATCTATTATACTGCAAAATAGTTTCAATTCAGTCTATTTTTTCAACTTATTCAGTTTGCTCCATAAAAACCCAAACCGAGAATTTATTTTCCCGTACCAGCAATACCATCATCATATGAATACCATAAGCATTTAATTTCTAGTATAATTATGATGGTATTACTGATACGGGTATTCCTATGAGGGTATTACTGATACGGGTATTCCTATGAGGGTATTACTGATACGGGTATTCCTATGATGGTATTACTGATACGGGTATTCCTATGATGGTATTACTGAGACGGGTATTCCTATGATGGTATTGCTGGTACGGGTATTCTTATGATGGTATTACTGATACGGGTATTCCTATGAGGGTATTACTGATACGGGTATTCCTATGAGGGTATTACTGATACGGGTATTCCTATGATGGTATTACTGATACGGGTATTCCTATGATGGTATTGCTGGTACGGGTATTCTTATGATGGTATTACTGATACGGGTATTCCTATGATGGTATTACTGATACGGGTATTCCTATGATGGTATTACTGAGACGGGTATTCTGATGATGGTATTACTGATACGGGTATTCCTATGATGGTATTACTGATACGGGTTTTCTGATGATGGTATTACTGATACGGGTATTCCTATGATGGTATTACTGATACGGGTATTCATATGATGGTATTCCTGATACGGGTATTCATATGATGGTATTTCTGATACGGGTATTCATATGATGATATTCCTGATACGGGTATTCATATGATGGTATTCCTGATACGAGTATTCCTATGATGGTATTCCTGATACGGGTATTCCTATGATGGTATTGCTGGTACGGGTATTCTTATGATGATATTACTGATGCGGGTATTCCTATGATGGTATTACTGATACGGGTATTCCTATGATGGTATTACTGATACGGGTTTTCTTATGATGGTATTACTGATTCGGGAAAATAAATGCCCTGTTCGGGTATTCGTAGGACGTCCTGCATATCTTCTAAGCGCAGTTTTGTAAAATAAAAATGAAGAAATAATGCATAATCAGTTTATACGTTTTTCGGTGACATGAATTATGATAATTGGTATGTATGATACTCTTTAATTCAAATATATATGTGGGTATACATTTATTCGACTTGTACCCCTTCTAAACGAAGCTTAATTAAAGAATTTAAAAAATGTTGAGTCTTAGACGACAAAAATATACCCCTTCCATACTCACTTGGTTGACTGGTAATTAGATGATAGCGGAGGTAGGTAACTAGTGGGTGGTGATGGAGGTAACTAGCGGCACTATTTGGACACTAGTGTCTTTATTACGTCGATGGGTAGCGGGAATATTATGGTGCTGTTTTTCTCCGCGGATATTTGGCTTAGAGTTTGTAAATATCGGAGCTGTTGCGGGAATTGGTAATGTTGGGGAAATGGGGGGAATGGGAAAATGGGACAATGGGACAATGGGAAAATGGGAAAATGGTAAAATGGTAAAATGGTAAAATGGGAAAATGGGACAATGGGAAAATGGGAAAATGGGAAAATGGGACAATGGGACAATGGGAAAATGGGAAAATGGGAAAATGGGACAATGGGACAATGGGAAAATGGGAAAATGGGAAAATGGGACAATGGGACAATGGGAAAATGGAAAAATGGGAAAATGGGAAAATGGAAAAATGGAAAAATGGAAAAATGGGAAAATGGAAAAATGGGAAAATGGGAAAATGGGACAATGGGAAAATGGGACAATGGGAAAATGGGACAATGGGACAATGGGACAATGGGACAATGGGACAATGGGACAATGGGAAAATGGGACAATGGGACAATGGGACAATGGGACAATGGGAAAATGGAAAAATGGAAAAATGGAAAAATGGAAAAATGGAAAAATGGAAAAATGGAAAAATGGAAAAATGGAAAAATGGGAAAATGGGAAAATGGGAAAATGGGAAAATGGAAAAATTGGGGAAAATGGGAAAATGGGAAAATGGGGAAATGGGAAAATGGGACAATGGGGAAATGGGAAAATGGGAAAATGGGAAAATGGGACAATGGGGAAATGGGAAAATGAGAAAATGGGAAAATGGGAAAATGGAAAAATGGGAAAATGGAAAAATGGAAAAATGGGAAAATGGGGAAATGGGGAAATGGGGAAATGGGAAAATGGGAAAATTGGGAAAATGGGAAAATGGGAAAATGGGAAAATGTGAAAATGTGAAAATGGGGAAATGGGAAAATAGAGCCCAGGAATTGGGAAATGGGGATATTGAATAGAAAAATTGGATAAACGGGGGAAAACGAGCGGGGGGGGGGGGGAAACGAGCGGGGGGGAAACGAGTGGGGGGGGGGAAACGAGT
Source organism: Morinoia aosen (assembly GCA_030386875.1). Classification (NCBI taxonomy): domain Eukaryota; kingdom Metazoa; phylum Arthropoda; class Malacostraca; order Amphipoda; family Talitridae; genus Morinoia; species Morinoia aosen. The sequence continues at coordinate 114,582,964 of CM059576.1, forward strand.
GGGGGGGAAATGAGTTGGGGGGAGAAATGAGTGGGGGGGGGGGTAAATGAGTGGGGGGGGGGAACGAGTGGGGGGGAAATGAGTGAGGGGGAAACGAGTGGGGAGGGGGGGGGGAAATGAGTGGGGGGGAATGAGTGGGGGGGGGGGAAATGAGTGGGGGGGAAATGAGTGGGGGGGGGGGGGAAATGAGTGGGGGGGGGAAACGAGTGGGGGGGAAATGAGTGGGGGGGGAAACGAGTGGGGGACAATTAGTGGAGAAAGAGTGGGGGAAAGGGTCCATCAGTGCAGCATGGGGTGGAAAGGGCAAGAATTAGTCACAGTACAAGGTATACTGGCATCTACTGTGGCACACTGGTATCTACTGCACGTCCGGTACACTGGGATCTACTGTACGTCCGGTACACTGGGATCTACTGTACGACCCTCAACTCTAAAACTGAATAGGTAAAAACATACTTTTTTTTTTAATAGTTTTGGTTGGGGGGGATACAGGAGTTGTACCTGTGATACAAGTGTATCGGTGATGCAAATGTATCTGTGATACAAGTGTATCTGTGATACAAGTGTATCTGTGATACAAGTGTATCTGTGATACAAGTGTATCTGTGATACAAGTGTATCTGTGATACAAGTGTATCTGTGATACAAGTGTATCTGTGATACAAATGTATCTGTGATACAAGTGTATCTGTGATACAAGTGTATCTGTGATACAAGTGTATCTGTGATACAAGTGTATCTGTGATACAAGTGTATCTGTGATACAAGTGTATATGTGATACAAATGTATCTGTGATACAAATGTATCTGTGATACAAGTGTATCTGTGATACAAGTGTATTTGTGATACAAGTGTATCTGTGATACAAGTGTATCTGTGATACAAATGTATCTGTGATGCAAGTGTATCTATGATACAAGAGTACAGTATCTGTGATACAATACTAATACAACTAAATAATGACACAATACTACTCACCCCACCTTCCCCCACCCCACACCTCCATAACCTTCCACCCAACCTTCCCTAACCTAACCTCCCCCTAAAAAATACTTAATCATAGATTCTTAATCGTGTCCCACCCGTGACCCACTCGTGACTCCCCGTGCCCCACCCGTGCTCCCACACCTAACCCTCCATGCCCCACAGGTGACCCACACCTAACCCCCCACACCTAGCCTCCCCGTGGCCCACCGGTGACCCACACACCTGCAAAGCAGCAGGACTCTGCGTGATGACCTCGGCCGCCTCCTTGAGGCTGCGGGAGGCGCGGTGCTCGCCCTCCGCCGCTATCACCTTCGCCCTCGCCTCCCTGGCCGCCTCCGCCTCCGCCGCCATCGCCCGCTGCAGCTGCACCGGCAGCCGCACGTCCTTGCTGGGAACGGGGAATTCATGCACAATTAAGTTAACGTCGTTGATTAGGTTATTTGAGTTAAGTTAATTGGGTTAGTTAACCGAATAATAGGGACTGGTGATGACATCATATGATGTCATCACCGCTGCAGCGGCAGCCGCACGTCCTTGCTGGGAACGGGGAATTCATGCACAATTAAGTTAACGTCGTTGATTAGGTTATTTGAGTTAAGTTAATTGGGTTAGTTAACCGAATAATAGGGACTGGTGATGACATCATATGATGTCATCACCGCTGCAGCGGCAGCCGCACGTCCTTGCTGCGAGCGGGGAATCGATGCACAGTTAGGTTAGTTAGGCCTTTTGGGTTAATTGAGTTAGGTTAGTCAAGTTAATTGGGTTAGTTAACCTAAAATGGGCATTGACATCATATGATGTCATTGCCCGCTGCAGCCGCACGTCCTTGCTGAGATCGGGGAATTTATGCACAGTTGAGTTAATTAAGTTTCTGGGTTAACTGAGTTAAGGTAGTCAAGATAATTGGGTTAGTTAACCTAACATGGGTAGTGACATCATACGATGCAATCGCCCACTGCAGGCGCATGTCCTTGCTGAGAGCGGGGAATCAATGCACAAGTAGTGGTGATATAAGAATTAATGCACAGTTATGTTAATAAACCGTTTAGGGTCAATTAAGCTGAGTTAGTAGGGCTTATAGAATTAATTCCCCTAAATTAGGTATGACATATGATGTCATCGCCCGCGGCAGCTGTACTGGTAATCGCACGTCCTTGCTGGGGAACGGGGAATCAATGCACAATTACGCTTACGAATGCATGCTTGGCGTCCTGCATATAGGACGGCTAACCATGCAAAGTTTTCTGTTTATCAAAAGAATGATAGAAAATGAAAATTTGAAGCGTTTTTAATTGTAAACCTTCAATTACTGCTCTAAAAAATGGATACATGAATATTAAACTTCATTAAGTACTTACACCTTGACTCCCCAGTAGTCCGTGGCCTCATCAAGGCTGTTTTGCATGTTGCTACTCATATTTCTACTCCTCCATCAAGCCCTCCATCAAATTCACCTCCATCAAGCCCTCCATCAACTTCACCTCCATCAAGCCCTCCATCAACTTCACCTCCATCAAGCCCTCCATCAACTTCACTTCCATCAAGCCCTCCATCAAGCCCACCATCAACTTCACCTCCATTCAGCCCTCCATCAAGCCTCCCATCAACTTCACCTCCATTCAGCCCTCCATCAACTTCACCTCCATCAAGCCCTCCATCAAGCCCACCATCAACTTCACCTCCATTCAGCCCTCCATCAAGCCTCCCATCAACTTCACCTCCATTCAGCCCTCCATCAACTTCACTTCCATCAAGCCTTCCATCAACTTCACCTCCATCAAGCCCTCCATCAACTTCACCTCCATCAAGCCCTCCATCAAGCCCACCATCAACTTCACCTCCATTCAGCCCTCCATCAAGCCTCCCATCAACTTCACCTCCATTCAGCCCTCCATCAACTTCACTTCCATCAAGCCCTCCATCAACTTCACCTTCATTCAGCCCTCCATCAACTTCACTTCCATCAAGCCCTCCATCAACTTCACTTCCATCAAGCCCTCCATCAACTTCACCTCCATTCAGCCCTCCATCAACTTCACTTCCATCAAGCCCTCCATCAACTTCACCTCCATTCAGCCCTCCATCAACTTCACTTCCATCAAGCCCTCCATCAACTTCACTTCCATCAAGCCCTCCATCAACTTCACTTCCATCAAGCCCTCCATCAACTTCACCTGCATTCAGCCCTCCATTAACTTCACTTCCATCAAGCCCTCCATCAACTTCACTTCCATCAAGCCCTCCATCAACTTCCCCTTCATTCAGTCCTCCATCAACTTCACCTCCATTCAGCCCTCCATCAACTTCACTTCCATCAAGCCCTCCATCAACTTCACTTCCATCAAGCCCTCCATCAACTTCACCTCCATTCAGCCCTCCATCAACTTCACTTCCATCAAGCCCTCCATCAACTTCACCTCCATTCAGCCCTCCATCAACTTCACTTCCATCAAGCCCTCCATCAACTTCACCTCCATTCAGCCCTCCATCAACTTCCCCTTCATTCAGCCCTCCATCAACTTCACCTCCATTCAGCCCTCCATCAACTTCACTTCCATCAAGCCCTCCATCAACTTCACCTCCATTAAGCCCTCCATCAACTACTCACATTTCCACACCCCCATCAAGCCCCCATCAAGTACTCACATCTCGACCCTCTCCACCTTGACCCCCCAGGGGTCGGTGGCCTCATCAAGGCTGTTCTGCATGTTGTGCGAGATGCTCTCGCGCTCCGACAGGATCTCCGCCAGGTTCTTCGTGCCGAGGACGTTGCGTAGGGTGGTGGCGGCAAGTAGACGGGTAGAGTGGCTGGTAGAGGGGGGTAGATTAGGGGGGTAGTGGGGGTGGAGGAGTGGGTTAGTTGTGACGGAGAGAAGAAAAGAGCAGTAGATTAGATGGGAGAGTAGATTAGATGGGAGAGTAGATTAGATGGGAGAGTAAATTAGATGGGAGAGTAGATTAGATGGGAGAGTAGATTAGATGGGATAGTACATTAGGTGGGAGAGTGAGAGAGTAGATTAGATGGGAGAGTAGATTAGATGGGAGAGTAGATTAGATGGGAGAGTAGATTAGATGGGAGAGTAGATTAGATGGGAGAGTAGATTAGATGGCAGAGTAGATTAGATGGGATAGTACATTAGGTGGGAGAGTGAGAGAGTAGATTAGATGGGAGAGTAGATTAGATGGGAGAGTAGATTAGATGGGATAGTACATTAGGTGGGAGAGTGAGAGAGTAGATTAGATGGGAGAGTAGATTAGATGGGAGAGTAGATTAGATGGGAGAGTAGATTAGATGGGAGAGTAGATTAGATGGGAGAGTAGATTAGATGGGATAGTACATTAGGTGGGAGAGTGAGAGAGTAGATTAGATGGGAGAGTAGATTAGATGGGAGAGTAGATTAGATGGGAGAGTAGATTAGATAGAGGAGTACATTATATGGGGGAGTAGATAAAATGAGGATTTGAGTTTTGGGAGAGTAGATTATGTGTGGGAAGAGTAGATTAGATGTGGGGGAGTGGGGAGAGTAGATTGGGTATCCTTAATTCATAAATGACTGTATCATTCAGGAACAAAATATTCTACTGAATGAAAACCTAAAGTCTGGATTATTTTCACTTGCATTCACTTCTTCCTTAAATAAATTTTTACCGACTATGTAAAGCTTCCAAGAATTTAATTTAAAACCTATCTTATTTTTCGTATGAAAGTTTGTCTTTTTTAATAACAAAAAGTAGGCCTATTCTAAGGAAGGCCTATTTAACTTTGAAACTAAGACTATATACCTGTAAAGACATTATATGTATCTTTGAACAAAATTATATACCTGCAATAAGAATTATCAAAATCAATAATTTGATATTATTTTTTTTTTAATTAATTATGAAATTAATTATCAATAAGTTTCAAAAAATAGTATTTAATCATACAAAATAAGAACACTAGATAAATATTTCGACGCATCTAGCTATAATATTTAATTCCTCCTGGTAATATTTTGATTAAATAAATTTCTGCATTCGTAAGTATTTTCATTAAATAAGTATTTTCATTAATATTTTCATTAAATAAATTTCTGCATTCGTAAGTTTTTTCATTAAATAAGTATTTTCATTAATATTTTAATTAAACAAATTTCTGCATTCGTAAGTATTTTCTCCAAAATAGGTTCAGAATGCAAGTCATTGTAGCAAAACTACTTCCTGTTTTATGGCTAATTGTTTTTCCAACTGTTTTTTAATAAACTACTTCCTGTTCCACATGCCTAATTTTTCTAACATTTTTTTAAAATTCGGAGTCCATTTTCGTGCAGAAATTTCCACTTCTGTGTTTAAATCCATTGTTTTTTCAACGTTCCGTTACAACAAATTTTATTGACACGCCAAAATATAGAAAAAGTTTTTATTAGATTTTTCATAATTCCTTTCTAACGAATTAAATTTCTACAAATTCAAGATATAGAAGTAGATATTACCCCATTTTTCACAGTTCTATTTCCACTAAATTATATTTCTACGTCATTTATTTTTCATAAATTATTCATAGTTCCGTTTCAACAAAGTATATCTCTACAACTTTAAAATACAGAAATTGTTTTTGTCAGTCCCAATACTGCGTTTTTATATTTTTTTCCAAACGTCGTTGTCTTTTTTTTTAAAAAACTCCCAGCCAAATTCACACGAGGTGTGTTTCAGGTGATAGCCAAAGAGAGGTAACTATAGAAATTATGCCGTTAAGTTACCTGAGTTGGGCTATCACGAACATGTTGTTGATGATGTTGTTGAATGTGTTTAAATGTGGTTGAATGTGTTTGAATTTGTTGAAAGTGTTTGGATTTGTTAAATGTGTTTGAATGTGTTTGAATTCGTTGATTGTGTTTAAATGTTGTTGAATGTGTTTGAATTTATTGAATGTGTTTAGATGTTGTTGAATGTGTTTGAATTTGTTGAATGATGTTGTTGAATGTTTGTGAAATGACGCGACGGTCAATGTTCGCAACATTATCTAGTTTATTGTTATGTTGACGTCCTCAAATTTGATCCAAAAATGTTCCAAATACAAATGTGTTCGTGTGTATGTATGTATGTATCTATGTAACCGTAATTTCGAACTAAAAAATAGCACATGCTGCATAAATAAATTTAAAAAATATCACTGGATAAGAAAATAAATAGATCAATAGAATCACTGCTACATGCACGATCCAAAACATGACATAAACATGACAACATCTACATTGCATAGACATGACATAGACATGAACATCCACATAGCATAGACATGACAGACATCTACATAACACATGCTTGCATGCATTGTTTGCTTTCTTGACGCATAACCTTGCTATCTGAACACCAAAATTATTCAAGATAATTATAGTAGAATCAATAATTCATGCCGTCCTGTATGATAAAGTTCATGAAAGAACAACATTATACGAACGAAAAATGTCTGGTTGTTGACTTTCAAGCGAGTCTAAATACGTTTTCAACGAAGCCGAATTATCTAAACTGAGAGAATTCGAGCGAATAACAGAAAAAAATAAACTAACCAGATGATAAACAGTCGATGATCTGAATCCTATTTAATTAGCAGGATATCTTGTTCCATTATAGGGAAATCCAATTCAATTAGCAGGATATCTTGTTCTATTATAGGGAAATCCAATTCAATTAGCAGGAAATCTTGTTTAATTATTGGGAAATCCTACAAAATCAGCAGGAAATATTATACAAATAGCGGGAAATCCTATACAACAAGCGAGAAATCCTATACGCCTAGAGGGAAGACCTTAATAGCTAACTTGGACACCTAAACCACCTAAAACCAGCTCACTAGAAGTGCTAGATAAATACATAAAATACTGCAAATACAAAGATGAGTTTCTTAAATTTTGAGGCGTAGCTACAGTTCAGTTTATCTATCACTTCGAGTGAAAATTTCAAAAATGTAAATGCATGAAAAACGTCAATTTGAAATCGTGAATGATAAGCCTAAATGTGTGACGTCAATCTACGTTTGCCTGAAGTCTGTGACGTCAATCTACGTTTGCCTGAAGTCTGTGACGTCAATCTACGTTTGCCTGAAGTCTGTGACGTCAGACGTTGTTTGCCTGAAGTCTGTGACGTCAATCTACGTTTGCCTGAAGTCTGTGACGTCAATCTACGTTTGCCTGAAGTCTGTGACGTCAATCTACGTTTGCCTGAAGTCTGTGACGTCAGACGTTGTTTAACTGAAGTCTGTGACGTCAATCTACGTTTGCCTGAAGTCTGTGACGTCAATCTACGTTTGCCTGAAGTCTGTGACGTCAATCTACGTTTGCCTGAAGTCTGTGACGTCAATCTACGTTTGCCTGAAGTCTGTGACGTCAATCTATGTTTGCCTGAAGTCTGTGACGTCAATCTACGTTTGCCTGAAGTCTGTGACGTCAATCTACGTTTGCCTGAAGTCTGTGACGTCAATCTACGTTTGCCTGAAGTCTGTGACGTCAATCTACGTTTGCCTGAAGTCTGTGACGTCAATCTACGTTTGCCTGAAGTCTGTGACGTCAATCTACGTTTGCCTGAAGTCTGTGACGTCAATCTACGTTTGCCTGAAGTCTGTGACGTCAATCTACGTTTGCCTGAAGTCTGTGACGTCAATCTACGTTTGCCTGAAGTCTGTGACGTCAATCTACGTTTGCCTGAAGTCTGTGACGTCAATCTACGTTTGCTTGAAGTCTGTGACGTCAATCTACGTTTGCCTGAAGTCTGTGACGTCAATCTACGTTTGCCTGAAGTCTGTGACGTCAATCTACGTTTGCCTGAAGTCTGTGACGTCAATCTACGTTTGCCTGAAGTCTGTGACGTCAATCTATGTTTGCCTGAAGTCTGTGACGTCAATCTACGTTTGCCTGAAGTCTGTGACGTCAATCTACGTTTGCCTGAAGTCTGTGACGTCAATCTATGTTTGCCTGAAGTCTGTGACGTCAATCTACGTTTGCCTGAAGTCTGTGACGTCAATCTACGTTTGCCTGAAGTCTGTGACGTCAATCTACGTTTGCCTGAAGTCTGTGACGTCAATCTACGTTTGCCTGAAGTCTGTGACGTCAATCTACGTTTGCCTGAAGTCTGTGACGTCAATCTACGTTTGCCTGAAGTCTGTGACGTCAATCTACGTTTGCCTGAAGTCTGTGACGTCAATCTACGTTTGCCTGAAGTCTGTGACGTCAATCTACGTTTGCCTGAAGTCTGTGACGTCAATCTACGTTTACCTGAAGTCTGTGACGTCACACATTGTTTACCTGAAGTCTGTACAACGTTTACATGAAGTCTGTACAACGTTTACCTGAAGTCTGTACAACGTTTACCTGAAGTCTGTACAACGTTTACCTGAAGTCTGTACAACGTTTACCTGAAGTCTGTACAACGTTTACCTGAAGTCTGTACAACGTTTACCTGAAGTCTGTACAACGTTTACCTGAAGTCTGTACAACGTTTACCTGAAGTCTGTACAACGTTTACCTGAAGTCTGTACAACGTTTACCTGAAGTCTGTACAACGTTTACCTGAAGTCTGTACAACGTTTACCTAAAGTCTGTACAACGTTTACCTGAAGTCTGTACAACGTTTACCTGAAGTCTGTACAACGTTTACCTGAAGTCTGTACAACGTTTACCTGAAGTCTGTACAACGTTTACCTGAAGTCTGTACAACGTTTACCTGAAGTCTGTACAACGTTTACCTGAAGTCTGTACAACGTTTACCTGAAGTCTGTACAACGTTTACCTGAAGTCTGTACAAAGTTTACCTGAAGTCTGTACAACGTTTACCTGAAGTCTGTACAACGTTTACCTGAAATCTGTACAACGTTTACCTGAAGTCTGTGCAACGTTTACCTGAAGTCTGTACAACGTTTACCTGAAGTCTGTACAACGTTTACCTGAAGTCTGTACAACGTTTACCTGAAGTCTGTACAACGTTTACCTGAAGTCTTTACAACGTTTACCTAGTCTATTACGTCACACATTGTTTACCTGAAGTCTGTACAACGTTTACCTGAAGTCTGTACGACGTTTACCTAGTCTATAACGTCACACATTGTTTACCTGAAGTCTGTACAACGTTTACCTAGTCTATAACGTCACAGATTGTTTACCTGAAGTCTGTACAACGTTTACCTAGTCTATAACGTCACACATTGTTTACCTGAAGTCTGTACAACGTTTACCTAGTCTATAACGTCACACATTGTTTACCTAGTCTATTACGTCACTCATTGTTTACCTGAAGTCTGTGACGTTACAAACTGCCTCCATTGGTTTTTCGACCCTGTAGTAGACAACCGCATCGACTGACACCGTCACAGAGTCACGTGACAGCACCTGTGTTGCAGTGACTGTGTTTACTGCGCGGTTCATTTGTCTGCAAGGTTGCGCACCATAACAGAGATGTTCAAAGAGAGGAATGTTAGAGGCGCCATTTTGAAAAGAGTTGAGGGTTTGCAAAATCTACGCAGAATGTGTGTCAATTTATTGACTAATTATACGTTAGTTTTAACCTCCTTTATCGCTGCAAAGGTGTTTAAAGAGAGGAAAAACGAAGGCACCATTTAAGATGGAGTTGAGGGAACGTGGAATCTAAGCACAATGTGTGTTCCCGCACAGGATCCCGTGCACATATTAGATAAGATATTGGTTTAAGCCTCTGTAACCGCAACTGAGTCGTTCCAAATAGATGAAAGAGGAAGGCACCATTTAGTATCGAAAAAGGGAACGTGGAATCTACTCATAAAATGCGCAGACAAGCAGCTTGTGAAAGAAGTTCATAACACACGATCAAAGTTGAAGAAGAAAGCAGTAGGTGCTGAAAAACAGGACAGCTATGAACCGAAAAAAGATGGCCCTTAACATAACAGAAACATTTTATTTCAACGAAAAGATGGCCCACCTAACTTTTAGCTCGGGACCTCACGTATTCACGAAAAAGAGGGAGACACGATCCTAAGTAAACCATTTTAGTTTAAAGCTTCATTTAATTGCGAAGGTGATTTTTAATTTAATTGCGAAGGTGATAATTCAGCGGAGAAGCAAAGGCATTTCGTATGGACAAAGGAAAATGTAGGATCTATGCACAAAATTCAGAAATAAAATATAAATTAAAATAAATAATCCTGGAAAAATATGATCACATTATGACTAATAGGGTGAAAAATAAAAGGAGTTTCATAAAATTGTAAGCTAAAAACTGCTTTAAAAATAAGGTTTGGAATAGGTATATTATTCAACACAATAGAAACAATGGTTAAAAACTCTTGGCATAAGAAATATGAAAGAAGATGACACATGAAATGTGAAACAACAAAACCATAGTTTTTTGGTTTCAATATTGTTGCGTGAACTCTACGCTCTTCCCCTGTGCAACGTAGATAACTAGTAAAATTAGTAAAGAAGAAAAAACTAGAACACCAAAAACTAGTACAAGAGCAGATTTTATGTAACAAACTAAAAGCTAACGTGATACTGAAAGTTAGTAAGGTGAGTAGAAAATATTCTACATGTTTAAATTAGAACAATCTTTGCTGAAAAATACAACGAAGAATTCATGTCGATCTGTAAGTGCCAATATTTCACAATAAGGAAGTTATTGTACAAGACTTCTGTTTACTTGACAGACTGAAACAGCCGCCAAAGTCTTAACACTTTGACTGCGACGTGGGCCACCGGTGGTACACGGAGGCAATTTTCATAGTGCTGCTGACGAACCAGTAGTCACAAACTCAATTTTCATAAATACTCAATCAAAGCTAAATGAATGCACTATCCAGTTCGCGTTTGCTATTTTCAACTTTATTGACGACAATTTACTTTAAACTTAAGTTGAATAAAATGCTTCATTTTTACTTGCCGCAGTCAGAGTGGTAAGCAACGTCATAAATCAGTCTAACTTTTTCGCAGCCTGCATGCATGTTTTTCGCCGCCCGAGTAATTAAATCGCTTAGGCGGCGAAAAACATGCACGCTCCGGCGAAAACTTTTGAATGGGAAGCACACTTGCATCGGTTATGGTTTGGGGTGTCAGAAAAAAGGATATTTTCATACATCTAAACGCGTTAGATAACGGCCGTTTTCATACTCTTCGTATGCACCAAAGACAACATGCACAAAACAAATACAAAGTTCACGATGCATGTACAATAGGGAATAAACATGCATGTACGTCTACTTTCACAACGCAACCTTTTTTCAAAATTTATCGGTCCAAGTTTCAACATGCAAAGGGGTCGGATTTTTTTAGAGATCGTTCAGACGAGAGTGCTTTCGCAATTCCCTTAGGAAAATTCCACGGTTCCCTCAAAATGTTAACATTTCATCAGGAAATATCGGCGAAACACAGATTAGATTATTAGTTAGTTTATGCCTCCCTAACCACCACAAAGGCGATCCAAAGAGAGGATGGAGAAAGGCACCATTTAGCATTTTTTTATAGAGTCAAGGGAACGCGGTGTCTATGCAGAAAGGGCATAGAAACACTAAGTTGAAGAAGTTCATGAAACACGGTCAAAGTTGATAGAGAGAGTAGTAGGTGCTAAAAACCAGGACAACAGTGACCCCCCAAAATGTGGTCCTTAACATAACAAAAACATTTTTATTTCAACAAAAAGAAGACCTACCTAACCTTTAGCTCGGGCCCTCACATAATCTCCCTGAGACTTTCATCGCTATCTTTCTCAATTATAGTATAATTATTTCGTACTGTATTCATTGTATAATATTCTAATTCACACCTATAGGATTCATAATCATGAATATAATATATGCTAAATTCCATCCAGCGCAAGCAAACCTATTGAGGACCCTACTTAGAATCAATCTTACGCATTCGTACGCGTTAATCCTACTTATAAAATATATCCGTTTGAGGCTCAAATTTCTCTCTGCGTAGGCCTAAGCTTGGCCAGTGTATTACAGTTTAGGCCTTTGTTTGGCCAGTTTACCAAAATGTAGGCCTATGTTTGGCCAGTTTACCACAGCGTAGGCCTATGTTTGGCCAGTTTACCACAGCGTAGGCCTATGTTTGGCCAGTTTACCACAACGTAGGCCTATGTTTGGCCCGTTTACCACAGCGTAGGCCAATGTTTGGATAGTTTACCACAGCGTAGGCCTATGTTTGGCCAGTTTACCACAACGTAGGCCTAAGCTTGGATAATTTACCTACAGTTTACAGGTTTGACGCCCTAACTGTGACGTTTATTTTCATAAAAATCATAGAAATCTTACGTTTGGTCTCTGAGGCAGTTTTCATTATGCTGCTGACCGACCGATAATTACAAAGTCTATTTAAAAGAAATACTCAGCCAAAACTCAATGAAAACATGGTCCAGTCAATGTTTGGTATTTTGGACCATGTTTTTTGAAAATTGCAATGTTTTTTCAAATTGCAAACTGCAATTGCAAAGTCAATGTTTTTTTCAAAATTGCTTCCTAAACTTGACTTTAAATTTTTGTTCGATACTCAACTTCAGTTCAACCTATGACGGTCAACGCGTTAACTGATTGACTCCGGTTGAGCGGTTGCTTACGGTCAGTTTGGTTAGGCTAGGAGATGTCTTTTGAAAAACCGGCTTTTCTGCTCTAATACATTTTTAACCTTGTTAAAAAGTGTAAAGAATACACTTGAACCATAATGTGTTACCTTATACTCTAAAATTTATTTCAGAAAAGATAGAGAAATAGTTAAAATGTAATTTGTAAATTCCGGTACGTAAACGAAAAATTTACCTAGTGGTACACATATGTACCACTAGGTAAATACTCAGTAAATACTCAGTTAGTACTCAGCTGTTGCTTGCACTCGCAGGTGGGTCAAAAACTCCACAAAAAAGAACCAGATTTCCTATCTCATAAAAAGTTGAGTCAGCGCTAAAAAAATGCGCGTAATTAACAAATGACTACATCAGGTTTCGGAGATCATTATTATTATTATTATTATATATGAAGTTTTAGCATCCCTCTACCACGACAAAAATGTTCCAAGAGAGAAATCATAAAGGCACCATTTAGTATGGAGTTGAGGGAACACGGAATCTACGCACAAGGTGCACAGAAAGAGTAAGCTAAGAAAGAAGTTCATGAAACAATACAAAAGTTGAAGAAGAAAGTATTAGGTGCTGAAAAACAGGACAGCAGTCAACCGAAAAAAGATGGTCCTCAACATAACAAAAACATATTCTATTTCAACAGAAACGAAGCCTACCTAACCTTTAGCTCGGGACCTCACATAGTCCCCCATAGTCACATTCCCATAGATACAACAGTTGTGTCCCCTGAGGGGAGGTATCAAAGAGCCGTGTTCTTAATTCCATCACTATAAATTGCTCCAGTTAACAGTGTAAGTATCAATGAGGAGGCACATTCACACTAAGATAGAAATAGATAATACGTCAAATACGAAAATCACACCAAGAATAAGCACACGTCAAATGTATACAGTACACACATTCAAACGAAATTAATTCAGTATTAGAAGATTTTTTTTTCCATTTTTTCAAACGAAATCCATTCGGAATGAAACAATTTTTTCAAACGAAATAAATTCAGAATAAAAACGTATTTTTTTCAAACGAAATCATCTCAGTATAATATTTTCAAACGAAATCGCTTCAGTATAGAATCTTTTATTTTTCAACTTTTTCAAACGAAATCAATTCAGTATAGAACATTTTTACTTTTTCAAACGAAATCAATTCAGTATAGAACATTTTTACTTTTTCAAACGAAATCAATTCAGTATAGAACATTTTCACTTTTTCAAACGAAATCAATTAGGTATAAGAACATTTGGTAAATGTCCAGGAGAGGACCATAATCGATTTCCCACTTTTTGGTACCAAAACATAGTTAATTAGATAGAAATAAACAAATTTTCTTCTATGCACTTTCCGTCTTAAATGACTATTTTACGAGTTATAGCGGTAAATGACTTACCGCAACTCTGGTGTTTGAAGTGGAAAGTAATTAATCGAGCGCGTCGGATGGCAACACTATATTGGACTCTCCCTTCCGACGCGCTCGAATGATAGAGCGCATTCTCGCCATCTAAGACGAAAGTTACATACCGCTATAACTCCTAATTTTTGGGTGATAATTTCTATTGTGTTATTAACTAAAAGATCCTTGAAGTGGGTTCAGGCTCCGCGGGGCCGGCAAATAATAAATTACAAAGTACCCAAACGTACTCTACCCAAACTAAACCTACCGCTATAACTCGTAAACTACTCACTTCAGACGGAAAATGCATAGAAGAAAACTTGTTTATTTTGATCTAATTAACTACGCTTAGGCACCAAAAAGTGGGAAATCGATTATGGTCCTCTCCTGGACTTTTACCAAACATTTGTTTTTCAAATGATATCAATACAGTATAGAACATTTTTATTTATTTATTTTTTAAACGAAACCAATTCAGCATAAGAATATTTAAAACAGTTTAGTATATTGAAGAAGAAGCTTTCGAATTTGAGAACCATTCCTACTAGAGTGAAATGATCCGCTTAAAAATAAGCACATTTACAATTAGCACATGATAGCACCATTTCGAACACTAAATCCGGGACGATAGCACCATTTGGACACTAAATCCGGGATGATAGCGCCATTTGGACACTAAATCCGGGATGATAGCACCATTTCGAACACTAAATCCGGGACGATAGCACCATTTGGACACTAAATCCGGGATGATAGCACCATTTGGACACTAAATCCGGGATGATAGTGCCATTTGGACACTAAATCCGGGATGATAGCACCATTTGGACACTAAATCCGGGATGATAGCGCCATTTGGACACTAAATCCGGGATGATAGCACCATTTGGACACTAAATCCGGGATGATAGCTCCATTTGGAAACTAAATCCGGGATGATGGCACCATTTGGACACTAAATCCAGGATGATAGCACCATTTGGACACTAAATCCGGGATGAAAGCACCATTTCGAACACTAAATCCGGGATGATAACACCATTTGGACACTAAATTCGGGATGATAGCACCATTTGAAACACTAATTCCGGGATGATAGCACCATTTCGAACACTAAATCCGGGATGATAGCACCATTTGGACACTAAATCCGGGATGATAGCACCATTTCCAACCCTAAATCCGGGATGATAGCACCATTTGGACACTAAATCCGGGATGATAGCACCATTTGGACACTAAATCCGGGATGATAGCACCATTTCGAACACTAAATCCGGGATGATAGCACCATTTCGAACACGAAATCCGGGATGATAGCACCATTTGGAACACTAAATCCGGGATGATAGCACCATTTGGAACACTAAATCCGGGATGATAGAACCATTTCGAACACGAAATCCGGGATGATAGCACCATTTCGAACACTAAATCCGGGATGATAGCACCATTTGGACACTAAATCCGGGATATAGCACCATTTGGAACAGTAAATCCGGGATGATAGCACCATTTCGAACAGTAAATCCGGGATGATAGCACCATTTCGAACACGAAATCCGGGATGATAGCACCGTTTCGAACAGTAAATCCGGGATGATAGCACCGTTTCAACACTAAATCCGGGATGATAGCACCGTTTCGAACAGTAAATCCGGGATGATAGCACCATTTCGAACACTAAATCCGGGATGATAGCACATTTTGGACACTAAATCCGGGATGATAGCACCATTTGGACACTAAATCCGGGATGATAGCACCATTTCGAACAGTAAATCCGGGATGATAACACCATTTGGACACTAAATCCGGGATGATAGCACCATTTCGAACAGTAAATCCGGGATGATAGCACCATTTCGAACAGTAAATCCGGGATGATAGCACCATTTCGAACAGTAAATCCGGGATGATAACACCATTTGGACACTAAATCCGGGATGATAGCACCATTTCGAACAGTAAATCCGGGATGATAGCACCATTTGGACACTAAATCCGGGATGATAGCACCATTTCGAACAGTAAATCCGGGATGATAGCACCATTTGGAACACTAAATCCGGGATGATAGCACCATTTCGAACAGTAAATCCGGGATAATAGCACCATTTGGAACACGAAATCCGGGATGATAGCACCATTTGGACACTAAATCCGGGATGATAGCACCATTTGGAACACCAATATTTTGAATAGGAATACCATAGGAATATATATGTTAAATATAATATGAAATATTTTTTATTCTCAAATATACATATATATTTGATGTATCAAATATACATTAATTCAAATAGATATATTTCAATATAATAGGAATTAATATGAACAAAAATTTTGAATAGGACTATTTGGAATACCGCAACTATACACTGATAAAATTGACCACAGGTATACTAACATCATGATATCGAGCAGTGTCGAGAAATATCTAAAGATTATGTCATACGATAGTATGTGACTCCCTAACCCCAACGGTGTTTCTAAGAGAGGAACGAGGAGAGCACCATTCTGCTCGGTAATAAAGCTTTGACTACGTCTGGTTAATATTAGGTTCAATGCATGTTCAAAGTTAATGTCAATTGTAGTAAAAGTTTTTGAAAATACCAGACATGAACTGGATCGTGCCTTCATTTAGCATTGATTGAGTATTTATGGAAATTGTGTTTGTGACTACTGGTCGGTCTGCAGCGTTGTGAAAATCCCGCCGTGTACCACCGGTGGGTCACGTCGAGGTTGTATCGTGCCTTCATTTAGCATTGATTGAGTATTTATAGAAATTGTGTTTGTGACTACTGGTCGGTCTGCAGCGTTGTGAAAATCCCGCCGTGTACCACCGGTGGGTCACGTCGAGGTTGTATCGTGCCTTCATTTAGCTTTGATTGAGTATTTATGGAAATTGTGTGTGATTACTGGTCGGTCTGCAGCGTTGTGAAAATCCCGCCGTGTACCACCGGTGGGTCACGTCGAGGTTGTATCGTGCCTTCATTTAGCTTTGATTGAGTATTTATGGAAATTGTGTTTGTGATTACTGGTCGGTCTGCAGAGTTGTAAAAATCCCGCCGTGTACCACCGGTGGGTCACGTCGCTGTCAAAGTGTTTAAGCGAATGATTGATTCAACACCTCTACGCATCGTCAACATCGTCAACATTATCAACGTCAACGTAGAAAGTGATACAACATGCAACATATTGCACTTAGTATCATATTAAACGTTATATTAAAGCAAACATAAAACAGTACATCACCGCGCTATGTATATATGTATTTTTATGAACAAGTGTACCAATATCATTGAAATTTAAACTTCAACGATACCTTGTTCAATGTCAAATGACGTTTGCAGATATCCCACTTTTAAAATAAATAGAATGGGTGTATTTTTTAACACGTTAACTACGATGGGTTAAACTGAAGTTCAATGTACAATTCAAATTTAAAGTTAATTGTGGTCATCAATCCTGAAAATAGCAAACATGAACTGGATCAGGCCTTCATATATCTTTTGCAACATTTATAGCTTCGATTAAGTACGTATTTCTGAAAATTGAGTTTGTGACAACTGGTCGGTGAGCAGCATTATGAAAATTCCCTTTGTGTACCACCGGTGGCCCACATGGCAGTTAACGTGTTCATATACTTATAAATAATATTGTATGGGATAGTTGGGAGCTTTTCCATACGCATACTTATCGAACTACAATAGAAATCTTTAAATGAAACCAAAGCAAAATTTGCAGCTGATCGTAAACAAATATTAGACTTCAACCTCTGAACTACGAATATTTTTTCACAAATTAATTTTCAGTGTATTAAATAATTTACCTATGAAGCTATGAAAAAAGCAACAATGCATATTTTAACGACTGTCTAAACGAAGTCTTTTCGTATGCAACTGTAACGTTTTGTTCTAGATTATATTAAATTGGATATTTGTTGAAGCCTCCCAAACTGCTACAAAAAAGAGCGTATCGAAGAGAGGAAGGGAGAAGACACCATTTCGTATGGAGTTGAAGGAATGAGGAATCTATGCAGAAGAAGAATAGAAACAGTAAGCTGTGAAAGAAGTTTATGGAACAAGGCAAAAGTTGAAGAAGAAAGTAGTAGGTGTTGAAAAACAGGACAGCAGTCCACCATTAAAAGGTGGTCCTTAACATAACAAAAACCAACATTTTATTTCTATAAAAGGAAAGCCTACCTAACTCTTAGCTCGGAACCTCACATTTTCCCCTAGGAGCCAAAGAGAGGGGCACCTTTTAGTGTGGAGTTATGGGAGCGGGGAATCTATACGCAAAGTTTATTCCTTTAGAAAATCCCCAACGCAGAGAACCAGTTACAAATTTTACAAAACCACATATAAATTCGAAGAGACCGTATAAGGCGCTGAAAAACAGAGCGCACGATTAAAGAGGATCAGGAACATAACAAAAACCTTATACCGTTTCAACGACAGGAAGGCTCACCTAACGCTAACTTGGGACCTCACATTTTTGCACCGGGAGCGATAATTCTCATAGACACAATAATGGTATCTCCTTTAGGGGCGAAACCAGAATAAAGATTGATTGGAAATCAAGAATTAGGGCTTCAGTTTAACATATATACATAATATACTGTATGTCCTACTCTAAAATACTTTTAAAAACACACCTAACCATCAAATATAGAAGTATAAATCAAATTCATCAAATGTAGCAGAAGTATGGATCAAATTCATCAAATGTAGCAGAAGTATGGATCAAATTCATCAAATGTAGCAGAAGTATGGATCAAATTCATCAAATGTAGCAGAAGTATGGATCAAATTCATCAAATGTAGCAGAAGTATGGATAAAATTCATCAAATGTAGCAGAAGTATGGATCAAATTCATCAAATGTACCAGAAGTATGGATCAAATTCATCAAATGTAGCAGAAGTATGGATCAAATTCATCAAATGTAGCAGAAGTATGGATCAAATTCATCAAATGTAGCAGAAGTATGGATCAAATTCAACAAATGTAGCAGAAGTATGGATCAAATTCATCAAATGTAGCAGAAGTATAGCTCAAAGAATCTATTAGCGCGTAACTCGATGCATGTATAAATATATAAATAAATATATGAAATTCAGGCAACATCCTTCCGATTCGATGCATAAATAAAGTTCAGGCAACGTAGATTATAAATTGAAAAATTCAGGCAAAATTAGCTGCAGCTCATATGTATGCGAAAACAATAATAAAATCCAAAATGCAAACAAGACGTGCAAAATAAATAAGAAATTATTAATTTTTTAATCAAGATTTGTGAATTAAAAATTAGAGTGTTTTGCATCTCCCATAAAACGGTTTTTACAGCCGCTAAGTCATTATAAAACGGCTCCAGGTACAGTTACGACTGAGTAAAACGGACTTCAGTGCTGTCAAATCTAACTAAAACGGCTTCGGGTACAACCATAGGACAGTAAAACGGACTTGTCAAGTCTAATTATAACTGGTTTCAGTGACGTTGTCTTAGTAAAACGATTGAAGGTACAGTCACTCCCCTGTAAAACGGGTTTCAATACGGTCAGGTCTTAGTAAAACGACTACAGATACAGTCACGCAACAGTTAAACGGGTTTCAGTGCCGCTAAGTTTTAGTAAAACGACTAAGAGTACAGTCACGCAAAATTAAAACGAACTTCAGTGCTTTCAAATCTTACTAAAACGGCTTCGGGTACAGTCACACCTCAGTAAAGCGGATATCATTGCTGTCAAATCTTACTAAAACGGCTTAGGGCACAGTCACACCTCAGTAAAACGGACACCATTGCTGTCAAATCTTACTAAAACTGCTTCGGGTACAGTCACACTTCAGTAAAACGGACATCATTGCCGTTGGGTCTAAGTAATACGGTTTTGAGTAGAGTCACGACTCAATAAAACGGACTTGGGTAATATCAAGTTACAGTGAAACGCAGCAGTATACAGTTATGTTCTAGTAAAATGAACTTTGCTAAAGTCATGCTTCAGTTAACACTTTGACCGCGACGTGGGCCACCGGTGGTACACGGAGGCGACTTTTACAATGCTGCTGATCGGCCAGTAGTCACAAACTCAATTTGCATAAGTGCTTAGCCAAAGCTAAATGAAGGCACGATCCAGTTAATTAATGTTCGATATTTTCAAAATTTCAGGCTAAAATTGACTTTAAATTCGAATTGTACATTTAACTTCAGTTTAACACATCGCAGTCAACGTGTTAAGCTGACTTGATAATCAGTAAAACGGACTTGTAAAATCAGTCAAATTAAATCCATTTCAATAAAATGGATTTAAGTTCTCGGTGAAATAAAGCATGATGGGCTGCTCAGTACTATACTACTACAGTAGTCAGTCAGAATAAAATAAACACCGCTAAAATAGGCTTTCAAATCAGCCTTCTATGTCCAGTGGGACGAATTCGTCACACAAAAATGCAGGCCTCCTATGTACTAAATTCCATGCAGAGCTTCTAGAAAATGAATGCTACGACTCTGGTACGTTTAATCTTAAAGCAGAGTTCATTGTCGCCTCAGTTTTGCGTGTGATACGTAAGTTGTTGAACTTTGTGTGATATTTAAGTAAACTTCGTGTGACACTCAAGTTCTTATACTTTGTGTGATACTTGAGTTAGTAAACAAACCTTGTGTGTGCCCGACGTATAGTTCGCAGCACTCCTACTAGTGGTGTAAAAAATCAGGGTCCTAAGGGTTAAACTTGCGTTTCATTCTGCAGAGGGGCAGAGAATGTCAGTCTTGGGTATTTTCTTGTCTGCCTCTTGTCTTGAGAATTCGTGTATTTGTTAAGTAATATAAAGATAAATAACGCTGTGTATTTTTCTACTCAATTTAATCTCTTGCAACATTAGAATTTAATCTTTAGCACCAACAGAATTTAGTCCTTTGAAGAATTTGAATTTAGTCCCATGCAGCATCCGAAATGAGTTCTTTGCTCCGGTTTGGAAAGATCTTAATTTATCAAAGCACCAATGAAATGTTTGTAATAGTGTTTACTATTTTTAACTTGAATATCACTCTAAAAATATAACGCTACAAAGTTTTGAAAACGATACTCCCTGACTTTTCCGTCATTTTACAAAAGAGGTGCTATGTTATATGTAGTTATCTTTTGAGGTATATATATATAACGAAAAGCAAAGCAAAACGACATTGACACAATAATCATCATTTACAAAACACGAAAAATTGTACAAGTAAGCCGGAAAAAACAGTATAAAATAGACTTATGCCAAAATTCAACACAATAGAAAACACAACAAACAGCCCTATTCTGTGTTTGGCTAACCAAATAAATTCAAATCGAACAAATGTACTCACGTGGTGACGTGTGTGTTGTTGCATATTACTCTGAGTGTAGGTGTTCATTAGAGTGAAGGCAAAACGTATTTCATCAGAGCAAAAGTGAAGTGTGCTTCAACAAAGTAAAGTAGAATGTGTTCCAACAGAGTAAAAGAATACCGATATTTCACTCTACCCATTATGTTTATCAAGTTCTCCTTTTTGCTTTGTTTCCCAACCACCGTATCCTAAACCAGAATTTGCTAATATCTGTCATTTTCCGTTATTAATATTATTCAGCTAATACTTTACGAGAAATTACCACAGTTTTTATGGTTGTCCATCAGTTTCGATCATTCCCTCTTCCTTCTCTTTAATGAACGATTCTTCAAGATTTCTTCTATTATTTAGGAGTTCTTTACTCTCTCATTTGTTGTGATGGTTCCCACTTCCATATATGTTCTGTTATGGTTATAATAATTTCGGAACTTTATGGGGTATAGAAAGTAACTTAAGGCTTATTCCATATATGATCTGTCAGGGTTATAATAATTTCGAAACTTTATGAGGTATAGAAAGCAACTTAAGGCTTATTCCATATATGTTCTGTCATGGTTATAATAATTTCGGAACTTTATGGAGTATAAAAACTACCTTAATAAACCAACAAGTTCAAACCGCAATAGTCCAGCTTTTCTCATAGTTCTGCAATAGTTTTGCGTTTTTTCATAGGAATGCAATAGTCATGCGTTTTTAAAACCACCAAAAAGATAGATCCCAATAGTCCAGCTCTGCGCTTCTTACAATACAGCAATATTAAAGCGTTTTTAAAACAACCATGATAAATTACTACAGTCCGGCTAGACGTTTATTCGTCGTTATGCAAAAATTATATAATTTTTTTTTTTTTGAAGCAACATGATGAACTTGTTGCTTCAAGGTTTTTCACAAAGTACGATGTGCAATTCAGTCCTGACACAATTAGTTCAGCTTTGCGTTTTTACGCAGTGATGCAAAACGTTTTTTCGTAGTTACGACATAGTTGTACGCTTAAACATTATATCTTACTTTTTCGTTTTCCAATTAAACGGCAATAGCTATGCGTTTAACGCAGTATATTAGTATTGCATTTTTTATAGTAATGCAATAGTTAGGCGGTTTTCAGACACTGTATATCATTCACCTGTAGTCCTCTACGTTGGTCTCTGCCATGATAGAGTCCGACACCCTGTAGTACACCACAGCGTCCACCGACACCGTCACTGAGTCTCGCGACAATATCTGCAAGCAAAGTCATCTTACAGGAGGCGTAAGTCCGTCTTAGGGAATGTAAGTCCATCTTAGGAATGCGTAGGTCGATTTTAAGAAACGTATGTTCATCTTAGGAAACGTAAGTCCATCTAAGGAGACGTAAGTCCATCTTTGGGACGTAAGTCCATCTAAGGAAACGTAAGTCCATCTTTGGGACGTAAGTCCATCTTGAGAAACGTAAGTCCATCTCAAGAAACGTATGTTTACCTTAGGAAACGTAAGTCTATCTAAGGAAACGTAAGTCCATCTTTGGGACGTAAGTCCATCTTAGGAGACGTAAGTCCATCTTTGGGACGTAAGTCCATTTTAGGAATGCGTAAGTCCATCTTAGGAAAGGTAAGTCCATTTTCCGTCAGATACCCACTTCGAAGCAAAGGGAACACCACCCAACATCACGCCTCAGCTTAGCCGAGACGAAAATCATTTTAAATCTGTTTCATCTCCAAAAACATTTTTCGAAGAAACCACTCTCCTACTTGCACGGAAATAATATAAATCACACAAATAATTTGTAATCACAGATGCAGTAAATGTACACTGAAAACAGTCTAAGAATAAAATTAAGTTCTGAAATTCGAACTTCGGATTCCACGACGAGCGTTCCATCAACACTTTTAGAGCGACGTGACCCACCGGTGGTACACGGTGGGATTTTCACAACGCTGCAGACCGACCAGTAGTCACAAACACAATTTCCATAAATACTCAATCAAAGCTAAATGAAGGCACGATACAACCTCGACGTGACCCACCGGTGGTACACGGCGGGATTTTCACAACGCTGCACACCGATCAGTAGTCACAAACACAATTTCCATAAATACTCAATCAAAGCTAAATGAAGGCACGATACAACCTCGACGTGACCCACCGGTGGTACACGGCGGGATTTTCACAACGCTGCAGACCGACCAGTAGTCACAAACACAATTTCCATATATACTCAATAAAAGCTAAATGAAGGCACGATCCAGTTCATGTTTGCTATTTTCAACATTGCGCGCTACAGTTGACTTTGTGTTGGAGTTGAATGTTGAACTTCAGTTTAACCCATCACGGTTAACGTCTTCAAATATGCAGAAAAAGTTTTCGGTCTGAACTCTTAAGTCCATTTTACACTGACGGTGTCTTCGCGCTCCATACCGTAGCTCCATCCATGTTCTGCAAATTATGCTGGCAGAATTGCAAGAGCAATCCTGACGATTACTGTCTCGGGGGAAGGAGCGTCGAATTAAGCGGCAATGTAAAAGCAAGCCGGTATGCTCTGACGCTTAATTTTTGCGTGGGAGGAGCTGTAAGAATCTTTCCGTCGCTCCACACCGTCGCTCCACACCGCTAGTGTAAAATGAGCTTTAGTCTCAAAGACGCCCGCATATTCCAAAGTTGCAACAATACCGAAAAAGTTCAAGTTTGTTTACCGGAGGCAAATTTCTCAATGCGGAGAATTTGAAATTTTTAACATTATTGTACATCTGAACCCGTTGTTATCATAAGTTACACCACGTTCACCGCGTTGCCCCGGTCGTCAACGGTCGTTAACGGTCGTTGACGGTCGTCAACGGTCGTTAACGGTCGTTAACGGTCGTTAACGGTCGTCAACGGTCGTTAACGGTCGTTAACGGTCGTTAACGGTCGTCAACGGTCGTCAACGGTCGTCAACGGTCGTCAACGGTCGTTAACGGTCGTTAACGGTCGTTAACGGTCGTTAACGGTTGGTTTGGTTGTGGTTGTAAGTAGCAGAATTTGAAAATCGACTTTAATGCTCGAATGCCTTTTTATCTTTCCTAAGGAATATGTCGGATACAATTGCACGAACCTTTTTCTATTTTTAATATTTTTTTATTTTTTTAGAGGTCATAAAACTGATAAAATCTCATTCATTTATACCGGTACGTGTATGAACAATTGCGGCCCAATACACATGCGGCCCAATAAGCTGGGAATGTGTTAGAGTTAGTATTCATATTATTGTATAAGAAAGTGTTAATTACCCTCTAACACGACAAAGGTGTTCAAAGAGAGGAAGGATGAAGACACCTTTTAGTATGGAGTAAAGAGAACGCGGAATCGATGCACAAGGTGCCGAGAAACAGTAAGCTAGGAAATAAGTTCATGAAACGAGACATAAGTTGAAGAAGAAAGTAGTAGGTGCTAGAAAACAGGATAGCAATCAACCGGAAAAAATGGTACATAACAAAACAAAACCTATTCTATTTCAACAAAAAGAAAGCCTACTTAACTCTCAGCTCGGGACTTCACATATTCCCCCTGGGAGGAATGTTTTAAAGAATCGACGTAACTAAATAGAAGAAACGTGGCGGCAGCCGCCAAAAATTTGGCCCAAAAAATCGTCATTACGTTACGGCAACCATGAAAACATACAAACAGAACCTCTGGATCCAGGAAAAGACCTTAAAATTTTAAAATTATACATTTTACTAAAAAGTTCTGCACCTAGAAAATACGGAACGTACTGTAAAGTTTGGAGCCAACAAATTTTGGAACCTATGTAAATAATGTACAAATTACAGAGCTTATGTAATAATTCAAAATCTACAAATTGTAGAGTGCCGAACAAAACACAAAACCTACAAATTACCGAACCGGTTATATAATTTACAAACGCACAGATTAATAAACCTGTTATATAACTTAAAATATACGAAATACGAATCTTGGTAAATAATTAAAAAACTGCAAAGTACGAATCCTGTTACATAATTTAAAGTCTACAAAATACAAAGTCTGTTATATAATTTAAAACCCACAAAGTACGAATCTTGTTATATAATATAAAGTCTACAAAGTGCAAATCCTGTTATATAATTTTAAATCTACAAAGTACGAATCCTGTTATAAAACCTAAAATCTACAAAACTCGGAACGAACTATCCGTGCGAATTCACAGTAAAATAAACCAAACAATTATTAAAAAAAAATTTGGCGAAGCCCATCAAACGTTCTCCAATTATATTTTTCGAGCGGATGGACATACCAAAAACTGAAAAGTTTTCTTTGATATTGGAATAATTGACTTTTGAACAGTTCTAAAAACTGATGCGCATTGTCGCAGCAGTTTTTGCATCGTCATTACCTTATTCCAATCAACATTTCGAATCTTAAGTCGGCGTAAACCATTTGATCATTTTAAATTGAATGTTTCTAATCGAGAACATCACTCTATGCGCGTTGTGTGAGCGGAAGGTTTTGTAGAAGAATCGAAATTCTAGTAAAAGATCGAAGCCTTTCCAACGAAGAGATTCGATGTGCTTCGACTTTCAATTCTATGAGCGGTTTTGGAAATATCCTTTAGAAATTTCCAAACATTTCCTAATGAAACATTTAAGGACCTAACGCAGTACCTAAATAAGTAAATATATAGTTTAAGAACTTCTTTTAAAATTTTAGTTTCCGTACAAGGAGGAATTTCCCTTTTTGGTGGAGCTTAGACAGTAACTATCTTGTTTCTTTAAAATTATTTTTTTCATCATATGACAAGTTGTCTCGAAATTCGGGCACATCTAAGTCTCTAGTACACCTAAATGATCCAAAAACTACGCACCGGGTGTGATTATTATTAACACTTTGACTGCGGCAACTAAATATTAAGTTCAACAACAAACTCAAATTCAAAGTCAATTGTAGTGAACTATTTTGAAAATACCAAACGTGAACTGGATCTCGTCTTTATTTAGCTTTCATTAAGTATTTATGAAAATTGTGTTTGTGACTACTGGTCGGCCAGCAGCATTATGAGAATAACCTCCGTGTACCACCGGTGGCGCACGTCGCAGTCAAAGTGTTAAGACGTTCCCCGCGTTACCGCGGTCGCTAACACTTGGTTAGGTTAGGTTATGTTAGGTTAGGTTAGGTTAGGTTAGGTTAGGTTAGGTTAGGTTAGGTTAGGTTAGGTTAGGTTAGGTTAGGTTAGGTTAGGTTAGGTTAGGTTAGGTTAGGTTAGGTTAGGTTAGGTTAGGTTAGGTTAGGTTAGGTTAGGTTAGGTTAGGTTAGGTTAGGTTAGGTTAGGTTAGGTTAGGTTAGGTTAGGTTAGGTTAGGTTAGGTTAGGTTAGGTTAGGTTAGGTTAGGTTAGGTTAGGTTAGGTTAGGTTAGGTTAGGTTAGGTTAGGTTAGGTTAGGTTAGGTTAGGTTAGGTTAGGTTAGGTTAGGTTAGGTTAGGTTAGGTTAGGTTAGGTTAGGTTAGGTTAGGTTAGGTTAGGTTAGGTTAGGTTAGGTTAGGTTAGGTTAGGTTAGGTTAGGTTAGGTTAGGTTAGGTTAGGTTAGGTTAGGTTATGTTAGGTTAGGTTCGGTTAGGCTGTAAATAGCAGAATTAGAAATAAACTTTACTGCTGGAGTACGATTCTATTCTTCATAAAAATACGAAAAATAAAATTGCTTGATAACATTCATGTTTTGAAAGACATATCAAATGACATTCATTTATACATGGATAAGCAATTTACTATACGTTTACTGCATTTACTGCGACGTGACCCACCGGTGGTCACTTAGCGGATTTTCATAGTGCTGCTGACCCACGTGCATCACTAACTCATTTTTTATTAATACTTAATATGAAAGCTAAATAAAATCCCGATCCAGATAACACTTTTACTGTGACGTGCGCCACCAGTGGTACACGGAGGTAATTTTCATATTGCTGCTGACCTATCAGTAGTCGCAAATTCAATTTTCACAATGATTTAATCAATGTTAAATAAAGGCACGATCCTGTTTATGCTTAGTATTTTTAAAATAGTTTACTACAATTGACTTTAAATTTGAGTTGAATATTGAACTTCAGTTTAACCCACCGCAGTTAACTAGTTAAAATACTGTTAATTTAAAACATTAGAACCTGTTACACTTCTGAATGTATCTCAACATGGTAAATACATGCTCTCCGCGTCACTAATTTCCTAGCTGAAAAATTTCACATTAATATTTTGCGTTATAGAAGTGTCAAATAAAATAAGGCTTCACTATAAAGTATCAATTAGGTAATTTCTGGTTAAATATTTCTGAAAATAAGACACTGACCCAGTGACTACTTGTGTCGGTCACGGCAGAGGAAACAAGGTAGGGTCATTTATATTGGACAAAATACACCTCTTCTTGTTCGGCTAGCCAATAGAAAGGCTTTATTTCAAACAAACTTTATTACGTCACCAAAACGCCATGTCGTTAGGCCAATAGGGGAGCCAGATTTGGGGGTAGCAGTGCTACCAGGTGCAATATGAGCGCTGCTATTGGTTCGTTGCCGTGACGTCAGCAAGACCACACCGTCAACGAAAGAAAGACTGGTTGGAACCTACCTTGTCTCCTCTACCGTGCTGTCCCCTAACTGGTGTCAACTTTGTATTAATTTTGAATTTGAACTCCACCCATCCAACATATTACTTTTTCCCTGATTTCTAGCACCGTATCTGAAATTTGTATAAATATAAATTCTTAAATTTTGTTGAATTTGAACTCCACCTTACTATAATATTTAAACATATTCCAATTTCCAATCTCTGTACCTGGAATTTGTAAAAATACATATTCTTTATTGGTATTGACGTTAAAAGTTATTCCAAGTTCTAAAAAATTCCATTTTTTTGATCACCGTTCCAGTTTGCTATAAAAAAATGCTGCACAGATCTCTTAGGAAAATACGAAATAACTTTTAAGGCTTATTAAAGGGGTGGAATAAACTTGGGAAACTAAATTTAAATCGGATCTAATTACATTTCATAGCACACGGGTTCAATTTAAATGGAAGTTAATTACTGACTTTTATATTATATCTAAAAAACCACGTTCATCCTGGAAAGACATCATTATGCTGTAATAAAAAAATACACGCCATGCTCACGATACACGAACTTGGAATCATGCATATTTTTAAAACAAATCTACGTACTCATGAAAACTAAACGTATAAAGAAACACGTCTTCAACGAGATCACTTTCTTGTTTTAGAAAGTCGATGAATAAAAATAATTTGGCAAACTTGGAATCATGCACATTTCTAAAACAAATCCAATTAGTCATTAAAAATAAAAGTACAAAGAAACACGTCTTCAATTAGATCACTATCTTTATTTAGAAAGTCGATGAATAAGAATATTTGGAGCGTTTCGACCTCCTGAACAATTATCAACCAGATCATCATTATCAAGTTCATTACCTTCGTACTTTTCTTTACAACTGGGATCAGCGAAAGGAAACCATCTATATTTATCTAAATATATTCTCTAAACACGAATGCGTATTTTTTCGAATGCACCTTCCCAATAAACGTCACGAACACTTTTTATAAAATAGCAACGCACTAACTTTTTTGCATGTTTATTTCCTTGTTATCATGCCGAAATTATAGCAAATCATAAAGTACAACATGTCTCTACTTATATATACGATACGATATGTATACGATATGTATACGATATGTATACGATATACGATATGTATACGATATGTATACGATATACGATATGTATACGATATACGATATGAATACGATATACGATATGTATACGATATACGATATGTATACGATATACGATATGTATACGATATACGATATGTATACGATATACGATATGAATACGATATACGATATGTATACAGTATGTATACGATATGCATACGATATAAATATAACTTACTATGTTATGACCACACAGTTTTGTAGCATGCAGAAATTATATCAAAATACACGATATGTGTGTATAAATACTTAACCTCCAATGCAATAATGACCGCTCACTATGTAATGGTTATTATTGTTCCTGAAAATAGGTTACCACAAATAACACGTAAAATGTAATCAATAACAAGAAATACTCATGCCAACGACGAGTTCAAGAACATATTCAACACATGCTTCATTACTACGTCACCGAACACATACACGAAAATGTGCAGCAGTCAAACGGTCAAGCTATGCCTACTACGCACAAAGAACACACGTCTAAACACAAACAAACACAAAGAAAAATTAAATTTCGAACACATTCACGAAGACATAAGCTGATGGACATGTGCAAAAAATCCACGGAGTTTTATATCCACATTTAAATTACGCCACGGAGACAAAAGCTGAACAATCGTTGTAAAAATCCACGGATTTTCATATCCACATTTGCATTACATAGAGCTACGCAATGACGACAGAAGCTAAACGAAAATACAAAAAATCCACGGAGTTTCATATCCAAATTTGCATTACGTCGAGCAAAGCCCGCATTCCGAAACATCTAAGATAAACTTTCACAAAGTACAACAAAAACTTAAACTGATCTCTACATGTGAACTTGAACTTTAACTTTTAAATGAACGCCAATGTATGTGTTTATATATGTTGGTAGCACACTTGATGTAGGTGGTCGGTTGGGTATGCTAACTACCACCATTCTATAACTTAACAACGCTCACAATATCTGTATAATAACTTTGAATTCATGTTTTTATATATAACATTAATTACGATTGAAAGTTCAATTCACCATCAATTCATGTTTTTCCATTCGATCCCGGAGACAATTTTTATGTTTTCTTAATGATTGCATCAGTTGAACCAAAAGAAAACTGATCGCAAATTGTTATCGTCAGTTTTGATGTGATCCAACTGAAAACAACCGTCCTGGACCTTTCCAACCGAAGAATGTTTTCACCATTTTACGTTAACGTTTTCACCATTATTTGTAAATGCTTTCACCCTTATTTGTTAACGTTTTCATCATTATTTGTTAACGTTTTCGCCTTTATTTTTTAACGTTTTCACCATTATCGTAAACGTTTTCAACATTATCTGTTAATGTTTTCACCATTATTGTAAACGTTTTCACCATTATTTGTTAACGTTTTCACCATTATTTGTTAACGTTTTCACCATTATTTGTTAACGTTTTCACCATTATTTGTTAACGTTTTCACCATCATTTGTAATTGTTTTCCACATTATTCGTTCTCTCACCATTATTCGTTAATGATTTCACCATCATT
Source organism: Morinoia aosen (assembly GCA_030386875.1). NCBI lineage: Eukaryota > Metazoa > Arthropoda > Malacostraca > Amphipoda > Talitridae > Morinoia > Morinoia aosen. The sequence goes on from CM059576.1 coordinate 114,613,532, forward strand.
TATTCAAGTTCTCACCATCATTCGCTTGTGATTTCACTTGGGCACATCAGAAATAATCAAGAATTAATGTCATTGCTTTAAAAATTTCCAAATTCATTACGTCATCTAATGAATTTTAGTTCGAAAAGTGAATTTATTTTAGGACTCTCCAAATTATTTTTTTTCTCTCGACTAGTATAAGTTTTCATAATTTTTTTATCCATCAAATTTATTTTCATTTTTTTATTTCATTTATTTTTTTTCACGGCTCAATTAGTAGGAGTAAGATTCTGTGACTCAACAAGTTTTTTTTATGAAATGTAAGTTAAATATCAAAAAAAATCAAAGAAAGTACGGGTCGTCCTGTTACTGATGTACTGAAACCTTTTTGCTGCAGATTAAAAATTGTGAAACTTGTGTTTTAGAAATTTTAAGACTTACTTACTGGCAGCAAACGTGAAATATTTTATGAAATTTACTGAGTACGAATTATCTCAATTCTTAGATATAATTTTCTCCGAAAATAACATTAACACAGTCAAAAATTGTGTGATTATTTATAGCAAGAACTATTTACCTGTATTGTGTTTGCATTTTCCTTATTTTTGCCCATATAATGATGTCAACATTCACGAAATTTTAGTCGTCAATTTCCATAAGCAGAAATTACCCAATTTCTTTTTCCACATTATTTTTATTTAGAAATGGATCATAAGACACAAAACTTTTGGGATTCAATTCATTTTCCTCTAATAATAAGTCAACAAACAAAAATTTTGGTAATCAAATCAATTTCCCCTAAAAATAGCTCATGAAACACGAAAATTTCGGGATATAAACCATTTTCCCCTAAAAATAGGGTAAGAAACATGAGAATTTCGGGATTCAAATAATTTTACCCTAAAAATAGGGTAATAAACACGAAAATTTCGGGATTCAAATAATTTTCCCCTAAAAATAGGGTAAGAAACACGAAAATTTCGGGATTCAAATAATTTTACCCTAAAAATAGGGTAATAAACACGAAAATTTCGGGATTCAAATAATTTTCCCCTAAAAATAGGGTAAGAAACACGAAAATTTCGGGATTCAAATAATTTTCCCCTAAAAATAGGGTAAGAAACACGAAAATTTCGGGATTCAAATAATTTTACCCTAAAAATAGGGTAATAAACACGAAAATTTCGGGATTCAAATAATTTTCCCCTAAAAATAGGGTAAGAAACACGAAAATTTCGGGGGTAAATTTCACCACGTAGAAATTACCTGTAATCTTCAACATTATTTTCCGCCATTACTGGGTCAGACACTCGATAGTAGACTACGGCGTCTACGGACACCGTGACGTGATCTCGCGATAGTATCTGTAAAAGGCAGCGGCTCTTCAGTCATGTGTTATTATGTATGTTAAATTATACATTCAGTCATGTGTTATTATGTATGTTAAATTATACATTCAGTCATGTGTTATTATGTATGTTAAATTATACATTCAGTCATGTGTTATTATGTATGTTAAATTATACATTCAGTCATGTGTTATTATGTATGTTAAATTATACATTCAGTCATGTGTTATTATGTATGTTAAATTATACATTCAGTCATGTGTTATTATGTATGTTAAATTATACATTCAGTCATGTGTTGTGTTATTGTGAATGTTAAATTAGGAGTCTGGCACACATGTGATCAACATGGTCAACATGAATAGGTGGACATGGTTAACATGAATAAGTGAACATGGTTAACATGAATGCATGGGTATGGTCAATGTGAATGGATGAACATGATACACATGGGATACACATAGGTGGACATGGTTAAAATTAATCTATTAACCTGGTACGCACATGGTCATAATGATTAGATGGACATGATGAACATGAATGATTAAAATAAGTCTTAAGTGGTACACATTTGATACCCTGGGTCATAATGAATGGGTAAAAATTAATCTATTAATATTTTCATTATGAATGAACAAACGTGGTCAAGTTCATCTATTACCCTGGCGCACATGGTATGAACATGGTGAAAATGAAAAGGTTAAATTTATTCTAATAATATGCCCATTGTGAACATGGTAAATGGAAAAGACAAAAGTGATTGGAATTAATCTATCAAATGGATACAATGAATGTAGTGTCATGGTAAAAACAATGACAAACATGATCTCAAGGAATCTAATAAACTTAGTTGAAATGAATGTTCTAAAAATTAAAATTGATCGGGGACAAAATAGTTACAAAAAGTCATTTGGGATGATAGATTAAATGAAGGGAAGTGTTATATAATTTCCATTATTCGAAAATCATACGCAAGTTTACCTCCTTTTCAATTTTTTTGAAATATATTACGAAAATTGTTAATCGACAATCATGATTTCATTTGTAAAATTTAAATGTACTGAAACACGTAATCGTTGCGTAGCATTGGAGGAGAAATTGCTACCAGTAAATGGGAAGTGAAATGAATGTTTGAAAGAAACAACTTGTTTCAGTGACAAAGTTAAATTCATACTGCACTTAAGTGAAGCTTTCAACATTATTACACAGCAGAATTATATATTAATTGCTTTTAATGAATTTTTTTTCATTTCTATATTGTAATGCAAACATCTTATATTAACACTTCGACTACGGCAGTTAAAGCTGAAGTTCAACATTCAACTCCAACACGAAGTCAACTGTAGCGCGCAATGTTGAAAATAGCAAACATGAACTGGATCGTGCCTAAATTTAGCTTTGATTGAGTATTTATGGAAATTGTGTTTGTGACTACTGGTCGGTCTGTAGCGTTGTGAAAATCCCGCCGTGTACCACCGGTGGGTCACGTCGAGGTTGTATCGTGCCTTCATTAGCTTTGATTGAGTATTTATGGAAATTGTGTTTGTGACTACTGGTTGGTCTGCAGCGTTGTGAAAATCCCGCCGTGTACCACCGGTGGGTCACGTCGAGGTTGTATCGTGCCTTCATTTAGCTTTGATTGAGTATTTATGGAAATTGTGTTTGTGACTACTGGTCGGTCTGTAGCGTTGTGAAAATCCCGCCGTGTACCACCGGTGGGTCACGTCGAGGTTGTATCGTGCCTTCATTAGCTTTGATTGAGTATTTATGGAAATTGTGTTTGTGACTACTGGTTGGTCTGCAGCGTTGTGAAAATCCCGCCGTGTACCACCGGTGGGTCACGTCGAGGTTGTATCGTGCCTTCATTAGCTTTGATTGAGTATTTATGGAAATTGTGTTTGTGACTACTGGTCGGTCTGTAGCGTTGTGAAAATCCCGCCGTGTACCACCGGTGGGTCACGTCGAGGTTGTATCGTACCTTCATTTAGCTTTGATTGAGTATTTATGGAAATTGTGTTTGTGACTACTGGTCGGTCTGTAGCGTTGTGAAAATCCCGCCGTGTACCACCGGTGGGTCACGTCGAGGTTGTATCGTGCCTTCATTTAGCTTTGATTGAGTATTTATGGAAATTGTGTTTGTGACTACTGGTCGGTCTGCAGCGTTGTGAAAATCCCGCCGTGTACCACCGGTGGGTCACGTCGAGGTTGTATCGTGCCTTCATTTAGCTTTGATTGAGTATTTATGGAAATTGTGTTTGTGACTACTGGTCGGTCTGCAGCGTTGTGAAAATCCCGCCGTGTACCACCGGTGGGTCACGTCGAGGTTGTATCGTGCCTTCATTTGGCTTTGATTGAGTATTTATGGAAATTGTGTTTGTGACTACTGGTCGGTCTGCAGCGTTGTGAAAATCCCGCCGTGTACCACCGGTGGGTCACGTCGAGGTTGTATCGTGCCTTCATTTAGCTTTGATTGAGTATTTATGGAAATTGTGTTTGTGACTACTGGTCGGTGTGCAGCGTTGTGAAAATCCCGCCGTGTACCACCGGTGGGTCACGTCGAGGTTGTATCGTGCCTTGATTTAGCTTTGATTGAGTATTTATGGAAATTGTGTTTGTGACTACTGGTCGGTGTGCAGCGTTGTGAAAATCCCTCCGTGTACCACCGGTGGGTCACGTCGAGGTTGTATCGTGCCTTCATTTAGCTTTGATTGAGTATTTATGGAAATTGTGTTTGTGACTACTGGTCGGTGTGCAGCGTTGTGAAAATCCCGCCGTGTACCACCGGTGGGTCACGTCGAGGTTGTATCGTGCCTTCATTCAGCTTTCATTGAGTATTTATGGAAATTGTGTTTGTGACTACTGGTCGGTCTGCAGCGTTGTGAAAATCCCGCCGTGTACCACCGGTGGGTCACGTCGAGGTTGTATCGTGCCTTCATTTAGCTTTGATTGAGTATTTATGGAAATTGTGTTTGTGACTACTGGTCGGTCTGCAGCGTTGTGAAAATCCCGCCGTGTACCACCGGTGGGTCACGTCGCAGTCAAAGTGTCACGAAACCAAATGAAAGCAATTCGTTAGAGGATGAAAAAAATATTTTTTTTCTGACGGTCAATGAAAAGATACGTTAAATTTAAAAAAAATTCCGTTCACGGCCGGGACACTTTTCATGGGTTACCATAGAAATAAAGATTTATCATGAATAAATAATCGTAGGTACGTTAATAGAACATATGTGACACATATATGATAGGGCACAAATAATAGTGAACTGTAACCTCACCATAAGTTTCTTAATACGTACTCCGCGTGTTGTGCCATATCTGTACCACTGAGTGAATGGTTCAATCTGCTGCTTTACCTTATTTCCGATACTCTACCTATTACGCGACATAAATTATCACAAACTAAGAATAAGCAGCCCATCGTGGTTAAGTGTCATAGTTAACTACTTAGGGTTTTACAATTAGGTTAAAGTAATCGATGTATGTATTGAAATATCTTCAGTAAGCATTGGCTCAAAAATTCTGATTAATGATTGACTTTTGAACGAAATCTAAAAATGTTACACGAGACATTAATCGAAAAATTTCACAAAGCACAGTATCAGTTTATCTAAGTTAAGAGCAAAGGTAAGTTAATTTAATTGCGCCATGTTTGCTCATATCGTTGAAACAAGTTAATAAATTGGACAAATATTGTTTATTGCATATTATCTTCTTTTGAGCAGCGTACGAAAGTCCCCTCAACTAGATGATATACAAGTGTTACTTATAAATGCTTCAGTGGCAACTTTTTGAATGCAAATGGAAGGTTTACTGAAACCAAAAAATAGATGATTAACAGCCTCATACCCAGTCTTACTTTTTCGCCGCCTGCATTCGTCTTTTTCGCCGCCTATACGATTTAATCGCTTAAATCGCTTGGGCGGCGAAAAATATGCTTGCAGGAGGCAAAAAAGCTAGGCTGGGTAAAAGAGGAATTATTGCACGAGAACCAGCACATGACAGTAATTCGAATGCGTTTGTTTATCTTGCGTAGTAATTCAAAATTTGTGTTGAAAAGTGTGAAGTAATTAATAATAAGTAGGTAAGTAAAAAAGTTCGTGAAGTAATTCTCCAGTATGAGGTAGTAATTTTATCAAGAACCAAGGTAGGTTTATTTGATCGTGTTAAAACCACTGAAAACTGATGAAGCAAAGCATAAATGAATAATAATGAACATGAAACTCAACAGATGTGCCAAGTTTTCCATACTCTTTGATGGTAACAGTATAATTACTGTAAGTTTTGGGCCAATATGAACCTTAAATACCTTCTGTATATTGAGATAACTACCATGCCAGCCACAACCTCTATCACTGTCAGTGTAATGTTTTAGAGCTACTCCCAATACTTTTTCAAACATCAATTTAAAGTCTCGCTTTAACGACGTCTCCCTCCTAGACAGAGCTAAAAGGTTTGTGAAAATAGAAGCATATCAAATGCAGCAGAATGAAATGAAAATAGGCCATTAGGTACTGCCACTTCACATGAACGGAGTTTTCTTTTGTAGTAAAAAAGTATTTGATTGTCAATGACTAATGGAAAAATTTTGGACGCATAATTATAAGCCAAAATAGGGTGGTGATATACCTACTGGATATTAAATTATAAACCAAAATGGGGTTGTGGTATACCTACTGGATATTTAATTATAAACCAAAATGGGGTAGTTGTATACCTACTGGATATTTAATTATAAACCAAAATATGGAAGTAGTGTTGTTGTATATTAAAATATGCATCATATAATGTGATACTGGTTTTATGAGTACGAGTTCCGGAGCGGAGGTTTGCGCGTCTTGCCGGATGCCATATCGCGTTCAGGTCAGATGTCTTTATGGTACCTCCGCCGGAAGCTGTGCCTTCGGGGCGCATCGCATTGGTATGCACCGGAAGAGCATTGTATAACTTCCGAGCGCTATAGCTTATAAGCAGAGTCGGTGTATGGATGATTCAGTACAAGAATAGGAACCTAGCTAAGAGTTTCCTTTTCCTACTCCTGAAGCTAAGGCTTCAGATCGGTAGTTACAGTTACCGATACTGTAGTTTGCAGCTACAATTACTAGTCCTCGTATCGTGATGAAAACCAAGATACTACAAGTGTACATACTGGAAATCCAATAATAAGTCAAAATGGGGTGGTGGTGTACATACTGGATATCCATTTATTAACCAAGATGAGGTAGGGTTATATGTACTGGATATCCCTTTATTAAGATAAACACATCCAGTATGGTGGGGGTACACATACTGGAAATCCCAATCAGCCAAGGTGGGGATATGGGGTGAGTATAGGAAGGGTACGGATAGCAGAGTTCAAAGTATATGTGTGACACACTGAGCTAAAATACACTCAAACGGATTCATTTTAGCATTGTTAAATTATCGGTTAAAAGTTACGCCAAACAGGGAACAACATATACAAATGAGTATAGGTCACACCGACGCAGCGGGTAACTCCAATCCAAGTCAATGTCTTGACAAATTGGAAATTATATTTAACTTGAATGAAGTTAGTCATCTAGAATCATGAATTTACATTGAATCGCGAAACGTGCGACAAAGAAATTAAAAATTTTTCATTGATAAAATAGTTCAATTTGTATGAACCTTGTTCTGAAGTAGTCCTTCTCGTTCACGAAAAATACAAAACAAGTTTTATTCCACTTCCTTCATGTTAAAACGAAAAAAGGTAAATGAAGTGTGTACCCGAACAGAAAATAAAGAAATACTAAATTTTGAAAATGCATCTCACTCTTTGAAACATTTATTGGAAGATAACTAATAGTTTATAAAAATTTTTAGTGTCAACTTTGGGGTGCGAAATTTTTACCCTACAAAATTATTAACGCTACTGTGCAGTTAGAAGGTTTGGAATTTAGTAGTCTGCCAGTAAAATAGCTGCGCTGACCAATAAGCGCTTCATATGAGGCTGGTCTGCGTGTTACATTAGGTGTCCCTCAAGGATCTGTTCCAGGCCCTTTTTTGAATTAAGAAATGTTATCAAAGATGTATTTCAGTCTCTTATTAGTCTCTAAAATTTTATATTAGCTTAAGTGTTCTTCTGGGATTTAGTGAGCCATTTCGTTTCCGGTCAAAAAATTCGTCTAGCTTTAGGTGTTCCTCAAGGATCTATTCTAGGTCCTCTCTTTTTTTCGACAAAATTTGTTTTACCTTATATGTTCTTTGACCAAATTTAGGCCATTTTTGACCCTAATTATAAAGAGTAGTATTAGATTTAGTGGTCAACAGAAAATAAATTTGACCTTGTCTTCATCTTGCTTAATAATGTTCAATAGGATTTGTCCCTTTCTTCATCTTGCCCATTAATTTTGCATTACCCTACGTTTTCCCTTGTGTTGCTTGAAGATCTATGTAAGCATCTTTTTTCCGTGTTAAAAGATTCGTGCACTTGAAAATGACATCCAAACAAAAACTAACAAAGCAGGCATGAGTGTTTTGTCGTTGGATCAACGCACAAGATTGTCGAAAAGATTAAAAAAATAAAACGAGACACGTAGGTAAAATGAACAGTCTAATAAACCAAATTGAAAATTTCTCGGGTAAAGAATTACCTGAAAGAGGCTAGAACAAAAACACTTTAGTAAAAACGAATTAAAAATGAAATTCATTCCAAATCCGGGCTGAAACACTGAATAAAAAAATTTAATGGCATTGACAAGAAATTTCATGCAGAGCATTTAAATAGACTCGAATTAATTTGCGTTGCAGTTAGGGGCAAAAGTTTCACTTGAAAAGCTCATCGAAGTTCATGAAATTGAATGCATTTAATTTTAATTTTAATTTCGTTTGCAAATTTCTATAATTATAGACCAATGATAGTCTGACTCTTGAGAAGTTTTCGTAAACTAAAAAACCTTCGATTGAAACATGTATTTTCAAACACGTTGTCTGAATTACCTCGTTTGTGAATTAATTCTCAACTTTTAACATCTGAAAATATGAGATTGTGTTGCAAATATGTTTTTCGTAAATACGTGTATCTAAAAACCCTTTATTGTTTATTCTGAAAACGCCGGGGCAGTGCAGCCTGAACTTTTGTTAAATAAAAATCGAATTCATCAACATAGGTATTGAAAATTTTGAAAACTAAAACTCTATTGCAAATTGCTTTCTGTTGAACATTACTAATTGTTTTCTGTTGAACACTGTAAAACTTGAATGTAATTAGATCTACTGGTTAAGAATGATACAGGATTACATCAAAATCAATTCCATATAAATTGGAAGTGTGATCTAGACAAACATGATTATGTGTGGTTCATGATTTAAGTTACATGATTTATAATGAGCACAATAATTGAGGTGAGTTGTGTGAGTGAAAAAGTTAATGATTAATGAAAAGTGAATACTCTATGATAATTTTCTAACATCATGGAGATGAACTTTAAAATATTTGTTTTTGGAAGATTATATTTACATTTTTCAAGAAAAGTCGTTCCATGTGTTGACACATGGAAATGGTCATACATCTCGCACGATTTGGGATAAGATGTACTTATTTTAAATAAATAAATAAAGGCGTTCTTATTTTAAAGATGACCAACAAGAGGTACCACTACCAACAGGTACCAATGACCTAGGGATAAGATGAAATCAAAGTTACGGGGATGAAGTAATGGGTCAAATGAACAGTCTTCACGCACTTATCATAAATATGACCAACAACAGGTACCACTACCAACAGGTACCAATGACCTAGGGATAAGATGAAATCAAAGTTACGGGGATGAAGTAATGGGTCAAATGAACAGTCTTCACGCACTTATCATAAATATGACCAACAACAGGTACCACTGCCAACTCACAGATACAATCATGACCACCACGTCATTAGGTGTCAAATGAACCACCTATTTTTACCTTATGTGTTAAAATCGCTGCCTTTAGTCGTTTTTCCTATAATTCCTCTATATTTTGGGTGTCATGTCCGCCACCTATTTTTTCTTTCGATTTTTCAATTATTCAGGTGTTATAGTCGCCACCTATAGTCTATTTTCTGTTGATTTCCGATTATTTAGGTGTTATAACAACCACCTATTGTTTTTTTCCATTGATTTCTCAATTATTCAGGTGTTATAGTCGCCACTATAGTATATTTTCTGTTGATTTTTTAATTATTCAGGAGGTATAGTTGCCACATGTAGTCTTTTTTCTGTTGATTTCTAAATCACCTGAATTCTGCTGATTGAAAACGATGAACCATTTGAACGAAAAATTTCATATTGGTCTTTTTCCGGTTGTATGTCACAAGATCTTTTCCGTTTAGAAAATACAATAAAATTAGTTTGCATGGCTGGATCATAGCAACACTCTGGAATGTGGTAGGAATAGTTTTCGACCGTTTCGGTTGTTGCATCATAGTTCCCAATTCGTATTTTACAAACAAGTTCACATGCAAAAGATTATTTCTTTTTCGGGAGTTTCATGCAAAAATTTCATTTGTTTCTGTTCATCACGTAGTTATGTGGTTTTCGACACCATGTCACACGAGGAATATATGCATAACATATGTTGATATGTTCAAAGATCCTGTCCATGACGTACGTTCACATGTTCAAAGACCGCGGTCATAACATAAGTTCATATGTTGAAAAACCACTTCCAAAGATCATATCTTCAAAGATCATGTGCATGAGAGGCAACATAATGAAGAAACGTTAAAAGTAGTCATTTACCTTCCATTGCATCACCTGCTAGGAGTCTCTAATGGGATTAAGATCACATATCATTAACAACTTATACAGCGATGCAAGTAAGGTGCTTCACCAATCAGAGGACGACAAAAAAGCATCTAAGGAAAGCAACTTTTACATTACGGATTTATTTATCAATCGAAGAAAATGCAATTGAACGTTTTCAACTGAAAGAAAGATATTGACCATTAAATCTATAAATTATTTATGAATTCACGGGATTCTTTAAATGGAAAAATGGATTTGTTGTCATATCACCTCAAGGAAATGTAATTGAACATATTCAACTAAAGCAAAAGCGTTGACCATAAAAACTATGAATTATCTTATAATATATGCGATTTTACAACTTAAAAATTTTATCTCTGATGTGCCGAAAATACGGAACTGATAAACTTGCTTTAGAATTACGGGTTGAAAATTATTCAACTTGGGATGGGAAAATCAAAACAAATAAAAAAAAATAATAGTATTACAAATTATTAGATTCGAAGGGATAGAAAATTGATAAAAAAATAAAACAAAATTAATTTAAGAAGTGTCTTGAAAATTATCAAGTTTGAAAGTATAGAAAATTGATAATAAAAATTAAAAAAATTACTAAATGAGGACGAAGAAATTATTTAATTCGAAGGTATAGAAAACTGATGAAATAAACGAGAAGTTAAGAATTTAGAAAGCAAGAAGAATTTTAAAACCTAAATAAAAAGGTAACCGTTTCTTATTTATCCGGAATGTATTAGCTCTTGTTGACATGATATTTACATTTTAACAAATACTCCCTACTTACAATCTCTACTTCGGAAAAGCATTTAACCTTCCCTGTAAAATTTTTGACAGACGTTAGCATTTTTCAGAATTCTTTTCGAAAAAATGTTGTTAGTCAGAATATTAGAGCACATTAATGGTAAGTTTCTTATAGAAAATATTTTTAGTACGTATCCCTTACAAAATATTGGTTGTAAGTACCCTTTTGAAAATATTGATGGTATCTTTCAGAAAATAGGGTGTCAAATCTTTTTGGTATAAGAAACAGGGACGCCCTATATACTATGTTCAAGTTTAAAGTTATAAATTTAAAGTTCAAAGTTTAAAGTTACAAGCTTAGAGTTATGAGTTTCAAGTTATAAGTTTAAAAGGAACCTCCTCATCACTAAATATTCTAAAAATCGAAAACTTCTATCCTCATTAAATTGACATTGCATACAATGAATCTCTTTTCTAAATGAATGGTAATTATTTTATTTCAAATTTTACGAGTATTTCTACTTTACGTTACCTAGAATAATAATTTTCCAAATACCTTACCCACAATTGTAATCTGTTTTAAATGTGAAATTTATTATTTGACATACTTCATTTTCTTCTTCTATGTTAGTCCGTGAATATACCAATCGATCTAAAAATAATTTTTTTTTTATATTTTTTATAATTTTCCTAATTTTAATCATTTTCATAAGTTTATAATTTTCATAATTTTTATAAAATTCCAAATTTTTATAATTTTTATAATTTTTTTATAATTTTTAAGGTTTTTCTCTCAGATCACCCCATTAAATATGTGTGTACAATGTACAAATATCTGTGTACAGTGTACAAATATCTGTGTACAATGTACAAATATCTGTGTACAATGTACAAATATCTGTGTACAATGTACAAATATCTGTATACAATGTACAAATATCTGTGTACAATGTACAAATATCTGTGTACAATGTACAAATATCTGTGTACAATGTACAAATATCTGTGTACAGTGTACAAATACCTGTGTACAATGTACAAATATCTATATACAATAAAGCTCACTAATGACTTGAGAAGGAAAGGCTTGAGTAAGAGCATATATATTTTTACAAAAATATTTTTACATGTATCTGAATTGGTTTAATTTTTTTTTAATATTGTGCTGCTGTTTGAGAGCTATCATTAATACCATAATGGCATTACCATTAGTACCTTAGTTCGGGAGTAATCATTAGTGCCATAGTTCGGGAGTAATCATTAGTGCCATAGTTCGGGAGTGATTAGTGCCATAGTTCGGGAGTAATCATTAGTGCCATAGTTCGGGTATAATCATTAGTACCATAGTTCGGGTATAACCATTAGAACCATAGTTCGGTTGTAATCATTGGTACCCTAGTTCGGGTATAATCATTAGTACCATAGTTCGGGTATAACCATTAGAACCATAGTTCGGTTGTAATCATTGGTACCCTAGTTCGGGTATAATCATTAGCTTCATAGTTCGGGTATAATCATTAGTACCATGGTTCAAGTATAATCAGAAGTATAATGGCTCAGATAAAATCATAAGTACCAGAGATATCGATAATCACTAAATTACAATCGTTACTGATTAAAATACTGGCTGCCAAAAACTTTGTTGGGAAGACCTTTAACGAATGTTCACTTGCACATACCAGTACTAAAGAAGCAACGTTCAGTGTACGTAGGGCAGTACATCTTTTAAAAGACACTTCCCTCTCTGACTCCACCGTAAAAAAAACGAAAAACAAAAAAATTATTCAACAATTCCAAAAATTATTGGCAAGTAGTAATTGACTTATGGGTTGAATAAAACAATACCTAAAAAAATTTGAAAAGTAGTCATTACTTAACAAAAATAAATGTACCATGTGACAAATATTGGATTGCATAATACAATGAGTACGGGCATAAAATACTTCCTGCAATTTTTGTCTAGTACTAATTTTTGTATTGGTTACATAAAATAATTTATTCGATTTTTGTCATGTAGTAATTAGAGTATGGGTTGTATAAAATAATTTCTACAATCCTGTGAAATAGTAATTAGCGTATGGGTTGTAGAAAACAGTTCCTACAATTTGTTGCCAATTAGTAATTATCGTATCTGTTGTATTAAACAATTCCAACAATTTTTACCTAATTAGTAATTAGCGTATTTGTTGTATTTGAACAATTCCTACAATTTTTTGTCAAGTATTAATTAGCGTATCTGCTGTATTAAACAATTCTTACCACTTTTTGTCAAGTATTAATTATCGTGTGGACTGTATAAAACAATTCTTAAAATATTTATCGAGTAGAAATTAGCATGTTTAACAATTTTCAAAAGAAGCTTGCGGTTTCAAAATTTAAAAGCTCGTAAAGCTTGCGGTTTCGGTAGCCGAGTCAGAGAGAGAAGTTCTGCACACGGTGTGCCAGAAAAATAAGCATGCTTTTCTCGTGAGGGGGATGGGTCGCCGCTAGTGCAACGGGGGTGAGGGGGATGGGTCGCCGCTAGTGCAACGGGGGTAAAGTTCAGGAGAACTGTGGGGACTCCGATACATGTACGGGGTGCCCCTAAAACACGTACTCATATTTTGACTACTGGTCACTCATATATATTTTTTTTCGATGTGGCTGTTTATTGACGTAAATACAAGTTTATTGAGTTGAATCAAAGGAAAGAGCATCAAGTTTAAGACAATTATCGTTTAAATGACATAAATCAGAGAAAAGAGCATTGAGTTTAAGACAATTATCGTTTGATTGACTTGAATCAAGGGAAAGAGCATCCAGTTCAAGATGACAATTGAATGTCATACAAGAAACCTTAGTTGCACTTATGACAAAATAAAAATGAATAATCGGCGGTCAAAGGAGGAGCGCATTTTTGGGGCACCCTGTGGAAGTTGGGGCAGGGCTTCTCAACCTTTTTTTTTGTTGTCGTGGACCCCCTTAGCTTGGTGGTGTATCTATGTGTATCCCCAGCACTGTTAAAGGCTTAAGGAACTATAGAAATTCACTTAATGATTAATAATTATATGTAATATACGGTTGAGTGTGAATATATATTGCACATTTCAACATATGAAGTATGTTAAATGTTTCCCTAGGGGTACATGTACCCCCGGTTGAGAAGCCCTGACTTAGGGGAAAAAATAGGTAGCAAAATAAATTTAACTGTTCAAACCACCGCCTTGGGAAGGGAATAATCCAAAAATAAGTTGTGGTTTGGATTGAGAATTTTACTTAGTCATTTTCATTAAATGGATTTTAGTTAACATTTTGACTGCGACGTGAGCCCCCGGTGGTACACGGAAGGAACTTTTATAACGTCACTACTGACCGGTAGTCGCAAACTAAATTTTTATAAATACTTACATTAAAGCTAAATGAAGGAACGATCCTGTTCATATTTGTTATTTTCAACATTGCTTACTACAATTGACTTTTAATTTGAGTTGAATATTAATTAAACTTTATACATTGCTTGCTGCAATTGACTTTAAATTTGAGTTTAATATTAATTAAACTTCTGTTTCATCTGCTGCAGTCAAAGTGTTAAACTTAACTATTCACACACGGGACTACTCAGCAAATACAAAAGGGGCCCACACCACACAGTCTACATTACTTTGTGTAGCAATACAACCGGTCTACCCAAAATGGTTTCATGTATGACATGCAAATAAAAATAAAGAACCAAATGAAGTAACTTAAATAAATCGCGGGGCTGGGTACATTATTATTGAAACACATCCTAACCTAACCTAACCTAACCTTACCTAACCTAACCTAACCTAACCTAACCTAACCTAACCTAATCTAACCTAACCTAATCTAACCTAGCCATGACAAAACAAAATTTCTTCAATTCCCGATAGATTCATTATTTGTGAACATTTTTTTGAGCACGGCGGTGACATATAGGAACTGAAACAGAAGAAACTTTTGAAATTTTGATTTGTTGGAACTTCAAATGACAAAACACATTGGTTCTATTAAATGCGGAAACTTTTTTTCAGTATCGCTTTTTTATTTTGTTTTCTTAGTGTCGTTCTTCATGTTTCATGTAACGAGATATATATATATATATATATATATATATATATAGATTTCAGTTTATTAATGGTTATGTATAATAAATAAATTAATGTTGGTAATGGAGGACTACTTTAGATTTAGTACATGGATTTGAATGTTGAAAAATCAGCGCTCGAAATTATTTGAATTTTAATTATTTGTCTGCTATGCAATTCTTATAAAACTGTGTTGTGAAAACTGTTCATTTGCACCATTAAGAAAATAATAAAGGTAGAATCTGTACTAATTTTACGTCGGGAGATATGTGGTAATTAGGCATTTACTCAGATTTGACATTTTGCATACGCAACATTAAAAAGCCCTAAAAACCATGTAGAACTTGGTAATTTTTCATTTTTTCTGTGAAGAGAAAATATAAATTGTTTTGATTGATAGCAACTTTGTTAAATACGGCCCTGGTATTTATATTATCTGAAGAATTAGTTACATTTGTAACAAAAAATATTCGACTGATCAGAGTCTCACGACAGGGACCGGAAACTTTCAATGAAAAACGCAAGTTTTGATCGGAAAACATTGAAGTTTTTGAAATTGTGACACTAAATAAACTCTAAAAACAATAGCATTTAAAATTGCGATACTGAATGAATTCAAAAAGTAATTTCATTTACAGCTGCCATTAAATTGACTCAAAAAGTCATTTTATTTAAAACTTTGACGCTGAATGCATTTAAAAAGTCATTTTTCTTAAAACTTTGATGCTGAATGCACTCAAAAAGTAATATCGTGTAAAACTGTGATCAAAAAACTGTGTAATTTGAAATTGTGATACTAAAGAACTAAAAAAACACTTTCATTTAAGACTGTGATTCTAAATTAAATAAAAAATTCGCCTTCATAAAAATTGTGACTCTGAATATATAAAAACACGGTTATCTTTGAAATTATTGTCACTCATACACTTATCATTGTTAGTAAAGAAGTTTTTATTAGAGTAAAGTAAGTAGTAAACAAACAAGACGTAAACAAATTATTGGTGAAGGAAATTACTAGTAATGTTATTAGTGATGAGAAACTTTTTCTTTTGGGTTCAGACCCAAAATAATTACTCCACACAAAAATAAAATTGCATGTTCAAGTGTAATATGTCTTAAAAGTTCTTAACAATATTCAAGTTTTATGGAAAGTGGAACAAATATTAAATAATTCAAGGCAAGTGGAAACAAATGTTTAATAATTCAGGGCAATTGGTAACAAATTTTAAATAATTGAAGATAGGTTTAAATAAATGTTTAATAATTCAAGGGAAGTGGGAACAAATTTTAAATAATTAAAGGCAATCTTCTGTATTATTCTGATTTGAATTATATACATAGATTGCACGAACTAGTGTTGTGGTTAAATTTGAAAAAAGTTAGTACAAACATAAATCTAAAATCAAGCCATACCAAAATAATGGTGGGACCAGAGAATCGGTGTGTGTCGTGTGTTGTGTTCGTTGAATTACTGCCTTTTACTTCGTCTTTTCCTTCATAAAATCCTAAAAACCTTGATATCTCATTTTAAATAGAGGTTTATGACTAAGCGTTTTTAACCTAATTCTGTTGATTTTTTAAATACTAAAAAATCTTGAGAAGTCATTTTATATTGAGGTTTATAACTGATTTTGAATATAATTCGGTTGATTTTTCAAGTCCTAAAAACCTTGATATGTCATTTTATATTGAGATTTATGACTTTTTTCAACCTAATTCTGTTGTTTTTTTCAAGATTTGCAGATTTTGGAGAAGTATAAACTAAGCCCTAGTTCTAGAGTAATAATAATAAAAAACTTATATTCCCTAATTTCTATTGAACATAGCAGTTATTGCGGTCACATTCCTTCCGTCATATCCGTGTTTAGTTATAACTTATTATGCATTTTATATCTAATTCTGTTGATTTTTCAAGACTTATCTTTTTTAAGCTTAGTGTATTCAGAATTTTATTTTTACATGCTATTCATATAAAACTTCATGATTACGCATTTTATTCTAATTCAGCTTTTTTTAATTCATCTGTTTCAAGTGCAGTGCAATCAGAGTTTCATTTTTATATGTTACTTATAATGAACTTCATGATCACGCATTTTGAATCTAATTTGGTGGATTTTTTGTTAAATTTGTCCATTCAAATTGCAGTGCAGAGTTGCATCTCATATTCACCATAATTAACTAGGCATCGTCAAACTAGAACTATGTAGTGTCTCAAAGGTAGTTTGTGTATGTGATCTAAAGGTACAAAATTATTTACCTTTTCAAAAAAGATCATACCTAACTTTTAAAAGAATATCGCTTTCAACTTTCGAAAGAAGGTCGCATTTTACTTCTAAAATCGACAATATTCAACTTTTTAAAAAAAGAGCGCATCGAAATTTTTCAAAAAGACTGTATCTAACTTTCAAAAGAAAATCGCGTATTACTTGTACCAAAATTTAATTTTTTTAGGTCAAAATATGTCAAATATTTTTTCTCGAAATTCTTTCATTCTAGCAAGAAAAAACATCCAAATTTCCGAAGAAAACGAAAACAAATTCATCAAAAAATAACAATAATATTTTTTTTCGAACGTTGCTATTTATTTATGTTCAATATTTAGCATTATTGGCCATGCATTTTAGGACGCGGACATGCAAAATGAAAACCATTTTTTCAATGAGTAAATTATCAAAATAATTCAAGAAGTGGTTATTTTTTCTTTAAATTATTTCAATTTAAATTTAGATTATTTAAATTAAAATAAATTATTTAAATGACAACTAAACAAAATAAAATTTAGGTCGAGACGTCGATCCAAAAATAAATTAGGATAAAAACATGTTAACATATGACAAATAGTATATAAAAAATCAAAAATTAAACATAATAATATTTGCATGAACCTATATATACAACAGTAAATAAGATGTAATAATATATAAATAATAAATAAATTCCAATCTTAATATAACATGAATTAAAAAATGTTAAAACGGTTATAGTTAAATTTAGTAATGTCCAACGTAAAAAAGAATTAAATCATTTTTAACTTATAACTCAAATTTAATTATGCAAGGAATAGTTACTCGTACTAAATAACTGGAATAAAAGATTGCTTGCTTCAACATTTTATCAGATAATACAAAAAAATACTGAAGCTTAAATTAAATTTATTTAGGAGAAAGCGGATAGAATTTGCATAAAGGTTCAGTTCAAATTCTCGTACGTCAATACAACAACCACAACAACAACAACAACAACAACAACAATAACAAGACCAATGTATGGTAGTAATACTGATTATAAAAGTTAGTTTAAATGGGCTGTCGACAGATCCCTGTGTATATATATATAAACTCGTGATTATTTTTTCAATGTAAACGTTGACAGTGATGGATTAAACCGAAGTTCAACATTCAACTCCAACACAAAGTCAACTGAAGCGCGATATGTTGAAAATAGCAAACATGAACTGGATCGTGCCTTCATTTAGCTTTGATTGAGTATTTATGGAAATTGTGTTTGTGACTACTGGTCGGTCTGCAGCGTTGTGAAAATCCCGCCGTGTCCCACCGGTGGGTCACGTCGAGGTTGTATCGTGCCTTCATTTGGCTTTGATTGAGTATTTATGGAAATTGTGTTTGTGACTACTGGTCGGTCTGCAGCGTTGTGAAAATCCCGCCGTGTCCCACCGGTGGGTCACGTCGAGGTTGTATCGTGCCTTCATTTAGCTTTGATTGAGTATTTATGGAAATTGTGTTTGTGACTACTGGTCGGTCTGCAGCGTTGTGAAAATCCCGCCGTGTACCACCGGTGGGTCACGTCGAGGTTGTATCGTGCCTTCATTTGGCTTTGATTGAGTATTTATGGAAATTGTGTTTGTGACTACTGGTCGGTCTGCAGCGTTGTGAAAATCCCGCCGTGTACCACCGGTGGGTCACGTCGAGGTTGTATCGTGCCTTCATTTAGCTTTGATTGAGTATTTATGGAAATTGTGTTTGTGACTACTGGTCGGTCTGCAGCGTTGTGAAAATCCCGCCGTGTACCACCGGTGGGTCACGTCGAGGTTGTATCGTGCCTTCATTTAGCTTTGATTGAGTATTTATGGAAATTGTGTTTGTGACTACTGGTCGGTCTGCAGCGTTGTGAAAATCCCGCCGTGTACCACCGGTGGGTCACGTCGAGGTTGTATCGTGCCTTCATTTAGCTTTGATTGAGTATTTATGGAAATTGTGTTTGTGACTACTGGTCGGTCTGCAGCGTTGTGAAAATCCCGCCGTGTACCACCGGTGGGTCACGTCGAGGTTGTATCGTGCCTTCATTTAGCTTTGATTGAGTATTTATGGAAATTGTGTTTGTGACTACTGGTCGGTCCGCAGCGTTGGGAAAATCCCGTCGTGTACCACCGGTGGGTCACGTCGAGGTTGTATCGTGCCTTCATTTAGCTTTGATTGAGTATTTATGGAAATTGTGTTTGTGACTACTGGTCGGTCTGCAGCGTTGGGAAAATCCCGCCGTGTACCACCGGTGGGTCACGTCGAGGTTGTATCGTGCCTTCATTTAGCTTTGATTGAGTATTTATGGAAATCGTGTTTGTGACTACTGGTCGGTCTGCAGCGTTGTGAAAATCCCGCCGTGTACCACCGGTGGGTCACGTCGAGGTTGTATCGTGCCTTCATTTAGCTTTGATTGAGTATTTATGGAAATTGTGTTTGTGACTACTGGTCGGTCTGCAGCGTTGGGAAAATCCCGCCGTGTACCACCGGTGGGTCACGTCGAGGTTGTATCGTGCCTTCATTTAGCTTTGATTGAGTATGTATGGAAATTGTGTTTGTGACTACTGGTCGGTCTGCAGCGTTGTGAAAATCCCGCCGTGTACCACCGGTGGGTCACGTCGAGGTTGTATCGTGCCTTCATTTAGCTTTGATTGAGTATGTATGGAAATTGTGTTTGTGACTACTGGTCGGTCTGCAGCGTTGTGAAAATCCCGCCGTGTACCACCGGTGGGTCACGTCGAGGTTGTATCGTGCCTTCATTTAGCTTTGATTGAGTATTTATGGAAATTGTGTTTGTGACTACTGGTCGGTCTGCAGCGTTGTGAAAATCCCGCCGTGTACCACCGGTGGGTCACGTCGAGGTTGTATCGTGCCTTCATTTAGCTTTGATTGAGTATTTATGGAAATTGTGTTTGTGAATACTGGTCGGTCTGCAGCGTTGTGAAAATCCCGCCGTGTACCACCGGTGGGTCACGTCGAGGTTGTATCGTGCCTTCATTTAGCTTTGATTGAGTATTTATGGAAATTGTGTTTGTGACTACTGGTCGGTCTGCAGCGTTGTGAAAATCCCGCCGTGTACCACCGGTAGGTCACGTCGAGGTTGTATCGTGCCTTCATTTAGCTTTGATTGAGTATTTATGGAAATTGTGTTTGTGACTACTGGTCGGTCTGCAGCGTTGTGAAAATCCCGCCGTGTACCACCGGTGGGTCACGTCGAGGTTGTATCGTGCCTTCATTTAGCTTTGATTGAGTATTTATGGAAATTGTGTTTGTGACTACTGGTCGGTCTGCAGCGTTGTGAAAATCCCGCCGTGTACCACCGGTAGGTCACGTCGAGGTTGTATCGTGCCTTCATTTAGCTTTGATTGAGTATTTATGGAAATTGTGTTTGTGACTACTGGTCGGTCTGCAGCGTTGTGAAAATCCCGCCGTGTACCACCGGTGGGTCACGTCGAGGTTGTATCGTGCCTTCATTTAGCTTTGATTGAGTATTTATGGAAATTGTGTTTGTGACTACTGGTCGGTCTGCAGCGTTGTGAAAATCCCGCCGTGTACCACCGGTGGGTCACGTCGAGGTTGTATCGTGCCTTCATTTAGCTTTGATTGAGTATTTATGGAAATTGTGTTTGTGACTACTGGTCGGTCTGCAGCGTTGTGAAAAAAGGACCAACGCGTTAACGGACTTTTAAATTTTAAACCAACGCACTTAGAGTTGTTTAATTTTTAATAGCATTAAAGTAATTATAAAAAACGCGTCTGGTAAATAGTTTCTCTTTTGACAGAGAAGTACTCGAGTTTCAATGAGAAATAAATGTTGCCTGAAAAAGAGAACCTAGACTCTAACTGAATCTCCATTTAATCAGAATTAGATCGAATTCAATTTCATATAAGTTTGCAATGTCATACAGAAAATGTTCGTTTTTGATAGACAAATCAAAGGTACACAGGGATCTGTGACTGCCAGAACGTGAAGAACCACCGAGCGAGAAAAGTTTCAACCAATCAGCATGCAGAAGAAACTTGGCACACTGTAGGCAGGATTGCAGCGTTGCCAGACGTACGACGGGTCGACGTTGATGAACAAGCATCGAGCATGCGATATATTCGGCTTGCTGACGATATGCAACGTCATAAATATCGTCACAGCTGAGTTGATGAACATGTAACGTGTTTAAAAACACACACGTTGATAAACCAACTCATTTCTTTCTGAGTTGTTTCAACTTGAACCTGTTCGCGTTGAGCAAGAAAATAAGGCAGGCGTAGACTATTCTACACGGTGGATTCTGTGGAATATTTTGAGATGATCGAACATATAGCGAACGAACGGACGCATGAACATATCCCAATAACTAATATAAATCATTCAAACTAATAATTGTACTTACCTTTGAAGAGCTTGGAAAGAAAAGTTAGCGATAGCACGGCGCGCGTTGCAATTCTGATAAGGTTTGATATGTTGGTACAAAATAATCTCTGCAAAGTAAAGATAATAAACTGCAGTTTTCACTCATGTTTTAGGTCCACGTGTAGTATTTATATTACCAAATCATCATCCCGATCATTCAAAGTTAGAGTGTATTGTTGTCAGTGATAACCTTTGACACCAGAGATGCATCACTTTAAAGGGACAATAGTACTCAAAACCATAGGTTACATTTATCTGTTACACAAGCAACATTCATCCTAGGGATAAAGTGGTTCAATATCGATCTGATAAGAAAAATACATAAAAAGCAAACACACAAAGACTTTAGTTTGCAGTAGGAGCAAAAGAAGATTGGGTTAGGGGGCCTTTGTGCCAGTGGTCACTGGACCGATGGCACGGGATTCGAACCTATGATTTGAAGTTTCACCCGATGACACGGGATTCGAACCAATGACACGGAGGTTTTGATGCTCATATCTAATGGATGCTTGTCGTTTAAATGGATCCAAAAGACAGGTATTGAAATGCCAAATGAAATTTAAAAAAATGAAGAGCATTAACTTGTAGGATGATGTAGCATTAACAAACATTAAAGAGAATTGAGGCGTATTTGGGATAGAAAAATTAAAGGCAACCTTAACAACGGAAGTGATATTAAAACTGCATTACTTCTGAGAACTGAACGAGTTAAAATGCTGAAGAAAGCAGAAAACACGGACCACAAAAAATGAGAGAAAAATGAAGAACTAGGTGAAGCTACCGTGAAAAAGTGGTAACGATTTCAAGGACACCTTTACAGAAGAAGAAACCTTTACAATCTTTTCAGGCCGGGGGATCCGATGCTGTACAAGAAAGCATTTAGGAAGAAATGACTTTCACGTGCGAAACTCTGCTATTTAGTGAGCCCAATGATGTTAAGGGCAAAATTGAAAAAAATCCGCGGAATCCAATGGAGCACCAACTCGAAGATCCCCGTCCAAAGGAACGTTATAGAAAGGCGCCTAATCCATTCTTCAAATTAATTCAAATTAATCCAAAGTGCTGCAATACGAAAGGGCTTAATTAACCCGAAATGCTACACAACAAAAGGGCTCAACCCAAAAGCTTAATGAAAAGGACTAAAAAACTAAGGGGCTAAACCCAAATGGCATAATCAAAAGGACGACAATACAAAATGGCCTAACCAAAGACAATAAAACAAAAGGGCTTAACTCGATAGGCCACAAAATAGGTTAATCCAAAGAGTTTAACCCAAAGAGCCACAGAATAGGAGGCTTATCCAAAGGGCCACATCATGAAAGGCTTACGTAGCCCAAAGGGCTTAATCCAAAAGTCATTGTAACCAAAGCGCATCCAACAAAACTCAAAATTCCAGGTTCGGAACACCCCCAAAAGACAACAAAATAAGAGGCTTAACCTAAAGGGCTTAATTCAAAAGACAACAAGATAAGAGGCTCAACTCAAAGGAAGGGCATAACCCAAAGGTCTGAACCTAAAGGGCATAACCGAAAGGGCTTAACCCAAAGGGCATAACCGAAAGGGCTTAACCCAAAGGGCATAACCGAAAGGGCTTAACCCAAAGGGCATAACCGAAAGGGCTTAACCCAAAGGGCATAACCGAAAGGGCTTCACCCAAAGGGCAAAACCGAAAGGGCTTAACCCAAAGGGCATAATCCAGATGGCTTAACCTAATAGGCATTATAACCAAAGCGCATCACACAAAACCAAAATTCCAGGTTCGGAAGCCCCGCCAGTTTTGGCAGCTCGAACTGACCTCCTGAGGGGGGACGTCGAAGGAGACCGTCCTCAGGTCTATCTTCCTGTAGGAGTCGATGCAGGGGATCACGAAGAAGATGCCAGGTCCCTTGGCGCCGCCCTTTAGCAGGCGACCCAGTCTGAATATCACCGCACGCTCGTACTCCTGCACCACCTGCCGGAGTTGGTTTTGCACGTTGTGACCCACCGGTGGTACACGGTGAGAGTTTTGTGATGCTGGTCGACCAGCGGTCAAAACTCAATTTTCGCCAATATTTAATCCAAGTTAAATGATCCAGTTCATGTTTGCTATTCTCAACGTTATTTATGGCCATTGGCACCACCTGCAGGAGTTGGTTTATCACGTTGTGACCCACCGGTGGTACACGATCTGATACATCAACTTTCATAAACACTTAAAGAAAACGGTATGATCTAGGTCATGTTTGCTATTTCAACGTTATTTATGATACTTGACATCATACAAGTGACGATTTTAAACGTTGTGACCCAACGGTGGGGCACGGAAATCATAATTAAATGATGGCATGGTATGGGTAATGTTTGCTAGTCTCGCTATTCTCAACGTTGTTCACGACAATTGACACCACCTGCGGGAGTTGATTTTGCACGTTGTGACCCACCGGTGGGACACGGGGAGAGTTTTTGTGATGCTCACCGACCAGTAGTCAAAAACGCAATAGAGTTAGTTTAGATGTTAGTTTAAAGTCTCCCTAACCGCAACAAAGACGTTCCAAAGAGAGGTAGGAAGAAGGCACCATTTAGAATGTACTTATAACTTTGACTGCAACGTGCGCCACCGGTGGTACACGGAGGGAATTTAAAAAATGCTGTCCTGATCTCTAGTCCTGAGTTCGAGTCTCACGAACTCCTCGTACATTTATTGAATTGACGAGTACTGGTCGGTCTGCAGCACTGCGAAAATTACCTCCGTGTACCACCGGTGGTGCACGTCGCACTCAAAGTGTTAAACATATTTTACGAGAATTAACTTCAATTTTCAGTTGGATACTAAACTTCAGTTTTACGTGCAGTAGATGATCACTAAATGATTGTTTTATTTTTATATCTCCAAAAGATAGAGCATTAAAATATTGCTCAGACTTTCATAATCAATGGTTTACGATACATTTCGATGGTTTGATACTCTTATTGTTCTCACGATGGCAAAAATTTGAATAAATAAATGTATACATATTTTGCGCATAATTAATGCCATGTTATCACAATGGGCATGTGAGTGAACACATCAAATTGGTTGGTGCGTGTGTCTGTGACGCTCACAAGGACGCTCAATGACCGTATCTGTGATACGAGTTTCACCAGTGCACAAGTACAAGAATATTTTGATGGCGGGTACTGTTGGGATGGATATATTTGTTGGGCATCCACAGCTGGAGGATTTGTTTAATGGCGGGTACTGTTGGCATGGATATATTTGTTGGGCATCCACAGCTGGAGGATTTGTTTAATGGCGGGTACTGTTGGCATGGATATATTTGTTGGGCATCCACAGCTGGAGGATTTGTTTAATGGCGGGTACTGTTGGGATGGATATATTTGTTGGGCATCCACAGCTGGAGGATTTGTTTAATGGTGGGTACTGTTGGCATGGATATATTTGTTGGGCATCCACAGCTGGAGGATTTGTTTAATGGCGGGTACTGCTGGCATGGATATATTTGTTGGGCATCCACAGCTGGAGGATTTGTTTAATGGCGGGTACTGTTGGCATGGATATATTTGTTGGGCATCCACAGCTGGAGGATTTGTTTAATGGCGGGTACTGTTGGCATGGATATATTTGTTGGGCATCCACAGCTGGAGGATTTGTTTAATGGCGGGTACTGCTGGCATGGATATATTTGTTGGGCATCCACAGCTGGAGGATTTGTTTAATGGCGGGTACTGTTGGCATGGATATATTTGTTGGGCATCCACAGCTGGAGGATTTGTTTAAGGGCGGGTACTGTTGGCATGGATTTATTTGTTGGGCATCCACAGCTGGAGGATTTGTCTGAAGGAAATATCGAATCCCGTCATTTTGTAAGGGTCGTGTACAGTACGGTAGAGGAAACAAGGTAGGGTCATTTCTATGGGACAAAATACACCTCCTCTGGTTCGGCTAGCCAATAGAAAGGCTTTATTTCAAACAAACTTCATGACGTCACCAAAACGCCATGTCGTTAGGCCAATAGTGGAGCCAGATTTGGGGGGTAACAGTGCTACCAGATGCAATATGAGCGCTGCTATTGGTTCGTGGCCGTGACGTCAGCAAAACGACACCGTCAACGAAAAAAAGCTGGTTTGAACCTACCTCGTTTCCTCTACCTTGCTGTGTACTAGTATTAATCTAAAGCACGAATATGAATCAGATCGACATTTAAAATTATTTCTTCATTAATTCCGCGATTTTTCAGCAGTCTCAAAGCCTGCTTAAAAAACGATTTTTTACGGTCGTACCAGAAATTTGAGGTTTATTTTTTAGAGAGAACCATGGCCCAAGCGGGAGCAAAGTTTGCAATTTTACAAGCGCGCTGAGACGAAAGTTTGCTGAAAGTTTGCTGAAAGTTGGCTGAAAGTTCGGAAAAAGTTGCGGTATCTTCAAAACGTCACCGACAATCCTTTGAAAAGTTTGATCGTTAAGAAATGATAGTGAAATTTAAAAGCTTGAGTCTGTGGGAATACGTGAATAGTAAAGATTAGATTAAATGTTATTTCATGTCTCCTTACCTGACACAAACGCGTTCCAGAGAGAGAAAGGCACCATTTAACATGGATTCAAGAGAACGCAGAATCTATGCACAAAAGTACCTGCATCGGCAGTACATACACTAAAATTGGAATGATGCAGAGAAGATTAGCATGGCCCCTGCGCAAGGATGACTAAGCACAAAACTCTTCTTTCAGTAATAACATAGGGCAAAAAAGTTCTCAGTAATCTATAAGTATTAATGTAGGGAAAATTGGAGGGGTAGTGAAGCCTGTATCACAGATACGCTCATCACACTCTCTCCCATTTGTTCAAGAAATATCCCAATGGGATTTAATATAAGATAATTACCAAACCAAATGATTTAGGATTCTTATGGAAGTGTGTCGCCCGCCTTTTTTTTTTTGCTGAGAAAAAAAACATGATAGATGTTCAAGTTATAGGTTAGTTTAAGTCTCCCTAACCGCAGCAAAAAAAGCGTATCAAAGAGAGGAAGGAGGAAGGCACCTGGAGATAAGGGAACCCGGAATCTATGCAGAAGGGGCATAGACACATGACGTTCGGAAAGAAGTTCATGAAATAAGACAAAAGTTGAAGAAGAAAGTAGTAGGTGCTGAAAAACAGGAGGTCCTTAACAGGTGCCTTCCGAAAAAAAGATGGTCCTTAACAAAACAAGAACATTTTATTTCAACAAAAAGGAAGCCTACCTAACTCTCAGCTCGGGACCTCACACACGTCCCCTGGGAGCGCTAATTCCCATAGATACAATAGTTGTGTCCCCCTGAGGGGAATTACAATAGATAGAACACCTTCCTCAAATAATGGAACTTCCCAGCACGAATAAAATAATAAGACTAATAATATAATGCAACACATCACGCAAATACAAAAATGGAACAAACACAATGAAGAAAAGAAAGAAAAAAAGAAGAAAAACACTTTATTTCCAATAGAGATGGTACAAAAGAACCGTCATTTGTTTTTAAAATATCTTAAAGTTAATACACTTTGATGATAAGGAACAAACAAAACAATAGAACATCTAGCGTTCCGGTTCGGACCAAAACCATTTCTTTCAGAAGACTGCAGTGGAAGTCTCGAGTTCAAGACAGCGTTCCAATAACGAGAAGTCGCCGCCATATTGTCTGGGCTAGGATTTCTTCGTTAATATTTGGTGTTGACATCTGAGGGGGAGGGGAGGGGAGGGGAGGGGGATGAGGGGGTGAGGGGAAGGGGGAGGTAGCGGGGTTGCCATGGCAACGCGTGGGATTATAACAGGTAATGATGCTTCTGTAGTTTGCGCGGGTGGATGTTGGAAGTGGGTAACTTGATGTTGGAAGTGGGTAACTGGATGTTGGAAGTGGGTAACTGGATGTTGGAAGTGGGTAACTGGATGTTGGAAGTGGGTAACTGGATGTTGGAAGTGGGTAACTGGATGTTGGAAGTGGGTAACTGGATGTTGGAAGTGGGTAACTGGATGTTGGAAGTGGGTAACTGGATGTTGGAAGTGGGTAACTGGATGTTGGAAGTGGGTAACTTGATGTTGGAAGTGGGTAACTGGATGTTGGAAGTGGGTAACTGGATGTTGGAAGTGGGTAACTGGATGTTGGAAGTGGGTAACTGGATGTTGGAAGTGGGTAACTGGATGTTGGAAGTGGGTAACTGAATGTTGGAAGTGGGTAATTGGATGTTGGAAGTGGGTAACTGGATGTTGGAAGTGGGTAACTGGATGTTGGAAGTGGGTAACTGAATGTTGGAAGTGGGTAATTGGATGTTGGAAGTGGGTAACTGGATGTTGGAAGTGGGTAACTGGATGTTGGAAGTGGGTAACTGAATGTTGGAAGTGGGTAACTGAATGTTGGAAGTGGGTAATTGGATGTTGGAAGTGGGTAACTGGATGTTGGAAGTGGGTAACTGAATGTTGGAAGTGGGTAATTGGATGTTGGAAGTGGGTAACTGGATGTTGGAAGTGGGTAATTGGATGTTGGAAGTGGGTAACTGGATGTTGGAAGTGGGTAACTGGATGTTGGAAGTGGGTAACTGGATGTTGGAAGTGGGTAACTGGATGTTGGAAGTGGGTAACTGGATGTTGGAAGTGGGTAACTGGATGTTGGAAGTGGGTAATTGGATGTTGGAAGTGGGTAACTGGATGTTGGAAGTGGGTAACTGGATGTTGGAAGTGGGTAACTGGATGTTGGAAGTGGGTAACTGGATGTTGGAAGTGGGTAACTGGATGTTGGAAGTGGGTAACTGGATGTTGGAAGTGGGTAACTGGATGTTGGAAGTGGGTAACTGGATGTTGGAAGTGGGTAACTGAATGTTGGAAGTGGGTAATTGGATGTTGGAAGTGGGTAACTGGATGTTGGAAGTGGGTAACTGGATGTTGGAAGTGGGTAACTGAATGTTGGAAGTGGGTAATTGGATGTTGGAAGTGGGTAACTGGATGTTGGAAGTGGGTAACTGGATGTTGGAAGTGGGTAACTGAATGTTGGAAGTGGGTAACTGAATGTTGGAAGTGGGTAATTGGATGTTGGAAGTGGGTAACTGGATGTTGGAAGTGGGTAACTGAATGTTGGAAGTGGGTAATTGGATGTTGGAAGTGGGTAACTGGATGTTGGAAGTGGGTAACTGGATGTTGGAAGTGGGTAACTGAATGTTGGAAGTGGGTAACTGAATGTTGGAAGTGGGTAATTGGATGTTGGAAGTGGGTAACTGGATGTTGGAAGTGGGTAACTGGATGTTGGAAGTGGGTAACTGAATGTTGGAAGTGGGTAACTGAATGTTGGAAGTGGGTAACTGAATGTTGGAAGTGGGTAACTGGATGTTGGAAGTGGGTAATTGGATGTTGGAAGTGGGTAACTTGATGTTGGAAGTGGGTAACTGGATGTTGGAAGTGGGTAACTGGATGTTGGAAGTGGGTAATTGGATGTTGGAAGTGGGTAACTGGATGTTGGAAGTGGGTAATTTGATGTTGGAAGTGGGTAACTGGATGTTGGAAGTGGGTAATTGGATGTTGGAAGTGGGTAACTGGATGTTGGAAGTGGGTAATTTGATGTTGGAAGTGGGTAACTGGATGTTGGAAGTGGGTAATTGGATGTTGGAAGTGGGTAACTGGATGTTGGGAGTCGGTAATTGGATGTTGGAAGTGGGTAACTGGATGTTGGAAGTGGGTAACTGGATGTTGGAAGTGGGTAACTGAATGTTGGAAGTGGGTAACTGAATGTTGGAAGTGGGTAACTGAATGTTGGAAGTGGGTAATTGGATGTTGGAAGTGGGTAACTGGATGTTGGAAGTCGGTAATTGGATGTTGGAAGTGGGTAACTGGATGTTGGAAGTGGGTAATTGGATGTTGGAAGTGGGTAACTGGATGTTGGAAGTGGGTAACTGAATGTTGGAAGTGGGTAACTGAATGTTGGAAGTGGGTAATTGGATGTTGGAAGTGGGTAACTGGATGTTGGAAGTGGGTAACTGAATGTTGGAAGTGGGTAACTGATTGTTGGAAGTGGGTAATTGAATGTAGGAAGTGGGTAACTGAACGTAGGAAGTGGGTAACTGGATGTTGGAAGTGGGTAACTGAATGTTGGAAGTTGATAACTGAATGTTGGAAGTGGGTAACTGAATGTAGGAAGTGGGTAACTGAATGTAGGAAGTGGGTAACTGGATGTTGGAAGTGGGTAACTGAATGTTGGAAGTGGGTAACTGAATGTTGGAAGTGGGTAACTGAATGTAGGAAGTGGGTAACTGAATGTAGGAAGTGGGTAACTGAATGTTGGAAGTGGGTAACTGAATGTAGGAAGTGGGTAACTGGATGTTGGAAGTGGGTAACTGAATGTTGGAAGTGGGTAACTGATTGTTGGAAGTGGGTAACTGATTGTTGGAAGTGGGTAACTGATTGTTGGAAGTGGGTAATTGAATGTAGGAAGTGGGTAACTGAATGTAGGAAGTGGGTAACTGAATGTAGGAAGTGGGTAACTGGATGTTGGAAGTGGGTAACTGATTGTCGGAAGTGGGTAACTGATTGTTGGAAGTGGGTAACTGATTGTTGGAAGTGGGTAATTGAATGTAGGAAGTGGGTAACTGAATGTAGGAAGTGGGTAACTGATTGTTGGAAGTGGGTAACTGAATGTAGGAAGTGGGTAACTGATTGTTGGAAGTGGGTAACTGATTGTTGGAAGTGGGTAATTGAATGTAGGAAGTGGGTAACTGAATGTAGGAAGTGGGTAACTGAATGTAGGAAGTGGGTAACTGAATGTAGGAAGTGGGTAACTTAATGTTGGAAGTGGGTAACTGATTGTTGGAAGTGGGTAACTGATTGTTGGAAGTGGGTAACTGATTGTTGGAAGTGGGTAATTGAATGTAGGAAGTGGGTAACTGATTGTTGGAAGTGGGTAACTGAATGTAGGAAGTGGGTAAATGATTGTTGGAAGTGGGTAACTGATTGTTGGAAGTGGGTAATTGAATGTAGGAAGTGGGTAACTGGATGTTGGAAGTGGGTAACTGAATGTAGGAAGTGGGTAACTGATTGTTGGAAGTGGGTAACTGATTGTTGGAAGTGGGTAACTGAATGTAGGAAGTGGGTAACTGGATGTTGGAAGTGGGTAACTGAATGTAGGAAGTGGGTAACTGAATGTAGGAAGTGGGTAACTTGATGTTGGAAGTGGGTAACTGAATGTAGGAAGTGGGTAACTGAATGTAGGAAGTGGGTAACTGGATGTTGGAAGTGGGTAACTGGATGTAGGAAGTGGGTAACTGAATGTAGGAAGTGGGTAACTGAATGTAGGAAGTGGGTAACTGAATGTAGGAAGTGGGTAATTGAATGTAGGAAGTGGGTAACTGGATGTTGGAAGTGGGTAACTGAATGTAGGAAGTGGGTAACTGGATGTTGGAAGTGGGTAACTGAATGTAGGAAGTGGGTAACTGGATGTTGGAAGTGGGTAACTGAATGTAGGAAGTGGGTAACTGAATGTAGGAAGTGGGTAACTGAATGTAGGAAGTGGGTAACTGAATGTAGGAAGTGGGTAATTGAATGTAGGAAGTGGGTAACTGGATGTTGGAAGTGGGTAACTGAATGTAGGAAGTGGGTAACTGGATGTTGGAAGTGGGTAACTGAATGTAGGAAGTGGGTAACTGAATGTAGGAAGTGGGTAACTGAATGTAGGAAGTGGGTAACTGGATGTTGGAAGTGGGTAACTGAATGTAGGAAGTGGGTAACTGAATGTTGGATGATTAAATTGAAAGTCAGTTTAAGTCTCCCTAATGGCAACCAAGGCGTTCCAAAGAGAGGAAGGAGGAAGGCAGCATATAGTATGGAGATTAGGGAACGCGGAATCTACGCACAAGGTGCACAGAAACAGTAAGCTAATAAAGAAGTTCACAAAACAAGACAAAAGTAGAAGAAGAAAGTAGTAGGTGCTGGAAAACAGGACAGCAGTCAACCCAAAAAAGATGATCCCTAACATAACGAAAACAAATTATTCTATTTCAACAAAAAGAAGGTATACCTCGGGACCTCACATATTCTCCCTGGCAGAGCTAATTTTCATAAGTACAGTGCTTGTATCTTCCTAAGGGGAATAACGTCTCAACTTATCAGAATTGTGAGTGATTAAGTTAGATTATTGAAACGATCAGAGAACATAATTATCACTTAACCCTAATTGTAAGTCATTAAGTTTAATAACAAAAATAATCATCAATAAAATTGTCAATTAACTTTAATTGGGTCATTGAAAATGAGCCTTACCTAATTGTGAGTCATTAAATCATATAATTATGTTATTTTCTTCACAATAACCCAAATTATGAGTCATAAAGTCGAATAATTATGACTCTTTCTTCCCAATAACCTAAATTGTGAATCACAAAGTCGAATAACTAACCCACTCCCTTCACAAACACGCAACGTAGTCTCAAGAAAAGAAACTCATAAGAAAACTTGCGCTCAGACGCACTCGCAATTAGCAGATCTCAATTAGCTGAGCGCTAATTGGAAGAATTAATTAAAGCAACGCTCAACCGCCACCAACAGCGGACCAATAAGCGAGCGGCGGCGGCAGCGTAGCCGCCACTCGGGCGCCAGACGCGTGGTGCTGCAGTGGTCGTACCATACGGTGTATGTTGTCGTACGATACGGTGTATGTTGTCGTACGATACGATATATGTCGTACGATACGATATATGTCGTACGATACGATATATGCTGTCATACGATATATGCTGTCACACGCTAACATATATTGTCGTACAATAGAATTTCGTACAGTATATTACAGGAAGCTCTCACAAAAATGTTCTATGCAGTTTTCCAATGCTGCTGGTTTCCTTTTGATGTGGTAATTGACCTATATTCATACAAGTCTTATGAATAGTGAAAATAGTCATACATAAGGTAGTTGTTGCACGTCAGCCAAGGGAAGGAACTTGATCGTAACGCCCTCAAAAAAAAAAAGCGTGGGTTATAGCCATTAAATGGTTATTTATTAAATGGTAAATAATTATATTAAATGGTCACCAAATGTTTGAAGGCGAAGACAACGATAGTAAAATTTGTCATTTTATTGAAAAAAAAATAAAAATAAAAATAAATAAAAAAAATATAAAACGTTTCGGAGATGAACTCCCATACAATTTTATCATAACTGTACAATTAAAACATCTTTTACGTGTGGCCCGGACTCACATAGTTCAACATAGATGTCGATTTACATATTTGTACAGTTCTATACACACATGCAAATGTCTACATATATCTTTACACATACATCCCTCTATATATGTTTAAACATATATGTATAGAAATATTCATGTGTAGAACTATAAAGAGACCTAACTTTATATATACACTACCCAGAAATATTAATATATATATACATATTTAAATATATACACTACATTTGCCCGTTACAGACAACAGTCCACAACGATTCCGTTACATTCAGATAACGGGAGCGTTAGGAATAACGGGATGGGCGGGGCTGAGATCAGTTCCGGTTTGGCTGAAACGGCCGTTTTAAAGAAGGCAATCTTCTAGAGAGGCTCCGTAGGGGGGAGGCCAGGGTGAGGCGAGGGGAGGCCGGGGTGAGGCAGGGTGAGGCGGGGTGAGGCGGGGTGAGGCGGGGTGAGGCGGGGTGAGGCGGGGTGAGGCGGAATGAGGCGGGTGGAGGCCGGGGTGAGGCGGGGTGAGGTGGGGTGAGGCGGGGTGAGGTGGGGTGAGGTGGGGTGAGGTGGGGTGAGGCGGGTGGAGGCCGGGGTGAGGCCGGGGTGAGGCGGGGTGAGGTGGGGT
This sequence comes from Morinoia aosen, assembly GCA_030386875.1. Taxonomy (NCBI): domain Eukaryota; kingdom Metazoa; phylum Arthropoda; class Malacostraca; order Amphipoda; family Talitridae; genus Morinoia; species Morinoia aosen. The sequence goes on from CM059576.1 coordinate 114,646,906, forward strand.
GAGGCGGGGTGAGGCGGGGTGAGGTGGGGTGAGGTGGGGTGAGGCGGGGTGAGGCGGGGTGAGGTGGGGTGAGGCGGGGTGAGGCGGAGTGAGGTGGGGTGAGGCGGGGTGAGGTGGGGTGAGGCGGGGGGAGGCCGGGGGGAGGCCGGGGGGAGGCCGGGGGGAGGCCGGGGGGAGGCCGGGGGGAGGCCGGGGGGAGGCCGAGGGGAGGCCGGGGTGAGGCGGAGGGAGGCGGGGTGAGGCGGGGTGAGGCGGGGTGAGGCGGGGTGAGGCGGGGTGAGGCGGGGTGAGGCGGGGTGAGGCGGGGTAAGGCGGGGGGAAGCCAGGGGGAGGCCCGGGGGAGGCCAGGGGGAGGCCGGGGGGAGGCCGGGGGGAGGCCGGGGGGAGGCCGGGGGGAGGCCGGGGGGAGGCCGAGGGGAGGCCGGGGGGAGGCCGGGGGGAGGCCGAGGGGAGGCCGGAGGGAGGCCGGGGGGAGGCCGGGGGGAGACCGGGGGGAGGCCGGGGGGAGGCCGGGGGGAGACCGGGGGGAGGCCGGGGGGAGGCCGGGGTGAGGCGGGGGGAGGCCGGGGTGAGGCTAGGGGAGGCCGGGGTGAGGCGAGGGGAGGCCGGGGTGAGGGGGGTGAGGCGGGGTGAGGCGGGGTGAGGCGAGGTGAGGCGGGGTGAGGCAGTGGGAGGCCGGGGTGAAGCAGGGGGGAGGCCAAGGTGAGGTCGGGATGAGGCGGGGTGAGGAGGGGGGAGGCCGGGGGGAGGCCGGGGGGAGGCCGGGGGAGGCCGGGGGAGGCCGGGGGAGGCCGGGGGAGGCCGGGGGAGGCCGGGGGAGGCCGGGGGAGGCCGGGGGAGGCCGGGGTGAGGCAGAGGGAGGTGGGGTGAGGCGGGGGGAGGCCGGGGTGAGGCGAGGGGAGGCCGGGGTGAGGTGGGGTGAGGCGGGGGGAGGCCAGGATGAGGCCGGGGTGAGGCCGGGGTGAGGCCGGGGTGAGGCCGGGGTGAGGCCGGGGTGAGGCCGGGGTGAGGCCGGGGTGAGGCCGGGGTGAGGCCGGGGTGAGGCCGGGGTGAGGCCGGGGTGAGGCCGGGGTGAGGCCGGGGTGAGGCCGGGGTGAGGCCGTGGTGAGGCCGTGGTGAGGCGGGGTGAGGCCGGGTGAGGCCGGGGTGAGGCGGGGTGAGGCGGGGTGAGGAGGGGTGAGGCGGGGTGAGGCGGGGTGAGGCGGGGTGAGGCGGGGTGAGGCGGGGTGAGGCGGGGTGAGGCGGGGTGAGGCGGGGTGAGGCGGGGTGAGGCGGGGTGAGGCGGGGTGAGGCGGGGTGAAGCGGGGTGAGGCGGGGTGAGGCGGGGTGAGGCGGGGTGAGGCGGGGGAGGCGGGGGTGAGGAGGGGTGAGGCGGGGTGAGGCGGGGTGAGGAGGGGTGAGGCGGGGTGAGGAGGGGTGAGGCGGGGTGAGGCGGGGTGAGGCGGGGTGAGGCGGGGTGAGGCGGGGTGAGGCGGGGTGAGGCGGGGTGAGGCGGGGTGAGGCGGGGGAGGCGGGGTGAGGAGGGGTGAGGCGGGGTGAGGCGGGGTGAGGAGGGGTGAGGCGGGGTGAGGAGGGGTGAGGCGGGGTGAGGCGGGGTGAGGCGGGGTGAGGCGGGGTGAAGCGGGGTGAGGCGGGGTGAAGCGGGGTGAGGCGGGGTGAGGCGGGGTGAGGCGGGGGAGGCGGGGTGAGGCGGGGTGAGGCGGGGTGAGGCGGGGTGAGGCGGGGTGAAGCGGGGTGAAGCGGGGTGAGGCGGGGTGAGGCGGGGGAGGCGGAGTGAGGCGGGGTGAGGCGGGGTGAGGCGGGGTGAGGCGGGGTGAAGCGGGGTGAGGCGGGGTGAGGCGGGGGAGGCGGGGTGAGGCGAGGTGAGGCGGGGTGAGGCGAGGTGAGGCGGGGTGAGGCGGGGTGAGGCGGGGTGAGGCGGGGTGAGGCGGGGTGAAGCGGGGTGAGGCGGGGTGAGGCAGGGTGAGGCGGGGTAAGGCGGGGGGAGGCGGGGGGAGGCAGTAGAAGCTCAACATATCGCATAATATCGCCAGATATTCCTTAATATCCCAGTGGATTGCAGTACTCAGGTACGTAAGAAGGTTCTTTTGAATTTATCACAAAGAAAAACACTTCTATCGCCCAGTATTGTCTACTCGTATAGTAGGACATAAGATTGGAAGCACAAGAAAATCGTACGACTATCGTATCAAATGGCGATGAATTGTATGGTATCGCCAGCGATCTTGAAGTTTTATCGACACCTGTAGATAATTGTGCAAAACAACAGAACTGTCGACACCTATTGCCGAAATTTTCATACGATTGTGAAAATACAGCACTGGATCGCATAAGAATCATCATGTATCGCGAGTGAGTGATAAAATACGGTCAAAAATTGATCACTGATCGCAAAAAATCGCCAAGTATCGTAAATATGAAATGGATATCGTCAAAAATCGTCAATTATTTTAAAAAAACGTCTAGTATCGTAAACAAAAAGCAATGTATCGCCAAAAATCGTCATGTATCGTAAACAAAAAACAATGTATCGCCAAAAATCGTAACGTATCGTAAACAAAAAGCAATGTATTGACAAAAACCGTCAAGTATCGTAAACAACAATGTATCGCCAAAAATCGCAATGTATCGCAATTAAGCCGCTGTGACGCCGGCAGCTCATCAGAGCGCCTCTTCTCGACTGGAATTGCAATTTCCAGCCGGAATATTGGAACGGGAATCTTGGAATGAGCATATTCCAATCGCTGTATTTGTATAGGCAGAGTGGCCCGGAAACTTGGAATGGGAATGCTCATATCGGGAATTTCCTTGAAAAGCTTCCAATGGGAATGTGGGAATGGTAATGTTGAAATGTGAATATTGAAATGGGAATGTGGGAGTGCTGGAATGGGAATGTGGGAATGGTAATGTTGAAATGTGAATGTTGGAATGGGATTGTGGGGATAGGATTGTAAGGATGAAAATGTGGGTATAGGAATGTTGGAATGGGAATTTTGGAATGGGAATGTTGGAATGGGAATGTTAAAATAGGAATGATGGAATGGGAATGATGGAACGGGAATGTTGGAACGGGAATGTTGGAATGGGAATATTGGAATGGGAATGTTGGAATGGGAATGTTGGAATGGGAATGTTGGAATGGTAATGTTGGAATGGGAATGTTGGAATGGTAATGTTGAAATGTGAATGTTGTAATGGGATTGTGGGGATAGGATTGTAGGGATGAAAATGTAGGTATAGGAATGTTGGAATGGGAATGTTGGAATGGGAATGTTGGAATGGGAATGTTGGAATGGGAATGTTGGAATGGGAATGATGGAATGGGAATGTTGGAATGGGAATGTTGGAATGAGAATGTTGGAATGGGAATGTTGGAATGGGAATGTTGGAATGGGAATGATGGAATGGGAATGTTGGAATGGGAATGTTGGAATGGGAATGTTGGAATGGGAATGTTGGAATAGGAATGTTGGAATGGGAATGTTGGAATGGGAATGTTGTAATGGGAATGTTGGAATGGGAAAGTTGGAATAGGAATGTTGGAATGGGAATGTTGGAATGGGAATGTTGGAATGGGAATGTTGGAATGGGAATGTTGGAGTAGGAATGTTGGAATGGGAATGTTGGAATAGGAATTCTGGATAAGGAATGTAAGAATGGAAACATCGGGTAGGAATGCTAATAGTGAGTCGGAATATTTGTTTCGGTGACATGATCCAAAAATATAACACTGAAATGAAAACTATATTAAGTCCAAATGTAATTACACTACTAAAGTCTTAATTTTCTAAAGTTTAAAAGTTGAACAACTTGCTTCTCATCACAACCATTGGGTATCACTATCACTATTACATCACCACTATCATTAGGTATCATTCCGCCACACCCACCACACACACACACATACACCACACACCCACCACACACCCAACACACACACCACACACCCACCACACACACCACACACACACGCCAGACACACATACCACACACACACATCCACCACACAACCCACGCACACACACCCAACACACACACACACACACACACACACCTTGATACAGAGGCAGAGGGAGAAGGGCATCGTGGAGATGATGAGCAGGTACGAGATGAGCGTCAAGATGATGGCGCAGCATCCCGGTCCCTCTGGGTTGGCTGCGGATGAAAAGATATACTATTAAGCGTCTGTGTTCTTATTGATGTTATTGATGGCGTTTTTTATTACGTTATTGATGGTGGAGTTGGTTTATTACGTTATTGATGATGGAATTTATATGAACTTTTGTTGCATATATTCTTATTTATATCTTTGATTTTATTGATGGTATTGTTTATATGACATTTAGTAGTGTCTATTCTTATTTATATCTTTGATTTTATTGATGGTATTGTTTATATGACATTTAGTAGTGTCTATTCTTATTTATATCTTTGATTTTATTGACAATATAATTTATAATGATCTTCTATACCGTCTAATTTACATTGTTGATGATATTTATTATGAGGGATACTATTGATATTATTCATAATGATATTTAGTGCCGTGTTATTTATGTTATTGTTGATATTCATTATTATGATCTTCTGTGACGTCTATGTTCTTATTGATGTTATTGATGGTAATATTATATATAACGTGTGGCTATTGATGTTGATATTTTTCATCATGAGTAATCATTGATTATACATCAATTATCATGAGTAATCATTGATGATACATCAATTATCATGAGTAATCATTGATGATACATCAATTATCATGAGTAATCATTGATGATACATCAATTATCATGAGTGATCATTGATGATACATCAATTATCATGAGTGATCATTGATGATACATCAATTATCATGAGTAATCATTGATGATACATCAATTATCATGAGTGATCATTGATAATACATCAATTATCATGAGTAATCATTGATGATACATCAATTATCATGAGTAATCATTGATAATACATCAATTATCATGAGTGATCATTGATGATACATCAATTATCATGAGTGATCATTGATGATACATCAATTATCATGAGTGATCATTGATGATACATCAATTATCATGAGTGATCATTGATGATACATCAATTATCATGAGTGATCATTGATGATACATCAATTATCATGAGTGATCATTGATGATACATCAATTATCATGAGTAATCATTGATAATACATCAATTATCATGAGTAATCATTGATGATACATCAATTATCATGAGTAATCATTGATGATACATCAATTATCATGAGTAATCATTGATAATACATCAATTATCATGAGTAACCATTGATGATACATCAATTATCATGAGTAATCATTGATAATACATCAATTATCATGAGCGATAATTAATAATATTATTCTTCAAAAGTGATCAATGATCTTTTATTATTCATTTTCAGTGGTCATTGATGATAATGAATTACTGATAATGAGCGACCATGGATGATAGCATAATACTCATAATAATCATCTTAATATTATTTTTTTAATGATAAATGAAATAAATTTATTTTCCATTAGTTTTTTGATATTATTTAGTGAGGGTGTAAGAGTAACATGATCATTTATGGATCATACCGGGATATTATCCATGGTAATGATATATTATATGTTAATGATATATATATTTATATCATTCATGGTAATGATATTTATGGTAATGATATATACATTCATATTATATATGGTAATAATATTATTTATGGTAATCATGGTATTGATATATATATACATTTATATTATTTATGGTAATGATATTATTTATGGTAATTATGGTAATGATATATATATATTTATATTATTTATGGTAATGACATATTTGCTGATATAGACACTAGTCATTTATGGCACTGATCATATTTTTTAGTGAGTTTAATTTCATAATTATTCAGTTGATAAAAGTATTAACGATAATTACTTATGGTAATGATGACACATGATAATAATGAATCAGATTGAGAGGTCAATATCAGTAATGATGTATTCAAAAAATATTTATCATTATTGATGACCTAACTTATAATGACAGATATTGTAAATTGTTTCATCAACATTAATAATGACATTAATGTTTTATCAAATCAACGTTATTGATGATTTATAGTAAAAATTATATAGAATTTCATTTACCAGCACTAATAAAAACATAAATAGTTCATTGGATAATTCATGGTAACATTGATTTTTACCATCATTCATGACGATTAGAATGATATTTACCATTATGATAATGATAGCGAGAATGATAATTAAACGCTACTGGACATGTTAGCATTATTTTTTGTTAAGAGTAACATTAATGATAGCAATGCTTACGACACCAATGGTAGTTAAAAAGTCCACATTGCTCGACAAAACAATGATAGTTATGATAATTATCATTAGAATGTTATTGATAAAACACTTGTACAATTATACAGTGTAGTACTTACCTCATAAACAATAATACCTATGGCAAGCAAAATTCTTTAAAAGAAACAATACTAATTACAATAAAAAATCTTAGATAATATGACGTCAATTGAATGATTAGACTGATTACCATTACAGCCGTTACCATGAAATTATAATGATACAATAAAATTATAGTATTTCTACCACAAACACAAAATGATACTGGTACTATGATTAACCCTTTCCATGTTGCTATCATTGACCCTTTCCATATTGCTATCATTAACCCTTTCCATGTTGCTATCATTAACCCTTTCCATGTTGCTATCATTAACCCTTTCCATGTTGCTATCATTAACCCTTTCCATGTTGCTATCATTAACCCTTTCCATGTTGCTATCATTAACCCTTCCCATGTTGCTATCATTAACCCTTTCCATGTTGCTATCATTAACCCTTTCCATGTTGCTATCATTAACCCTTTCCATGTTGCTATCATTAACCCTTTCCATGTTGCTATCATTAACCCTTTCCATGTTGCTATCATTAACCCTTTCCATGTTGCTATCATTAACCCTTCCCATGTTGCTATCATTAACCCTTTCCATGTTGCTATCATTAACCCTTTCCATGTTGCTATCATTAACCCTTTCCATGTTGCTATCATTAACCCTTCCCATGTTGCTATCATTAACCCTTTCCATGTTGCTATCATTAACCCTTTCCATGTTGCTATCATTAACCCTTCCCATGTTGCTATCATTAACCCTTTCCATGTTGCTATCATTAAACGTTCCCATGTTGCTATCATTAACCCTTTCCATGTTGCTATCATTAACCCTTTCCATGTTGCTATCATTAACCCTTCCCATGTTGCTATCATTAACCCTTCCCATGTTGCTATCATTAACCCTTTCCATGTTGCTATCATTAACCCTTTCCATGTTGCTATCATTAACCCTTCCCATGTTGCTATCATTAACCCTTTCCATGTTGCTATCATTAACCCTTCCCATGTTGCTATCATTAACCCTTTCCATGTTGCTATCATTAACCCTTTCCATGTTGCTATCATTAACCCTTTCCATGTTGCTATCATTAACCCTTCCCATGTTGCTATCATTAACCCTTCCCATGTTGCTATCGTTAACCCTTTCCATGTTGCTATCATTAACCCTTTCCATGTTGCTATCATTAACCCTTTCCATGTTGCTATCATTAACCCTTTCCATGTTGCTATCATTAACCCTTCCCATGTTGCTATCATTAACCCTTTCCATGTTGCTATCATTAACCCTTTCCATGTTGCTATCATTAACCCTTTCCATGTTGCTATCATTAACCCATTTTGACATTAACCCTTACATCTTTTTTGTACTCATACAACCGTCAGCATATTAGATTTACATACAATTTTCACTATTTGTGAAGTTTTTTACAATGAATTTTTCACCCCCGAAATTTTCCCATTTTTAATTTTTTTTTTCACGATTTTTCACACATTCTCCCAGTTTTGTTTCCAGAAAATTTGAAAGTTTTCAGGAGCTTAAAATTTTAAAATTTAAATGTGGCGCTCGAAATTTTTGTGTTTTTATTTTCAGAGTCGAAATTTGTTTGGTTTTTATGTTTTTTTTACGGTGTGTACAAAAAATTGTTTTTTTTTTCGTGCTGTTCTGTCCCGTGTGTTGGAATGCGAGGGTTTGGGCGGCCTTGGAATTTCCTGATTCCTGATTCCAGATTATGGATTCCCGATACTAATTTCCTGGATGTCCAGTGTGGTGAATTACCGAAATTCCCGAATGCTGAACCCTAATTCCAAAATCATGAATCATGATTCCAGAATCTAGAATCGTGATTCCAGAATCTAGAATCGTGATTCCAGAATCTGAAACTGTGATTCCAGAATAAGAAATCATAATTCCAGAGTCTGGAACCTAATTCCAGAATTAGGAATCATATTTCTAGAATCTGGAACCTAATTCCAGAATTAGGAATCATATTTCTAGAATCTGGAACCTAATTCCAAAATCAGGAAACAAAATTCCAGAACTAGGAATCATAATTCCAGAATTAGGAATCCAAATTATATAATTAGGTTTCGTTATTCCAGAATCAGAAATCATAATTCCAGAATTAGGAATCATAATTCCAGAATTAGGAATCATAATTCCAGAATTAGGTTTCAGAATTCCAGAATTAGGAATCATAATTCCAGAACCTAAAACCTTAATTCCCGAATCAGGAACCGTGATTCCAGAATCGCAATTCCAGAATCTGGAATCGTACTTCCCAGAGGCGCCCGATTTAGCCCCAATCATGTCGCGCTGCATCAGGAATCTCGCTGATTCCCGAAATTTGGAACCGGGAATGTGCTGATCACGTGACCTGGAGGTTCTTAGTGACTTTTTTTTCTTTTCTACTTGGAATTTTGCCGCCGAAACATTTTCCGGATTTTTGGTTCCTGGCTGAAAGATTGGCTAATTTTTGCCACGATTGGATTTTGCTTTTTTGATCAACGATTTTCTGCCGTGATTGGATTTTGAAAAATTGATGAACTTTTTTTGCCGTGATTGGACTTTTTTAAATTTATTTTTTGAATAATTCTTTTTTTGTGATTTGTGTTGATGAACGATATTTTGCAGTGATTAGGTATTGCGTGATTAGATATTGTGTTTTGATGAACTATTTTGGACGCGTATTGGATTTTGATAATTATGGAGAAACGATTGTTTCTTCAAGATTGAATTTTTTTGCAATTTGTGTTAATGATAAGCAATAATTTTTCATGATAGGAGTTTTTCATAATTTGTATTTATTGATATAAATGGTTGTTTGCCGGTGTTCAGATTTTGAGAAAATTTGTGTTGTTGGTTAAGGTAATTAGTTTTCTCAATTAATGGGATTTTTTAGTTATATAATAATTAATAATTTTTTCTCGATTGATGGGAATTTTTCCTGTCGATGATATTTCTTATAACTTAGAGTATCTCTTTTGACTTGACGGGAGTTTTAGAACAGATTTAATATTTTTAAATAGATGAATATTTCTGAGTTCTACGAAATTTTTGGTTGGTTCAACAATCTAAACGGCAAGAGCTCGTTTTTTATCATCCAATTTGCTTTTTTAGATTCGTGAAAACTCTTTTTGAAACTTGAGAGAATTCTTTCTTCAAATAATTATTTTCTGAAACTAATTACAAATTTTCAAGATAGTTACAAGTCTTTATTCTGTGAATCAATATTTGGAAACATTGTTGTGGAATTTATTTTATTTTGTTTATTAATTATTTGTTCATTATAATTATTAATAATTTTTTTTATTATTCAATTATTATATTTTATTTCTTATTTATTCAGTTGATTTATAATTTTATTCATCTATTTCTTTTTTGGAATTGGTGGGAATATTTAACTGGAATGTTTTATGTTTAATTTTTGGAGAAACATTGCTTCTGTCCTCAGCTCCAGAAATAAATTCTAAAAAACAGTCGCAAAATTAAAAAACCAGTCAGAAAAATGAAGAATCATAAAAATTTAACACAAGCAATCGCTACATCACAAAAACCTGTCACGAAAAATTTGAGAAACGGTTACGGTTACAGAAATTTAGATAACCAGTCAAAAAATCACAAAAACGTCACAAAAAATAGTAAAAACAAGTCACAAAAAATAAAAACCAGTTACAAAATTTAGAAAACCAGTCTAAAAAATTGAAAAAACAAGTCACAATAATTACGAAAACAAGCTTCAAAAATTACAAAAACCAGTTACAAAAGTCAGAGTTTGACGTTTTTTTCAAAATGTCACAACATCGCGTCCCATCAATGACTAGAAATTCATTTTTCAAATTCACAATATGCTTCAATATCACTAACTCTAAATCGCACTACTCTTTATGAGAAGGTCAAGGAAAATCTATACTTATCTTATATCTACTTCCGTGAGAAAATCATTTTTAAATCTAATTAAAACTTAAAAGTTCACTCATGTTTTCCAAAAATTTCTTAAATTTCAAAAACCTTAAATTTACACATGTTTCTACAATAAATTTTTGAAATTTAAAGAAACTTAAAATTTCAAACATGTTTCGTTACCTTAATGTATAGAAACTTGATTTTCCAATTTTTTGAATAATATATAAAAACAAGTGATAAATTATGAATATATTAATAGATATTTATCATTATAAACATTACCCCCTTTTTCATGAGGTGAAAAGCATATTACTTTTTACTTAGAAAATATTCTTAATATATAGATTTAACTCATGAAATCTACGGATATGTCAAAAAATTCATTGCAGTACAAAATTAAAAATAAACATTTTTTTTATACACACATTAAAACACGTGCACAACAAACTCACATTCAAGAAACATGAATTGAATGTTGCAAGATTTATGAACATTTAAGTGTGTTAAAAAAATATTGAAAAAAAAATGTTTTTAAAAAAAACCTTGCAACATATACACAGACATTAATGAAGCATTCATGTTAATATTAAACATAGACATGCGAATATCAAGCATTAAAATAAGATAATGTGTTTGCAGCATTCAACATTGCTTTGAATGTTGAGGATATTCGTAATACCTAATTTATACACATGAGAGTTAGATGGTTTACATACTACATACATTCAATCAAGTAATTAAAATGGAATGTTCAATTTCATCGAGAAAAAAATTATTAAGTTGATTAATGATTTAAATTAAGAATGATAAATTTAAAAATTTTAATTAAAATTATTTATATTTCATTATTTTCATTCTGGCAATTAAACTAATGGCTATAATAATTTACATATTTCATGCTGTTTATCTACATTAATTCATACTACTTAATCAAATAATAATTATTGTGATTATTATATAAATAGCAATAATTGATATGATTAATATCAAATGTTATTATATTAATTATAAATAGTTATATTAAATCCCATCAATTCATGTTACATATTCATATTAATTAAAATTACGGTAATAAGTAAAATTAAAACTATTATTACTGATTAATAAAATTAATATGACCAATATCAATTAATATTATTACATTAATTAAAACTAGGAATTATCTATACATAATTATATCTATTCACAATAATTCATGCTGGATGAATACGATAATTTGAGTATTAAAATTATACCCTCTGTAGGAAATTGAACTTATATATCTGCATAATTATATTGAATCTGCTACCCTAATTACATATGTTCATATAATATGGTCACGATTATAACGTGCCTATACATTTATAATAATTACATATAACTTTTAAAATAGGTTTCGACCAATTCTGGCTCATTTTAGAGAAATTAAGACCCACTCTAGCTCAAATCCAACGCAAACTCGTCCAGTTACGACTTGCGTCCAGTTACGACTTGCGTCCAGTTACGACTTGCGTCCAGTTACTACTTGCGTCCAGTTACGACTTGCGTCCAGTTACTACTTGCGTCCAGTTACTACTTGCGTCCAGTTACGACTTGCGTCCAGTTACGACTTGCGTCCAGTTACGACTTGCGTCCAGTTACTACTTGCGTCCAGTTACGACTTGCGTCCAGTTACGACTTGCGTCCAGTTACGACTTGCGTCCAGTTACTACTTGCGTCCAGTTACGACTTGCGTCCAGTTACGACTTGCGTCCAGTTACGACTTGCGTCCAGTTACTACTTGCGTCCAGTTACGACTTGCGTCCAGTTACGACTTGCGTCCAGTTACGACTTGCGTCCAGTTACTACTTGCGTCCAGTTACGACTTGCGTCCAGTTACGACTTGCGTCCAGTTACGACTTGCGTCCAGTTACGACTTGCGTCCAGTTACGACTTGCGTCCAGTTACGACTTGCGTCCAGTTACGACTTGCGTCCAGTTACGACTTGCGTCCAGTTACGACTTGCGTCCAGTTACTACTTGCGTCCAGTTACGACTTGCGTCCAGTTACGACTTGCGTCCAGTTACGACTTGCGTCCAGTTACGACTTGCGTCCAGTTACGACTTGCGTCCAGTTACTACTTGCGTCCAGTTACGACTTGCGTCCAGTTACGACTTGCGTCCAGTTACGACTTGCGTCCAGTTACTACTTGCGTCCAGTTACGACTTGCGTCCAGTTACGACTTGCGTCCAGTTACGACTTGCGTCCAGTTACGACTTGCGTCCAGTTACGACTTGCGTCCAGTTACGACTTGCGTCCAGTTACGACTTGCGTCCAGTTACTACTTGCGTCCAGTTACGACTTGCGTCCAGTTACGACTTGCGTCCAGTTACGACTTGCGTCCAGTTACTACTTGCGTCCAGTTACGACTTGCGTCCAGTTACGACTTGCGTCCAGTTACGACTTGCGTCCAGTTACGACTTGCGTCCAGTTACGACTTGCGTCCAGTTACGACTTGCGTCCAGTTACGACTTGCGTCCAGTTACGACTTGCGTCCAGTTACTACTTGCGTCCAGTTACGACTTGCGTCCAGTTACGACTTGCGTCCAGTTACGACTTGCGTCCAGTTACGACTTGCGTCCAGTTACGACTTGCGTCCAGTTACGACTTGCGTCCAGTTACTACTTGCGTCCAGTTACGACTTGCGTCCAGTTACGACTTGCGTCCAGTTACGACTTGCGTCCAGTTACGACTTGCGTCCAGTTACGACTTGCGTCCAGTTACGACTTGCGTCCAGTTACGACTTGCGTCCAGTTACTACTTGCGTCCAGTTACGACTTGCGTCCAGTTACGACTTGCGTCCAGTTACGACTTGCGTCCAGTTACTACTTGCGTCCAGTTACGACTTGCGTCCAGTTACGACTTGCGTCCAGTTACGACTTGCGTCCAGTTACGACTTGCGTCCAGTTACGACTTGCGTCCAGTTACGACTTGCGTCCAGTTACGACTTGCGTCCAGTTACGACTTGCGTCCAGTTACTACTTGCGTCCAGTTACGACTTGCGTCCAGTTACGACTTGCGTCCAGTTACGACTTGCGTCCAGTTACGACTTGCGTCCAGTTACGACTTGCGTCCAGTTACTACTTGCGTCCAGTTACGACTTGCGTCCAGTTACGACTTGCGTCCAGTTACGACTTGCGTCCAGTTACGACTTGCGTCCAGTTACGACTTGCGTCCAGTTACGACTTGCGTCCAGTTACTACTTGCGTCCAGTTACGACTTGCGTCCAGTTACGACTTGCGTCCAGTTACGACTTGCGTCCAGTTACTACTTGCGTCCAGTTACGACTTGCGTCCAGTTACGACTTGCGTCCAGTTACGACTTGCGTCCAGTTACGACTTGCGTCCAGTTACGACTTGCGTCCAGTTACGACTTGCGTCCAGTTACGACTTGCGTCCAGTTACGACTTGCGTCCAGTTACGACTTGCGTCCAGTTACGACTTGCGTCCAGTTACGACTTGCGTCCAGTTACGACTTGCGTCCAGTTACGACTTGCGTCCAGTTACTACTTGCGTCCAGTTACGACTTGCGTCCAGTTACGACTTGCGTCCAGTTACGACTTGCGTCCAGTTACGACTTGCGTCCAGTTACGACTTGCGTCCAGTTACTACTTGCGTCCAGTTACGACTTGCGTCCAGTTACTACTTGCGTCCAGTTACTACTTGCGTCCAGTTACGACTTGCGTCCAGTTACGACTTGCGTCCAGTTACTACTTGCGTCCAGTTACGACTTGCGTCCAGTTACGACTTGCGTCCAGTTACTACTTGCGTCCAGTTACGACTTGCGTCCAGTTACGACTTGCGTCCAGTTACTACTTGCGTCCAGTTACGACTTGCGTCCAGTTACTACTTGCGTCCAGTTACGACTTGCGTCCAGTTACTACTTGCGTCCAGTTACGACTTGCGTCCAGTTACGACTTGCGTCCAGTTACGACTTGCGTCCAGTTACGACTTGCGTCCAGTTACTACTTGCGTCCAGTTACGACTTGCGTCCAGTTACGACTTGCGTCCAGTTACGACTTGCGTCCAGTTACTACTTGCGTCCAGTTACGACTTGCGTCCAGTTACTACTTGCGTCCAGTTACTACTTGCGTCCAGTTACGACTTGCGTCCAGTTACGACTTGCGTCCAGTTACGACTTGCGTCCAGTTACGACTTGCGTCCAGTTACGACTTGCGTCCAGTTACGACTTGCGTCCAGTTACGACTTGCGTCCAGTTACGACTTGCGTCCAGTTACGACTTGCGTCCAGTTACTACTTGCGTCCAGTTACGACTTGCGTCCAGTTACGACTTGCGTCCAGTTACGACTTGCGTCCAGTTACGACTTGCGTCCAGTTACGACTTGCGTCCAGTTACGACTTGCGTCCAGTTACTACTTGCGTCCAGTTACGACTTGCGTCCAGTTACGACTTGCGTCCAGTTACTACTTGCGTCCAGTTACGACTTGCGTCCAGTTACGACTTGCGTCCAGTTACGACTAGCGTCCAGTTACGACTTGCGTCCAGTTACGACTTGCGTCCAGTTACTACTTTCACATACAGTTAAATAAAAATTAATTTCACGTACCTTTCACGCACAATTTACGATCAGTTGCGACTCACGACTAATTACGGTTTACTTACCACCACTTACGACTAACTTACGACTAACTTACGACCACTTACGACTAACTTACGACCACTTACGACCACTTACGACTAACTTACGACCACTTACGACTAACTTACGACCACTTACGACTAACTTACGACCACTTACGACCACTTACGACTAACTTACGACCACTTACGACCACTTACGACTAACTTACGACCACTTACGACCACTTACGACTAACTTACGACCACTTACGACTAACTTACGACCACTTACGACCACTTACGACCACTTACGACTAACTTACGACCACTTACGACCACTTACGACTAACTTACGACCACTTACGACTAACTTACGACCACTTACGACCACTTACAACTAACTTACGACCACTCACGACTAACTTACGACCACTTACGACCACTTACGATTAACTTACGACCACTTACGACCACTTACGACTAACTTACGACCACTTACGACTAACTTACGACCACTTACGACCACTTACGACTAACTTACGACCACTTACGACTAACTTACGACCACTTACGACCACTTACGACTAACTCACGACCACCTCGCGAATACTCACGAAAAGTAACGTGCAGTTCGTAGCAAGAAGACGACTTGCGTGTGGTGCGGTACTCCATACAAGTGAGGGACCTGCGGGCAGTGGTGCGTGTGTGGTGCGTGTGTGGTGCGTGTGTGGTGCGTGTGTGGTGCGTGTGTGGTGCGTGTGTGGTGCGTGTGTGGTGCGTGTGTGGTGCGTGTGTGGTGCGTGTGTGGTGCGTGTGTGGTGCGTGTGTGGTGTGCGTGTGTGGTGCGTGTGTGGTGCGTGTGTGGTGCTGTGTGGTGCGTGTGTGGTGCGTGTGTGGTGCGTGTGTGGTGCGTGTGTGGTGCGTGTGTGGTGTGCGTGTGTGGTGCGTGTGTGGTGCGTGTGTGGTGCGTGTGTGGTGCGTGTGTGGTGCGTGTGTGGTGCGTGTGTGGTGCGTGTGTGGTGCGTGTGTGGTGCGTGTGTGGTGCGTGTGTGGTGCGTGTGTGGTGCGTGTGTGGTGCGTGTGTGGTGCGTGTGTGGTGCGTGTGTGGTGCGTGTGTGGTGCGTGTGTGGTGCGTGTGTGGTGTGTGTGTGTGGTGCGTGTGTGGTGCGTGAGTGGTGCTGTGCGGTGCTGTGTGGTGCGTGTGTGGTGCGTGTGTGGTGCGTGTGTGGTGCGTGTGTGGTGCTGTGTGGTACTGTGTGGCGCGTGTGAGGTGCTGTGTGGTGCGTGTGTGGTGCTGTGTGGTGCGTGTGTGGTGCGTGAGTGGTGCTGTGCGGTGCATGTGTGGTGCGTGAGTGGTGCTGTGCGGTGCATGTGTGGTGCCGTACTCCATACAAGTGAGGGACCTGCGGGCAGTGGTGCGCGTGTGGTGCGTGTGTGGTGCGTGAGTGGTGCTGTGTGGTGCGTGTGTGGTGCGTGTGTGGTGCTGTGTGGTACTGTGTGGTGCGTGTGTGGTGCGTGAGTGGTGCTGTGCGGTGCATGTGTGGTGCGTGAGTGGTGCGTGTGTGGTGCGTGTGTGGTGCGTGTGTGGTGCTGTGTGGTGTTGTGTGGTACTGTGTGGTGCGTGTGTGGTGCTGTGTGGTGCTGTGTGGTGCTGCGTGGTGTTGTGTGGTGTTGTGTGGTGCTGTGTGGTGCTGTGTGGTGCTGTGTGGTGCTGTGTGGTGTGTGTGTGGTGTGTGTGTGGTGCTGTGTGGTGTTGTGTGTGGTGCTGTGTGGTGCTGTGTGGTGCTGCGTGCTGCTGTGTGGTGTTGTGTGGTGTTGTGTTGTGTGGTGTTGTGTGGTGCTGCGTGGTGCTGTGTGGTGCTGTGTGTGGTGCTGGGTGTGTTGCTGTGTGTGGTGCGTGTGTGGTGCTGTGTGGTGCAGTGTGGTGCTCTGTGGTACTGTGTGGTACTGTGTGGTGCTGTGTGGTGCGTGTGTGGTGCTGTGTGGTGCTGTGTGGTGCTGTGTGTGGTGCTGTGTGTGGTGCTGTGTGGTGCTGTGTGTGGTGTTGTGTGTGGTGCTGTGTGTGGTGCTGTGTGTGGTGCTGTGTGGTGCTGTGTTGTGTGGTGCTGTGTGTGGTACGTGTGTGGTGCGTGTGTGGTGCGTGTGTGGTGCTGTGTGGTGCTGTGTGGTGTTGTGTGGTGCTGTGTGGTGCTGTGTGGTGCTGTGTGGTGTGGTGCTGTGTGGTGCTGTGTGGTGCGTAGTGGTGCTGTGTGGTTCGTGTGTGGTGCTGTGTAGTGCTGTGTGTGGTGCTGTGTGGTGCTGTGTGGTTCGTGCGTGGTTCGTGTGTGGTGCTGTGTGGTGCTGTGTGTGGTGCTGTGTGTGAAGCTGTGTGTGGTGCTGTGTGTGGTGCTGTGTGGTGCTGTGTGGTGCTGTGTGGTGCGTAGTGGTGCTGTGTGGTGCTATGTGGTGCGTGTGGTGCGTGTGTGTTGCTGTGTGGTGGTGTGTGGTGGGTGCTGTGTGGTGCGTGCGGTGCATGTGTGGTGCTGTGTGGTGCTGTGTGGTGCTGTATGGTGCTGTATGGTGCTGTATGGTGCTGTGTGGTGCTGTGTGGTGCTGTGTGGTGTGTGTGTGGTGTGTGATGCTACGTTGTGCTGTGTGGTGCTATGTGGTGCTGTGTGGTGCTGTGTGGTGCTGTGTGGTGCGAGTTTGGTGCTGTGTGGTGCGTGTATGGTGCTGTGTGGTGCGTGTATGGTGCGTGTGTGGTGCGTGTGTGGTGCTGTGTGGTGCTGTGTGGTGCTGTGTGGTACTGTGTGGTGCTGTGTGGTGCTGTGTGGTGCGTGTGTGGTGCTGTTTGGTGCTGTGTGAGGCTGTGTGGTGCTGTGTGGTGGTGTGTGGTGCTGCGTGGTGCTGTGTGGTGCGTGTGTGGTGCGTGTGGTACTGTGTGGTGCTATGTGGTGCTGTGCGGTGCTGTGTGGTGCTGTGTGGTGTGTGTGTGTGTGTGTGTGGTGCGTGTGTGTGTGTGGTGCGTGTGTGTGGTGCGTGTGTGTGTGGTGCGTGCGTGTGTGTGTGTGGTGTGTGTGTGTGTGGTGCGTGTGTGTGTGGTGCGTGTGTGTGTGGGGTGCGTGTGTGTGTGGTGCGTGTGTGTGTGTGTGGTGCGTGTGTGATGCGTGTGTGATGCGTGTGTGATGCGTGTGTGGTGCGTGCAATAAGTGATGAAGCCATGGATGATGATTTAATGGGCGAGAAATAAATTCGTACATATTGTACGAATTTCGAAGAAAGGAAATAGATGGAAAACGTACAACTGGCCAACAAAAACTCAAAGCTATCCTTACTTAGATGACCTCAAATAAAAATCGCCGCATAAGCACGAGCAGCAAAAAAAATTCCGATGCGAGTTCTGTACGCGAGATGTTGCATCCATTTTGTCAGTTTTATTTTATTTTCTTAAGTTAATTTTTTTTGCAATTCTTGCGAGTAGTGTGAAAGTATTACTAATGCGAATATTGCGGAAAAATCCCGTAAGCACTGGAATATTGTGTAAATATTACTCAAATATCGTGTATATATGATCCAGATATTATCTAAATATCACCCTTATATTAAGTAAAAATTATCCATATATTTTGTAAAAACAATTCAAATATTAGGTAATTAATACCCAAATAATACCTGAATATCACCCAAATGATATGTAATTATCACCCAAATATTATGCAAATACTACCCAAATATTAGGTAAATATTGGGCAAAAATCCCACCCAATAAAGCCCCGCAATTTTTCGTCATTGACCCCCATTCCACCACCACCCAATTGAGTTAGATTAGATTATAAGTTAGTTTAAGCCTCCCTACGAAAAAAAAGCGTAACGAAGAAAGGAAGGAGGAAGGCACCATTTAGTATGGAGATAGGGGAACGGGGAATCTACACACAAGGTGCACAGAAACAGTAAGCTAAGAAAGAAGTTCATGAAACAAGACAAAAGTAGAAGAAGAAGGTAGTAGGTGCTGAAAAACAGGACAGCAGTCAACCGAAATAAAATGTTTTTAACAAAATAAACATTTAATTTCTACAAAAAGAAAGCCTACCTAACTTTTAGCTCGGCACCTCACACATTCCCCCTGGGAGCCCTAATTTCTATAGCTACACTAGATCTCATTTACCGAGCCATTTCTGCCTCCTAGGGGAGGTGGCAAGTATCATTGACATGGTACTTTTACAGGGTTGATTAAATAATGAAACTTTTATAATGATAATGAAACTTTTATAATGATAATGAAACTTTTATAATGATAATGAAACTTTTATTATGATAATAATTTTATAATGATAATGAAACTTTTATTATGATAATAATTTTATAATGATAATGAAACTTTTATAATAATAATGATACTTCTATAATGATGATGGTTTTACAATGATAATGAAACTTTTATTATGATAATAATTTTATAATGATAATGAAACTTTTATAATGATAATGAAACTTTTATTATGATAATAATTTTATAATGATAATGAAACTTTTATTATGATAATAATTTTATAATGATAATGAAACTTTTATTATGATAATAATTTTATAATGATAATGAAACTTTTATAATAATAATGATACTTCTATAATGATGATGGTTTTACAATGATAATGAAACTTTTATTATGATAATAATTTTATAATGATAATGAAACTTTTATAATAATAATGATACTTCTATAATGATGATGGTTTTACAATGATAATGAAACTTTTATAATGATAATGAAACTTTGATAATGATAATGATACTTTTATAATGATGATACTTTTATAATGATGATACTTTTATAATGATGATGATAGTTTTACAGGGATGGCTCGGTAAATGAAGAATAATAGCAATACTCGTATCATCCTGAGGAGTTAACTACGTCATTAACTACGTCATTAACGATGACCTGGTCATTGTACAACTCCTCATAAACCATGAGCTGATGCTCATTAAAAGTACGATGATCGCCAGGTTTTGTTCTTCTGGGATCGTTAAGCTGGTTTTTTTAGAACAGGAGGTTCATTTCGGTCGTAAAATTAGGTTGCGAAATGAATTCCCGTCGCAAAATTCATTTGGTTTCGATATTCATTTCGGTTGCGAAATTCATTTCGGTTGCGAAATTCATTTCGGTTGCGAAATTCATTTCGGCTGCAAAATTCATTTCGGTTGCGAAATTCATTTCGGTTGCGAAATTCATTTCGGCTGCAAAATTCATTTCGGTTGCGAAATTCATTTCGGTTGCGAAATTCATTTCGGTTGCGAAATTCATTTCGGTTGCAAATTCATTTAGGCTGCAAAACTCATTTAGGCTGCAAAATCCATTTAGGCTGCAAATTCATTTAGGCTGCAAAATTCATTTAGGCTGCAAATTTAATTTCGGATGCAAAATTCATTTAGGCTGCAAAATTCATTTAGACTGCAAAATTCATTTAGGCTGCAAATTTAATTTCGGATGCAAAATTCATTTAGACTACAAAATTCATTTAGGCTGCAAATTCATTTAGGCTGCAAATTTAATTTCGGATGCAAAATTCATTTAGACTGCAAAATTCATTTAGGCTGCGAAATTCATTTAGGCTGCAAAATTCATTTAGACTGCAAAATTCATTTAGGCTGCAAATTTAATTTCGGATGCAAAATTCAGACTACAAAATTCATTTAGGCTGCAAAATTCATTTAGGCTGCAAATTTAATTTTGGATGCAAAATTCATTTAGACTGCAAAATTCATTTAGGCTGCGAAATTCATTTAGGCTGCAAAATTCATTTAGGCTGCAAATTCATTTAGGCTACAAATTCATTTAGGCTGCAAAATTCATTTAGACTGCAAAATTCATTTAGGCTGCAAAATTCATTTAGACTGCAAAATTCATTTAGGCTGCAAATTCATTTAGGCTGCAAAATTCATTTAGGCTGCAAAATTCATTTAGGCTACAAAATTCATTTAGGCTGCAAATTCATTTAGGCTGCAAAATTCATTTAGGCTGCAAAATTCATTTAGGCTGCGAAATTCATTTAGACTGCAAAATTCATTTAGACTGCAAAATTCATTTAGGCTGCAAAATTCATTTAGGCTGCATATTCATTTAGGCTGCAAAATTCATTTAGACTGCAAAATTCATTTAGGCTGCAAATTCTTTTAGGCTGCAAAATTCATTTAGGCTGCAAAATTCATTTAGACTGCAAAATTCATTTAGGCTGCAAAATTCATTTAGGCTGCATATTCATTTAGGCTGCAAAATTCATTTAGACTGCAAAATTCATTTAGGCTGCAAATTCATTTAGGCTGCAAAATTCATTTAGGCTGCAAAATTCATTTAGGCTGCAAAATTCATTTAGGCTGCATATTCATTTAGGCTGCAAAATTCATTTAGGCTGCAAAATTCATTTAGGCTGCAAATTCATTTAGGCTGCAAAATTCATTTAGGCTGCAAAATTCATTTAGACTGCAAAATTCATTTAGGCTGCAAAATTCATTTAGGCTGCAAAATTCATTTAGGCTGCATATTCATTTAGGCTGCAAAATTCATTTAGACTGCAAAATTCATTTAGGCTGCAAATTCATTTAGGCTGCAAAATTCATTTAGGCTGCAAAATTCATTTAGACTGCAAAATTCATTTAGGCTGCATATTCATTTAGGCTGCAAAATTCATTTAGACTGCAAAATTCATTTAGGCTGCAAATTCATTTAGGCTGCAAAATTCATTTAGACTGCAAAATTCATTTAGGCTGCAAATTCATTTAGGCTGCAAAATTCATTTAGGCTGCAAAATTCATTTAGACTGCAAAATTCATTCAGACTGCATAATTCATTTAGGCTGCATATTCATTTAGGCTGCAAAATTCATTTAGACTGCAAAATTCATTTAGGCTGCAAAATTCATTTAGACTGCAAAATTCATTTAGGCTGCAAATTCATTTAGGCTGCAAAATTCATTTAGGCTGCAAAATTCATTTAGACTGCAAAATTCATTCAGACTGCATAATTCATTTAGGCTGCATATTCATTTAGGCTGCATATTCATTTAGGCTGCAAAATTCATTTAGACTGCAAAATTCATTTAGACTGCAAAATTCATTTAGGCTGCGAAATTCATTTAGACTGCAAAATTCATTTAGACTGCAAAATTCATTCAGACTGCAAAATTCATTTAGGCTGCATATTCATTTAGGCTGCAAAATTCATTTAGACTGCAAAATTCATTTAGGGTGCATATTCATTTAGGCTGCAAAATTCATTTAGACTGCAAAATTCATTTAGGCTGCGAAATTCATTTAGACTGCAAAATTCATTTAGACTGCAAAATTCATTTAGGCTGCAAAATTCATTTAGGCTGCATATTCATTTAGGCTGCAAAATTCATTTAGACTGCAAAATTCATTTAGACTGCAAAATTCATTTAGGCTGCGAAATTCATTTAGACTGCAAAATTCATTTAGACTGCAAAATTCATTCAGACTGCAAAATTCATTTAGGCTGCATATTCATTTAGGCTGCAAAATTCATTTAGACTGCAAAATTCATTTAGGCTGCGAAATTCATTTAGGCTGCATATTCATTTAGGCTGCAAAATTCATTTAGACTGCAAAATTCATTTAGGCTGCGAAATTCATTTAGACTGCAAAATTCATTTGGACTGCAAATTTCATTTAGACTGCAAAATTCATTTAGGCTGCGAAATTCACACCCACACATCGCTGCATTCATCATGTAGGCCGGCGACATAATCCCGTTCGAATCGGCGAATTTTCATTATTAATTCCATCATTTAGAACCCCGATACTCGAGCAGAGTTTGACATATTTATAACCGGCATAATTTAGTACGTGCTTTGTATGAGAGGGGTCTGACTGTGGACGTGGCGAGAGGGATGGCTGCGGACAGAAGTGAGTGGGGGCAGTGTATAAGGAGGTAATTATATTTTTGACGCGTTACTGGAAGCTGCCTGCGTGTGATGGGTTTGACCTGTCCTGTGCGGGGGGAGGGGCTGCACTCAATGAAGCGGTCGGGGGTAAACCAGCTATGGCTGTCGGGCCTGACTGTGGAAGGTGGTTGTGCTGGGCTGCTGCTGATCCTGGCAGTTCAGGTGCGGCCAGTGCTGCCTCTCTTGCCTCTTAGTGCTTAAGTGTGGTGATTGTGGCCTGCTGTCGGCTCTCCTCCCATGGGGAGTAGAAGCCTGGTATATGTATGTGTGTATGTATGTGTGTATGTATGTATAATTTAGTAAACGCAAGTTCTTAAATTTAGCAGAAGTAACACTTTTTCACAGTTAAATCGAAAATTTCGCCATTAATAGCACAATTTAAAAAAAAATCGACAAAAAAGCGTAGGATGCTGAATAAAAGCAAAGGCTAAGCATTGGATGATTGTACAAAGGCCTAGCATTGTACAAATACATAGCATTGTACAAACAAAGGCTTATCACTACATAAACAAAGGTCTACCATTGTACAAAAACTCTTACCATGATACAAACAAAGGTCTACCATTGTACACAAGATCTTATCATGAAACAAACAAACGCCTTGTATTGTACAAAGGCCCAGTATCGTACAAACAAAGGCATGGAGGGCAGCAAAGATCTGCTGTTGGACCGAGTCTACTTTCCGTATCCCTGGAACCCGTCTTCGGCAACCAATATTTTCATAACACTAAAATCTCGACCAAAAAAACCGTATCTACTTGCCGCTAGGAATTTTGGCAAAGAACTACTGTACATTCGAATGTGCGTTGTGAGTAGAAATGTTATTTTTGCTCTAGAGTATGAAGATGATATTGGTCAAGGAAGAGGAGTATGAAGATGATATTGGTCAATGAAGGGGAGTATGAAGATGATATTGGTCAAGGAAGGGGAGTATGAAGATGATATTGGTCAAGGAAGGGGAGTATGAAGATGATATTGGTCAA
Source organism: Morinoia aosen (assembly GCA_030386875.1). NCBI lineage: Eukaryota > Metazoa > Arthropoda > Malacostraca > Amphipoda > Talitridae > Morinoia > Morinoia aosen. The sequence goes on from CM059576.1 coordinate 114,670,752, forward strand.
GGAAGGGGAGTATGAAGATGATATTGGTCAAGGAAGAGGAGTATGAAGATTATATTGGTCAAGGAAGGGGAGTATGAAGATGATTTTGGTCAAGGAAGGGGAGTTTGAAGATGATATTGGTCAAGGAAGGGGAGTATGAAGATGATATTGGTCAAGGTAGGGGAGTATGAAGATAGATGATATTGGTCAAGGAAGGGGAGTATGAAGATGATATTGGTCAAGGAAGGGGAGTATGAAGATGATATAGGTCAAGGAAGGGGAGTATGAAGATAATATAGGTCAAGGAAGGGGAGTATGAAGATGATTTTGTCAAGGAAGGGGAGTATGAAGATGATATAGGTCAAGGAAGGGGAGTATGAAGATAATATAGGGCAAGGAAGGGGAGTATGAAGATGGATGATATTGCTCAAAGAAGGTGAGTATGAAGATGATATTGGTCAAGGTAGGGGAGTATGAAGATGGATGATATTGGTCAAGGAAGGGGAGTATGAAGATGATATTGGTCAAGGAAGGGGAGTATGAAGATGATTTAGGTCAAGGAAGGGGAGTATGAAGATGATATAGGTCAAGGAAGGGGAGTATGAAGATGATTTTGTCAATGAAGGGGAGTATGAAGATGATATAGGTCAAGGAAGGGGAGTATGAAGATAATATAGGGCAAGGAAGGGGAGTATGAAGATGGATGATATTGCTCAAAGAAGGTGAGTATGAAGATGATATTGGTCAAGGTAGGGGAGTATGAAGATGGATGATATTGGTCAAGGAAGGGGAGTATAGAGAGGATATAGGTCAAGGAAGGGGAGTATGAAGATGATATTGGTCAAGGTAGGGGAGTATGAAGATGGATGATATTGGTCAAGGAAGGGGAGTATAGAGAGGATATAGGTCAAGGAAGGGGAGTATGAAGATGATATTGGTCAAGGTAGGGGAGTATGAAGATGATATTGGTCAAGGTAGGGGAGTATGAAGATGATATTGGTTAAGGAAGGGGAGTATGAAGATGATATTGGTCAAGGTAGGGGAGTATGAAGATGATATTGGTCAAGGAAGGGGAATATGAAGATGATATTGGTCAAGGAAGGGGAGTATGAAGATGATGGTGGTCAAGGTATGGGAGTATGAAGATGATATTGGTCAATATATGGGAGTATGAAGATGATATTGGTCAAGATAGGGACGTATGAAGATGATATTGGTCAGGATATAGAGATGGTATTGTTCAAGATAAAAAAATGCTATAAACCAAAGTATGTAGATAATATTGGTCAAAATATGACAATGATATCGATTAAAATAGGGAGATGATATCGTCGATGAAAATTGTCCGTTCATTTTTCCTCACAGTTTATCTGGCATCTAGAGTCAACCTAACACCAAAATAAAAATAAGATAGCAATTGCAAAAAGAAGGAATACAGTTTGTATAACCTTTGTATTTTGTATTTATTATTACAAGCGCCTTAACAGGTCGGTCACAACGTGACCCACCGGTGGTACACGGCGGGATTTTCACAACGCTGCAGACCGACCAGTAGTCACAAACACAATTTCCATAAATACTCAATCAAAGCTAAATTAAGGCACGATACAACCTCGACGTGACCCACCGGTGGTACACGGCGGTATTTTCACAACGCTGCAGACCGACCAGTAGTCACAAACACAATTTCCATTAATACTCAATCAAAGCTAAATGAAGGCACGATACAACCTCGACGTGACCCACCGGTGGTACACGGCGGGATTTTCACAACGCTGCAGACCGACCAGTAGTCACAAACACAATTTCCATAAATACTCAATCAAAGCTAAATGAAGGCACGATACAACCTCGACGTGACCCACCGGTGGTACACGGCGGGATTTTCACAACGCTGCAGACCGACCAGTAGTCACAAACACAATTTCCATAAATACTCAATCAAAGCTAAATGAAGGCACGATCCAGTTCATGTTTGCTATTATCAACATTGCGCGCTACAGTTGACTTCGTGTTGGAGTTGAATGTTGAACTTCGGTTTAACCCAAACGGTCATCGTGTTAAGCAACTTTTAACTTCTTTGACCAAGTTGCTGTTAATCTAAAAAAAATTTCAACCTAAACTTAACCATTTTTTTCGCTTCTCAACCCTACAGATCTTCGCTAGAGTGAAGAAAAAACACTGTCTTTATCATAGTACCATGTATGTATTTATCATAGTACCATGTATGTCTTTATCATAGTACCATGTATGTATTGAAAAAATCCATGAAAACTAAATACCAAGATGAGATTTGGTTACATATGTAAGTTAGTTAAAGCCCCCCACAGCAAAGGTGTTCCATGCAAAGGAAAGAGGAAAGCGCCATTGAGCACAGAGTTGAGGGAACGCGGAATCCATGCACTAGGCGTGTTCCCACACTAGATTCTCTGCGCACAGAACCAGTAAGTTGAGAAAAAAGCATCTGAAAAAAGAAAAAAGGTAAATAAAAAAGTAGTAGCTGCTGAAAAACAAGACAGCAATCATCCGAAAAAAGATGGTCCGTAACAAAACAAAAAACCTTTTCAATTTGAACAAAAGAAAGGCCTACCTAACCCTCAGCTTAGGACCTCACATATTCCCCCAGGGAGTGCTAACTCCCATTAGTACAATGGTTGCATCCCTCTGAAGAGCAGAGCAAGATTAGATTAGATTATAAGTTAGTTTAAGCCTCCCTAACCGCTACGGAAATAGAGCGTATCGAAGAGAGGAAGGAGGAAGGCACCATTTAGCATGGAGATAAGAAAATGAGAAATCTATGCAGAAGGGGCACAGAAACAGTAAAATGAGAAAAAAGTTCATGAAACAAGATAAAAGTTGAAGAAGAAAGTGAGAGGTGCTGAAAAACAGGACAGCAGTGAACCGAAAAAAGGTGGTCCTTAACATAACAAAAAAAACTTTTATTTCAACAAAAAGAAGGCCTACCTAACTCTCAGCTCGAGCCCTCACATTTTTCCCCTGAGAGCGCTAATTCCCATAGATACAATAGTTGTGTCCCCCTGTGGGGAGAGCAGAGCAAGAGAAAAATAATATGGGAACTTTGGGATAAAATTCTAATTGTCAGCGAAACGCTTGCACTGCACTTTTTCCACTGTTTTCATTATACTAAATAGGTTAGTAATATGTTGAAATGTAAAGCGCGCGGGTAATTTATTATTTTCATCTATTTATCGTTAGAGAAACTTTCAAATGAACTTGATATGAATTTTTATAAAAATTATGTATTCGATCGATTTATAAAATGTGCTCGGTCACATAAACATCTACACACACGCGCGCGCACACACAAACACACACATACACGCACAAACACACACACAAACACATACACACACACACATACACAAACACACACACGCACACAAACACACACACATACACACGCCGCACTCTGTGACATATAAAATTAAACTGAGAGCTTAGGTTTATATAACAAGTTAGAATAAGTAATAGCGAAACACTGTTGTGGAGTGTGTAATGTTTACCAAGTTTTATGATACATGTTTATAAGTTTTATACAACTTTTCCAAGTTTTATGATATATGTTTATAAGTTTTATACAACTTTTCCAAGTTTTATGATAGAGGTTTATAAGTTTTATACAACTTTTCTAAGTTGTATGATATATGTTTATAAGTTTTATACAACTTTACCAAGTTTGATGATATATGTTTATAAGTTTTATAAAAATTTTCCAAGTTGTATGATATATGTTTATAAGTTTTATACAACTTTACCAAGTTTGATGATATATGTTTATAAGTTTTATAAAAATTTTCCAAGTTGTATGATATATGTTTGAAATTAGATTCCCGAAATTACAAAATTAATAGGCTGAACTGCAAAAAAATTGAATATTCACAAACAATTACACTTATTATCTTAAACTTCAACATTTTCACAAAACTTATCGTGAATTGTAACGTTTCTTAACAACATGTGATAAATTTGAACATTTCCAAAAAATCTATTTTAGTTATGAACATTACCAAACAAAATATGTCAATTACGAACATTTATTCAGAACACATGATAAACTTCAACATTTCCAAGGAACATATTTAAATTTTGAACATCTCCAAACAACACATGAAGAATTATAGCACTTCCAAAGAACATTTCAGGAGATGCACTATCGCCCCCCCACGTATGTGAGAGAGAGCACACATGAATAAAGGTATCAATAACACTAACATATATGCGAGCATCACATTTATTATTCATTTTAATTAACATTTATTAAAAAACTAATTACAGAAAAACATGCCGAAAAATTATGAACAAGTTTAAGTATTCTTTCTAATTTATTTATTTGCTAATTAACATGGTACAAAATGTCGTTGGGCAAAACAAGATGATATTGAGCAGACATGCTAATCTAAAGAAACATGATATTGCAAAATAACAAATTTTGTAAACAACGTGGTAGTGGAAAATAATCAATTATTCTGAAAGTTATTGCAGAAGAACAAGTTACTGAAGTTCAGGTTATTGAAAACAACAAATAGTGCAAAAAACGTAGTTCGGTATTTCTCTCGCCATTCGCTTAAAGAGAGTATCTAAAAACTAAATAAACGAATATTTAGAAAAATAAAACGTGTTATTATTCAACGCTTTATTCACTTCAACATGTATTTAAAAAAAATTAACACGAGTTATTATTCTACGCTTTATTTACTATAACATGTATTGAAGAAATTAACACAAGTTATTATTTAACGCTTTATTTAATAAAACACGTATTAAAGAAATTAACACAAATCATAATTCAACACAGTCATTATTCTGTGTGACTAAACAGAGTTATTTTCGAGCAACATTCAGAGTTACACATCCAGTGTGCTAGTGCACAGAAACATGTTACATGATTCGCTTAAACACCATGTCCAACATTTAACATACATGAAAAACATGTTAGTGTTAGACACACGTAAAGTTGTTTCACTTGATTTTGCAATGTTTTAAAACAAACTAAATTTTCTACGGTCTTTAATTTGAATCATGGTCTGAATAAACATATAAACAAATTTTCAGTGGTGTGTAATTTAGGAAATTAAAAGTAATGGTTATCTAATTTACTACAACTTCCGTGGTCGGTAACTTGGTCGTTTAAAAATAGTATTTATCAAATTCAACATAATTTCCTTGGTCTGTTACTTCTTGGTTTAGAAATAGTAGTTATCAAATTCAACATAATTTCCTTGGTCTGTTACTTCTTGGTTTAGAAATAGTAGTTATCAAATTCAACATAATTTCCAGGGTCTGTTACTTCTTGGTTTAGAAATAGTAGTTATCAAATTCAACATAATTTCCAGGGTCTGTTACTTCTTGGTTTAGAAATAGTAGTTATCAAATTCAACATAATTTCCAGGGTCTGTTACTTCTTGATTTAGAAATAGTAGTTATCAAATTCAACATAATTTCCAGGGTCTGTTACTTCTTGGTTTAGAAATAGTAGTTATCAAATTCAACATAATTTCCTTGGTCTGTTCCTTCTTGGTTTAGAAATAGTAGTTATCAAATTCAACATAATTTCCAGGGTCTGTTACTTCTTGGTTTAGAAATAGTATTTATCAAATTCAACATAATTTCCTTGGTCTGTTATTTCTTGGTTTAGAAATAGTAGTTATCAAATTCAACATAATTTCCAGGGTCTGTTACTTCTTGGTTTAGAAATAGTAGTTATCAAATTCAACATAATTTCCAGGGTCTGTTACTTCTTGGTTTAGAAATAGTAGTTATCAAATTCAACATAATTTCCAGGGTCTGTTACTTCTTGGTTTAGAAATAGTAGTTATCAAATTCAACATAATTTCCAGGGTCTGTTACTTCTTGATTTAGAAATAGTAGTTATCAAATTCAACATAATTTCCAGGGTCTGTTACTTCTTGGTTTAGAAATAGTAGTTATCAAATTCAACATAATTTCCTTGGTCTGTTCCTTCTTGGTTTAGAAATAGTAGTTATCAAATTCAACATAATTTCCAGGGTCTGTTACTTCTTGGTTTAGAAATAGTATTTATCAAATTCAACATAATTTCCTTGGTCTGTTACTTCTTGGTTTAGAAATAGTAGTTATCAAATTTAACATAATTTCCAGGGTCTGTTACTTCTTGGTTTAGAAATAGTAGTTATCAAATTCAACATAATTTCCAGGGTCTGTTACTTCTTGGTTTAGAAATAGTAGTTATCAAATTCAACATAATTTCCAGGGTCTATTACTTCTTGGTTTAGAAATAGTAGTTATCAAATTCAACATAATTTCCTTGGTCTGCTACTTCTTGGTTTAGAAATAGTAGTTATCAAATTCAACATAATTTCCAGGGTCTGTTACTTCTTGGTTTAGAAATAGTAGTTATCAAATTAAACATAATTTCCTTGGTCTGTTACTTCTTGGTTTAGAGAAAGTAGTTATCAAATTCAATATAATTTCCTTGGTCTGCTACTGCTTGGTTTAGAAATAGTAGTTATCAAATTCAACATAATTTCCAGGGTCTGTTACATCTTGGTTTTAAAAAATTAGTTATCCAATTTAACATAAATTCTATGATCTGTAACGGTGATTAAAAACTAGTAGTTATTTAATTTTATACAATTTTCATGGTCTGTAACTTGGTGGTTTAAAAGTAGCAGTTATCGAATTTATACCCATTCCCATGTTCCCCTCCGCTAGATGACGGTTCACTAATACTGGCAGCGTTCTTAGACATAATTTAACTCGATTAATATTCAGGTTGGGGTGAAAACGAGCAACGAAATAGAAGTTTAACATCAAAACCATATGGATTTTATCAACTTCGCATGAATGTTATTAATTTAGCATGAATTTTATCGAGGCCACGGCAATTTTTCAAAGTCATATGGAATTAGTCAAAGCCATTTGGATTGTGTCAAATTGGTTTTGATTTTTTCAAATTAGCATGGATTTTGACAAAGTCACACAGATTTAGAAACATCTCACACACGTATTTTATGTAAGTCACACATATATAGAAACATCCCACAGCAATAACTAACAACCATCGCAAAATCAAGCCAAACAACATCTATACAGTTACAAAAATCCATACCTATCTTCTCAATGGCATCGATAACTCGGTTGGAAAACGTCGGTTTCTGGGGGTATTTAAACACTTCCTCCGTCGTGGACAGGCTCCGAGAGATGGGGTACTCCCTCGGGGATACTGGGTACTCTCTTGGGGACACTGGGTCTTCCCTGGACCCCCTGAGGGTGTCACGGGACCCCCGGTGGGTGATCCGAAAAGGGGAATCCTTTGGGACCCTCGAAACCTCAGGGGATCCCCGGGTTATGGGGTAGGTGTGGGTGTCTTGGAAAGGGGGGACTATGGGGTCATTTGGGCCCCTTGTGACGGAGTAAACGCTCCCTTTCCTCCCCGTTGGGGGTGTGGTGTGTTCCAAGGAGAGCACGGGGTTCAGGGTGATCGTGGGGGTGACTAAAGTCCCCGTGGGGGTCACCGATGCCCCTGGGGTTGTAGGGGTTGGGGTTGCGCATGTTTGAGGAGGTGTAACCGGGTACTGGAGGGATTTGCTTCTGCTCATCGAGATTTTTTTATTTTATATGGTTTTCGAGAAAATTGGTGATTGGTTCTGGTTGTTTATTTCTAATAAAATTAGTGGTTGGCTCGGGTCGTTTCCGAAGCTGATATATTTGAACTATGTCTTTTTGCCGCTTTTTCACTTGTGCTAATTATTTTTTGATTTTCTCACTTTTTCTGGTTCGTTTTTCTTGCCAAATTTGCAATCAAGGTTCAACACCGAAAATATTTCTGCGCTTGAGAATTATCCAGTCTTGTTATGGTTCACGTCTCTGGTGATAATGCTGATCAGCCTTTGAACTTTTGTAGGTTTTTTAAACACTTTGTTCTTATAAGTCATAAGTTATAAACTTAGTTCACACTCTGCATATAAATCAGCGGTGCCATATTTCTCAAACTACACTTTTACACGATTTTTATACACAAGTGAATTTTTAGCATGCGATGATTTTTTAAGTAGAAAATGATTTCTTTGAATGTTGCGATTTGTGCACGCAGAATATGATTTTTTCTAATGTGATTCTTTCTAGTCGAATATGATTTATTCGAACGCGATGATTTTTGGTATAGAAAATGAGTTTTTCGGACGCAATGATTTTCATTGGGGCAAAATCAACGTCGATGAATGACTTCCACGTAGATTCTTTCCGAAATGAGAATCGCATCCAAATGTCGAAAAGCAGTCCACGAAATAAATTTTTCTATTTCCAAAAAATACTTTCGCAAGTCCACAATGCGAAAAATGTACGTAGGAACTTTTTCACTGCCGTAGAATTTTAAAAATAGATTTTTCAGAACATGTTATCAGCGCACGCAGTCTATAGAAGTCAAAAGAACTTGACCGACAAATCAAAACAAATATTGTACCAGGTACATCAACACATAATTTGTATTCATCAAAATTAATATTTTCTGGAAAATTACCTGATAAAAAGTGTTACCTGTACAAAACACGACCAACGGACAATTTTATTTCTTTTCGAATTTCAAAGTTTTAAAAATGAAATTTTGAGATCAGGTGTTTTAAAGCGCTATGATTTATAAATGTTAATTTCAGCCCTCGGTGGCCAATTTTTTTTTTTCATCCGAATAAAAAAAAACAGATTGCGAAATTTTCAACCGATAAATTAACGGTAAATTGTGGATTTTTCATTCCACATTGTACGATTCAACTTCAAATGACGCACTTAGGGACTCAATTTTTGTTATTTATCACAAAATTAGAAACTTTCAGGGCTGTTTAAATTGACGCACACACACACAAAAATTTATGTTGTATTCATGTTCAATTTACACATCTAAACCGATTAAAACGCAGCTGAACCTCAGCAAAAGTACACTGGCAAATTCACCAACCGAACCATATATCAGCTCATATCTAACTCTATAGCTATAGCTACCTGTGGGCCCGAATAAGTTCAGCGACTTCTAGGGCATCCTACCATCACGCTATTCTAGGGTGTACAAAAGTTTAACCTAGTTCACTTAACCTCACTATATCACAATCAACCTAAGTCTAACGAGTAAATTGAAGTTCACTGAGCAAACTTCAAAGTTACAAAGTTATCATGGTCCCACAGGAAGCACTTCAAACTTTTCAAGTCAAAAATGGGTTCTATAGACCAAATTTTTTTTCTTTTCGTTTCTTGGAATCAAAAATTTTTTTTTCGTTATAGTGAACCGAAAATTGTCTTTGTTATGGTGAACTGAATATTTTCTTTCGGTTGTTTTTCAAATGGTCGATAGTTCGCTTTTTGAATTTCTCACACATTTCATTTTTTGAACGATGATCGTTTTATTTTTATGGCAGTATTCGTTGGTCAGTAACTGCACTCTCATCAAGATGTAGTTCATGCATCAAATACTGCCCTTTCATCAAGGTGTAGTTCTTGCATCAATGACTGCACTCTCATCAAGGTGTAGTTCTTGCATCATGACTGCACTTTCATCAAGGTGTTGTTCATGCATCAAATACTGCACTTTCATCAAGGTGTTGTTCATGCATCAAATACTGCACTCTCATCAAGGTGTAGTTCTTGCATCAATGACTGCACTCTCATCAAGGTGTTGTTCTTGCATCATGACTGCACTCTCATCAAGGTGTAGTTCATGCATCAAATACTGCACTTTCATCAAGGTGTAGTTCTTGCATCAAATACTGCACTTTCATCAAGGTGTAGTTCTTGCATCATATACTGCACTTTCATCAAGGTGTAGTTCATGCATCAAATACTGCACTTTCATCAAGGTGTAGTTCTTGCATCAAATACTGCACTTTCATCAAGGTGTTGTTCATGCATCAAATACTGCACTCTCATCAAGGTGTTGTTCTTGCATCATGACTGCACTCTCATCAAGGTGTTGTTCATGCATCAAATACTGCACTTTCATCAAGGTGTTGTTCATGCATCAAATACTGCACTTTCATCAAGGTGTAGTTCTTGCATCAAATACTGCACTTTCATCAAGGTGTTGTTCATGCATCAAATACTGCACTTTCATCAAGGTGTAGTTCATGCATCAAATACTGCACTTTCATCAAGGTGTAGTTCTTGCATCAAATACTGCACTTTCATCAAGGTTTTTTCAAACAAATATTTTCCAACACATATTTTTCTGAGATATTTCTCAAATCCACCAATCGTCGGGAAAGTTAATTAGTTTAATAATTTATAATCAGCTAATGATACACTTTCACGAAAATAACTACAGAAAGTGAAAATATTTTCTGAAGCCGCTTTGGGAATCTGAATTGTTCTTTATCTTAAATACAGATAACAAAATTTTTATAACTAAACCGTTACGGTTTAGGCTAACATCCTGTTTTTTAACATTGCTCTGCATGCAAAATACGTAACTTTTTTGTCCGTCACAAGTATTTAAATACACAAAAAATACCTTAACATTAAATCCTCTACATTATTATTACATTAGATGTTAAAACCCGTGATTAAAGCAAATATTCGACCATAAAATGAACATTAATCAAAATTATTTCATTATTAGCGTACACTGATATGAAAATGAAATTGTGAAATTTATCATTTTTTGGATACAAGATGCAGCATATATAAATGTTTTCTGTCAGAAGAGATATCCATGTTAATGTATGCTATAACTCTGGGGTGGATTGGAGCGGAATATTGCGGCAGTTCGAAGCAGTATTACGGCGGCTTGCGGAAGTTCGGCGCAATACTACGGCAGTTTGACGCAGTAATAAGGCCGTTTAGCGCATAATTACGGCAGTTCGACGCAATACTACGGCAGCTTGCGGAAGTTCGGCGCAATACTACGGCAGCTTGCGGCAGTTCGGCGCAATACTACGGCAGCTTGCGGCAGTTCGGCGCAATACTACGGCAGCTTGCGGCAGTTCGGCGCAATACTACGGCAGCTTGCGGCAGTTCGGCGCAATACTACGGCAGCTTGCGGCAGTTCGACGCAATACTACGGCAGCTTGCGGCAGTTCGGCGCAATACTACGGCAGCTTGCGGCAGTTCGGCGCAATACTACGGCAGCTTGCGGCAGTTCGGCGCAATACTACGGCAGCTTGCGGCAGTTCGGCGCAATACTACGGCAGCTTGCGGCAGTTCGGCGCAATACTACGGCAGCTTGCGGCAGTTCAGCGCAATACTACGGCAGCTTGCGGCAGTTCGGCGCAATACTACGGCAGCTTGCGGCAGTTCGGCGCAATACTACGGCAGCTTGCTGCAGTTCGGCGCAATACTACGGCAGTTTGCGGCAGTTCGGCGCAATACTACGGCAGCTTGCGGCAGTTCGGCGCAATACTACGGCAGCTTGCTGCAGTTCGGCGCAATACTACGGCAGCTTGCGGCAGTTCGGCGCAATACTACGGCAGCTTGCGGCAGTTCGGCGCAATACTACGGCAGCTTGCGGCAGTTCGGCGCAATACTACGGCAGCTTGCGGCAGTTCGGCGCAATACTACGGCAGCTTGCGGCAGTTCGGCGCAACACTACGGCAGCTTGCGGCAGTTCGGCGCAATACTACGGCAGCTTGCGGCAGTTCGGCGCAATACTACGGCAGCTTGCTGCAGTTCGACGCAATACTACGGCAGCTTGCGGCAGTTCGGCGCAATACTACGGCAGCTTGCGGCAGTTCGGCGCAATACTACGGCAGCTTGCGGCAGTTCGGCGCAATACTACGGCAGCTTGCGGCAGTTCAGCGCAATACTACGGCAGCTTGCGGCAGTTCAGCGCAATACTACGGCAGCTTGCGGCAGTTCGGCGCAACACTACGGCAGCTTGCGGCAGTTCAGCGCAATACTACGGCAGCTTGCGGCAGTTCAGCGCAATACTACGGCAGCTTGCGGCAGTTCGGCGCAATACTACGGCAGCATGCGGCAGTTCGGCGCAATACTACGGCAGCTTGCGGCAGTTCGGCGCAATACTACGGCAGCATGCGGCAGTTCGGCGCAATACTACGGCAGCTTGCAGCAGTTCGGCGCAATACTACGGCAGCTTGCGGCAGTTCGGCGCAATACTACGGCAGCTTGCGGCAGTTCGGCGCAATACTACGGCAGCTTGCGGCAGTTCGGCGCAATACTACGGCAGTTTGAGGCAGTAATAAGGCCGTTTAGCGCATAATTACGGCAGTTCGACGCAATACTACGGCAGCTTGCTGCAGTTCGACGCAACACTACGGCAGCTCGGAGCGGTATCGGTAAAGCAATAAATGCATGCACTGGCAAAAATCCTAGCTCCGCGTGCCACAGCAACGTGTCCAATAATTGTTACCCCTGCTTTTGATATACCTGAACTGTTTATACGCGGTAAAATGAAATAAACTTCTCAGTAGTTCACAAGTAATCTCTTTTTTGCACATTTAAATAATAAAAACTTCATTAAATACCACTAGTGCCACCATGACATGCTTCTGTCAATTGTCGCATTAGTTACGTGGTTCTTTGCGCTGTTGCTGCGTGGTCCATTTGAAAACTGTAGCTGCTTTCACCGCAGTTTTACGCAGCCACACCGCAGTTTTACGCAGCCACACCGCAGTTTTACGCAGTCACACCGCAGTTTTACGCAGCAACACCTCAGTTTTACGCAGCAACACCGCAGTTTTACGCAGCCACACCGGAGTTTTACGCAGCAACACCGCAGTTTTACGCACCCACACCGCAGTTTTACGCAGCAACACCGCAGTTTTACGCAGCAACACCGCAGTTTTACGCAGCCACACCGCAGTTTTACGCAGCCACACCGCAGTTTTACGCAGCCACACCGCAGTTTTACGCAGCCACACCGCAGTTTTACGCAGCCACACCGCAGTTTTACGCAGCCACACCGCAGATTTACGCAGCCACACCGCAGTTTTACGCAGCCACACCGCAGTTTTACGCAGCCACACCGCAGTTTTACGCAGTCACACCGCAGTTTTACGCAGCCACACCGCAGTTTTACGCAGCCACACTGCAGTTTTACGCAGCCACACCGCAGTTTTACGCAGCCACACCGCAGTTTTACGCAGCCACACCGCAGTTTTACGCAGCCACACCGCAGTTTTACGCAGCCACACCGCAGTTTTACGCAGCCACACCGCAGTTTTACGCAGTCACACCGCAGTTTTACGCAGCCACACCGCAGTTTTACGCAGTCAAACCGCAGTTTTACGCAGCCACACCGCAGTTTTACGCAGCCACACCGCAGTTTTACGCAGTCACACCGCAGTTTTACGCAGTCACACCGCAGTTTTACGCAGTCACACCGCAGTTTTACGCAGCCACACCGCAGTTTTACGCAGCAACACCGCAGTTTTACGCAGCCACACCGCAGTTTTACGCAGCAACATCGCAGTTTTACGCAGCAACACCGCAGTTTTACGCAGCAACACCGCAGTTTTACGCAGCAACACCGCAGTTTTACGCAGCAACACCGCAGTTTTACGCAGCAACACCGCAGTTTTACGCAGCCACACCGCAGTTTTACGCAGCCACACCGCAGTTTTCCGCAGCCACACCGCAGTTTTACGCAGCCACACCGCAGTTTTACGCAGCAACACCGCAGTTTTACGCAGCAACACCGCAGTTTTACGCAGCAACACCGCAGTTTTACGCAGCAACACCGCAGTTTTACGCAGCCCCGCCGCAGTTTTACGCAGCCACACCGCAGTTTTACGCAGCAACACCGCAGTTTTACGCAGCAACACCGCAGTTTTACGCAGCCACACCGCAGTTTTACGCAGCAACACCGCAGTTTTACGCAGCCACACCGCAGTTTAACGCAGCCACACCGCAGTTTTACGCAGCAACACCGCAGTTTTACGCAGCAACACCGCAGTTTTACGCAGCCACACCGCAGTTTAACGCAGCCACACCGCAGTTTTACGCAGCAACACCGCAGTTTTACGCAGCAACACCGCAGTTTTACGCAGCCCCGCCGCAGTTTTACGCAGCAACACCGCAGTTTTACGCAGCCCCGCCGCAGTTTTACGCAGCAACACCGCAGTTTTACGCAGCAACACCGCAGTTTTACGCAGCCCCGCCGCAGTTTTACGCAGCAACACCGCAGTTTTACGCAGCCCCGCCGCAGTTTTACGCAGCCACACCGCAGTTTTACGCAGCCACACCGCAGTTTTACGCAGCAACACCGCAGTTTTACGCAGCAACACCGCAGTTTTACGCAGCAACACCGCAGTTTTACGCAGCAACACCGCAGTTTTACGCAGCAACACCGCAGTTTTACGCAGCCACACCGCAGTTTTACGCAGCAACACCGCAGTTTTACGCAGCAACACCGCAGTTTTACGCAGCAACACCGCAGTTTTACGCAGCAACACCGCAGTTTTACGCAGCAACACCGCAGTTTTACGCAGCAACACCGCAGTTTTACGCAGCAACACCGCAGTTTTACGCAGCCACACCTCAGTTTTACGCAGCAACACCGCAGTTTTACGCAGCAACACCGCAGTTTTACGCAGCCACACCGCAGTTTTACGCAGCCACACCGCAGTTTTACGCAGCCACACCGCAGTTTTACGCAGCCACACCGCAGTTTTCTCTCATTTCGCTCCAGGTTTATTTCTCACCTCTCTTTATAAAACTTCGGGTCACGCAGAGTAAGTTAAATCTTGGTAGCAAAGTCCGTAGATTAACAAAAAATTTCTACTGTGACATTGATGAATAAATGGTGACTCAGGTTACGCCTTGCGGGCCAAAATGAAGGTGTTCCCGAGAAAGAAACGAGGAAGGCACAGTTCAGTTGGGAATAATTGAAACTAGGAATCTATGCACAAGGCGTGTTTTTACACGAGGCTCCTGAGCGCAGAAACAGTTTGAAGTTTTGTTGGAAGTTCTCGAACAAATTTTTATTATTCCTAAAAAATAAGTAAAATATAATTGCACGATAACATTTCATCTCGTATGATAACAGTTATTTCTTATCAAAGGTCGTGAAACTGATAAAATGTCATTCACGAATACCGGTACGTGAATGAGCAATGTACCGAGTGGGACACATGTGACCCAACATGCGGCGATAAGTAAGTATTTATGAAAATTGTCTATTTTTTTGTTTTTGAAGTAGAAATGGCTTTGAAATGTTTTTTTTGCGCGAAACAAGTTCAGAAGAGCGAATCTGAAACGTTGGCATTCGTTAATGATTAATAATGATGAATAATGATAACGGTTAGTAATGCTAATGGTATATAGTGGTGATGGTAAATAGTGATGATGGTATATAATGATAATGATACATAATAATATTGATGAAGAATGAAAATGATTAGAAGTGATAAATGGTGGTAATTTATCATTATAAATAATTATAATGAAAAATAATGATAATGGTGAATTAGCGCATGCCGGGATATTAAAGTGCTAATTTATAATAACAATTAAAACTTCAAAATAATTAAGCCTAATCATTAATACTGACAAATAATAACCCGGCGTTGCTTGAAGGCTCTATCATTGCTTTAATATTCCGTATAATAAACGAATCAAAATTACTTTTTACATAAAATAATAAAAAAAACTATTACGCAAAACACACCAACACTTCGACCGCACTGGGTTAAACTGAAGTTCATTGATCAACTCAAATTTAAAGTCAATTTTTGTAAGCAATTTTGACAATAGAAAACGTAAATTTGATCGGCTCTTTATTTAGCTTTGGTTAAGTTTTTATGGAAATTGTGTTTGTGACTACTGGTCGGTCTGCAGCGTTGTGAAAATCCCGCCGTGTACCACCGGTGGGTCACGTCGAGGTTGTATCGTGCCTTCATTTAGCTTTGGTTAAGTTTTTATGGAAATTGTGTTTGTGACTACTGGTCGGTCTGCAGCGTTGTGAAAATCCCGCCGTGTACCACCGGTGGGTCACGTCGAGGTTGTATCGTGCCTTCATTTAGCTTTGATTGAGTATTTATGGAAATTGTGTTTGTGACTACTGGTCGGTCTGCAGCGTTGTGAAAATCCCGCCGTGTACCACCGGTGGGTCACGTCGAGGTTGTATCGTGCCTTCATTTAGCTTTGATTGAGTATTTATGGAAATTGTGTTTGTGACTACTGGTCGGTCTGCAGCGTTGTGAAAATCCCGCCGTGTACCACCGGTGGGTCACGTCGAGGTTGTATCGTGCCTTCATTTAGCTTTGATTGAGTATTTATGGAAATTGTGTTTGTGACTACTGGTCGGTCTGCAGCGTTGTGAAAATCCCGCCGTGTACCACCGGTGGGTCACGTCGAGGTTGTATCGTGCCTTCATTTAGCTTTGATTGAGTATTTATGGAAGTTGTGTTTGTGACTACTGGTCGGTCTGCAGCGTTGTGAAAATCCCACCGTGTACCACCGGTGGGTCACGTCGAGGTTGTATCGTGCCTTCATTTAGCTTTGATTGAGTATTTATGGAAATTGTGTTTGTGACTACTGGTCGGTCTGCAGCGTTGTGAAAATCCCGCCGTGTACCACCGGTGGGTCACGTCGAGGTTGTATCGTGCCTTCATTTAGCTTTGATTGAGTATTTATGGAAATTGTGTTTGTGACTACTGGTCGGTCTGCAGCGTTGTGAAAATCCCGCCGTGTACCACCGGTGGGTCACGTCGAGGTTGTATCGTGCCTTCATTTAGCTTTGATTGAGTATTTATGGAAGTTGTGTTTGTGACTACTGGTCGGTCTGCAGCGTTGTGAAAATCCCGCCGTGTACCACCGGTGGGTCACGTCGAGGTTGTATCGTGCCTTCATTTAGCTTTGATTGAGTATTTATGGAAATTGTGTTTGTGACTACTGGTCGGTCTGCAGCGCTGTGAAAATCCCGCCGTGTACCACCGGTGGGTCACGTCGAGGTTGTATCGTGCCTTCATTTAGCTTTGATTGAGTATTTATGGAAATTGTGTTTGTGACTACTGGTCGGTCTGCAGCGTTGTGAAAATCCCACCGTGTACCACCGGTGGGTCACGTCGAGGTTGTATCGTGCCTTCATTTAGCTTTGGTTGAGTATTTATGGAAATTGTGTTTGTGACTACTGGTCGGTCTGCAGCGTTGTGAAAATGGCCTCCGTGTACCACCGGTGGTGCACGTTGCGGTGAAAGTGTTAAGAATAACTTCGCCATATGGATTCCAAAATCAAACATAGCTAAATTCAACCTCCAATGATTCATTTCCATTTAGAATAATTTCAAAATGAACCCCCCCCCCCCCCCCCTTGCGCATCGCAAAGTTCCTGCGTCTCCAATTTGTTTTCGATGAAATAGAATAAAAAGATTGAAATGAAAAAGGAAAAAGAAAAATAACTTTCTAATTCGTTTTTGACGGAAAAAGAAAACAAGAAGATAAATGAAAAAAAGAGAAAAATAGAGACAAAAGAAAAAAACAACAGGGAGATAAATAAATCTCCAGTTTGTCTTCAGCGACGAAAAAGAAGAAAAAAAGAAAAAAGAAAACCAAGAAAATAAGGAGAGATAATCATGTCTCCAGTTATTTTTTGCCAACGAAAATAAATATATAAATAGAATAAGAAATACGGAAGGTAAACAAAAAGCCTCGCCCCGAACACGATATGTTTGAATAGCGAGCAGGAAATCAGGGTAAACACAGACCTTTTTACCCCAGCATGTTTACACGTCAGCCGGGGCTTAGGGTAAATGTTTACCGTTCGGGGTAAACAGAGAACTCTCTCAGGCAGGCCTGAGCGAGCTGTCTTGGATGGCACAGAAAATCTCAGAAAATGCCCAGAAAACAGCCATATTGTACAGAAAAATTGTAATATGCCCAGAAAACAGCCATATTATACAGGAAAATTGTAATATGCCCAGAAAAACGGTCATATTGTATAGAAAAACTGTAATAATGCCTAGAAAAACGTAAAAAATGCCGAAAAAACTTGAAAATTGATCAGAAAATTATTGAAAATGCCCAGAAAAGACTGCAAAAATGCAGAAAAAAGGCTGAAAAGATGCCCAGAAAATATCCAAAAAAGGCTACAAACATGCCTAGAAAAGTACTGAAAAAGCTGCAAATATACCCATAAAAAAGCCAAAAAATAAAAAATGTCAAAAATAAACTAATAAGGCTATAAACAACATATAAAAGACCAAAAACGGCCCACAAAAAGCCATTAAGGTCATGCTCAATCCAAAAAAGGCCAAAAAAGCCAAGAAAGGCCTGTGAGAAGCAAATAATATCAAGAACAGACAAGAAAAGGCCAACAAAGGCCTAGAAAAATCAAGAAGACCCAGAACACCCCAAAAAGGCCTAGAAATATATGGGAAAAGTAAAGAAATCCCCAGAAGATGCAAGGATATTCCGATGAATAAAAAGCCAAGAACCACCCAGAAAAGGCAAATCAGCCAAGAACCACCCAGAAAAGGCCAGAAAAGGCCATAAAAGGTCAGTAAAGGCCAAAAAGGCCAAAAAAGGTCAAAAAAGGCCAAAAAGGCCAAAAAAGGCCATAAAAGGCCAAGTAAGGCCACAACTGCCATATGACGAGAAAGTAAACAAGGCAGACGCGCCTTTGAAGTGCCAAGATTTGTTATCAAAGATGCCGGCTCAAATTCCTCTAGGGCGCTCTAGAAACGCGCGTCCTTTGTCCTGAAAAAATTATTTTTTTCAAAGCGAGATGCTCAAAATGGAAGTGTCAGGCGTAGATGTGTTGCTTTACGAAAATGCTTTGATGTTTTATTTTTATGGTATACACGAAGTTTTTACATTTGCACTGAAAATTAGGAAATTTATATTTGTTATTCCTACATTTGCACCCAGTGTAAGAAAAAGAGTTTTTATTTATACATTTGCGGCTGAAACAAGAGTAGTTTTCATTCTTACTTTGACACCAAGAATAAGAAAACGTTTTTTATATAGATTTATAACAGAAAAATCATTTTTTTCCAGAGCAAGGTGCTCGTACTATGGGATTTGTCACGCGGAGATTTGTAGTTTTATGAAAATGCTTTGCTGTGTTATTATAGACGATGGTATATCAAAAGTTATTGAATTTTCACTGAAAGTGAAGAAAATAATTTCTAATTTTAAATTTAGACCAAATATTAAAGAACTATTTTGTTAATCTTATATTTAGGCCTAATATTAATGAACTATTTTGTTATTCCTACATTTAGGCCTAATATTAAAGAACTATTTTGTTATTCGTACATTTAGGCCTAATATTAAAGAACGATTTTGTTAATCTTATATTTAGGCCTAATATTAATGAACTATTTTGTTATTATTACATTTAGGCCTAATATTAATGAACTATTTTGTTATTATTACATTTAGGCTTAATATTAATGAACTATTTTGTTATTCTTACATTTAGGCCTAATAATAAAGAACTATTTTGTTATTATTACATTTAGGCCTAATATTAATGAACTATTTTGTTATTCTTACATTTAGGCCTAATATTAAAGAACTATTTTGTTATTATTACATTTAGGCCTAATATTAATGAACTATTTTGTTATTCTTACATTTAGGCCTAATATTAAAAAACTATTTTGTTATTCCTACATTTAGGCCTAATATTAAAGAACTATTTTGTTATTCTTACATTTAGGCCTAATATTAATGAACTATTTTGTTATTCTTACATCTAGGCCTAATATTAAAGAACTATTTTGTTATTCCTACATTTAGGCCTAATATTAAAGAACTATTTTGTTATTCTTACATTTAGGCCTAATATTAATGAAATATTTTGTTATTCTTACATTTAGGCCTAATATTAAAGAACTATTTTGTTATTCTTGCATTTAGGCCTTAAATTAATGAACTAATTTTTATTCTTACATTCAGGCCTAATATTAAAGAACTATTTTGTTATTCCTACATTTAGGCCTAATATTAAAGAACTATTTTGTTATTCTTACATATAGGCCTAATATTAATGAACTATTTTGTTATTCTTACATTTAGGCCTAATATTAAAGAACTATTTTGTTATTCTTACATTTAGGCCTTAAATTAATGAACTATTTTTTTATTCTTACATTTAGGCCTAATATTAAGGATCTATTTTTCATTCATACATTTGAACCTAAAATGAAACAATTATTTTGTTACCCTTACATATACACAACAAATATGAAAACTTTTATTATTTACAACCTGCAACACAAATGATAGAAGCGTCAAAAACCTATCATGTAAATAAACAAATATATAAATCAATCGTACCGAGTACTGTCAAACTATATAATGGCAGGCGATTCGGCAGAATGTATTCAGAGCAACGTCAGAGCGAAACGTCGCGAGTTCGAAACCTGGGCCGTATTCAAAAGAGAACAAAATCGTCGGGATTGTAGAAGGTTAATTTTTCTTCACCACCATTAGCACAGCATACAACAACAAAGATTCACCACCACCACCACCACCTCCGCAATTCACCACCACCACTACCACAATTCAACACCACCACCACCATTCACCACCACTGCCACAATTCGCCACCACTACCACAATTCACCACCACTACCAAAATTCACCAATACCACCACAATTCACCACCAACACCACAATCCACAACCACTACCACAATTCACCATCACCACCATAATTCACCACCACCACCACCACCACCACCACCACCACCACAATTCACCACCACTACCATAATTCACCACCAACACATTTAACCACCACCAACACATTTAACCACCACCAACACAACCACAATACACCACCACCACCACCAGAATTCACCACCACCAACACAACCACAATAAACCACCACCACCACCAGAATTCACCACCACCAACACAACCACAATAAACCACCACCACCACCAGAATTCACCACCACCAACACAACCACAATAAACTACCACCACCACCAGAATTCACCACCACCAACACAACCACAATAAACTACCACCACCACCAGAATTCACCACCACCAACACAACCACATTACACCACCACCAACACAACCACAATAAACCACCACCACCACCAGAATTCACCACCACCAACACAACCACATTACACCACCACCAACACAACCACATTACACCACCACCACCACCAGAATTCACCACCACCAACACAACCACAATAAACCACCACCACCACCAGAATTCACCACCACCAACACAACCACAATAAACTACCACCACCACCAGAATTCACCACCACCAACACAACCACAATAAACTACCACCACCACCAGAATTCACCACCACCAACACAACCACATTACACCACCACCAACACAACCACAATAAACCACCACCACCACCAGAATTCACCACCACCAACACAACCACATTACACCACCACCAACACAACCACATTACACCACCACCACCACCAGAATTCACCACCACCATCACCACCACAATTCACCACCACCACAATTCACCACCACCACCACCACCACAATGCTCCACCACCACCACCACCGCAGCAACAGTTGAAACACTGCAGCAATGCAGCTTTAATACTCTCCGCTGAGCTGTGTTGTGTGTGTTTGGATCTTTGTATACATGTTTTGTGTACATGTGTGTGTTGTGTGTGAGTGCAACTTATGTATAGAGTGTATGTTAGTTGGGTGATTCTAGCACACAAAGCATACTGGCAAAGCCGGAGGTGTATATTTAAGTAACATTCTATTTAAAAATTCAGGCGTCGTCAGTGAAAAGACAAACGTTGTCTAAATGTCATTTTACAAAAAAAAAGACAGAATACTTTACCCAAATAGATGTCATTATTTTTAGAAATGGTCTACCTAAGTTAGGGAAGACAGTTTTTTTACCTATAAATTGTCGAATAGAAATTTGCAAAAATAAGAATTCCCGAATTCTCATGAAAAATAAAATTTTGGGAGTCCCGCAATCGAAAAAAAAAATATAAAAATTTACAATAAGAATTTTTTTGTAATTCACGAAATGGATTTATAGAATTCACCAGGCGAATTTCGCTAAATTCACAGCTTGAATAATCGCGATCAAAATTGCCTAACGTCCTACAATCGACCAATCCAAATGGTCGGAAATTGGAAATCGGGAAATCGGAAACGAGTTAAAGGAGCAATTTTCATTCATGCAATCGAAATGGTCGAAATTTTGCAAATTGTCAAGCTAAAAATGAGTCGAAAAGAAATTCATATTTCATTGGAATGGTCGAAATAGACGAATTGTCAAATCTAAAACGAATTAAAAATGAATTATTCCATCGAAATTGTTGAAAGCGGGCAAAATGTCAAGTTAAAAAAAGAGTCAAAAAGGAATTATCAAGGAGGTTTAAGAATGGAGGCGGCATCAGCGCTCTAAAGTGAAGCCAATTTTCGGTAGCTGTAGGGTATACGGGCACACACATGGAGATGGGGCTCAGTGCGTGTCAGACACTCAGCGTGACAGGGTGCCGCTATCCACGCTGCGGTCAAGGACGAGTTTCCTTAATATGAGTTTCTTTATCATTCAGCGAGGATGCAATTGAAATATATGCCTAAGAAAAAAACGTATAGCACAGAGTAGCGCAAGTCTGCCATTTAACAGCGCGGTTTTCAGTCGCTGATGATGGAGGTGGTGCTACCCCTCCACTGCAACACCACCTCCACACAGGGACCTAATGCCGGGTGGGCGGGGCTTGGGACGGCAGAAGTGGCTTCACTCGCTTGACTGGCAAAAGATAGCGATGCCGGTTCCATGTATCCAACTTCCTTGGGAATTATCATTCAATCGAAAATCAATTTTCAACAAATACCCATTATTATTCAATAAAAAACCAATTAGTATTCAATCGAAAACCAATTTTTGAATCTAAAACCAATTTTATTCAAACGGAAACCAATTATTATTTAATCAAAAACCGATTATTATTATTGAATCATAAGCCAATTATTAAATCGAAAACCAATTACTATTCAATGGAAAATCAATTTTTTTCAATCGGAAACCAATTATTATTTAAACAAAAACCAATTATCATTCAATCGTAAACCAATTATTATTTAATCGAAAACCAATTATTCTTCATTCAAAAACCAATTAATATTCAATGGAAACGGTCGAAAGTTCGCTAGGATGACCTGCGACCTGACGCGAGCCAGCGCCAATATTTACACTGACGCCATCAAAACTTCAATAAAAACTCGGTCATAAAATTTCCTGAAGTAAATCTCTGAAGAGAAATTAAAACTTCCTTATCGTCAAAGTTCTGGGCTTTTCTGGGCTTTTCTGGGCTTTTTTGTTTTTTTTTGCCTAGGTTTTATGGGTTTTTCTTGTTTTTTTTAATGGACTTCATGAGTCAAATGCCCATTTGTCATCGGACGCAGGGCTTTAAGTTATGGCACTCCATCACATGGGGCTATATATGGCCCGCTATGTAATGCAGGACCATATTTTGTGTTACCTCAAGTTATATACAACTTAGGAGTGCTATAATTTTTAGAAAATAAAAACACAACATAGGAGTATTGTAATTTTCAGACGAAATATATATATGGGACCATACTGCATAAATGGTAGCGTGCAAACTGTCAATCGCAGAAGCCTTTAACCCGCTGACTACGTGTTGGGCCATATGTGTCCCACTAGGTAAATTAATTATTAACCTAACTTTCTTATTTATTCACGTACCGAAATAAATAAACAGCATTCCAATTATTACATTACATACCTCTTCTTTAGAATAGGTGAATTATCATTACCATATTTACCATCGTGCTATTACATTTTTCCTCTTCTTGAGAAGATGAAAACGTATTCGAGCGATGAAGTCGGCATGTCAACTCTGCTAATTATTGTACAAACTAACTAAAGCAATTGTAGAAACCATTTAAATAAACGTAGTCATCGTAGTAAAAGAACTGCAATGCGATCCTTCGTATATCACAGTTAGTCGGTTCTGAAACCGACCGAAAAGAATAATTTTTTTTCGCGAAGTTGGGACAGCATCTCTAGCATTTTTATTTACCATGAATTTGAACTTATGAAACCCTCCTTGTACTGTAAAGGTACTGATCTCTATTAATAACAGCAATCAACGTTAGGCAATAACAAAAAATGCAAATAACACTTCAACGACTTTGCTACCTATTCCGAAATAAATTTTGAAGTGAAACATAACACATTATGGTTCAAGTGTATTCTTTGTACTTTTTAACAAGGTTAAAAAAATGTATAAGAGCAGAAAAGCCGGATTTTCAGAACGACTTCTTCTAGCCTACCCAAACTGACCGTAAGCAACCGCACTATCATAATCAACGATTTAAGAATTACAAAACGTTACCGAAAAGCCGATAACAATTCAGATGTGTTAATACACACACTCACACATATACACACACACAGTCCCACGCACACACATACAACAAACACCCAATCACAAAACAAACACACGTACATTTGCTGCACAAACACCCCCCATCAAATGCTCGTCCAGATCCCAACACAAAGCAGGGAGGCACAAAATGGTGTTTTGTGTCGCCCGACACAATTTGTGCCGCATTGTGGCGCAATTTGTGCCAGGGAAAGAGGGGCGCTGGCCCGGTGCTGGTATATTTGCGACGGGTTACGTCGCGCTGCTGCTGTGCGCTTTGCTGGAGTGTTAATAATTGAGAGGGAATGAAAAGTGAGAGAGAGAGGGAGTGGGGGAGAGAGTGGGGGAGAGAGAGAGGGAGGGAGTGGGGGAGAGAGAGAGAGAGTGGGGGAGAGAGTGGGAGAGAGTGGGGGAGAGAGTGGAGGAGAGTGTGGGAGAGTGTGGGAGGGAGTGGGAGGGAGTGAGAAAAAATAGGAAAGAGTGAAAGAGAGTGGGAGAATCGGGAAAGTGGTTAAGTGGGAAAGAGTGGGAGAGAGTGGGGAGAATGGGAGATTAGTAAAAAGTGGGAGATTGGGGGAGAGTGGAGAGAGTGGGGAGAGAGTTAGGAGTAAAGGAGTAAGAAAGAGGGGAAAAGAGTAGAGGAGCACAAATGTGAGGGGAACAGGATGGGAGAATGAGGGAGAGTTGAGGGAGAGGGATTTGGAAATTACCAAATCCTCGGCATAGAGGGGAAAAATTGACCTTTTCCAGTGAAATACGCATAATATTACGTAACACATCACTCAAGGTGCGTTACAGAAAGCCACGAAACATTTTGGGAACAACGAATCATTTTGAGGCGACGAAACATTGCGGGTGGTAAAGTTGCAAATAATTTCACAAGTCTTTCAGAAATGACGACTATCTTAACGAGCTGAAACTTATTCAAAGCCTCTCACAACTTACATTTGGATGATTAATTAATTTTAATGCAAATCATGACTTCAAAGCCACAAGAAAGGCGGTTACGAGAGAGTGTAGAGAAGTGACCATTTAACATGGAGTGTAGAGATCAGGGAATCTATGCACAAGTTGTGCTCCCACACAGGAGACCCTGCACATTGGAGCGGCAGGTTATGAAGGAAGAAAAAACATAGAAGAGATGACAAAAGAGGCAAAAAAACTGATAACAGCAAAGTAGGAGCGAAAGAAAGGTCTATCTACAGCTGAGGGGACCTAACAGTATCTCCCCTGGCGATAAGGACGAAAGGCAGAAGTTCCGGAGGCCTATCTATATCTCAGGGGACCTAACAGTATCTCCCCTGGTGATGGGCACGAAAAGCAGAAGTTCCGGAGGCCTATCTATTTCTCAGGGGACCGAACAGTATTTCCCCTGGCGATGGGCACGAAAGGCAGAAGTTCCGGAGGCCTATCTATATCTCAGGGGACCTAACAGTATTTCCCCGGGCGATGGGGACGAAAGGCAGAAGTTCCGGAGGCCTATCTATATCTCAGGGGACCTAACAGTATTTCCCCTGGCGATAGGCACGAAAGGCAGAAGTTCCAGAGACATATCTATATCTCAGGGGACCTAACAGTATCTCCCCTTTGTATAGAGTAAATAACACAAGCGCACACAAACAACCCGAAAACGTTTATAAATACCACCGCACCCGAAATAGCAGTAAAACTAGGGAAGTTCTTAGTAAAAATACCCTAATTTTACAGCTGAAGCGAAATCCTTCGCCGCATCTCCGTAGAGTAAAGTTCTTTGAATGGGCACCGATTGCCTACATTTGGTGTGGGGAGAGAGAGAAGCAGTTCGGATTTCTTCAGAAAGATTAGAATTTATGTTAGTTCAAGCCTCCCTATCCACAACAAAGGCGTTCCAAAGAGAGGAAGGCCCTGTTTGGTATGGAGATATGGGAACGTGGAATCTATGCACAAAGTGCACAGGAATAGAAGATTAGATTAGATTATAGGTTAGTTTAAGCCTAAATACTACAAAAAGAGCGTATTGAAGAGAGGAAGGAGGAAGACACTATTTAGTATGGAGATAAGGAAACGCGGAATCTATGCAGAAAGGGCACAGAAACAGAAAGCTAAGAAACAGCATGAAACAAGATAAAAGTAGAAGAAGAAAGCAGTAGGTACTGAAAAACAGGGCAGCAGTCAACCGAAAAATTATGGTCCGTAACAAAACAGAAACATTTTATTACAACAAAAAGAAGGCCTACCTAACTCTCAGCTTGGGACCTCACAAATTTCCCCCTGGGAGTGCAAATTTCCATCGATACAAAAGTTGTATCCCCCTGAGAAGGAGCAAAAGAGAAGCAGTTCGAACTTCCTCACAAATAAATACATAAAAAACTTTGTTATTTTGTTCACGAGCGCGCGTCAATACGAGGTTTTCTTTCTGTCGGATTCACGAGCTCTGAATTTTAGGCCTCGGATATATTTACATAGAAGGAATTCCAAGAGCCAGGTTTGGCGGTCTGCTGGGTGTCGAGTTGTTGAATTGAGCGAGCGTTGAATTTTGAGGCGCGGTTTTTTGAATTCGCGAGCGTTGAATTTTGAGGTGCGGTTTTTTAAATTCGCGAGTGTTAAACTTTAATATGCAGGTTTTTAAATTCACGAACGATGAATTTTATGTTTTATGGAATCAGCGAAAAGGCAGATTCTAAAACGGTTTTTTAAGTTCACGAATGCTATTTTTCAGGTATGATAAAAATACACATCCTTAGAAACAGGTTTTTAAATTCGCGAACGCTAAATTTCAAGTTTGATGAAATCAACGAAAAACCAATTTTAAAGAACCCGTACTTTTTTTATGAACGCCCAATTTCAATTAAATTTGTCACATAGAATTGCAACTTTCAAAGTTCGCAAAATATTTCAACAAAATCCAAAACAAACACAATATCGCAGCATAATAAACTGATGCATTTTCAGGAAAAATATGTTCACACTTTTCCTGCAATGGGTTAAACTGAAGTTAACCATTCAACTCCAACACAAAGTCAACTGTAGCGCGCAATGTTGAAAATAGCAAACATGAACTGGATCGTGCCTTCATTTAGCTTTGATTGAGTATTTATGGAAATTGTGTTTGTGACTACTGGTCGGTCTGCAGCGTTGTGAAAATCCCTTCGTGTACCACCGGTGGGTCACGTCGAGGTTGTATCGTGCCTTCATTTAGCTTTGATTGAGTATTTATGGAAATTGTGTTTGTGACTACTGGTCGGTCTGCAGCGTTGTGAAAATCCCGCCATGTACCACCGGTGGGTCACGTCGAGGTTGTATCGTGCCTTCATTTAGCTTTGATTGAGTATTTATGGAAATTGTGTTTGTGACTACTGGTCGGTCTGCAGCGTTGTGAAAATCCCGCCGTGTACCACCGGTGGGTCACGTCGAGGTTGTATCGTGCCTTCATTTAGCTTTGATTGAGTATTTATGGAAATTGTGTTTGTGACTACTGGTCGGTCTGCAGCGTTGTGAAAATCCCGCCGTGTACCACCGGTGGGTCACGTCGAGGTTGTATCGTGCCTTCATTTAGCTTTGATTGAGTATTTATGGAAATTGTGTTTGTGACTACTGGTCGGTCTGCAGCGTTGTGAAAATCCCGCCGTGTACCACCGGTGGGTCACGTTGAGGTTGTATCGTGCCTTCATTTAGCTTTGATTGAGTATTTATGGAAATTGTGTCCGCGACTACTGGTCGGCCCGCAGCATTGTAAAAATTTCCTCTGTGGCCACCGGTGGGACACGTCACAGTCAAACCGTCAAGAAAACCCTAATTTTCTATCGATATTTCCCCTATGGGATCGAATTTCTTGTACCCTTTTTTGAGACCCTGTGACAATGCCCAGCTATAATGGGGGTCAGAAGAAGCTCTCCGACCGTCAGTGAGTTTGTTTACAGGCTTTTACGGAGTGTTTACAAGCCCTGGGGCTTTGCTTACATTCTTTACGACGTGTCTCTGCCGGAGACTAATTGTTTACAGCGAAAAACAGTTCTAGAGGTGAGGGTAGCGTCCTATTGGTGGAGAGGGTGAGGGTATTGGCTGAGGGTAGCCTGCGATTGGGTGAGAGGGTGAGGGTATTGGCTGAGGGTAGCCTGCGATTGGTAGAGAGGGTGAGGATATTGGCTGAGGTTAGCCTGCTATTGGTGAAGAGGGTAAGGGTATTGGCTGAGGGTAGCCTGCTATTGGTGAAGAGGGTGAGGATATTGGCTGAGGTTAGCCGGCGATTGGTGGAGAGGGTGAGGGTGTTGGGTGATGGTGGCCTGCGGTTGGGGGAGAGGGTGAGGGTATTGGCTGAGGGTAGCCTGCGATTGGTAGAGAGGGTGAGGATATTGGCTGAGGTTAGCCGGCTATTGGTGGAGAGGGTGAGGGTGTTGGGTGATGGTGGCCTGCCATTGGTGTAGAGGGTGAGGGTATTGGCTGAGGGTAGCCTGCTATTGGTGGAGAGGATGAGGGTGTTCGCTAAAGGCAGACGTTGAATTTCAAATTCGCAAGAATCAGAACAATGCATCTCCCCTTTCCACAGGAAACTAAAATAATTCGAAATAGTTATTTGTCAATAATTTTGTGCAATTATTATTTGTAATATCATTTGCGACAATTCGCAAGTTACTCAGGTCAAAATTGTGACTAACATCTTTTTCAAATATGGAAGATACGCCGGGACTGTATTGACGGTTATCCTATTTCATACATCTATATAACGTACAAATAATTATTTTCAAATCGTGAAGAAACGCCGGGGCAGCATAGACGATTCTGCTATTTCAAACATTTTGGTCGAGTGCCTAATTTCTTCCTTTTCCCAAACCGAAGAAACACCGGACAGACAAAACGCGGTAATTTGCAGACGACTTTACACATTTTTCAACGAAAAGTTCGATCCTTGTAATTAGATCGAAATGACTTAGTGGTTCATACAGAATAACCTATGCTTATTATTTTCTTCAGGATATGTTTAACATATAAGTATTTCATAAAAAAGTATGCGAACCGAAAAAACAACTTACCATGGAAATTAAAAGCATTTCCCACCGTGAAATAGAAAGCAATGAGAACACACATGAAAAAAAGGCATGGAGTTATAATGGTATGTAAATTGTGGGGTTTGAAATTGTGTATTTTGTGTGAATTGGAATAGAATATGTGTAATGTTGGGACATGTTAAGAATTGGGGAAGTCATGTTCAGAATTGGGGAAGTCGTGTTCAGAATTGGGAAAGTCATGTTCAGGATTAGGAAAGTCATGTTCAGAATTGGGAAAGTCATGTTCAGGATTAGGAAAGTCATGTTCAGAATTGGGAAAGTCATGTCCAGAATTGGGAAAGTCATGTTCAGAATTGGGGAAGTCATGTTCAGAATTGGGAAAGTCATGTCCAGAATTTGGAAAGTCATGTTCAGAATTGGGGAAGTCATGTTCAGAATTGGGAAAGTCATGTCCAGAATTGGGAAAGTCATGTCTAGAATTTGGAAAGTCATGTTCAGAATTGGGGAAGTCATGTTCAGGATTAGGAAAGTCATGTTCAGAATTGGGAAAGTCATGTCCAGAATTGGGAAAGTCATGTCCAGAATTTGGAAAGTCATGTTCAGAATTGGGAAAGTCATGTTCAGAATTGGGAAAGTCATGTCCAGAATTGGGAAAGTCATGTTCAGAATTGGGAAAGTCATGTTCAGAATTGGGAAAGTCACGTTCAAAATTGGGAAAGTCACGTTCAAAATTGGGAAAGTCATGTTCAGGATTAGGAAAGTCATGTTCAGAATTGGGAAATTCATGTTCAGAACTGGGAAAGTCATGTTCACAATTGAGGAAAGTACACACGCAAAATTTCACATATATCACAATAATAAAATATATTCATTTGTATATTCATCACAACTTTACACCAAAAGGTAGAAAATTTTATGTCATTATATGTACAGCAATATTTCCCTAAAAAAGAGCCAATTTAACCTAAAAGGAGCCAAGTTTCTTTAGAAAAGTCAAATTACCCTAAAGGGATGAAAATTATCCTACAGGAACTACAATTACCCTCATATAGAGGCAGTTATAAACGAATACTGGAGGGCCAAGTAGAGGGGAACTGGAGGGCCAAGTACAGGGGAACTGGAGGGCCAAGTACAGTGAAACTGGAGGGCCAAGTACAGGGTAACTGGAGGGCCAAGTACAGGGTAACTGGAGGGCCAAGTACAGGAGAACTGGAGGGCCAAGTACAGGGGAACTGGAGGGCCAAGTACAGGGGAACTGGAGGGCCAAGTACAGGGGAACTGGAGGGCCAAGTACAGGGGAACTGGAGGGCCAAGTACAGGGGAACTGGAGGGCCAAGTACAGGGGAACTGGAGGGCCAGGTAAAGGGAAACTAGAGGGCCAAGTACAGGGGAACTAGAGGGCCAAGTACAGGGAACTGGAGGGCCAAGTACAGGGGAACTGGATGGCCAAGTGCAGGGGAACTGGAGGGCCAAGTACAGGGGAACTAGAGGGCCAAGTACAGGGGAACTGGAGGGCCAAGTACAGGGGAACTGGAGGGCCAAGTACAGGGCAACTGGAGGGCCAAGTACAGGGGAACTAGAGGGCCAAGTACAGTGGAACTAGAGGGCCAAGTACAGGGGAACTAGAGGGCCAAGTACAGGGGAACTGGACGGCCAAGTACAGGGGAACTGGAGGGATAAGTACAGGGGAACTGGAGGGCCAAGTACAGGGGAACTGGAGGGCCAAGTACAGGGGAACTGGAGGGCCAAGTACAGGGGAACTGGAGGGCCAAGTACAGGGGAACTGGAGGGCCAAGTACAGGGGAACTGGAGGGCCAAGTACAGGGGAACTGGAGGGCCAAGTACAGGGGAACTGGAGGGCCAAGTACAGGGGAACTGGAGGGCCAAGTACAGGGGAACTGGAGGGCCAAGTACAGGGGAACTGGAGGGCCAAGTACAGGGCAACTAGAGGGCCAAGTACAGGGGAACTGGAGGGCCAAGTACAGGGCAACTAGAGGGCCAAGTACAGGGGAACTGGAGGGCCAAGTACAGGGGAACTGGAGGGCCAAGTACAGGGGAACTGGAGGGCCAAGTACAGGGGAACTGGAGGGCCAAGTACAGGGGAACTGGAGGGCCAAGTACAGGGGAACTGGAGGGCCAAGTACAGGGGAACTGGAGGGCCAAGTACAGGGGAACTGGAGGGCCAAGTACAGGGGAACTGGAGGGCCAAGTACAGGGGAACTGGAGGGCCAAGTACAGGGGAACTGGAGGGCCAAGTACAGGGGAACTGGAGGGCCAAGTACAGGGGAACTAGAGGGCCAAGTACAGGGGAACTGGAGGGCCAAGTACAGGGGAACTGGAGGGCCAAGTACAGGGGAACTAGAGGGCCAAGTACAGTGGAACTAGAGGGCCAAGTACAGGGGAACTGGAGGGCCAAGTACAGGGGAACTGGAGGGCCAAGTACAGGGAACTGGAGGGCCAAGTACAGGGGAACTGGAGGGCCAAGTACAGGGGAACTAGAGGGCCAAGTACAGGGGAACTAGAGGGCCAAGTACAGGGGAACTGGAGGGCCAAGTACAGGGGAACTGGAGGGCCAAGTACAGGGGAACTGGAGGGCCAAGTACAGGGGAACTGGAGGGCCAAGTACAGGGAACTGGAGGGCCAAGTACAGGGGAACTGGAGGGCCAAGTACAGGGGAACTAGAGGGCCAAGTACAGGGGAACTGGAGGGCCAAGTACAGGGAACTGGAGGGCCAAGTACAGGGGAACTGGAGGGCCAAGTACAGGGGAACTGGAGGGCCAAGTACAGGGAACTGGAGGGCCAAGTACAGGGGAACTGGAGGGCCAAGTACAGGGGAACTAGAGGGCCAAGTACAGGGGAACTGGAGGGCCAAGTACAGGGGAACTGGAGGGCCAAGTACAGGGGAACTGGAGGGCCAAGTACAGGGGAACTGGAGGGCCAAGTACAGGGAACTGGAGGGCCAAGTACAGGGGAACTAGAGGGCCAAGTACAGGGGAACTGGAGGGCCAAGTACAGGGGAACTGGAGGGCCAAGTACAGGGGAACTGGAGGGCCAAGTACAGGGGAACTGGAGGGCCAAGTACAGGGGAACTGGAGGGCCAAGTACAGGGAACTGGAGGGCCAAGTACAGGGGAACTGGAGGGCCAAGTACAGGGGAACTAGAGGGCCAAGTACAGGGGAACTGGAGGGCCAAGTACAGGGGAACTGGAGGGCCAAGTACAGGGGAACTGGAGGGCCAAGTACAGGGGAACTAGAGGGCCAAGTACAGGGGAACTAGAGGGCCAAGTACAGGGGAACTAGAGGGCCAAGTACAGGGGAACTGGAGGGCCAAGTACAGGGGAACTGGAGGGCCAAGTAAAGGGGAACTGGAGGGCCAAGTACAGGGGAACTGGAGGGCCAAGTACAGGGGAACTGGAGGGCCAAGTACAGGGGAACTAGAGGGCCAAGTACAGGGGAACTGGAGGGCCAAGTACAGGGGAACTGGAGGGCCAAGTAAAGGGGAACTGGAGGGCCAAGTACAGGGGAACTGGAGGGCCAAGTACAGGGGAACTGGAGGGCCAAGTTCAGGGGAACTAGAGGGCCAAGTACAGGGGAACTGGAGGGCCAAGTACAGTGGAACTGGAGGGCCAAGTACAGGGGAACTGGAGGGCCAAGTACAGGGGAACTGGAGGGCCAAGTACAGGGGAACTAGAGGGCCAAGTACAGGGGAACTGGAGGGCCAAGTACAGTTGAACTAGAGGGCCAAGTACAGGGGAACTAGAGCGCCAAGTACAGGGGAACTGGAGGGCCAAGTACAGGGCAACTGGAGGGCCAAGTACAGGGGAACTGGAGGGCCAAGTCGATAAAAAAACACTGACTCAAACGCAGGGAAAATAAAAAAAAAGCAGAACAGACAGGAAGCAGTGATACAAGAGAGGTACTTCAAGGGATCAAAAATACATGTATAAAAAGTATAATAAAATATAATACAAGGCTAGGTCAAGCATTTGTTCAATAGAATCGGACTATCAGCCGCTTGTATCGGGTTTAAAAACTCTGAAGCAAAGCGTATAACACTTGAAATCAAAATTCGATGATGCCGAATTAAAGAAATTTGTTCTTGATAAACTCAAACGTCGAGTACAATGATTTTTTCAGCTGTTGAGAGAATACGAAAAGTTTCCAGATTAGATTAGATGTTTAAGCGTCCCCAACCGTAACAAAGACGTTTCAAAACGAGGAAGGAGGGAAGGCACCATTTGGTATGAACTCAAGAGATCGCTGAATCTATGCACAAAGTGCATAGTAACAGTTGAAAAAGAAGTTCACGAAACAAGACAAAAGTTGAAGAAGAAAGTAGTAGGTGCTGAAAAACTGGGCAGCTGTCAACCGAAAAAGATGGTCTTAACAAAACAAAAATCTATTCTATTTCAACAAAAAGAAAGCCTTCCAAACCTTTAACTCGGGCCCTCAGATAGTCCCCCTGGGAGCGCTAATTCCCGTAGATACAACAGTTGTGTCCCCTGAGGGGTAATTTTGGTACTAATTAAATGCTTATGGTATTTTTATGATGGTATTACTGATACGGGGAAATAAATACTCGGTTCGGGTTTTTGTGGGACATGCTGTATATTGTGGGACATGCTGTATAATGTGGGACACACTGTATACTGTGGGACACACTGTATACTGTGGGACATACTCTATATTTTGGGACATGCTCTTTGAACAGTGTAAAAAAGTGGGCGCTTTCGAAACCATTTTGGGAACGATTTACAAACTAGTTTTTATTTTCGCAACCTGGGAGTTAACTTGGAATTTATGCAACGTCATTTTAGGGACCTTATTCAGTCGAACATTTAACTTCGAATTAACTCACTTCATTTTAAGGAATCTTATTCAGTCAAACATTTAACTTTGAATTATCTGACTTTTAAGGAACCTTATTCAGTCAAACATTTAACTTTGAATAATCTAACTTCATTTTAAGGAACCTTATTAAGTCAAACATTAAACTTTGAATTATCTTACTTTATTCTGAGGAACCTTATTCAGTCAAACCTTTAACTTTGAATTATCTAACTTCATTTTAAGGAACCTTATTCAGTCAAACATTAAACTTTGAATTATCTAACTTCATTTTAAGGAACCTTATTGAGTCAAAAAATCAGCTTTGAGTTATCTAACCTCAATTTAAAACCTTATTCAGTCAAACCTTTAACTTTGAATTATCTAACTTCATTTTAAAACCTTATTCAGTCAAAAAATTAATTTTGAATTATCAAACTTCATTTTAACAATAAAACAATCAACTTGAAACTCATCCAACGTCATTTTGATGAATCTTATTCGGCCATTCAGTTAAGCGAGCGCCATGACATTACTTCAAAACTCAAAAGATGTTCAACCTAAATGGATCATATCGAAACAACCGCCCCGAACCTCTCAAAGAAGCATCCCTAGCAGGCCTCAAGAAGCTCGGTTTTATGCTCTAATCATAAAATTTGCGGAATCGTAAAGCGGTGCAGGTAATAGCTTCAAGAAAAATAATCGCCTAGTGAGCAGCATGGAAAACAAGATAGGGGGACTCTAGCAAGAATTGCGTCGCCTTAACAAGCTGTGCTCGTCTCCAAATAAGCATCTCTTAGCAGCCGAGAAAGTACGCATCTTCCTAATCAAGTCACTAAAAAAATAAGTTAAATGAGAGTCAAGATGAGAGAGTCAAGACTCTCCGAGTCTTTCTGAAGATGATGAATCAATTTCACAAGATGCAAATGAAAATAGAATCATCAAAATAGTCAGCAGAGAAATTCTCTGCGAGTCTTTCTAAAAGTGATAAATGCATTTCACGAGAAGCAAATAAAAATAGAATCATCAAAATGGTCAGCAGAGAAATTCTCTACGAGTCTTTCTAAAAGTGATAAGTGAATTTCACGAGAAGCAATTAAAAATAGAATCATCAAAATAGTCAGCCGAGAAATTCTCTATGAGTCTTTCTAAAAGTGATAAATGCATTTCACGAGAAGCAAATAAAAATAGAATCATCAAAATAGTCAGCCGAGAAATTCTCTATGAGTCTTTCTAAAAGTGATGAATGAATTTCACGAGAAGCAATTAAAAATAGAATCATCAAAATAGTCAGCCGAGAAATTCTCTATGAGTCTTTCTAAAAGTGATGAATGAATTTCACGAGAAGCAAATAGAAATAGAATCATCAAAATTCAGTCAGTCATTACAGATCTCTGCAAGTCATTTTGAAACTGATAAATCAATTTCACGAGACGCAAATAGCAATAGAGCCATCAAAATACACTCAGCCACTACGGAGGTATGTTGAGGAGCAGCAAATTTATCTATAAGGTTTTCAGCAGCAAAAAAAAAATCGTATCTCAAGAAATCGAAAGTACAGGTTTCAAGGGGGGTCAACTGGAATTTCTACAGGGCGGGAACTACGGCTTTCAGCAGCAGGTAAATCAACTTTCCTTATACAACCATAAGTAGAAATTCCAAGAGATAGTCTAGGGAGGTGCAGGGTTCAAAAGCTCCACAACAAGTTCGGGTTCCAAGAGATGGTCTAAATGTATGCAGGGTTCAAAGCTCCAAAATAAGGTCGGACTCCAAGAGATGGTCTATGTAAAAGCAGGGTCAAGATATCACAACAAGGTCGGGTTCCAAAAGATGGTCTAGATAGATGCAAGGTTCAAAGCTCAATAACAAGGTCGGGTTCCAAGAGATGGTCTACAGTAGATAGATGCAGGGTTCAAGATTTCACTACAGAAGATCTTCTGTTTGTCCATAGTTACCGATGAGAGCTAATCTCCGACTGACGATCCGAATCCGGCTGATCTTGCGACTGAAACGTCCTGAATTTGCTGGACTTCTGTAAATCGGAAGGCGAAGAAGCCTCCGACGACGACGTACCTTGGATCTTGTCTTTCACGTCTTTGGACCCGTCTTCTTTCGGAGGCTTTGGAAGAGGTGGATCTTTTTGTAAATGTCCTAAGACGAGATCGTGGTCTGATACTTCTAGTGCGTTGTCGACAGCATTGGGATCAAGGATGCCTTGGTCAGAAGACGAACTGATCAGTGAGGTTGGTTGGGTCCAAGGACTGGTCAGACGCTTGATGGATTTCCTGAAAAACCGAACTGATGCCGACCTGCTCGGAGATTGGCTCCGATGTTCACGACGCACGACCGGGTGCACCCGGAGGGATCGACTAGATCGAACTGATCGTGTTGGAGAGAAAGCAGACTCCAAATTAGGATTGGATCCCACCTCTATAGGTTCTGTTGGGGCTTGGAGTATGTACGAATTGCGTCGTTGAAAAGTTGGCGAGAAAGGGCTAACGTAATCTCTGTCGATTTTCGACGGGGGACTGTGTTTTCTTGAACGTATAAATGAAGACCTAGATTGAGACTTCACTGAAGATGTCCTAGTTTTGATGACCACTGGTGGCAGAAGCCTTGGACTGCCCGTCCTTTTTTGTTCCCTGATGCTGTGTGACTTGTTGAGCCGAAGATTGTCTTCTCGTCTTTGTCGAGCCGATTTAGTCTCTCGAGTGCTGTAAGATTTAAAAATTTTCGTACCCCCGACCGTCTTCACTTCAGGCTCAGAGTCTGTGAACTGAGGTTCAACCTTGAGGGTCGATTGGAACGACGATTCAGCAGTTTGTTTGTCCGATGTTTGTAGAAGAAGAGGCTGCGCTTCTAATTTTTGTGGGCCCAAGTCAGTGAGGGTAGACACGGGTTGTGAAATTGAGTATGACCTTCTATGGAGATGATCTTGACCTTCCAAACCTTGTGACTCAGGAGGTGCAGTTATCGAATATGGAGGTGGAGTGCTTTGCGTAGGCTGAGGAATCAACTTTGAAGACGTGAACTGTGTTCTGGGCTGAAACCTCGATATTCCGCTAGTAGGAGAACCAACATCTTGGGGTATAGTAGCTTGAGGGGACAAAATACGAGGAGTTACGGAAGCAGCAGAACTGACCGCTGTCTTAGGCAACAACGAACTAACGGGAGGGGGTGAAGGTGTTTCCAAGGAATAATTTCGAGGCAACAAGGATTGATCGAGAGGCTTGGTATCTTGAAATGATCGTCCGTACTGGACAAGTTCCGGCGTCAGAGGTTTGTCCAGGGGAAACGGTTTCCTGGCATGAGATGGATGCTGAAACTGGGAGCAGTCGAGACGAAATTGTCCTTGCAGCTGACGAGCCGCTTGCGTATGCTGTGTCGTGTCAATGGAACATGGTCCCTGATATGACACTGTTGGAGAGGCGACCGAGGTTGAAAGGGTTGAAGAGGGAGAGGAAGGGTGGGGGGGTTCGGTGGTGGGGTTAGGGCTTTGCGATGCAGGCAACGGATCCAAAGTGCCTGATGCCTCAACCTCTAAGAGGGAAATTCCACTGCTTGGCAGTGGCAGAAAGTATGAAGAGGGTAGAGGGAGATGGGCTGCGATTGAACCAATCCGGGTTTGTGAGTATTGTGTTCCAACCCCAAAAGAAGAATGGGCAACTGTGTGGGACAACCTACGGCGGCCTGAAAGCCTATCTATTTGGGGATCCCTAAGTTGTGGGTCTCTGAGGAGTGAAGGGTTCAGCAATTGTGGAGAATCCGATCTTTGTCTGTCAGAAAGCTGCTTCGTGATGCGCACAGTATCTCCTGTCTGGTAGAACCCCTCTGATGCGCGACGACTTGAACTTCTATCTTGTAGAGTAGGCAAGTCTTCGAACAACTTTTCCGTCTCAGCAACAGAAATGGAGGTCAATTTTGAGTAGTCCGGGAAGTGGTCAATTGTATCATCTTTTGGTTTGGGATTAACCGATTGAGTTGTAGTTGGTAACGACCTACTTTGAACGAAAGAACTAAACTCAGCTGATGAACTTGCAGGCAACGGATTCAAAAAAGCGGCATCTGGATCCTCTTCGGATCGGATCGTGACAGCAAACTTAGGATTCGAAGAAGCAGGAAAAGAAATAGTCGGAACTTTGCCCTCCCCCGGCGACTTTTTGGTTGGCTCCGGTGTCTGGATGTTCTGAATATTAGAGTCTGTGTTTAGGTTTTGGCCAAAGTTTGGCCTCGAATCGGTCGATACGGCCGAGTCGGAGCTCAAGTCTTGCGACTGGCCACTTGAACACGTCGTTGCGGACGAAAAAAATCCTTCAAAAGAGCGCCCCAACGACGTCACCGAAAACGACGGCGACGTCGACGCTGATTCTCTTTGGAGACTCTCAAGCCTCGATATCGATTCAGATTCTCTTTGGAGACTCCCAAGCCTCGATGTCGATTCTGATTCTCTTCGAAGAGACCCAAGCCTCGACGTCGATTCTGAATCTCTTTGGAGACTGCCAAGCCTCGGGCTCTGAACCCGATATTGAATCACATCCTGAATCCCTGAAGAATGACAGGTGTTCGCAGATCCCGATTCCTGATGGGATATTGGGCCAGGGTTAGCA
This sequence comes from Morinoia aosen, assembly GCA_030386875.1. Classification (NCBI taxonomy): domain Eukaryota; kingdom Metazoa; phylum Arthropoda; class Malacostraca; order Amphipoda; family Talitridae; genus Morinoia; species Morinoia aosen. The sequence goes on from CM059576.1 coordinate 114,709,452, forward strand.
AAGAATTCCGCGGCAGAACCCTCGAAACACTTTGGGTCAGTCTTTGGGCCAGAATTTCTGCGAACTGTTTGGTACGAGTCTTGGTATTTGGGATTTGAGTCTGATTTAGAAAAGTTACTTTTCTTTGATGAAACAGCCCATTGGATATCTCTGAGAGCTAACCCAAATTCAGAAAATCCTTTGGGTTTTTTTGTAGAATTTGTGCTCTCTTTTTCTTTCTTTAAGTCTTGCTTATTACTTTCTATCAGAGACGAATCACGTTCTGATGTTTTTCGGCTTTTGGATTCGCTTCTTCTGCTCTTTTTCAGTGGTGAAATTGTTTTAGGCACATTTTCTCCTTCTAATTTTAGTTTCTGTAGATCGGTAGATTTCTCAATCGCGGTCTTCCTAGTGAATGCTTCGCTCGATTTCCCTTCGTAAGACTCGTTTTCTATAACCTTTTTAATGATATTTTTCGCACCATCAATTGAAGTTCTTGTAGAATTTTTCAGACTATCGCTAGAAGAAGGCTTTATTTTCGGCCGACGAATGCTCAAAGGTTCCCATACATTTTCTGTTAACTCTGCTGAGGAATACTCTTTGTCCTTTTTTGAACGTTCTACAGAACCTTCACGAAATTTCTGCGCGTGTTTCTTATATTCCCTGATCTTTTGTGAGCGAATTTGACTTTCTCTAAATTCGTGGCTTATATCCTGATTTCCTTTTGGGATTGTATTTGAATTTCCTTTAATTTCATTGGCGTTTCCCTGATTTTCTTCGACTTCTTGGATCTTATTGCGATTTCCTTCGCCTTCTGGGTTATGACCCCGATTTCCTTTGATTTCCCGTGCGTTTCCCTGATTTCCCCAAACTTCCAGAGACTGAATCCCCGATGTTTCTCCCGATTTTGGCCGGTAGGAATAATACAGGCGAGCGTCAGCAGTATCAGCAATGAGTGACGGACGACCTAAGCCGGAGACGCGTAGTGCCTTTGGGCTGTCGATCGATTGACTCGACTTCTGAAGCCCTTGATCCGACTTGGCTAGGGGATCTCCGAGTCCTTCGGCTGAAATGGACTCGTTACACAGGCCAGAAGACTCGACAAATGATCCGCTGCAATCTTGACTTGACCTTGTAGTGTCTACTGAGGGACTTAATTCTTTAGGATATTCCACAAAAGGTCCACTGCATTTTTCACTTGACCTTGTAGTGTCTTCGGTTTGATTTAATTCCCTAAGAGCGTTTCTTTGAGGATCGTTATGACCACTATTACCCTCTTCAGTGTCAGTAGATTCTTTGGTCAGAGTTGACCCACGGCTGTTGTAGTCATAAACGTTGCTGGGGGCGCTTTCTGATAACCTACCGCTAGGTAAACTAGTGTCTACACTTGGTAGATTGGTGGGGACATTTTCTGGAGATCTTTCGTAACCAAACTCTACACTAGGTTGATTAGATGGGTTATTCTCAGGAGTTCTACCCCAACTTGACTCTACACTAGGTAGGTTCGTGGGGACATTCTCGAGAGATATACCGCAACTTGACTCTACACTAGGTAGGTTAATTGAAGTGCTAGAAGAAGCTTCCACAGTCCGGTCGAAGGCTTCAAGTGACTCTGGCTTGCCTAATGTATTTGGGTGGAGACTTGATAGAGACGAAGCTGATGATGCGAGTTTGGAGAGTGACAACGAAGAATTGGAGGACGAAGACGAAGTTGAGTCTCCGTGGTCAGCGGATAAAGAGGAAGCAGAAGAAGAGAGAGAAGAAAAAGAGCCGACGAATTTGGATAAGTCACTGATGGTGAAGATTTCGGGGCGATGTGATTAGGGGAGGGGGGGTTGTGGGGTTCATAGGGGGTACGATGGTCTTCCTTTAGATTCCAGTCGCTTGGTCCAAGAGAGATGACGAGTTCATAGAGGGTATGATCGTCTTTTTTAGATTGTAGTCAATTAGTTTGTGGGAGATTGGTTTTTTTTTATTACAGACGTTTTCTTCCAGAGAAATGAATTTACATGAGGTAGGATTGTTTTATTTTAGATACCAGCAGCTTGGTCCAATGGAGTTGAGTTCATAAGGGATGCGATCGCCTTCTTTTGAATTCCTTTAGCTTGTTCCAAAAAATTTTTTTATTTCATTGAGGGTACGATGGTAGTCCTTTAGATTCCAGTCGCTTGGCCCAATGGAAGAAACAAACGTCGATTATAGGTCTCTCGATTTAAAAGTTTGTCTCACACGCTTCTTAGCGTGTCCTAAAGGCAAGTTTCAGTTGTTCTAGACTTTTGTCCTAGAAACTATAGACTTTTGTCCTAGAAACTATAGGCTTTTTTCCTAGACTTTTGTTCAAGAAACTAAAGGCTTTTGTCGTAGACTTTTGTCCTAGAAACTATAGGCTTTTTTCCTAGACTTTTGTTCTAGAAACTATAGGCTTTTGTCCTAGACTTTTGTTCTAGGAACTATAGGCTTATCTTAAATATTGTTTGCAAGCATAAAATAAATGTTCGCGTAGAATAAATCGCGAAAGTAAAAAAATTCACTCGGATGATTCATCAGCTCGTCAACATCACGACAGTTTGTAGTTCCCTTATAGCATTTACCGTGGCTTATGTCAGTTTTAAAACCTTCATTCTCATGGAATTACTTCTCAGAATTTGTAGTTTGAGTGAATTAAAACGCCAGCTCACAGGTAATCCTTACGTGGAAGAGACAAATTTTCCACCAGATGATTTCCAACAAGACTGTGCTCCAAACCGGCAGATGGAGTCAGTTTTAAAAAGGTAATTTGAATTTCCAAAAAGACGACGTAAGTTTTCGGAAATGAAGTTTTCAACGTAGAATTTGAATTTGTGAGAGGGGACTTGAATTTTCAAGCGGATTGTTGATAGCTGATAACGTTGATTTACGACAGAGAATTTGAATTTTTAAAACAGAATTCAACCATGAAACAGATATTTGGAGTTGCCGAACAGACTGTGGCTGCTCCGACGATTTCTGTTGTTTTTCTTCTTTATATCTGATTTCTATAAAGTTGTAGGAACAGTCAATGTTGACTGCCGCTTGTTGCCAGAAGAAGGAAAGTAGACGAGCATTTCCTTCGTACGATCAAGAATTGTTAAGAACAAAACCGAAAAACTATATTCTCATGTAATTCATAAATCATCACCTTATTGCGGCTGGTGTGCCCTATGATTGAACAAAGTTATTGCTTTTAATGTATATTTTATGCAAAAAATTGTTTTAAATTAGACATGTGACATTAATCAACACCTTAATGCGACTGCTGTGTCCTATGACTAAACAAAATTGTTTTCAGTAGATAATTTATGCACAAACTTGTTCAAAATTAGGTCATATCTTTGGATCAGAAAGACCCGCACGCTTGACGTAACTTGTTTCATTGACCAAGGAACTCATCATTACTTCTCAGTTAAGTAATTATTTTTTAATTTTCAGTACCATATATACATTTTTATACTGCGGAGGTTACAAACATCTAACTAGGTGTTAGTAGTTAGTAATGCTTCCAATCAACTAAAACTACATTTGAAGTTACGAAAAAACTAAAAGCTACCAGAGTGTCCAAAATGTGCTATAAAATTTTTCAAGTAAGTGTCATGGCTCTTAACAATGAAAACCTGTTGAACCTTGACAACTTAATATTGAACTTTCAAGTCACTGAATACGTTAGAATGACTAAAAATGTCAGATATGTTCAGTTTGCCGAAGACATTGATTAAACCACTAGAAACTGTTTGTGAATCAGAGGTGTTTATATTCGAAAAGCGTACAAGTAACTAAAACATATGTTGGACCTTCAAGATCTGGTGTTAGAGCTTAAGAAAATATACGGGCTGCTAAAAATAATGGAGTTGTTTACAAAATCCAGCGATGAAGAAATATTGTAGTATCCCATCGAGTCTGGTCGTTTTCTGTTCTGTCTTCGTTCGTTTCGGGAAACATTTATTGTAGTAAGTCAAGTCACCATTTTCAAGAAACTTTCTAAGCAAAAGGATAAAAGATAGCAAGTAAGCACTGTTTTCTGTACTGAACACACGAATTCCAACAAAAGTTCTTCAGAATTATCTTTCTTTTCTATTTCCTTCGAATAATTGTCTATTTCTTTGTATGATTCTTATTACATTCTGTCGAATTATTTTCTATTTCTTCCGAATAAGTTCTAATTTCTTTCTAACGATTTATAATTTTTTTCGAACAATTTCCAAATTATTTCAAACAATTTTCGATTTCTTTCGAACGATTCCCAATTTTTTCGAACGATTTCCAATTCTTTCGAACGATCTCCAATTTTTTCGAACGATTTCCAAATTTTTCGAACGATTTCCAATTATTTCAAACAATTTTCGATTTCTTTCGAACGATTTTCAATTTTTTCGAACGATTCCGAATAAGTAGGCACGAACTCGATGCTTCACAACCAAAAGGTCGGCACTATTTCTTCGAACGTCAGTAATTCAACAGGATTTCCTTCGGGAAATTGGCAGATGCGTCTCTATCCAACACAACACCGGCACCGTCTGATGAAATTTTCGAACGTCACTTCTTCCTTTGGGAACAAAACGTCCCTGCCTGTGTATGTTATCTGTCTATTTCTGTTCTATGCACCTGAAAAACATTAATTCACGTTGAAAAATAAGGCAAATGAACATTTTTTGAAAAGTATCGAAAAGTTCACGATAAGAAAATATGGAATATGAACATTTTTTGGAAAATATCGAAAAGTTCCAGGTAAAAAATGTGGAAAATGAACATTTTTTGGAAAATATCGAAAAGTTCACGGTAAAAAATGTAGAAAATGATAATTTTTTTAGAAAAAATAAATAAATTCTCGATTAATACTCACTTCTTTAGAAGAAATGTACTCACGAAAGAAATAGAGGGGATCGCACTTTTTTGGAAACCGTTAATAAAATCTCGATAAAAACGAATAAATAAAGTGACGAAAAAAACGTAGAAAACACGTTTTTATTAATTATGAATCAATAATTCACGATGTGAAAAAGGTAAAACACAAACACTTTTTACAATTATTTTCCACGTTGGATATCCAGACTAGAAATTACCAGTCTTAAATATCCTGCCTGGGCCATATATGGCAATCTAAAATTAAAAATCTTGATAACGCATTTCCATCAATATATGATTTAATATATAATTAATGTATATATGTTTAATATATATATATTTAATTTATGATATAATTTATGATATAATTTATGATTTAATATATGATTTACTATACGATATACGATATGGTATAAAATGATACAATATATGATTAATATAGATATATTTAATATATATATTTAATTTATGATATAATTTATGATCTAATATATGATTTACTATACGATATACGATATGGTATAAAATGATACAATATATGATTAATATAGATATATTTAATATATATATTTAATTTATGATATAATTTATGATTTAATATATGATTTACTATACGATATACGATATGGTATAAAATTATACAATATATGATTCAATATAAGATTAATATAGATATATTTAATATATATATTTAATTTATGATATAATTTATGATTTAATATATGATTTACTATACGATATACGATATGCTATAAAATTATACAATATATGATATAATATATGTTTCAATAAATGATTTGATTTAAAATAACTGAATAAATATTCATGAATAGAAGGGAAAATGAGTAATTTTGCGTATAAATACATAGAAACATATTTTCCATATGTTCAACATTTTTCAAATGCTTGAACAAAATTATATTTCATGACGCGTTTACTTCTTTGAGTGGAGGTAAATTCAACCAACGTGAAGATTGTGTAAGAGATTAATGATTATTGGTTAGTTTAAGCCTCCTTATCCTCAACAAACGAGATCCAAAGAGAGGAAGGAGGAAGGCACCATATAACCATATGGTATGGAGTTGAGGGAACGCGGAATCTGTGCGGAAAGCGCAGAGGAACAGTAAGTTGAGAAAGAAGTTCATGAAACAAGACAAAAGTAGAAGAAGAAAGTAGTAGGTGCTGAAAAACAGGACAGCAGTCAACCGAAAAAAGATGGTCCGTAACAAAACAAAAACCTATATTATTACAACAAAAAGGAAGCCTACCTAACCTTCAGCTCGGGACCTCACACAGTCCCCCTAGGAGCGCTAATTCCCATAGATACAATGGTTGTGTCCCCCTGAGGGGAGCTTGTGTAAGAATTCAAACCACTTTTCTTTTTTTTTTAAGTTGAAGATTTTTGCATGGAATATTGAGAGAAAACTTTCCTTTAATAGGAAACATTTTACAAAATGAATAATTTTTATCGAAACGCCAAATTTTTATTAAATAGTAAAAATTGAGTAAAAAACAACCTTGTGTTGAATAGACAAAAATTATACATGAGCCAAACCTTTGCAAAACATAAAAAATTTTGTAAAATAGCATTGGGATATTTCATTTCGTTTCATTTTAGATTCATCGGCACAAATATTTTGAGTTCAAGTTCAGAGATACTCTTCAAATTTTCGCTAATTTTTCTAAAACCCCAGCAAAAAATTCGTATACGTTTTAAATTTGCCTCATTCATGGAAGTCAAAAATTTTCCTCAGGAAAATTGCAAATTCTAAAATATATTCCCAATAATTTCTGTCTAAAACATTGCAAATTTCACCAGAGCTTCGCGACTTGGTTGTTGACAAAAACGATTTTCTGAAAAAAAGTTCATTAAAAAGAGACTCCAAATTCGTCTCATAGATTGCGATATTAAAAAAAAATCCCGAACGATAATTTTAAGAATCCAAAAATGCTTAAAAACCCACAATTGTTTGATAAGTTCATGAATTTTTAATAATAAAATATTGTATTAAATGAAAAATGGAACGATTTTGTTAATAAGCGCTGATTTTTTCACGAAAATCCCGATCCTTCTTTATTGAAAACAACACTTCCATTAAAAATAGAAAAAAACCTGCGAAATTGTAAGTAATACAGTTAAAATCGATAAGCGAAAGTGACACCTAAATAGAATAAAGGTTGCAAAGGAAAAAATAAGGTAAGAAAAGAATAGTTCGTGCAATAAAAAAGGCAATATAGGGTAATAAACAATTAATTTAAAGTAACAACACAATATGAAATATCAGCAGAATATAAAGTAACAAAAGGAAAAATATCAAGTAACAAAACAAGAGAACAAAAAGTAACAAAACAAAAGAAAATGTAAAGTAACAAAAGAAAATGTAAAGTAACAACAGAAAATGTAAAGTAACAACAGAAGAAAATATAAAGCAAGAAAGTGAGCAATAAAAAGGATCGAAGTCGTCCCGAGACGCAGGCAGTTCTGTCGAAGCTTTTCCCTTTAATTCGAGGGACAGGTGAGATCGCCCTCAAATTCCTACCTAAATTCCTAAAAAATCCTCCCAAAATATCCCCATTTCCCAAAAAAAACACACTCCAGCATCGACAATCGCTGACGATTGTCTAGATTGGCGGTATCGGCGCGAGGGGAACCAAGATAGGCGAGGGGAACGCGATTCGCAATCCGAGGGGAAACAGGAGCAGAGGAGCAGCGACGTGCACCCTCCACGACGTCCGGCGCGCGACTGAGGGTAGAGGGAGCGTAGGCTTGGCGGCGGGTGGGGGGGCAGTGATGGGGGTGGAGTGGGGGGCTGCAGGTGTTGCGTGCCCCCTACCCCTCCCTCTTCCCCCCCCCCCCCCCCCCGCACTAAAGAAGATATAACAGCTGGCTCTCAGCTCGCACGTTGCAATTATGCGCGTTGGAAATAACGCGGGGATTACATCGCTAATATCGTAACGCGCAAAATGAGAACAGGTAACTCAGGTGTGGCTTATTGCCGTAGGCCTATGCTTGGATGGAATATATGTGGACGACCTATACGTGGAAGGGCTATACGAGGAAGGCCTGTACGTGGAAGGCCTGTACGTGGAAGGCCTGTACGTGGAAGGCCTAAACGTAGATATATTCGATACAGAAAGAAAAGTTCATTAGTTTTTCATCAACTACGTCCCAGAGAGAGGAAAGAGGAAATCCCCATTCAGCGTAGACTTAAGGGAACGTGGAATCTATGCACAAGGTATGTTCCCTCAGAGGATGCCGTGAGCAGGAAAACAGCAAGTTAGGAAGGACGTTCAAATAAAAAAACAAGACAAAAGATGGAGTGGAAATTGGTATATTTGTTTATATTTCAATACTTACGTTAAGTTCAACATTCAACTAAAATTTAAGTCCAAGGTTTTTGGCTATTTTTTAAAATCTAAACATTGAGAGGGTCTATTAGAGAGCATTAATTATTTAATTATTAATACCATTAGTACCATAAATTAATTTTAAAAGGTTGATAAAAAAAATTTTCAAACGACCCACCGATGGGTCGTATAGCAAGCAACAAAGGCCTTCCAAAGAGATCAAGGAGGAAGGCACCATTAGGTATGGCGTTAAGGGAACGTGGAATCTACGCACAAGGTGCACAGAAACAGTAAGCTAAGAAAGAAGTTCATGAAACAAGACAAAAGTAGAAGAAGAAAGTAGTAGGTGCTGAAAAACAGGACAGCAGTCAACCGACAAAATATGCTCCTTAACATAACAAAAACATTTTATTTTAACAAAAATTAGGCCTACCTAATTAGGCCTACCTAATTAGGCCTACCTAATTAGGCCTACCTAACCCTCAGCTCGTGAAATGCAGAAACAAATTCGAAGAAATATTCCGAATGTTCTAATGTCAGTATTTCATAAATTTCATACCATGAGTAACAAAAGTAACTTTTCTTCTAACTTCCCCTTTTTTCTAAACATAGCAGCCACTAAATGCGGAATACTTGGAATAAAAATAATAATAAACCCCACTTTTTATACTAAATATTTTTAATTAAAAAAACTAACACTGCATTCTAATCAAAATACTTCATATAAAAAAACAAATATCAAATCTTAAAGACGTTAAATAAAAAACCAAACACTGTATTTTACAATAAATGCTTTAAATTAACCCATTCCCCGGCAGAGACGAGTATGCTCGTTTCCACAAAATGTTCTTTTTTCAGTCGTCTACGAGTACACTCGTCCAAAACTTTACACTCAAAAAAAACACCTACATATGTATTTATTCGTCGGTTTTAAGCCTTTGTAAACCATTCTACGTGTGAAACGAGTATTCTTGTCAAAATAAAAAAGTTAGTTTGAAAAAAAAACGTTTTGCACAAAAAAATTGTTGGGGGAGGGGTTGAAAAACTTCAACAACGCTTTTTATGCTAAATTTATTAAATAGAAAACAAATACAAAATTCTAAAAAAATTAAATGAAACAAATGCAAAGAGACAAATAATTTAAACGCAAAACAAACACAAGATGCTGATTTCTTTAAACACAAAACAAGCACAAATGCTTACAAATTTGATTAAAAAAACAAAACCTGCATTTCAAGCTGACAAAACAGTATTGAAGTCCCAACACGTTCCTATTCGCAATTTACAGAGTATAAAAATAAAATAAAAATAAAATAGAACAGCGAGGAGAGTCTTCTCTCACACAATTTACCAGGAAAGATGTTTCCATTCTAGCGGGTTTCTCTCGACTTCGCTTTTTTTTGACGGATTTCCCGCACTTTTCTCCGTCTAGCGGATTTTCCCCCTCATCGATCGGCAAAAATGGAATGGCGATGCCAGTTCCTTTCCATTTCGTTCGGTGCTGGCAGTTCTAACGGAATTCCCGCTAGCTTCCGGTCTCTAGCAGGCCTTTCATTCGATTGTTTTTTAGCGGAGTTCCCTTCATTCACTTGATTTTTAGCGTATTTCCTTATATTCGAATGATTTCTAGCGGATTTCCCTTCGTTCGCCTGATTTCTAGTGGATTTCCCTTCATTCGCTTGATGTCTAGAGGATTTCCCTTAATTCACCTGATTTCTAGCGGATTTCCCTTAATTTGCCTGATTTCTAACGGATTTCCCTTCATTTGCCAAATTTCTAACGGATTTCCCTTAATTCGCCTTATTTCTAACGGATTTCCCTTCATTCGCCAGATTTCTAACGGATTTCCCTTCTTTCGCCTGATTTCTAACGGATTTCCCTTCTTTCGCCTGATTTCTAACGGATTTCCCTTCATTTGCCTGATTTCTGGCGGATTTCCCTTCTTTCGCCCGATTTCTAGCGGATTTCCCTTCATTTGCCTGATTTCTATCGGATTTCCCTTCATTTGCCTGATTTCTATCGGATTTCCCTTCATTTGCCTGATTTCTAGCGGATTTCCCTCTGTTTTCTACAGTGCTTTGCTATCCAATGAGTTTCTCTTTACTGTCTTACTGCGAATGAAATTTTTATCGTCATGTTATTCGTTATTGCACATTCCAGCCACGATGAAGGCGATCCCAAGAGAGTGAAAAGCAGGGACCACTTGATTACGATTTTAAAGAAGGGGAATCTATGCACGAGGTGTGTGTTCCCACACCCTACGCACACAGACAGCAAGTTAGGAAGGAAGAGGAACAAAAGACAAAGAAGAGATAGCGAAGAAGGCCTGAGAACTGAAAAAAGACAAAGAAAGAACTCCCGAAGGCCTATCTATAGCTAAGGGGACCTAACAACATCTCCCCTGGGGCACCAGTCTCCATAGCTTAGAATAAACAAACAAAACTAACCTAAGCCTATTGCCTATTCTAAAAAGTTCAACATATATTTCTTTATTCTCTTTTTAGAGGGTTTTCCTCTGAAAAACGACAGTGTTTACTTTCTATCGGGAGTCCATCTTGAAAAGCAACAGTAAATCTTTTCTAGCGGATTTCTCATTTCGTAAACAGGCAACAGTGTTTATTTTGTAGCGGGATTCCCTCTGAAACGGCAACCGTGTTTATCTTCTACCGATTTTCCCTGTGAAAAAGCCCCAGGGTTTAATTTCTAGCGGGAGACCCTAAAAAACAAGAGTGGTTACTTTCAAGCAGGATTCCCTCTGAAATGGCAACAGTGTTTATTTTTCTAGCGGGTTTCATCACGGCCAGTCGATTTAGGGGGCACTGCCGCTGAATGTCACCAGCTCTTTATTCCTATTGGCTAATTGGCTGACAAATCGAAACTTGGAATTTTGCGGCAATTCCAGAGTAATTCCCGCTTGTGCCATTCCCATTCCCGTTGTGTGTGTGTGTGTTGTGTGTGTGTGTTGTGTGTGTGCTGTGTGTGTTGTGTGTGTGTGTTGTGTGTGTTGTGTGTGTGTTGTGTGTGTGTTGTGTGTGTGTTGTGTGTGTGTTGTGTGTGTGTTGTGTGTGTTGTGTGTTGTGTGTGTTGTGTGTGTGTTGTGTGTGTGTTGTGTGTGTGTTGTATGTGTTTTGTATGTGTTTTGTATGTGTGATGTGTGTGTTTTGTATGTGTGTTGTGTGTGTGTTGTGTGTGTGTTGTGTGTGTGTTGTTGTGTGTGTTGTGTGTGTTGTGTGTGTGTTGTGTGTGTGTTTTGTGTGTGTTGTGTGCGTGTTTTATGTGTGTTGTGTGTGTTTTGTGTGTGTTGTGTGTGTGTTGTGTGTGTGTTGTGTGTGTGTTGTGTGTGTGTTGTGTGTGTGTTGTGTGTGTGTTGTGTGTGTGTTGTGTGTGTGTTGTGTGTGTGTTGTGTGTGTTGTGTGTGTGTGTTGTGTGTGTTGTGTGTGTGTTGTGTGTGTGTTGTGTGTGTGTTGTGTGTGTTGTGTGTGTGTTGTGTGTGTGTTGTGTGTGTGTTGTGTGTGTGTTTTGTGTGTGTTGTGTGTGTTGTGTGTGTTGTGTGTGTGTTGTGTGTGTTGTGTGTGTTGTGTGTGTTGTGTGTGTGTTGTGTGTGTTGTGTGTGTTGTGTGTGTGTTGTGTGTGTTGTGTGTGTTGTGTGTGTTGTGTGTGTGTTGTGTGTGTGTGTTGTGTGTGTTGTGTGTGTGTTGTGTATGTGTTGTGTGTGTGTTGTGTGTGTTGTGTGTGTGTTGTGTGTGTGTGTTGTGTGTGTTGTGTGTGTGTTGTGTGTGTTGTGTGTGTGTTGTGTGTGTGTGTGTGTTGTGTGTGTGTTGTGTGTGTTGTGTGTGTGTTGTGTGTGTGTTGTGTGTGTTGTGTGTGTGTTGTGTGTGTGTGTTGTGTGTGTTGTGTGTGTGTTGTGTGTGTGTTGTGTGTGTTGTGTGTGTGTTGTGTGTGTGTGTTGTGTGTGTTGTGTGTGTTGTGTGTGTGTTGTGTGTGTGTTGTGTGTGTGTTGTGTGTGTGTTGTGTGTGTTGTGTGTGTGTTGTGTATGTGTTGTGTGTGTGACTAGTTTTCTGCAAAAATACATTTTCTTTTCATCTTCTAAAAAGAAACAAAATATTTTAAAGAAAACGCATTTTCAAACACATTTAACCTCTGATTGCGTATATGTCACAAGTATCGGAAATCCTTATTTACCCAAATAATTTTTCAAATAAATAAAAAAAATTAATTCATTCACTTATATATCAAGTAATTTGCTAAATAAATGAGTTTTTAATTATTCACTAATTTAAATAGGTTTCATAAGGTCTTTGTTTATTGTAATGGCGTTTGAGCATGGGGCAAGGTTGAGGTTGAAGTTTGGGTTTAGGTTAAAGTTGAAGTTGAAGTTGAGGTTGAGGTTGAGGTTAAAGTTGAAGTTGAAGTTGAGGTTGAGGTTAAAGTTGAAGTTGAAGTTGATGTTGAAGTTGAAGTTGAGGTTGAGGTTAAAGTTGAAGTTGAAGTTGATGTTAAAGTTGATGTTGAGGTTGAGGTTAAAGATAAAGTTGATGTTGAGGTTAAGGTTAAAGTTGAGGTTAAAGTTGAAGTTGAGGTTGAGGTTAAAGTTTAAGTTTGAGTTCAGGTTAAGGTAACCCAAAGGTTGAAGGTTAGAGATGAGCCGTGTAGTCTCCAGCTGTCAAGGGATGCCATGTAAATTAAATGTGGTCGTAATGTGGGTAAAATCAAAGTAAATAAAAGTGACTAAACTAAAGTAAATAAAATTCGAGTAAAAGCAGTCGTAAAGTCAGTTAAGTGGGTAAAAAAAGACCGGTTGTAAAATGGGTAAAGTGGGTTAAAAAACCGGTTGTAAAGTGGGTAAAACCAACACACAAGAGTTGCATGCCACAGAGCCGGGGGAGTGCCGGCTTTATTACGAGTCTTTACGGCCCACACGGGACCCGTAACGGCTGCGTTACGTCACCTGCAGACACGCTGCAACGGCAGCTTGTGCTTCTTAGGTTTGTAAAGCGGGAATTGTGTCATTTGTGTCTAATGCAAGGAATTGTGTCATTTGTGTCTAATGCAGCGAATTGTGTCATTTGTGTCTAATGCAAGGAATTGTGTCATTTGTGTCTAATGCAAGGAATTGTGTCATTTGTGTCTAATGCAAGGAATTGTGTCATTTGTGTCTAATGCAGGGAATTGTGTCATTTGTGTCTAATGCAGGGAATTGTGTCATTTGTGTCTAATGCAGGGAATTGTGTCATTTGTGTCTAATGCAAGGAATTGTGTCATTTGTGTCTAATGCAAGGAATTGTGTCATTTGTGTCTAATGCAGGGAATTGTGTCATTTGTGTCTAATGCAGGGAATTGTGTCATTTGTGTCTAATGCAAGGAATTGTGTCATTTGTGTCTAATGCAAGGAATTGTGTCATTTGTGTCTAATGCAGGGAATTGTGTCATTTGTGTCTAATGCAAGGAATTGTGTCATTTGTGTCTAATGCAAGGAATTGTGTCATTTGTGTCTAATGCAGGGAATTGTGTCATTTGTGTCTAATGCAGGGAATTGTGTCATTTGTGTCTAATGCAAGGAATTGTGTCATTTGTGTCTAATGCAAGGAATTGTGTCATTTGTGTCTAATGCAGGGAATTGTGTCATTTGTGTCTAATGCAAGGAATTGTGTCATTTGTGTCTAATGCAAGGAATTGTGTCATTTGTGTCTAATGCAAGGAATTGTGTCATTTGTGTCTAATGCAGGGAATTGTGTCATTTGTGTCTAATGCAAGGAATTGTGTCATTTGTGTCTAATGCAAGGAATTGTGTCATTTGTGTCTAATGCAGGGAATTGTGTCATTCGTGTCTAATGCAGGGAATTGTGTCATTTGTGTCTAATGCAAGGAATTGTGTCATTTGTGTCTAATGCAGGGAATTGTGTCATTTGTGTCTAATGCAGGGAATTGTGTCATTTGTGTCTAATGCAGGGAATTGTGTCATTTGTGTCTAATGCAGGGAATTGTGTCATTTGTGTCTAATGCAGGGAATTGTGTCATTTGTGTCTAATGCAGGGAATTGTGTCATTTGTGTCTAATGCAAGGAATTGTGTCATTTGTGTCTAATGCAAGGAATTGTGTCATTTGTGTCTAATGCAGGGAATTGTGTCATTTGTGTCTAATGCAAGGAATTGTGTCATTTGTGTCTAATGCAAGGAATTGTGTCATTTGTGTCTAATGCAGGGAATTGTGTCATTTGTGTCTAATGCAAGGAATTGTGTCATTTGTGTCTAATGCAGGGAATTGTGTCATTTGTGTCTAATGCAGGGAATTGTGTCATTTGTGTCTAATGCAGGGAATTGTGTCATTTGTGTCTAATGCAGGGAATTGTGTCATTTGTGTCTAATGCAGGGAATTGTGTCATTTGTGTCTAATGCAAGGAATTGTGTCATTTGTGTCTAATGCAAGGAATTGTGTCATTTGTGTCTAATGCAGGGAATTGTGTCATTTGTGTCTAATGCAGGGAATTGTGTCATTTGTGTCTAATGCAGGGAATTGTGTCATTTGTGTCTAATGCAGGGAATTGTGTCATTTGTGTCTAATGCAGGGAATTGTGTCATTTGTGTCTAATGCAAGGAATTGTGTCATTTGTGTCTAATGCAGGGAATTGTGTCATTTGTGTCTAATGCAGGGAATTGTGTCATTTGTGTCTAATGCAGGGAATTGTGTCATTTGTGTCTAATGCAAGGAATTGTGTCATTTGTGTCTAATGCAGGGAATTGTGTCATTTGTGTCTAATGCAGGGAATTGTGTCATTTGTGTCTAATGCAGGGAATTGTGTCATTTGTGTCTAATGCAAGGAATTGTGTCATTTGTGTCTAATGCAGGGAATTGTGTCATTTGTGTCTAATGCAGGGAATTGTGTCATTTGTGTCTAATGCAGGGAATTGTGTCATTTGTGTCTAATGCAGGGAATTGTGTCATTTGTGTCTAATGCAGGGAATTGTGTCATTTGTGTCTAATGCAAGGAATTGTGTCATTTGTGTCTAATGCAAGGAATTGTGTCATTTGTGTCTAATGCAAGGAATTGTGTCATTTGTGTCAAATGCAAGGAATTGTGTCATTGGTGTCTAATGCAAGGAATTGTGTCATTTGTGTCTAATGCAAGGAATTGTGTCATTTGTGTCTAATGCAGGGAATTGTGTCATTTGTGTCTAATGCAAGGAATTGTGTCATTTGTGTCTAATGCAAGGAATTGTGTCATTTGTGTCTAATGCAAGGAATTGTGTCATTTAAGTCTAATGCAAGGAATTGTGTCATTTGTGTCTAATGCAGGGAATTGTGTCATTTGTGTCTAATGCAAGGAATTGTGTCATATGTGTCTAATGCAAGGAATTGTGTCATTTGTGTCTAATGTAAGGAATTGTGTCATTTGTGTCTAATGCAAGGAATTGTGTCATTTTTGTCTAATGCCAGGAATTGTGTCATTTGTGTCTAATGCAAGGAATTGTGTCATTCGTGTCTAATGCCAGGAATTGTGTCATTTGTGTCTAATGCCAGGAATTGTGTCCTTTGTGTCTAATGCAAGGAATTGTGTCATTTGTGTCTAATGCAAGGAATTGTGTCATTTGTGTCTAATGCAAGGAATTGTGTCATTTGTGTCTAATGCAAGGAATTGTGTCATTTGTGTCTAATGCAAGGAATTGTGTCATTTGTGTCTAATGCAAGGAATTGTGTCATTTGTGTCTAATGCAAGGAATTGTGTCATTTGTGTCTAATGCAAGGAATTGTGTCATTTGTGTCTAATGCAAGGAATTGTGTCATTTGTGTCTAATGCAAGGAATTGTGTCATTTGTGTCTAATGCAAGGAATTGTGTCATTTGTGTCTAATGCAAGGAATTGTGTCATTTGTGTCTAATGCAAGGAATTGTGTCATTCGTGTCTAATGCAAGGAATTGTGTCATTTGTGTCTAATGCAAGGAATTGTGTCATTCGTGTCTAATGCAAGGAATTGTGTCATTTGTGTCTAATGCAAGGAATTGTGTCATTTGTGTCTAATGCAAGGAATTGTGTCATTTGTGTCTAATGCAAGGAATTGTGTCATTTGTGTCTAATGCAAGGAATTGTGTCATTCGTGTCTAATGCAAGGAATTGTGTCATTCGTGTCTAATGCAAGGAATTGTGTCATTCGTGTCTAATGCAAGGAATTGTGTCATTTGTGTCTAATGCAAGGAATTGTGTCATTTGTGTCTAATGCAAGGAATTGTGTCATTTGTGTCTAATGCAGGGAATTGTGTCATTTGTGTCTAATGCAGGGAATTGTGTCATTTGTGTCTAATGCAAGGAATTGTGTCATTTGTGTCTAATGCAAGGAATTGTGTCATTTGTGTCTAATGCAGGGAATTGTGTCATTTGTGTCTAATGCAAGGAATTGTGTCATTTGTGTCTAATGCAGGGAATTGTGTCATTTGTGTCTAATGCAGGGAATTGTGTCATTTGTGTCTAATGCAAGGAATTGTGTCATTTGTGTCTAATGCAAGGAATTGTGTCATTTGTGTCTAATGCAGGGAATTGTGTCATTTGTGTCTAATGCAGGGAATTGTGTCATTTGTGTCTAATGCAAGGAATTGTGTCATTTGTGTCTAATGCAGGGAATTGTGTCATTTGTGTCTAATGCAGGGAATTGTGTCATTTGTGTCTAATGCAGGGAATTGTGTCATTTGTGTCTAATGCAGGGAATTGTGTCATTTGTGTCTAATGCAAGGAATTGTGTCATTTGTGTCTAATGCAGGGAATTGTGTCATTTGTGTCTAATGCAGGGAATTGTGTCATTTGTGTCTAATGCAGGGAATTGTGTCATTTGTGTCTAATGCAAGGAATTGTGTCATTTGTGTCTAATGCAGGGAATTGTGTCATTTGTGTCTAATGCAGGGAATTGTGTCATTTGTGTCTAATGCAGGGAATTGTGTCATTTGTGTCTAATGCAGGGAATTGTGTCATTTGTGTCTAATGCAGGGAATTGTGTCATTTGTGTCTAATGCAAGGAATTGTGTCATTTGTGTCTAATGCAAGGAATTGTGTCATTTGTGTCTAATGCAAGGAATTGTGTCATTTGTGTCAAATGCAAGGAATTGTGTCATTGGTGTCTAATGCAAGGAATTGTGTCATTTGTGTCTAATGCAAGGAATTGTGTCATTTGTGTCTAATGCAGGGAATTGTGTCATTTGTGTCTAATGCAAGGAATTGTGTCATTTGTGTCTAATGCAAGGAATTGTGTCATTTGTGTCTAATGCAAGGAATTGTGTCATTTAAGTCTAATGCAAGGAATTGTGTCATTTGTGTCTAATGCAGGGAATTGTGTCATTTGTGTCTAATGCAAGGAATTGTGTCATATGTGTCTAATGCAAGGAATTGTGTCATTTGTGTCTAATGTAAGGAATTGTGTCATTTGTGTCTAATGCAAGGAATTGTGTCATTTGTGTCTAATGCCAGGAATTGTGTCATTTGTGTCTAATGCAAGGAATTGTGTCATTCGTGTCTAATGCCAGGAATTGTGTCATTTGTGTCTAATGCCAGGAATTGTGTCCTTTGTGTCTAATGCAAGGAATTGTGTCATTTGTGTCTAATGCAAGGAATTGTGTCATTTGTGTCTAATGCAAGGAATTGTGTCATTTGTGTCTAATGCAAGGAATTGTGTCATTTGTGTCTAATGCAAGGAATTGTGTCATTTGTGTCTAATGCAAGGAATTGTGTCATTTGTGTCTAATGCAAGGAATTGTGTCATTTGTGTCTAATGCAAGGAATTGTGTCATTTGTGTCTAATGCAAGGAATTGTGTCATTTGTGTCTAATGCAAGGAATTGTGTCATTTGTGTCTAATGCAAGGAATTGTGTCATTTGTGTCTAATGCAAGGAATTGTGTCATTTGTGTCTAATGCAAGGAATTGTGTCATTCGTGTCTAATGCAAGGAATTGTGTCATTTGTGTCTAATGCAAGGAATTGTGTCATTCGTGTCTAATGCAAGGAATTGTGTCATTTGTGTCTAATGCAAGGAATTGTGTCATTTGTGTCTAATGCAAGGAATTGTGTCATTTGTGTCTAATGCAAGGAATTGTGTCATTTGTGTCTAATGCAAGGAATTGTGTCATTCGTGTCTAATGCAAGGAATTGTGTCATTCGTGTCTAATGCAAGGAATTGTGTCATTCGTGTCTAATGCAAGGAATTGTGTCATTTGTGTCTAATGCAAGGAATTGTGTCATTTGTGTCTAATGCAGGGAATTGTGTCATTTGTGTCTAATGCAAGGAATTGTGTCAATTGTGTCTAATGCAAGGAATTGTGTCATTTGTGTCTAATGCAAGGAATTGTGTCATTTGTGTCTAATGCAAGGAATTGTGTCATTTGTGTCTAATGCAAGGAATTGTGTCATTTGTGTCTAATGCAAGGAATTGTGTCATTTGTGTCTAATGCAAGGAATTGTGTCATTTGTGTCTAATGCAAGGAATTGTGTCATTTGTGTCTAATGCAAGGAATTGTGTCATTTGTGTCTAATGCAAGGAATTGTGTCATTTGTGTCTAATGCAAGGAATTGTGTCATTTGTGTCTAATGCAAGGAATTGTGTCAATTGTGTCTAATGCAAGGAATTGTGTCATTTGTGTCTAATGCAAGGAATTGTGTCATTTGTGTCTAATGCAAGGAATTGTGTCATTTGTGTCTAATGCAGGGAATTGTGTCATTTGTGTCTAATGCAAGGAATTGTGTCATTTGTGTCTAATGCAGGGAATTGTGTCATTTGTGTCTAATGCAAGGAATTGTGTCATTTGTGTCTAATGCAAGGAATTGTGTCATTCGTGTCTAATGCAAGGAATTGTGTCATTTGTGTCTAATGCAAGGAATTGTGTCATTTGTGTCTAATGCAAGGAATTGTGTCATTTGTGTCTAATGCAAGGAATTGTGTCTCTAATATAAGGAGAAGTGTCCCGGAAAAGTAACAATTCTTCCTATTTCTCCAAGAGAGCATATTTTCCAAACGTTAATTTCAAACCATGGATTAGATTAGATTATTAGTTTAAGCCTCCCTATTCTCAACAAATGAGATCCAAAGAGAGGAAGGAAGAAGGCACCATTTAGTATGGAGTTAAGGGAACGCGGAATTTATGCAGAAAGGGCACAGAAACAGTAAGTTGAGAAAGAAGTTCATGAAACAAGACAAAAGTAGAAGAAGAAAGTAGTAGGTGCTGAAAAACAGGACAGCAGTCAACCGAAAAAAGATGGTCCGTAACATAACAAAAACCTATTCTATTTCAACATAAGGAAGCCTACCTAACCTTTAGCTCAGGCCCTCACATATTCCCCCTGGGAGCGCTAATTCCCATAGATACAATTGTTGTGTCCCCCTGAGGGGATTTCAAACGGCAATTTCAAACGATAATTTTAAACGGTAATTTCAAACGGTAATTTCAAACGGTAATTTCAAACGGTAATTTCAAACGGTAATTTCAAACGGTAATTTCAAACGGTAATTTCAAACGGTAATTTCAAACGGTAATTTCAAACGGTAATTTCAAACGGTAATTTCAAACGGTAATTTCAAACGGTAATTTCAAACGGTAATTTCAAACGGTAATTTCAAACGGTAATTTCAAACGGTAATTTCAAACGGTAATTTCAAACGGTAATTTCAAACGGTAATTTCAAACGGTAATTTCAAACTGCAATTTCAAACGATAATTTCAAACGATAATTTTAAACGGTGATTTTAAACGGTATTTGAAAATGGCCATTCTTAACAGACACTTGCAGTTTTTGTATACGAATGAAAATATAGATATCTAAGTACTATATGATGAGATTAACAAGCGTTATTTTTGTATATAAATTATACGCTATAAATATGATACTTATATCCTATTTATGATACTTATATCATTGTTATGATACTCATATCATAGTTATTATACTCATATCATAGTTGTGATACTCATATCATAGTTATGATACTCATATAATATTTATGATACTCATATCGCAGTTATGATACTCATATCATAGTTGTGATACTCATATCATAGTTATGAAATTTATATCATAGTTATAATACTCATATCTAGTTATGATACTCAAATCACAGTTATGATACTCAGATCATAGTTTTGAAATTTATATCATAGTTATAATACTCATATCTAGTTATGATAATCATTTCAGAGTTATAATACTCATATTATAGTTTTGAAATTTATATCATAGTTATAATACTCATATCTAGTTATGATAATCATTTCAGAGTTATAATACTCATATCATAGTTTTGAAATATATATCATAGTTATAATACTCATATCTAGTTATGATACTCCAAATCACAGTTATGATACTCAGATCATAGTTATGATACTCATATAATATTTATGGTACTCATATCACAGTTATGATACTCATATCATAGTTATGATACTCATATCATAGTTATGATACTCATATCATAGTTATGATACTCATATCATAGTTATGATACTCATATCATAGTTAATGACACTTACATAATAATAAAGGGGTTTTGCAGATGAATAGAGGCATAATACCGGGCATTATGAGGGTAAATAGAGGCATAATACCGGGCATTATGAGGGTAAATAGAGGCATAATACCGGGCATTATGAGGGTAAATAGAGGCATAATACCGGGCATTATGAGGGTAAATAGAGGCATAATACCGGGCATTATGAGGGTAAATAGAGGCATAATACCGGGCATTATGAGGGTAAATAGAGGCATAATACCGGGCATTATGAGGGTAAATAGAGGCATAATACCGGGCATTATGAGGGTAAATAGAGGCATAATACCGGGCATTATGAGGGTAAATAGAGGCATAATACCGGGCATCATGAGGGTAAATAGAGGCATAATACCGGGCATTATGAGGGTAAATAGAGGCATAATACCGGGCATTATGAGGGTAAATAGAGGCATAATACCGGGCATTATGAGGGTAAATAGAGGCATAATACCGGGCATTATGAGGGTAAATAGAGGCATAATACCGGGCATTATGAGGGTAAATAGAGGGCATAATACCGGGCATTATGGAGGGTAAATAGAGGCATAATACCGGGCATTATGAGGGTAAATAGAGGCATAATACCGGGCATTATGAGGGTAAATAGAGGCATAATACCGGGCATTATGAGTGTAAATAGAGGCATAATACCGGGCATTATGAGGGTAAATAGAGGCATAATACCGGGCATTATGAGGGTAAATAGAGGCATAATACCGGGCATTATGAGGGTAAATAGAGGCATAATACCGGGCATTATGAGGGTAAATAGAGGCATAATACCGGGCATTATGAGGGTAAATAGAGGCATAATACCGGGCATTATGAGGGTAAATAGAGGCATAATACCGGGCATTATGAGGGTAAATAGAGGCATAATACCGGGCATTATGAGGGTAAATAGAGGCATAATACCGGGCATTATGAGGGTAAATAGAGGCATAATACCGGGCATTATGAGGGTAAATAGAGGCATAATACCGGGCATTATGAGGGTAAATAGAGGCATAATACCGGGCATTATGAGGGTAAATAGAGGCATAATACCGGGCATTATGAGGGTAAATAGAGGCATAATACCGGGCATTATGAGGGTAAATAGAGGCATAATACCGGGCATTATGAGGGTAAATAGAGGCATAATACCGGGCATTATGAGGGTAAATAGAGGCATAATACCGGCATTATGAGGGTAAATAGAGGCATAATACCGGGCATTATGAGGGTAAATAGAGGCATAATACCGGGCATTATGAGGGTAAATAGAGGCATAATACCGGGCATTATGAGGGTAAATAGAGGCATAATACCGGGCATTATGAGGGTAAATAGAGGCATAATACCGGGCATTATGAGGGTAAATAGAGGCATAATACCGGGCATTATGAGGGTAAATAGAGGCATAATACCGGGCATTATGAGGGTAAATAGAGGCATAATACCGGGCATTATGAGGGTAAATAGAGGCATAATACCGGGCATTATGAGGGTAAATAGAGGCATAATACCGGGCATTATGAGGGTAAATAGAGGCATAATACCGGGCATTATGAGGGTAAATAGAGGCATAATACCGGGCATTATGAGGGTAAATAGAGGCATAATACCGGGCATTATGAGGGTAAATAGAGGCATAATACCGGGCATTATGAGGGTAAATAGAGGCATAATACCGGGCATTATGAGGGTAAATAGAGGCATAATACCGGGCATTATGAGGGTAAATAGAGGCATAATACCGGGCATTATGAGGGTAAATAGAGGCATAATACCGGGCATTATGAGGGTAAATAGAGGCATAATACCGGCATTATGAGGGTAAATAGAGGCATAATACCGGGCATTATGAGGGTAAATAGAGGCATAATACCGGGCATTATGAGGGTAAATAGAGGCATAATACCGGGCATTATGAGGGTAAATAGAGGCATAATACCGGGCATTATGAGGGTAAATAGAGGCATAATACCGGGCATTATGAGGGTAAATAGAGGCATAATACCGGGCATTATGAGGGTAAATAGAGGCATAATACCGGGCATTATGAGGGTAAATAGAGGCATAATACCGGGCATTATGAGGGTAAATAGAGGCATAATACCGGGCATTATGAGGGTAAATAGAGGCATAATACCGGGCATTATGAGGGTAAATAGAGGCATAATACCGGGCATTATGAGGGTAAATAGAGGCATAATACCGGGCATTATGAGGGTAAATAGAGGCATAATACCGGGCATTATGAGGGTAAATAGAGGCATAATACCGGGCATTATGAGGGTAAATAGAGGCATAATACCGGGCATTATGAGGGTAAATAGAGGCATAATACCGGGCATTATGAGGGTAAATAGAGGCATAATACCGGGCATTATGAGGGTAAATAGAGGCATAATACCGGGCATTATGAGGGTAAATAGAGGCATAATACCGGGCATTATGAGGGTAAATAGAGGCATAATACCGGGCATTATGAGGGTAAATAGAGGCATAATACCGGGCAGTATGAGGGTAAATAGAGGCATAATACCGGGCATTATGAGGGTAAATAGAGGCATAATACCGGGCATTATGAGGGTAAATAGAGGCATAATACCGGGCATTATGAGGGTAAATAGAGGCATAATACCGGGCATTATGAGGGTAAATAGAGGCATAATACCGGGCAGTATGAGGGTAAATAGAGGCATAATACCGGGCATTATGAGGGTAAATAGAGGCATAATACCGGGCATTATGAGGGTAAATAGAGGCATAATACCGGGCATTATGAGGGTAAATAGAGGCATAATACCGGGCAGTATGAGGGTAAATAGAGGCATAATACCGGGCATTATGAGTGTAAATAGAGGCATAATACCGGGCATTATGAGGGTAAATAGAGGCATAATACCGGGCATTATGAGGGTAAATAGAGGCATAATACCGGGCATTATGAGGGTAAATAGAGGCATAATACCGGGCAGTATGAGGGTAAATAGAGGCATAATACCGGGCATTATGAGGGTAAATAGAGGCATAATACCGGGCATTATGAGGGTAAATAGAGGCATAATACCGGGCATTATGAGGGTAAATAGAGGCATAATACCGGGCATTATGAGGGTAAATAGAGGCATAATACCGGGCATTATGAGGGTAAATAGAGGCATAATACCGGGCATTATGAGGGTAAATAGAGGCATAATACCGGGCATTATGAGGGTAAATAGAGGCATAATACCGGGCATTATGAGGGTAAATAGAGGCATAATACCGGGCATTATGAGGGTAAATAGAGGCATAATACCGGGCATTATGAGGGTAAATAGAGGCATAATACCGGGCAGTATGAGGGTAAATAGAGGCATAATACCGGGCATTATGAGGGTAAATAGAGGCATAATACCGGGCATTATGAGGGTAAACGCTGATATTTATACGAAAAAAATGTGCTTCAAAATTTCAATCCACATTGATTAATTGAAAAAAAGGATTAATAAATAATCCTATTTTGATGAGATGCCAATAAACCCATATAGCATATGTTGTGAGTATATATTGACGCTTATATAATGGTCATTATTGCTATTTTAATCATTATTCAACCACCATGTACTCATTAATGATACTTCACAGCCATCAAAAGCTCCGAACTTTATCGCTATATTACAAAGATTAAAAATAATAATAATAACAACCTAAAATATAAGAAATAACTATCGTAAGTTCAAAACATTTTCGCTATATTATAAAACTCACAAATAATAATAATTACAACCTAAAATATAGGAAATTATTATAAAAGTTCAGAACTTTATAGCTATATCAGACAGCATATAAATGACAATAGTAATTACAACCTATAATATAGGAAATAGCTATCGTAAGTTTCGAACCCTCTTGCTACATTACAAAACATATAAATAATAATATGAATTTCGTCCAACACTATATCACATACGTCACATCTAAGTATCAACGTGTATTTAGAAACATTTATTGATAGATAAATTAACGATTAATAGATTAATCTACGCTAAGTCTCTTACCATCGTGCACGTCGGACAGCAATGTTTAAACTCACCTGGAAAAAAATAGAAAAATGATTATTAGCTTCATTTGCATTATTAAAAACTCCCACAAAAGTCATATACTCTACATAGTCCATCCACATAGGTTATATACCCTACTTAGTCCAACAACATAGGTTATATACTCTATTTAGCCCATCCACATAGTCTATTTGCTTATTTTCATTCATCTAAATAAGATATTTCCACAATTTCATTCACACAAATGAGATATTTCCACAATTTCATTCATCCAAATGAGATATTTTCGCAATTTCATTCATCCAAATAAGACATTTCCACAATTTCATTCATCTAAATAAGATATTTCTACAATTTCATTCATCCAAATAAGATATTTTCACAATTTCATTCATCTAAATAAGATATATCCACAATTTCATTCATCCAAATAAGATATTTCCACAATTTATTTCATCTAAATAAGATATTTCCACAATTTCATTCATCCAAATAAGATATTTCCACAATTTCATTCATCTAAATAAGATATTTCTACAATTTCATTCATCCAAATAAGATATTTCCACAATTTCATTCATCCAAATAAGATATTTCCGCAATTTCATTCATCTAAATAAAATACTTCCACAATTTCATTCATCTAAATAAGATATTTCCACAATTTCATTCATCCAAATAAGATACTTCCACAATTTCATTCATCCAAATAAGATACTTCCGCAATTTCATTCATCCATATAAGATACTTCCGCAATTTCATTCATCCAAATAAGATATTTCCACAATTTCATTCATCCAAATAAGATATTTCCACAATTTCATTCATCCAAATAAGATATTTCCGCAATTTCATTCATCTAAATGAGATACCTCCACAATTCCATTCATCCAAATAAGATATTTCCACAATTTCATTCATCCAAATAAGATATTTCCACAATTTCATTCATCCAAATAAGATATTTCCACAATTCCATTCATCCAAATAAGATATTTCCACAATTTCATTCATCCAAATAAGACATTTCCACAATTTCCTTCATCTAAATAAGATATTTCCACAATTCCATTCATCCAAATAAGATATTTCCACAATTCCATTCATCCAAATAAGATACTTCCACAATTTCATTCATCCAAATAAGATACTTCCACAATTCCATTCATCCAAATTTGATATTTCCACAATTTCATTCATCCAAATAAGATATTTCCACAATTTCATTCATCCAAATAAGATATTTCCACAATTTCATTCATCCAAATAAGACATTTCCACAATTTCCTTCATCCAAATAAGATATTTCCACAATTCCATTCATCCAAATAAGATATTTCCACAATTCCATTCATCCAAATAAGAAACTTCCACAATTTCATTCATCCAAATAAGATACTTCCACAATTTCATTCATCCAAATAAGATATTTCCACAATTTCATTCATCCAAATAAGATACTTCCACAATTCCATTCATCCAAATAAGATATTTCCACAATTCCATTCATCCAAATAAGATATTTCCACAATTCCATTCATCCAAATAAGATACTTCCACAATTTCATTCATCCAAATAAGATACTTCCACAATTCCATTCATCCAAATAAGATATTTCCACAATTCCATTCATCCAAATAAGATATTTCCACAATTTCATTCATCCAAATAAGATATTTCCACAATTTCATTCATCCAAATAAGACATTTCCACAATTTCCTTCATCCAAATAAGATATTTCCACAATTCCATTCATCCAAATAAGATATTTCCACAATTCCATTCATCCAAATAAGATATTTCCACAATTTCATTCATCCAAATAAGATATTTCCACAATTCCATTCATCCAAATAAGATATTTCCACAATTTCATTCATCCAAATAAGATATTTCCACAATTTCATTCATCCAAATAAGACATTTCCACAATTTCCTTCATCCAAATAAGATATTTCCACAATTCCATTCATCCAAATAAGATATTTCCACAATTCCATTCATCCAAATAAGATACTTCCACAATTTCATTCATCCAAATAAGATACTTCCACAATTCCATTCATCCAAATTTGATATTTCCACAATTTCATTCATCCAAATAAGATATTTCCACAATTTCATTCATCCAAATAAGATATTTCCACAATTTCATTCATCCAAATAAGACATTTCCACAATTTCCTTCATCCAAATAAGATATTTCCACAATTCCATTCATCCAAATAAGATATTTCCACAATTCCATTCATCCAAATAAGAAACTTCCACAATTTCATTCATCCAAATAAGATACTTCCACAATTTCATTCATCCAAATAAGATATTTCCACAATTTCATTCATCCAAATAAGATACTTCCACAATTCCATTCATCCAAATAAGATATTTCCACAATTCCATTCATCCAAATAAGATATTTCCACAATTCCATTCATCCAAATAAGATACTTCCACAATTTCATTCATCCAAATAAGATACTTCCACAATTCCATTCATCCAAATAAGATATTTCCACAATTCCATTCATCCAAATAAGATATTTCCACAATTTCATTCATCCAAATAAGATATTTCCACAATTTCATTCATCCAAATAAGACATTTCCACAATTTCCTTCATCCAAATAAGATATTTCCACAATTCCATTCATCCAAATAAGATATTTCCACAATTCCATTCATCCAAATAAGATATTTCCACAATTTCATTCATCCAAATAAGATATTTCCACAATTCCATTCATCCAAATACGATATTTCCACAATTTCATTCATCCAAATAAGATATTTCCACAATTTCATTCATCCAAATAAGACATTTCCACAATTTCCTTCATCCAAATAAGATATTTCCACAATTCCATTCATCCAAATAAGATATTTCCACAATTTCATTCATCTAAATAAGATATTTCCACAATTTCATTCATCCAAATAAGATATTTCCACAATTCCATTCATCCAAATAAGATACTTCCACAATTTCATTCATCCAAATAAGATACTTCCACAATTCCATTCATCCAAATAAGATATTTCCACAATTTCATTCATCCAAATAAGATATTTCCACAATTTCATTCACCCAAATAAGATATTTCCACAATTTTATTCATCCTAATAAGACATTTCCACAATTTCCTTCATCCAAATAAGATATTTCCACAATTCCATTCATCCAAATAAGATATTTACACAATTCCATTCATCCAAATAAGATACTTCCACAATTTCATTCATCCAAATAAGATACTTCCACAATTCCATTCATCCAAATAAGATATTTCCACAATTTCATTCATCCAATAAGTTATTCAAACCATTTAATCCAACCTTCATATATGAAAAGTTTCATGTGAGACCTTAAATAAGAAGAATATGTGTTATATAGGCGATTGTTCCTTGCGTCATGTTCCGGTCATGTTCTGAATGTGAAGAACACAAGACACACACACACACAACACACGTCACACACATCACACACACACACACAACACACCCAACACACACACAACACACATCACACACACTACACACGTCACACACATCACACACACAACACACATCACACACACAACACACGTCACACACATCACACACACACACACACAACACACGTCACACACATCACACACACACAACACATCACACCCAACACAAACATCACACACACAACACACAGCTGAATGACCCCCTAGCGGGAACGAGGCGCGTATGGCAACACTGCCGATATTGACGGAGGTTTTCCCGCGAGATGGCCGCGCAGATACGCTATCTAGCGGGAAGACCTGACAGCTGCCGACAGGAGGAAGCGAAGTGATATTTGTGAGGGTGTGATAGTGGCCTGCTAATTATTGCCGGCAGGGCGGAAATGGCGGGAAATGGCACGGAAATGAAGGGAAATGGTACGATAATGAAAGGAAATGAGGCTGTAATTAAGAGAAAAGAAAACGGAAATGGAGAGAAATGGTACGGAAATGGCGGGAAATGGAGGGAAATGGGAACGGAAATGGACGGAAATGGGGCGGGAATGAAGGAAAATGGGACGGAAATGGAGGGAAATGGCAGGAAATGGGAACGGAAATAATGGAAAATGGGAACAGATATGCAAGGAAATAGCGAGAAATGGGAAAACAGATATACAGGGAAATGTCAATAGAAATAGCGATTTTTGGGAAATGAAGTGTAGAATCACATCTGAGAAATAGTGAAAAAGGGGAAATAGAGGTAGAAAATACCGTGGGAAATGCTGAGAATTGAAGAAATGGTAGGAAAACTCTAACGAATAAAAAATTGATGGTAGAAAATGGCAGCATGGGAAATATTGAGAAATAGAGAAATGGTGGAAAATGGAAAAATGGGGCAGAAAACAGTTGTAGAAATAATGATAAATAGAACAATATTGGCATAAACAGGCGCGGAAATATTGAGAAATAGAGAAATGGTGGCAGAAGGTTGAAGCATTTCTAAGACGCCTGCGGCGGACGTTCTTGGCATCGCTTCTAATTTCTAATTAGTTTTATTAATTTTAATAATTTTTATCGATGAACATTTACTCAGAGAAGGTAAAATAAAGAAAGGAAGGAATATCCCAATAAAAATTTCCCATGTAATTTCCATTTCCAAACAAAATTTCCCATTTCCCATCAAAATTTCCCATTTCCCATCAAAATTTCCCATTTCCCAACAAAATTTCCCATTTCCCATCAAAATTTCCCATTTCCCATCAAAATTTCTCATTTCCCATCAAAATTTCCCATTTCCCATCAAAATTTCCCATTTCCCATCAAAATTTCCCATTTCCCATCAAAATTTCCCATTTCCCAAAAAAATTTCCCATTTCCCATCAAAATTTCCCATTTCCCATCAAAATTTCCCATTTCCCATCAAAATTTCCCATTTCCCATCAAAATTTCCCATTTCCCATCAAAATTTCCCATTTCCCATCAAAATTTCCCATTTCCCATCAAAATTTCCCATTTCCCATCAAAATTTCCCATTTCCTATCACAATTTCCAATTTCCCCTCAAAATTTCCCATTTCCCATCAAAATTTCCCATTTCCCATCAAAATTTCCCATTTCCTATCACAATTTCCAATTTCCCCTCAAAATTTCCCATTTCCCATCACAATTTCCAATTTCCCCTCGAAATTTCCCATTTCCCATCACAATTTCCCATTTGAGTCATTTCCCAGCCCGGGAAATGGCTTCCAGCGAAGCTGGCGATCGATTCCCATTCCCACCAATTCCTAGCTGATTCCAATTCCGGAATAACGGGACCAGGCCCGTTAAGTGAACGGTAATCTATTTAAGGGGGACAGTTCTTGTAGCCAACCCTATAACGGGTCCAATAACGGGTCCAATAACGGGTCCAATAACGGGTCCAATAACGTATCTAATAACGGGTCCAATAACGGGTCCAATAACGGGTCCAATAACGGGTCCAATAACGGGTCCAATAACGGGTCCAATAACGGGTCCAATAACGGGTCCAATAACGGGTCCAATAACGGGTCCAATAACTGGTCCAATAACGGGTCCAATAACGGGTCCTATAACGGGTCCAATAACGGGTCCAATAACTGGTCCAATAACTGGTCCAATAACTGGTCCAATAACTGGTCCAATAACTGGTCCAATAACGGGTACAATAACGGGTACAATAACGGGTACAATAACGGGTCCAATAACGGGTCCTATAACGAGTCCTATAACGGGTCCTATAACGGGTCCTATAACGGGTCCTATAACGGGTCCAATAACGGGTCCAATAACGGCTCCAATAACGGCTCCAATAACGGGTCCAATAACGGGTCCAATAACGGGTCCAATAACGGGTCCTATAACGGGTCCAATAACGGGTCCAATAACGGCTCCAATAACGGCTCCAATAACGGGTCCAATAACGGGTCCTATAACGGGTCCCATAACGGGTTCAATAACGGATCCAATAACGGGTCCTATAACGGGTCCTATAACGGGTCCAATAACGGGTCCAATAACGGGTCCAATAACGGGTCCAATAACGGGTCCAATAACGGGTCCAATAACGGGTCCAATAACGGGTCCTATAACGGGTCCTATAACGGGTCAAAATCGAGTAAAAAACGGGCCAAAAACGGGTTTAATAACAGTCCTATAACGGGTCCAATGAAACCTACCTAACCGTTAGCTTGGGACCTCACATATTCCCCCTATGAGCGCATATTCCCATGACTACAATAGTTTTCTTCTCTAGGAAAAAAATAAAGACAAAAGAACCCAAAAATCGAAAAAATTATATCAAGTCGGTTGTGCGGTATATCGTCACATTTAATTTATTTATATGGTAATTTTTCCATAAATTCGAATGCCTGAAAAAGGAAATTTTGTCAACTGCATTCTGTAAAATTTACAATTTGCATTTTCGATTCTTGGATTGATGTTCACGAAGTTTTTTTGATGCAGCTTCTCTGATTCATGGACTCGAAAATTAAAAAAATGCATCGTTATTTTCATTTTTTATTTAGCTCAGCTTCTCTGATTTCGTGGTTCACATTTTCAAAAATTCAAAACATTCATCGTTTCTGTTCATTTTTTTTCTTTTTAGAACTTCATTTTTCCCCGAAGAGTTTTTGCAGTTCTTTTTTCCTTTTAGGAGTTCATTTTTTGGCCGTGAAGCCGATGTTCAACATTGCCAACGCCCGTTGAAATGCACGGATTTAGGGGGAATCCCGCTAGACTCGGATAAGAAATCTCGCTGAAAGGTTGCTAATTCAGAGGGAAACTCGCTAGACCCTCGAAAGCGATTAAGAAACGCACAATGTGCCAGAAATAGACGCGGATTCTCGACGTTTGAGCTTTCCTTTGAAACTTTAAACGCTATTGGGCGAGGGGGGATGGAACGTGCACTGTGATTGGGCAGAAATGCGTGACGTCACAAGTGGTCTTGTGTTCTAATTGGGCGAAAAACCTTAGTCTCGTGACGTCATAAATGATCTTCCATTCAGATTGGGTGAAAGAATTTGGTCTCATAGCGTCACAAATGATCTTGCGTTCTGATTGGGCAATAGAATTTGGACTGATGACGTCATAAGAAATATTGCCTGCTGATTGGGCGACAGACCACCGTCGCATGACGTCATGGCTAAAAGCGGTCCCCTGATTGGCATTAAGATTTAGATCCCGGTGACGTCACATTAAAGGAGATTGGTCAGTGCATTCAGACACGCTATGACGTCAGATCAAATCCAGCTTCTGATTGGCTTTGGAGACACAAACACAAGTAACGTCATCGGTTGGAGCTCTTTAAATTGACTCGCTAGGAGTACTAACACTACATTGCTTCAAACCGCGTCATATGCATTTATAATTCATTTTAAAACAATCCATGGCATGAAAGCGCATCATTTAACGTGTGTATATAAATAATCCCTTTGGGAATTTCTTTAGTAATTATTCCACACGTGGCTCTAGGTCTCAAAGAGGAAAAATTGTATAATCATCATAGCTTCTGAATTATAATTGATGATTATTTAAATTATATAACAATTAAAATATATAGAAGCCATGACACTCAATAATTTTGTAATCATTATAGTTTCTCAATGATAGTAATTGATTATATAAAACCATATATTAATTAGGAAACAAGGAAATTATAATTCTCAATAACTACATAATTATCATGGTTTCTATATATGCATCAAATTTATATAGAACTGAAAATTACCCAATACATCCTATTTTTAATCACTATCTTTCATTACAAGACCAAAAGTGATCACAACTCGGTGATAGATTTAGGAATATGAATAAACGGTGGTGAAAAATACCGAAGATTTATTTCAAATTCATTATAACAGTAAACGCAATAAATTTTTCGTTCGGTTAAATTTTGTAGTCAATACCGTATATATATTTTTGTCAGACGTACTTGAATGCTCGGAGTAAATACCGAAGACTTTTTAGTTATGGTAGTTAAATGTTGGGTGTAATACCGTAGACTTTTTGGTTATGGGCAGTTGAATGCTGGGTGTAAATACCGTAGACTTTTTTGGTTATGGGCAGTTAAATGTTGGGTGTAAATACCGTAGACTTTTTGGTTATGGGTAGTTAAATGTTGGGTGTAAATACCGTAGACTTTTTGGTTATGGGCAGTTAAATGTTGGGTGTAAATACCGTAGACTTTTTGGTTATGGGTAGTTAAATGTTGGGTGTAAATACCGTAGACTTTTTGGTTATGGGCAGTTAAATGTTGGGTGTAAATACCGTAGACTTTTTGGTTATGGGCAGTTAAATGTTGGCTGTAAATACCGTAGACTTTTTGGTTATGAGCAGTTAAATGTTGGGTGTAAATACCGTAGACTTTTTGGTTATGGGCAGTTAAATGTTGGGTGTAAATACCGTAGACTTTTTGGTTATGAGCAGTTAAATGTTGGGTGTAAATACCGTAGACTTTTTGGTTATGGGCAGTTAAATGTTGGGTGTAAATACCGTAGACTTTTTGGTTATGGGCAGTTAAATGTTGGGTGTAAATACCGTAGACTTTTTGGTTATGGGCAGTTAAATGTTGGGTGTAAATACCGTAGACTTTTTGGTTATGGGCTGTTAAATGTTGGGTGTAAATACCGTAGACTTTTTGGTTATGGGCAGTTAAATGTTGGGTGTAAATACCGTAGACTTTTTGGTTATGGGCAGTTAAATGTTGGGTGTAAATACCGTAGACTTTTTGGTTATGGGCAGTTAAATGTTGGGTGTAAATACCGTAGACTTTTTGGTTATGGGCAGTTAAATGTTGGGTGTAAATACCGTAGACTTTTTGGTTATGGGCAGTTAAATGTTGGGTGTAAATACCGTAGACTTTTTGGTTATGAGCAGTTAAATGTTGGGTGTAAATACCGTAGACTTTTTGGTTATGGGCAGTTAAATGTTGGGTGTAAATACCGTAGACTTTTTGGTTATGGGCAGTTAAATGTTGGGTGTAAATACCGTAGACTTTTTTGGTTATGAGCAGTTAAATGTTGGGTGTAAATACCGTAGACTTTTTGGTTATGGGCAGTTAAATGTTGGGTGTAAATACCGTAGACTTTTTGGTTATGGGCAGTTAAATGTTGGGTGTAAATACCGTAGACTTTTTGGTTATGGGCAGTTAAATGTTGGGTGTAAATACCGTAGACTTTTTGATCATGGGTAGTTGAATGTTGGGTGTAAATACCGTAGACTTTTTGGTTATGGGCAGTTAAATGTTGGGTGTAAATACCGTAGACTTTTTGGTTATGGGCAGTTAAATGTTGGGTGTAAATACCGTAGACTTTTTGGTTATGGGCAGTTAAATGTTGGGTGTAAATACCGTAGACTTTTTGATCATGGGTAGTTGAATGTTGGGTGTAAATACCGTAGACTTTTTTGGTTATGAGCAGTTAAATGTTGGGTGTAAATACCGTAGACTTTTTGGTTATGGGCAGTTGAATGTTGGGTGTAAATACCGTAGACTTTTTGATCATGGGTAGTTGAATGTTGGGTGTAAATACCGTAGACTTTTTTGGTTATGAGCAGTTAAATGTTGGGTGTAAATACCGTAGACTTTTTTGGTTATGAGCAGTTAAATGTTGGGTGTAAATACCGTAGACTTTTTGATCATGGGTAGTTGAATGTTGGGTGTAAATACCGTAGACTTTTTTGGTTATGAGCAGTTAAATGTTGGGTGTAAATACCGTAGACTTTTTGATCATGGGTAGTTGAATGTTGGCTGTAATTATTATTATCATATAAGAAAGTTTTAGCCTTTCTTAACCACAACAGAGATGTTCCAAGAGAGGAAAGAGGAAGGCACCATTAAGTATGGAGTTGAGAGAACGTGGAATCTACGCACAAGGTGCACAGAAACAGTAAGATGAGAAAGAAGTTCATGAAACAAGACAAAAGTAGAAGAAGAAAGTAGTAGGTGCTGAAAAACAGGACAGCAGTCAACCGAAAAAAGATGGTCCGTAACAAAACAAAAACCTATTTTATTACAACAAAAAGGAAGCCTACCTAACCTTTAGCTCGGGACCTCACATATTCCCCCTGGGAGAGCCAATTCCCATAGATACAGTAGTTGTATCCCCCTGAGGGGAGTATGTCGAATATTTTCCATGCCGCTGGCTCAAACTGAACAGAATATTTTCTGCAAGCCTCAGTCCCACTTTTGAAATTCATATGAATTAAGTACACGTGTTCGATGTACTTAATTACAAATACCTAAAAAACAAAGTTTTTCTTCCAATTTTCGAGTGCTGTTGCTGTCGTAGAGTTTTTAAAAATTTCCCTCTAATATCCAACACCTAAAAAACAAACATTTTTCTGAAATATCCTTCAAATTACAAGTAAACGGCGGTCAAATATTTAGCAAATGGACATGAAATATTTGCCTTCAATACAGATAATTTTTCATCGAAAATTTTTCAATTTCACTTTTATTCATTTTTATTTACTATTTTAAAAATTTTTTTCGACTATTTCTTCTTTTTTAGCAGCAACAGTTGGACATTCCACAAAAAATATTACTATAGCAGCCGAAAAGAATACAGAATATTCCAACAATGGCCAGAATATGAACATAAAATGCTTAAAAATGACCAAAAAATGCTCAAAAAGGAAAAAGATAATTTTCTGGACATGTCCAGAAAATACCTTAGAAATCTCCACCAAACGCATAAAAAATGTTGATACAATGGGGAGAAAATGTCCAAAATATCCAAATAATAACCAGTAAATGCCCGGAAAACGCATGAAAAAACATAAATGCCAAGCAAATGTTCCGAAAATGCCTTAAAAATGCCCAGAAAACCCAGATATTGCCCAGCAAATGCCAAGAAAATACCCAGAAAATCCCAGATAATGCCCAGCAAATGAAAAGAAAATACCCAGAAAATCCCAGATAATGCCCAGCAAATGCAAAGAAAATACCCAGAAAATCCCAGATAATGCCCAGCAAATGCAAAGAAAATACCCAGAAAATCCCAGATAATGCCCAGCAAATGCAAAGAAAATACCCAGAAAATCCCAGATAATGCCCAGCAAATGCATAGAAAATACCCAGAAAATCCCAGATAATGCCCAGCAAATGCAAAGAAAATACCCAGAAAATCCCAGATAATGCTCAGCAAATGCAAAGAAAATACCCATAAAATCCCAGAAAATGCCCAGCAAATAGGCCAATATTAGGGAAATTGCCCAAACTCGCCTAACTTTGAGCTCTGTTCGGACGGACGCGGACGCGGCGGTTCGGTCAAATCCAATTTTTCCCGAAAGTTTTCATCGGAAAATTTTCCCCTTAAATTTTCCCCTAAACTGGTCATCCAAATAGGTCCTGCTGATATTTTACCCTAAAATTTTGATCCAAATATTTTCTCCTAAAAGTGTACCCTAAAATTTTCATCGGAAAATTTAACTGAATTTGAAAAAAAAATAGGCACTTATCGAAGAGAAAATTCACAAAATGTTAGTGGAACTTGGGCAAAATTTGCGCATGGATTCCAAACTGAAAAAATCGGCTTTATATAGTGATACTAGTTAAACATTAAAAATAGTATTAATATACTTGCAATAATAACTATGCTTAAGAAACAGGGTAGAAGTTTTTGGTTTTATGTAAATAAATGAGTTAACAATTATAGGTAGTACATTTATAGTAAATTTCCAAACTTGGTAATTTGATAGATAGAATAAAATAATTATAACAAGTATAATTAATGATACAAATATACTCATATAATTATACTAGTAAAATGGACTTCATTGAATAATACTTGTTAAAAATTCAAGTAATGTAATTATACCAGTTATATAATTATACTAGTTTCAGTTATACCTACTATAAGAATACAATTATAACTAGTACATTTACTTTAAATAATTCGCCATGTTCACTCACACCAATGATGATATTCTAGAACAATCTATGCGTTCTTTTAAAAAATAAAACTTACACTAAATTAGTTCCTTGGCGCAGAAGTTGGGGATGTTCCATAAATATTATAGACACCCCAATAAAAACTTTCTATGCGAGGAGAGCCTCCGTTTTCTGTGATGTAGTCCAGGGGGGTCCGCGTTATTTTTTCACAAATTTAAAATAATTTTGAAATTATTTTTATTTTAAAGTAACTTCTATTTTTAAATAATTTTTTTTACTAAAATTCTAATTGAGGCATATTCTTAACAAAAAATTGCTATATTTTCAATGGAAAAACAATTAACTCGATTCGAAATGAATGCTAATCATTTGATTTCGTTTTACTTATAACACTAACATTCATTTGTGTAGTGAAGTGTGAAATCCCATAATTTTTAGTTCGAAATAGGCGTTGTTCTTGAAAACTTTGACCGCGGCAGGCAAAACCGAAGTTCAACATTCAACTCCAACACAAAGTCAACTGTAGCGCGCAATGTTGAAAATAGCAAACATGACCTGGATCGGGCCTTCATTTAGCTTTGATTGAGTATTTATGGAAATTGTGTTTGTGACTACTGGTCGGTCTGCAGCGTTGTGAAAATCCCGCCGTGTACCACCGGTGGGGCACGTCGAGGTTGTATCGTGCCTTCATTTAGCTTTGATTGAGTATTTATGAAAATTGTGTTTGTGACTACTGGTCGGTCTGCAGCGTTGTGAAAATCCCGCCGTGTACCACCGGTGGGTCACGTCGAGGGTGTATCGTGCCTTCATTTAGCTTTGATTGAGTATTTATGGAAATTGTGTTTGTGACTACTGGTCGGTCTGCAGCGTTGTGAAAATCCCGCCGTGTACCACCGGTGGGGCACGTCGAGGTTGTATCGTGCCTTCATTTAGCTTTGATTGAGTATTTATGGAAATTGTGTTTGTGACTACTGGTCGGTCTGCAGCGTTGTGAAAATCCCTCCGTGTACCACCGGTGGGTCACGTCGAGGTTGTATCGTGCCTTCATTTAGCTTTGATTGAGTATTTATGGAAATTGTGTTTGTGACTACTGGTCGGTCTGCAGCGTTGTGAAAATCCCGCCGTGTACCACCGGTGGGTCACGTCGAGGTTGTATCGTGCCTTCATTTAGCTTTGATTGAGTATTTATGGAAATTGTGTTTGTGACTACTGGTCGGTCTACAGCGTTGTGAAAATCCCGCCGTGTACCACCGGTGGGTCACGTCGAGGTTGTATCGTGCCTTCATTTAGCTTTGATTGAGTATTTATGGAAGTTGTGTTTGTGACTACTGGTCGGTCTGCAGCGTTGTGAAAATCCCGCCGTGTACCACCGGTGGGTCACATCGAGGTTGTATCGTGCCTTCATTTAGCTTTGATTGAGTATTTATGGAAGTTGTGTTTGTGACTACTGGTCGGTCTGCAGCGTTGTGAAAATCCCGCCGTGTACCACCGGTGGGTCACGTCGAGGTTGTATCGTGCCTTCATTTAGCTTTGATTGAGTATTTATGGAAGTTGTGTTTGTGACTACTGGTCGGTCTGCAGCGTTGTGAAAATCCCGCCGTGTACCA
Organism: Morinoia aosen; assembly: GCA_030386875.1. Taxonomy (NCBI): domain Eukaryota; kingdom Metazoa; phylum Arthropoda; class Malacostraca; order Amphipoda; family Talitridae; genus Morinoia; species Morinoia aosen. The sequence goes on from CM059576.1 coordinate 114,747,681, forward strand.
CCGGTGGGTCACGTCGCAGTCAAAGAGTTAAATTTCAACTCCCTAATTTCTTTCCTCAACCCGAAATGTTTACCTTTATAACGATACGAAGTCTCATATATTTATTATTAATGTAATCATGTTTTAAACCACGTGGTTTTCAATTTCATCCCAAACATCTGTCACTCAATGCGCCGTGTTATTTTTTTCAACTACTTGTGCTGTTATTCCCGGTTGTGGTTGATAAAAACATTCCCTTGAAGATATTATAACATTTGAATGCAAGTGATAATGAAATAACTCTTCATTCGTCACTATTACACTATCACTTTACTATTGCACATTCGTCACTATTACACTATCACTTTACTATTGCACATTCGTCACTATTACACTATCACTTTACTATTGCACATTCGTCACTATTACACTATCACTTTACTATTGCACTATTATTGCTATCACACATTCGTCACTATTACACTATCACTTTACTATTGCACTATTATTGCTATCACACATTCGTCACTATTACACTATCACTCTACCATTGCACTATTATTACTATTACACATTCGTCACTATTACACCATTACTTCACTATTGCACTATTATTACTATTACACATTCGTCACTATTACAACATTACTTCACTATTGCACTATTATTACTATTACACATTCGTCACTATTACACATTCGTCACTATTACACCATTACTTCACTATTGCACTATTATTACTATTACACATTCGTCACTATTACACCATTACTTCACTATTGCACTATTATTACTATTACACATTCGTCACTATTACACCATTACTTCACTATTGCACTATTATTACTATTACACATTCGTCACTATTACACCATTACTTCACTATTGCACTATTATTACTATTACACATTCGTCACTATTACACTATCACTATTACTGTAGTGCACGTGTGTATTGTGGCGTACAAATGATTTTAGTGAGTCCTGTGTCTGGGATACGTGCATGAATTCTTTTCTAATTGAAAAAACATTTTTTTATGTTTCAATATCAGTCTTTCTATTTTAAATTGCAGTTTTTCTAATTTCAAAAAGCAGTTTTATTCATTTTAAATAGCAATCTTTTTCAATTTTATAAGTAGTTTTTTAATATCAAATTGCAATTTTTTTTAATTTCAAATGGCAGTTTTATCAATTTAACCCTTCACTGCATAGTGTGTCGAATATGACACGAACTGAATTTTGCTGTGTGTAGGAATAATAATTATTGGTTAAAACAAGTGCATTTCTGCGGTTTGTACCGCTAATGAGACATACTCTACAACAAACAAAAGCTAATGAAACATGTTCGACACCCCCCTCCAGCGGCAGAGTTAGTTTGAACTCCATTACAGACGAGTGCTGACATTGCTATTTTTATATTTCCGAAAATAGTTCATGCAGTGGAGGGTTAAAGAGCAATCTTATTCAACTTTAATATCAGTCTTTTTAATTTAAAATCGCATATTTTTTCAATTTCAAATATCAGTCTTTTCACGTATGAATTGGAGTCTTTAAATTTTAAATGGCAGTTTTTTAAACTACAAATAATAATTTTTAAAATTTTAAATAGCACTGTTCTTAATTTTAAATAGCAGTCTTTTCAACTTAAAATAGCAATTTTTCAAATTTCATACAGCCGTCTTTTTCTACTTCAAATTGCAGTTTTTTCGATTCTATCAACAGTTTTTCGAAGTTAAATAGTATTTTTTCATTTTCTATTAGCAGCTCCTGATGCCTGTCTTCGCCAATGTACACTGAATAAATTACTGATTAACTTGTTAGCAACTTTCTTAAATGGAAATAAGAATTTGAAGTTGGAACTTCTGGACATATTTCAAATAAGTTGAAATGCCAAAAGAAAACAGAAGAAAGAAATGAAAATTAAAAAAAGGTAAAATGAAATATTGCATAAGATGGGCCCATTGAACAAAAAAATATTTTGTTTCACGGAATTTTTTTTTTAATAATGTGAGGACAACTTTCTTTTGTACTATCATACTGCGGATATATGAACTATAAACTACGTTATTATGTTGTTGATTTTATTTACAAATATATTAATTATTCATTTATTAAATAATTTTTCTATTATTTCATAACTAATAATTTCCCCAGGGAATTGATTATGGCGACGATAATTGGGGACATCTCACTTCCGATATATAACTTACCCGGCAGGCAATTTGTGTCACGTACGACGGACGTACCATACACATGGAGATATGAAACTGCAATTTTACTAATTTTAATTGAGTTATAAAGTAATTTTAATCCAGCACACCAAAATTGCTTAGCTTAAATTCAAAGTAAGGAAACTCTAATTAAAAATTCACTCACAACGGTTCATTGAAAGTGCCCCAGAGTAAGTTAAATATTCGGAGTAAACCCCGTAGACTTTGTGATATGGCAATTGGTTTCTTTGAACTTTTTGGATTCGAAATGATCAATTTAGAGTTTGTTTGAACATATTGACAGCGAACTAGTAATTTTATCGCATAGATGATAATGAGGTAGAAATTACAAGCTATGCAATTATCCGCAAAAAAATCGTCCGTTAAACCTGATAAAATTTGGTGTATGCATAAAATCGTCATTTCCTCATTTCCTCTGGCTTGCATTCTCATTTTAGTTTGCATTCCCATTCCAGTTTGCATTACCATTCCAGTTTGCATTCTCATTCCAGTTTGCATTCCCATTCCAGTTTGCATTCCCATTCCAGTTTGCATTCCCATTCCAGTTTGCATTCCCATTCCAATTTGCATTCCCATTCCAGTTTGCATTCTCATTCCAGTTTGTATTCCTATTCTCGATCATTCGCATTCCTGCTGACTCCCATTCCTACTCATTCTCATTCCTACGCATTCCCAATCCTACTCATTCTCACTCCCGCTCATTCCCATTTCCGCCCATTCCTACTCATTCTCATGCCTAATCATTCTCATTCCTACTCATTCCCTTTCCTACTCATTCCCATTCCTACTCATTCCCATTCCTACTCATTCCCATTCCTACTCATTCCCATTCATAATCATTCCCATTCCTACTCATTCCCATTCCTCCTCATTTCCATTCCTACTCATTCCCATTCCTACTCATTCCCGTCTCTACGCATTGCCATTCCTGCCCATTCCTGCCCATTCCTACTCATTCCTGTTACAACTCATTCCCATTCCTACTCATCCCAATTCCCACTCATTCCCATTCCCGCTATTCCCGCTCACTCCCATTCCCGCTCATTCCCATTCCTACCCATTCCCATTCCCAAGGACGGACCAGCATTCCAGCCTGATGCGTATTCCAAGTCTGATCCGTATTCCAGTTCGGTCCCTTCCTCTGCATGCGCATTCCCGCGGGAATTTTGGGCTTCCGAGGTACTTTCATCCGACGTTCTTCCCATTCTTCCCTTCAGTTGGGGTAAAAAACGCTCATTTGGAGTAAAAAATGCTCAGTTGAGATAACAAATACTCAGTTGGGATACAAAATGCTCAGTTGGGGTAAAAAACCCTCAGTTGGGGTAAAAAACCCTGAGTTGGGGTAAAAAACCCTCAGTTTGGGTGTAAATAACGTTTAGTTGGGGTAAAAAAAGGCTCCGTTGGGTAACGTAAAAATTTTGTACGTAAAATATTGCTTTAAAGATTTGACTAAAATGCCGGCAGTTTAAAAAAAATCTAATTAATCGAGTAAAAAATAATGAGAAAAGTGAGAAAAAATGTTGCCTAAAACTCCACGGAGTTTACTACCATCATATCCTAGCAAAACTCTACGGACTTTACGCTCATATTTTTAGCATTCAATTTTTTTAAATAAATACGATAGTCATAATACAATATCCCATGATTTCATCAACCTATATTTTACGAGTAAATAAAATACTTATAATATAACAATGTAATTTAATTGGTTGAAAAAAAATATATCATGTATGATGGTTTTGGGTAAGGTCCCCTTAACTTCTTGTCTCACGCACATCTTAAATAAGTTTTAGTGGTTTACGACATTGCTACGTGAATGTCATGATATTCTACCGTGAATTTCACGGTACGTACAATGAAAGGGACCAGTACAGCACCAGTACAGCACGGTACACAGTACCAGTACAGCACTGTACACTGTACAAGTACAGCACTGTACACTGCACCAACACTGCAGAAATAAACCTTAACAAAGGCAACGCGGGTGCGACGTTGCCAAATTTCAGCACAGCCGCATTTTCCCGTCACATTTCATGACAGAAAACCGCAAAAGTCCGCGGTTTTTCGCACGCCGCGCATCGCGTCGAACGTTCCCAATGACCTCCGCGGGAACGTTTGTGGAACGTTTGTTGCGAATTTGGGAGTTTGTGAACGTTTTTTGGGGGGTCTGGCGCCGTGTTGCAGTAACGCACTGCGGCAGTAGAGAGGGGGGTTAGAGCGGGGGGGGGGGAGGGTTAGAGTGGTGGGGGGGGTTGAGTGAGGGACAAAAGAACGGGAGAGTTATGGGGGATTTGAAGACGACTTGAAGTGACGACGCTTCTTTGAGGGAGAGAGTGAAGAGTGGCAGAGGGGAATATAGTAAATTAGAGAGGGTAATTATTGAGGGAATAAAATTAGAATTAGAGAGGGTAATTATGGAGGGAATAAAATTAGAATTAGTGAGGAAAATTATAGAGGGAATAAAATTAGAATTAAAGAGGGTAATTATAGAGGGAATAAAATTAGAATTTGAGAGGGTAATTATGGAGGGAATAAAATTAGAATTAGAGAGGGTAATTATGGAGGGAATAAAATTAGAATTAGAGAGGGTAATTATAGAGGGAATAAAATTAGAATCAGAGAGGGAAATTATAGAGGGAATAAAATTAGAATTAGAGAGGGTAATTATAGAGGGAATAAAATTAGAATTAGAGAGGGTAATTATGGAGGGAATAAAATTAGAATTAGAGAGGGTAATTATAGAGGGAATAAAATTAGAATCAGAGAGGGAAATTATAGAGGGAATAAAATTAGAATTAGAGAGGGTAATTATAGAGGGAATAAAATTAGAATTAGAGAGGGTAATTATAGAGGGAATAAAATTAGAATTAGAGAGGGTAATTATAGAGGGAATAAAATTAGAATTAGAGAGGGTAATTATAGAGGGAATAAAATTAGAATCAGAGAGGGTAATTATAGAGGGAATAAAATTAGAATTAGAGAGGGTAATTATAGAGGGAATAAAATTAGAATCAGAGAGGGTAATTATAGAGGGAATAAAATTAGAATTAGAGAGGGTAATTATAGAGGGAATAAAATTAGAATCAGAGAGGGTAATTATAGAGGGAATAAAATTACAATTAGAGAGGAAACATTATAGAGGGAATGAAATTAGAATCAGAGAGGGTAATTATAGAGGGAATGAAATTAGAATTAGAGAGGGAGAGGGAAGTATAATAAATTAGAGAGGGAACATTGAAGAGGGAGTAAAAGGCCGGGGAATAGAGAAAGGTTTGAGAGGAAATTTGAAAAATCAAAAAAGAGCGTTAGAAAAAGGAGAAGAGAGAGGATACGAGAGGGGACTAGAGAGGGCATTAGAGAGGGATTAGAGAGAGATTGGAGATTAATTAAAGAGGTGGTTAGAGAGGGGATTAGCGAGGGGATTAGCGAGGGGATTAGCGAGGGGATTAGCGAGGGGATTAGCGAGGGGATTGGCGAGGGGATTGGCGAGGGGATTGGCGAGGGGATTGGCGAGGGGATTGGCGAGGGGATTAGCGAAGGGATTAGCGAAGGGATTAGAGAGGGGATTAGAGAGGGGATTAGAGAGGGGATTAGAGAGGGGATTAGAGAGGGGATTAGAGAGGGGATTAGAGAGGGGATTAGAGAGATTAGAGAGGGGATTAGAGAGGGGATAAGAGAGGGGATAGGGGAAAGGATAAGAGAGAGGATAAGAGAGGGGATAAGAGAGGGGATAAGAGAGGGGGTTAGAAAGAGGATTAGAGAGGGGAGTTATCGAGAGGAGTTAAAGAGGAGAGGGGAGTTGGAGAGGGGAGTTGGAGAGGGGAGTTGGAGAGGGGAGTTGGAGAGGGGAATTGGAGAGGGGAGTTGGAGAGGGGAGTTGGAGAGGGGAGTTGGAGAGGGGAGTTGGAGAGGGGAGTTGGAGAGGGGAGTTAGAGAGAAGAGTTAGAGAGAAGAGTTGGAGAGGGGAGTTGGAGAGGGGAGTTGGAGAGGGGAGTTGGAGAGGGGAGTTGGAGAGGGGAGTTGGAGAGGGGAGTTGGAGAGGGGAGTTGGAGAGGGGAGTTGGAGAGGGGAGTTGGAGAGGGGAGTTGGAGAGGGGAGTTGGAGAGGGGAGTTGGAGAGGGGAGTTGGAGAGGGGAGTTGGAGAGGGGATTTAGAGAGGGGATTTAGAGAGGGGATTTAGAGCGGGGATTTAGAGAGGGGATTTAGAGAGGGGATTTAGAGCGGGGATTTAGAGAGGGGATTTAGAGAGGGGATTTAGAGAGGGGAGGTAGAAAGGGGAGCTAGAAAGGGGAGTTGAAGAGCGGAGTTGAAGAGGGGAGTTAGAGAGGGGAGTTAGAGAGGGGAGTTAGAGAGGGGAGTTAGAGAGGGGAGTTAGAGAGGGGAGTTAGAGAGGGGAGTTAGAGAGGGGAGTTAGAGAGGGGAGTTAGAGAGGGGAGTTAGGGAGGGGAGTTAGGGAGGGGAGTTAGAGAGGGGATTAGAGAGGGGATTAGAGAGGGGAGTTAGAGAGGGGAGTTAGAGAGGGGAGTTAGAGAGGGGAGTTAGAGAGGGGAGTTAGAGAGGGGAGTTAGAGAGGGGAGTTAGAGAGGGGAGTTAGAGAGGGGAGTTAGAGAGGGGAGTTAGAGAGGGGAGTTAGAGAGGGGAGTTAGAGAGGGGAGTTAGAGAGGGGAGTTAGAGAGGGGAGTTAGAGAGGGGAGTTAAAGAGGGGAGTTAAAGAGGGGAGTTAAAGAGGGGAGTTAGAGAGGGGAGTTAGAGAGGGGAGTTAGAGAGGGGAGTTAGAGAGGGGAGTTAGAGAGTGGAGTTAGAGAGGGGAGTTAGAGAGGGGAGTTAGAGAGGGGAGTTAGAGAGGGGAGTTAGAGAGGGGAGTTAGAGAGGGGAGTTAGAGAGGGGAGTTAGAGAGGGGAGTTAGAGAGGGGAGTTAGAGAGGGGAGTTAGAGAGGGGAGTTAGAGAGGGGAGTTAGAGAGGGGAGTTAGAGAGGGGAGTTAGAGAGGGGAGTTAGAGAGGGGAGTTAGAGAGGGGAGTTAGAGAGGGGAGTTAGAGAGGGGAGTTAGAGAGGGGAGTTAGAGAGGGGAGTTAGAGAAGCAAAACGAACAGGTTGATGAGAAAATGTATCAGATATGTCAATAAATCCATTACTACTGCATACAACACACACAACACAACACACAACACACACAACAAACACAACACACACACAACACACAACACAAACATACACACACAACACCCACAACACACACACAACACAACACACAACACACACAACACACACAACAAACACAACACACACACAACCCACAACACAAACATACACACACAAAACACAACACACAACACACACAACAAACACAACACACACACAACACACAACACAAACACAACTCACACACAAACACACAACACAAACACAACACACAACACACACACCAAACAAAACACACACAACACACAACACAAACACAACACAACATACACAAAACACAACACAAACACAACACAACATACACAACACACACAACAAACACAACAAACACACACAACACACACAACAAACACACACAACACACACACAACACACACACAACACAAACACAACACACACAACACACAACACAAACACAACACACACACAACACACAACACAAACACAACACACAACAAACACAACACACACACACAAAACACAACACACAACACACACAACACACACAACACAACATACACACAACACACAACACAAACACAACACACAACACACAAACACAACACACACACACCACACACAACACACACACAACTCACACACACAACACACACACAACACACACACAACACACACACAACACACACACAACACACAACACACAACACAACACACAACACAAACACAACACACACACAACACACAACACACACAGCTAATGAGATCAATACATGATCGTTTAAGCAGAAACGGAAGCGTAATGAGTAGGTTAAGAAGTTAATGAGATGACTAAGTAGGAGGTGGGCAGGCCTAGCTAAGTAGGCGCTAATGAGGCCACGGTCTCCTAATCAGGCACCCCAGCGCGCCTTAAGGAGTTAATTAGGAAGCCTCAAAGAGTTAATTAGGAAGAGCTAATGAGAGGAGCTCATCTTCACGCTTTTCTCACTGATAATTGGAAAAAATTTTTTAGTATATCAGTGAATTTTGTTATTGGAGGCTAATTGGAAGCTAATTGGAGGCTAATTGGAGGCTATTGGAGGCTATTGGAGGCTATTGGAGGCTATTGGAGGCTAATTGCTCCAGAAATGTTTATTTGTTTTCCCTATCCAGCATTTATTAACTTAGGAATAATCAGTTAGAAATTCATTCATTATAAAGCAATACATGATTACATTTTATTTTCAATGTATAGTTATTTGTTCCAATTATCAGTAATGAATCATTCTTCGCGGTTTTCAGTCGTTAACTAGTTTATAAAATATCGATAGTTAAACAATATAACAATAATCGATTGCCAACTAATCTATGAATTATCAGGAGTTGAATGATTTCCAATAATCAAAAATTAACCAATTTATAAACCATCAGTAATTAAATATTTTATTAATTAACAGTTAATTATTAACCTATCAACCGCCATTAATTCGATAATCTATTAACTATCTACAACTAATCATTTCAAAATAATGAGGTATCGGAAATGAAATAGATAACGTACAAAATACACTCAACCAAAACATAAGTTAGATTAGATTATTATTTAGTTCAAACCTCCCCATCCGCAACAAAAGCGATCCAAAGAGAGGAAGGAAGAAAGCACCATTAGTATGGAGTTAAGGGAACGCAGAATCTATGCGGAGAGGGCATAATATCTGTAAGTTGAGAAAGAAGTTCATGAAACAAGACAAAAGTTGATGAATAAAGTAGTAGGTGCTGAAAAACAGGACAGTAGTCACCCGGAAGAAGAAGATGGTCCTTAACATAACAAAAACATTATATTACAACAGAAAGAAAGCCTACCGAACTCTCAGCTCTGGACCTCACATTTCCCCCTGGAAGCGCAATTCCCATAGACACAATATTCCAAAACTGAAGTAGTAACAAAGAAATCAGCACGAGCCCAAAAACACAAAGGAAATTGCGAACACAAATGTGCAAGCTACACAACCTAACATTCATCACAGCATTGCGCCACACAATTTTCAGTCTAAAGCACGGAAAATAAAATAGAAGAATAAAGTCGTATAATAGAAAAAGAAAGTCGCATAATAGAAAAATAAAGTCGTATAATAGAAAAATAAAGTCGTATAATAGAAAAATAAAGTCGTATAATAGAAAAATAAAGTCGTATAATAGAAAAATAAAGTCGTATAATAGAAAAAGAAAGTCGTATAATAGAAAAATAAAGTCGTATAATAGAAAAAGAAAGTCGTATAATAGAAAAATAAAGTCGTATAATAGAAAAATAAAGTCGTATAATAGAAAAATAAAGTCGTATAATAGAAAAATAAAGTCGTATAATAGAAAAATAAAGTCGTATAATAGAAAAATAAAGTCGTATAATAGAAAAAGAAAGTCGTATAATAGAAAAATAAAGTCGTATAATAGAAAAAGAAAGTCGTATAATAGAAAAATAAAGTCGTATAATAGAAAAATAAAGTCGTATAATAGAAAAATAAAGTCGTATAATAGAAAAATAAAGTCGTATAATAGAAAAATAAAGTCGTATAATAGAAAAATAAAGTCGTATAATAGAAAAATAAAGTCGTATAATAGAAAAATAAAGTCGTATAATAGAAAAATAAAGTCGTATAATAGAAAAATAAAGTCGTATAATAGAAAAATAAAGTCGTATAATAGAAAAATAAAGTCGTATAATATAAAAATAAAGTCGTATAATAGAAAAATAAAGTCGTAAAATAGAAAAAGAAAGTCGTAAGATAGAAAAATGAAGTCGTAAATGAAACGTGAAATTTGAGGGCAATTAAATTATGAATTATTTATCCTGCACTCGCTCCCATGTCGTAAACCGGAATGTCGTAAGACGGGAATGTCATAAACCGGAATGTCGTAAGACGGGAATGTCGTAAACCGGAATGTCGTAAGACGGGAATGTCGTAAACCGGAATTTCGTAAGACGGGAATGTCGTAAACCGGAATGTCGTAAGATGGGAATGTCGTAAACCGGAATGTCGTAAGACGGGAATGTCGTAAGACAGGAATGTCGTAAGACGGGAATGTCGTGAGACAGGAATGTCGTAAGACGGGAAGGTCGTAAGACGGGAATGTCGTAAACCGGAATGTCGTAAACCGGAATGTCGTAAGACGGGAATGTCGTAAGACGGGAATGTCGTAAACCGGAATGTCGTAAGACGGGAATGTCGTGAGACAGGAATGTCGTAAGACGGGAATGTCGTAAGACGGGAATGTCGTAGGACGGGAATGCCGTGAGACAGGAATGACGTGAGACGGGAATGTCGTAAGACGGGAATGTCGTAGGACGGGAATGTCGTAAGAAGGGAATGTCGTAGGACGAGAATGTCGTAAGACGGGAATGGCGTAAGACGGGAATGTCGTAAGGCGGGAATTTCGTAAGACGGGAATGTCGTAAGACGGGAATGTCGTAAGACGGGAATGTCGTAAGACGGGAAGGTCGTAAGACGGGAATGTCGTAAGGCGGGAATGTCGTAAGGCGGGAATGTAGCCGGTGGCAGGCGCATTCCAAGTGGTAATTCCCAATCACCAGCTCTCAGGGAATGGGAATGGCAGGACAATTCCAAGTGGTGCATTCCAAGTGGCGCATTCCGAGTGACGCATTCTAAGTGGCGCATTCCAAGTGGCCCATTCCAAGTGGCGCATTCCAAGTGGCGCATTCCAAGTGGTGCATTCTAAGTGGCGCATTCCAAGTGGCGCATTCCAAGTGGCGCATTCCAAGTGGCGCATTCCAAGTGGCGCATTCCAAGTGGCGCATTTCAAGTGGCGCATTCCAAGTGGCGCATTCCAAGTGGCGCATTCCAAGTGGCGCATTCCAAGTGGCGCATTCCAAGTGGCGCATTCCAAGTGGCGCATTCCAAGTGGCGCATTCCAAGTGGCGTATTCCAAAAGGCGCATTCCAAGTGGCGCATTCCAAGTGACGCATTCCAAGTGGCGCATTACAAGTGGTGCATTCCAAGTGGCGCATTCCAAAAGGCGCATTCCAAGTGGTGCATTCCAAGTGACGCATTCCAAGTGGCGCATTCCAAGTGGCGCATTCTAAGTAACGCATTCCATGTGACGCATTCCAAGTGGCGCATTCCAAGTGGCGCATTCCAAGTGACGCATTCCAAGTGGCGCATTCCGAGTGACGCATTCCAAGTGGCGCATTCCAAGTGACGCATTCCAAGTGACGCATTCCAAGTGGCGCATTCCAAGACGTGATTCCCAGTGACATATTCCAGCTCGGTAATTCCAGATAATTCCAGTTCCGGCACGATTCCAGGCCGTTCCCAGCAGCGCTAGTTGGGCCTGCGTCCTTGGAATATTCCTGAATGCGTTATTGTCCAGGAATATTCCAGAAAATCTGCATTCCCGAAAACATTGCCGTTTTGGAATATTCCTAAATATTAAAATTCCAAAATGCGTTGTCGTTGAAGAATATTCCGAAATATTAGTACCACAGAAACCGTAATTTGTTAGGGAAATTTTGAATATTGTTATTCCAGGAATCGAAGCCATTTAGGATATTATATTTTAACGATATTCAATAACTCATTAGATTTCGGGAATATTTCAGGAAACGTTGCTGCTTAGGAATATTCCAGGAAACGATGCTGCTTAGGAATATTCCAGGAAACGTTGCTGCTTAGTAATATTCCAGGAAACGATGCTGCTTAGGAATATTCCAGGAAACTTTGCTGCTTAGGAATATTCCACGAAACGTTGCTGCTTAGGAATATTCCAGGAAACGTTGCTGCTTAGGAATATTCCAGGAAACGTCGCTGCTTAGGAATATTCCAGAAAACGTTGCTGCTTCGGAATATTCCAGGAAACGTTGCTGCTTAGGAATATCCCAGGAAACGTTGCTGCTTAGAAATATTCCAGGAAACGTTGCTGCTTAGAAATATTCCAGGAAACGTTGCTGCTTAGGAATATTCCAGGAAACGATGCTACTTAAGAATATTCTAGGAAACGTTGCTGCTTAGGAATATTCCAGCAAACGATGCTGCTTAGGAATATTCCAGGACCCCAACACTCCAGGCAACACGACACAACCACTGACGCAAAAATTTCCTTACAAACCCAAGTTAAATGGTCGATTGATGTCAAGTGCATAGAAACTGAAACCGGATACTAACTGGGGGTAAATTGTGGGCAACTCTGCGGTTAAACTGGGGTTAAATAGCCCATTTATAAAAAATATATAATGAAAAAATAATTAATGAAGCATAAATAAAGTGAAACTTCAGTATAAATGAATTAGAGACCAAAAGTTCGACTCTAATACAACTGAACTGAAGTTATATTGAAGTTTGAGATAGTTAAATGCTGGGCGTAAATACCGTAGATTTCTTTCTATTGAAAATAGTTAAATGCAATGAGCAAATACCGTAGATTTGTTTTTACAAAAGATAGTTAAATGCTGCGAGCAAACACCGTAGATTTCATTTATACTGAAGATACGTCAATGCTGAGAGTAAATACCGTACTTTTAATTTTATGAGAAAATTTTTTAATAATCGAACATATAAAAGAATGTATTGCCCCTTGCGCTATGCAATTTCCTTTCTTTCCATAAATGCTTTCGCCATTAGAATAGCAGAAGTGATGCTGTTGCGTCGTGCCCTGCAGTGGTGTTGCCTTTATTTGTAGTATCGGTTTTATTTCGCAAATAACGCAACCAAATAAAATTATTATAGCCCCAGTACGAAGTTATGAACCAAAAAAAACTGATATGAAAACCAATACAAGTCATATTAAAGTTTTTCATGCATTCATTACGCTTTCAAGTGTATGTAGGCCAATCTAATTTGAGTTAGATCTGATATATTCGGAATTGCAGCATTTGTAAGTTTGTTAACTTTTGGACAACATGGCATTGACAAAGTACGTCTGGAGCTAACTTGAATAGAATCAAGTTAACTTGAAAGTTTAGGTGAGGTGTGTGAGGGGAGTGTGTGAGGGGAGTGTGTGAGGGGAGTGTGTGAGGGGAGTGTGTGAGGGGAGAGTGTGAGGGGAGTGTGAGGGGAGTGTGTGAGGGGAGTGTGTGAGGGGATTGTGTGAGGGGAGTGTGTGAGGGGAGTGTGTGAGGGGATTGTGTGAGGGGAGTGTGTGAGGGGAGAGTGTGAGGGGAGAGTGTGAGGGGAGTGTGAGGGGAGTGTGTGAGGGAAGAGTGTAAGGGTAGTGTGTGAGGGGATTGTGTGAGGGGATTGTGTGAGGGGAGTGTGTGAGGGGATTGTGTGAGGGGAGTGTGTGAGGGGATTGAGTGAGGGGAGTGTGTGAGGGGAGTGTGTGAGGGAAGAGTGTGAGGGGAGTGTGAGGGGAGTGTGTGAGGGGAGTGTGTGAGGGGATTGTGTGAGGGGAGTGTGTGAGGGGAGTGTGTGAGGGGAGTGTGTGAGGGGATTGTGTGAGGGGAGTGTGTGAGGGGAGTGTGTGAGGGGAGAGTGTGAGGGGAGTGTGAGGGGAGTGTGTGAGGGGAGTGTGTGAGGGGATTGTGTGAGGGGAGTGTGTGAGGGGAGTGTGTGAGGGGATTGTGTGAGGGGAGTGTGTGAGGGGAGAGTGTGAGGGGAGAGTGTGAGGGGAGTGTGAGGGGAGTGTGTGAGGGAAGAGTGTGAGGGTAGTGTGTGAGGGTAGTGTGTGAGGGGAGTGTGTGAGGGGAGTGTGTGAGGGGAGTGTGCGAGGGGAGTGTGTGAGGGGAGTGTGTGAGGGGAGGGTGTGAGGGGAGTGTGTGAGGGGAGTGTGTGAGGGGAGTGTGTGAGGGGAGTGTGTGAGGGGAGTGTGTGAGGGGAGAGTGTGAGGGGAGTGTGAGGGGAGTGTGTGAGGGGAGTGTGCGAGGGGATTGTGTGAGGGGAGTGTGTGAGGGGAGTGTGTGAGGGGATTGTGTGAGGGGAGTGTGTGAGGGGAGAGTGTGAGGGGAGAGTGTGAGGGGAGTGTGAGGGGAGTGTGTGAGGGAAGAGTGTAAGGGTAGTGTGTGAGGGGAGTGTGTGAGGGGAGTGTGTGAGGGGAGTGTGCGAGGGGAGTGTGTGAGGGGAGTGTGTGAGGGGAGTGTGTGAGGGGAGTGTGTGAGGGGAGTGTGTGAGGGGAGTGTGTGAGGGGAGTGTGTGAGGGGAGTGTGTGAGGGGAGAGTGTGAGGGGAGTGTGAGGGGAGTGTGTGAGGGGAGTGTGTGAGGGGATTGTGTGAGGGGAGTGTGTGAGGGGAGTGTGTGAGGGGATTGTGTGAGGGGAGTGTGTGAGGGGAGAGTGTGAGGGGAGAGTGTGAGGGGAGTGTGAGGGGAGTGTGTGAGGGGAGTGTGTGAGGGGAGAGTGTGAGGGGAGAGTATGAGGGGAGAGTGTGAGGGGAGAGTGTGAGGGTAGTGTGTGAGGGGAGTGTGTAAGGGGCGCGTGTAAGGGGCGTGTGTGAGGAGAGATTGTGAGGAGAGATTGTGAGGGGAGTGTGTGAGGGGAGTGTGTGAGGGGAGTGTGTGAGGGGAGTGTGTGAGGGGAGTGTGTGAGGGGCGTGTGTGAGGGGCGTGTGTGAGGAGAGATTGTGAGGGGAGTGTGTGAGGGGAGTGTGTGAGGGGAGTGTGTGAGGGGAGTGTGTGAGGGGAGTGTGTGAGGGGAGTGTGTGAGGGGAGTGTGTGAGGGGAGTGTGTGAGAGGAGTGGGTGAGGGGAGTGTGTGAGGGGAGTGTGTGAGGGGAGTGTGTGAGGGGAGCGTGTGAGGGGAGTGTGTGAGGGGAGTATCTCCCTGAGGGACAAATACATAAAACATCTGGGATTTGATACGATTCCCGTACCCATTCCCATATGATACGATTTCCATTCTTCGATGCTACGTCACGAACCTAATGAATTCCGACATGGAAAAAATTCCCAGTGTAATAGAAATTCCCAGTGCAATAGAAATTCCCAGTGTAATAGAAACTCCCAGTGTAATAGAAATTCCCAGTGTAATAGAAATTCCCACTGTAATAGAAATTCCCAGTGTAATAGAAATTCCCACTGTAATAGAAATTCCCACTGTAATAGAAATTCCCACGGTAATAGAAATTCCCAGTGTAATACAAATTCCCACTGTACTAGAAATTCCCAGTGTAATAGAAATTCCCAGTGTAATAGAAATTCCCAGTGTAATAGAAATTCCCACTGTAATATAAATTCCCACGGCAATAGAAATTCCCACGGTAATAGAAATTCCCTCTGTAATTGAAATTTCCACTGTAATAGAAATTCCCACTGTAATAAAAATTCCCACTGTAATAGAAATTCCCACTGTAATAGAAATTCCCAGTGTAATAGAAATTCCCACTGTAATCGAAATTCGCACTGTAATAGAAATTCCCACTGTAATAGAAATTCCCACTGTAATTGAAATTCCCAGTGTAATAGAAATTCCCACACTAATAGAAATTCTTAGGATGATATAAATTGCCACTGAAAAAAAGAATTCCCACGATAATAGAAATTCCCACGGTAATAAAAATTCCCACTGTAATAGAAATTCCCTCTGTAATAGAAATTCCCACTGTAATAGAAATTCCCACTGTAATAGAAATTCCCAGTGTTATAAAAATTCCCACTGTAATAGAAATTCCCACTGTAATAGAAATTCCCACTGTAATAGAAATTCCCACTGTAATAGAAATTCCCACTGTAATAGAAATTCCCAGTGTAATGGAAATTCCCACTGTAATATAAATTCCCACTGTTATAGAAATTACCACTGTAATAGAAATTCCCACTGTAATAGAAATTCCCAGTGTAATAGAAATTCCCACTGTAATAGAAATTCCCAGTGTAATAGAAATTCCCACTGTAATAGAAATTCCCACTGTAATAGAAATTCCCACTGTAATAGAAATTCCCAGTGTAATAGAAATTCCCACGCCACATGTCCAATAAATTCCCACGGTAAAATGAGGACCTCCATTCAAGATGCGAGGGAATTCCCACGGGAAAGACCCATAAATTCCCACGCAATTCCCGTTCGGAACAGCCGTCACAGATGCTGCAATTCCAAGTCTCCGATTCCTGCAAATTCGAATGGAATGATTCCAGATCTTCTGATTCAGGCAAAATATTTGCCATATTCAGGCAAGAGATGATTCTTTAATCCTTATTCAGGCTAGAGATTCGTAGATCTCACAAGGCAATATGCTTTAATTTTCACAGCTGTGACGTGTGACACATGTGATCCACTGAGAGGATGGAGAAAGGCACCATTCTGTATAAAGTTAAGGGAACGGGGAATCTATGCACCTCTTATGGTAAATTTCAAGTCTTCTCAGTCTCCCTTTCCGAAAAAATTTGTGTTTTAAAGAGATAAAAGAGGAAAGCAGCCTGAGGTATGAGATTTAGGAACGCGGAATCTACGCACAAGGTGCACAGAAACAGTGAGCAACGAAAGAAGTTCATGAAACAAGACAAAAGTAGAAGAAGAAAGTAGTAGGTGCTGAAAAACGGGACAGCAGTCAACCGAAAATAGATGGTCCGTCACAAAACAAAAACCTATTTTATTACAACAAAAAGGAAGCCTACCTAACCTTCAGCTCGGGCCCTCACATATTCCCCTGGGAGCGCCAATTCCCATAAATGGAGTACAATCCTTGGCGGTTTTTAAGAACCGATTGCTCTCGGTTTAAAAAATTGAAACATTTTTGTTGAATGTAAAATTCAGGTGTGTGTTCATTGAACTATAATTTGGATTTACAAAAAAAAAACAGAAGAATAATATCCGTACTATAAACTAGCTGAAAGTTTATTTTCTACTTATATACGAGAATCTGAAAAAATAACTTTTTCATGACCATAAACTCGTTTAATATTTTTCTACTCATGGTAATTCTTTTACATGTGTAAAAAATACTGTTGTTCACAAGACTGGAAAACAGCTTTAGAGTTACCCTGAGAGCTACTATATTTTACCCTAGAAGCAGCCTCAAAGTCAACTTGAGAAGCAATCTCAAAGTTACCCTGAAAGTTACCGTGAAAACAGTATCAAAGTTACCCTAAAAATCAGTCTATAGTTATTCTGAAAACGGTCTCAAAATTACCCTCAGAGGCAGCCTCAAAGTTACCCTGAATATCATCCTTAAAGTTACCCTGAGAAGGAACCTCAACGATACCCTGAACAACAGCTTCAGTTATCCTGAAAAGCAGCTTTAAGGTTACCCTGGAAATTTACAAAGTTAACCTAAAAACCAGCCTTCAATTTACCCTGAGAAGCGGCCTAAAGTTACCCTGAACATCCTCAAAGGCTCTCATTTAGATGCAAATTTGCACTTGCGCATTTAACAAGGCAACCCCCCCCCCTGACCCCTTATTTCACCCCCCCCCCCCTCTCATCCCACTTCCCCCTCTAAAAAATTGACGGAACCTTTTTTTTCATAATTTAGAAAGGCTCCAAATTCCTCATTTAATAAACTTGTAAATTTCTCCACCCAAAAATAAAATGTTGCTCTCGAAGCGAGCACATATGCAGGTAAATTGCAATCAATTTGAATTAAAAATAAGATATAGGCAGTACAAGATGGCGGCCATTGCGCGAAAGCGGAAACAAAATGGAGGCCAGCACACGAAACGAAAAACAAAATGGCGGCTAGCGCTCGAAACGAAAACAAAATGGAGGCCAGCACACGAAACGAAAAACAAAATGGCGGCTAGCGCTCGAAACGAAAACAAAATGGAGGCTAGCGCTCGAAACGAAAAACAAAATGGCGGCCAGCACACAAACTGAAAACAAAATGGCGGTCAGCCCTCGAAAATAGAAACCAAATGGCGGCCAGCACATGAAACAGAAAACAAAATGGCGGTCAGCACATGAAACAGACAACAAAATGGTGGCCAGCACACGAATCGGAAGACTAAATGGCGAATGGCTTGTCAAATGACAAATAAAATGGCGGCCACAAGCAGAAAACAAAATGGCGACTACGACTAAGTTGACTTACCTTTAACAATGGGAGAGAAGACCTTGATCATGGGGGTGTGCGGGGGGTGCGAGGTGCCTGGGGGGTTAAGGGGGTTGGTTAGTTGGTTAGTGGACACTTATTGTAAATGGAGTAATTTGCACTTGTTGTCAATGGAGTAATGGAAACATTGTTAATGGAGTAACGGATACATTGTTAATGGAGTAATGAATACATGGAGTTAATGGAGTAATTGAGTATTGTTATTGGAGTAATGGAAACATTGTTGATGAAGTAATGGAAACATTGTTAATGGATTAACCGATACATTGTTAATGGAGTAATTGTTAATGGAGTAATGGAAACATTGTTGATGAAGTAATGGAAACATTGTTAATGGATTAACCGATACATTGTTAATGGAGTAATTGTTAATGGAGTAATGGAAACATTGTTGATGAAGTAATGGAAACATTGTTAATGGATTAACCGATACATTGTTAATGGAGTAATTGTTAATGGAGTGATGGAAACATTGTTGATGAAGTAATGGAAACATTGTTAATGGATTAACCGATACATTGTTAATGGAGTAATTGTTAATGGAGTGATGGAAACATTGTTGATGAAGTAATGGAAACATTGTTAATGGATTAACCGATACATTGTTAATGGAGTAATTGTTAATGGAGTGATGGAAACATTGTTGATGAAGTAATGGAAACATTGTTAATGGATTAACCGATACATTGTTAATGGAGTAATTGTTAATGGAGTAATGGAAACATTGTTGATGGAGTAATGGAAACATTGTTAATGGATTAACGGATACATTGTTAATGGAGTAATTGTTAATGGAGTAATTGAAACATTGTTAATGGATTAAAGGATACATTGTTAATGAGTAATGGACACTTATTGTTAACGGAGTAAAGTATATATTGTTATTGAGTAATGGTATTGAGTAATGGACACTTATTATTAGTGTAGTAATAAATACATTGTTAATGGAGTAATGTGCACTTTCTGTTAATGGACTTTACGACATAATGGACAATCTATCAATGACGCAATTGACATAATGCACACTTATTTTTAATGAAGTAATGGACGAAGTGTCAGTGGACAATCTGTCGGTGAAATAATGGACAAACTAGTAATGAAATAATGGGAACAGTTTCCATTAGACAAAATGCAATAGAAATTTCAAATTCTGCAGCAATTATCGGGACAGCAAAACAGTTCTAGAATTAATAAATGGAAGTTAATTAGATGAAATTAATAAGTAACGGTTAGATTAACACAATAATTCGATACAATTTAATACAATTATTCAATACAATAATTTAATACAATCCAATATATTAATTTAATATAATTTAAAACAATTCAATACAATAATTTAAAAATATTTAAAACAATTCAATACAATAATTTGAAAAATTCAATACAATAGTTCAATACAATTAAATACAATAATTTAATAGAATTCAATACAATAATTCAATACAATTCAATACAATAATTCAATATAATTCAATACAATAATTTGATAAAATTTAATACAATTATTTAATACAACCAAGTATAATAATGTCATACAATTACACAGTATTTACACCCAACAAACTCTGTACAGTTAATTCTTACAGTCAACAATGACACCAACAATAATACAGTGAAAGCTTATCTATTGTATTTTTTACAAGCGTAACCACCACAACAATACAACAGTAGCGATACACCGTAATAACAAACAAACTAGAAGCATCAGCAGTATTAGCCTTCTTGATATCACTATTGTATTATTGTTTTTTAATTCGTATTATTATTGTATCGTGGAAAACATTTATAGACATTTTGTTGGTTGATTAGAAACCGGAGATCAAAAAACGGTAATCGGAAACCGGAGATTTGAAACCAGGCACCAGAAACCAAGCACCAGAAACCAGGCACCAGAAACCAAGCACCAGAAACCAGGCACCAGAAACCAAGCACCAGAAACCAAGCACCAGAAACCAAGCACCAGAAACCAAGCACCAGAAACCAAACACCAGAAACCAAGCATCAGAAACCAAACACCAGAAACCAAGCACCAGAAACCATACACCAGAAACCAAGCACCAGAAACCAAGCACCAGAAACCAAGCACCAGAAACCAAGCACCAGAAACCAAGCACCAGAAACCAAGCACCAGAAACCAAGCACGAGAAACCAAGCACCAGAAACCAAGCATCAGAAACCAAACACCAGAAACCGTACATCAGAAACCAGGCCCCAGAAACCGCGAACACATCAGAAACCGCCGGCAAAAAAAAGAAACCCAGAAACCACACGACGTCGGCTGTCGCCACACAAAGGCGGGCAGGAGCCGCGTCGAAATTTACGACGTCGGGGTTACGAGGTCGTAAGTCTGCGCGTCGTATAGACCGGTGTCCCCGGACCGTGATCTACGACATGTCGTATACATTCCGGCCCGCAATTTGTCCCACCTTGCGACTTACGACTTGTCGTGAATGCGATATTGCGATTTACGACGTGGAAATTGCGATTTACGACGTATCGTATGTGAGCTCTGCAGTGAGGGGATCTCAGGAGGTGTCGAGGAATGTCGTAAATAACTTCAATGTCGTAAATGTCGTACATAACATATATGTCGTACATATCACATATGTCGTACGTATCATAAATGTCGTACATATCATATATGTCGTACATATCATATATGTCGTACATATCATGTATGTCGTACATATCATGTATGTCGTACATATCATATATGTCGTACATATCATGTATGTCGTACATATCATATATGTCGTACATATCATGTATGTCGTACATATCATATATGTCGTACATATCATGTATGTCGTACGTATCACAAATGTCGTACATATCATGTATGTCGTACATATCATATATGTCGTACATATCATATAAGTCGTACGTATCACAAATGTCGTACATATCATGTATGTCGTACATATCATATATGTCGTACATACCATATATGTCGTACGTATCATAAATGTCATATACGTCGTAAATAAAGTGAATGTCGTAAATGCAGTACCTAACATATATTGAACAAATTGTTTAAATGTTTTAAATTTTAAAATCGAGGAAACGACGTCAATGACGTAAGTAGGGAGAATGACGTAAATGACCTTATTGTCGTAAATATCGCTTTGGGAATAAAATTGAAGGGATTTGTCTCACGTTTTCATATTTTTATTCATGTTAATATTTTCATTTTTTCTTTATTACCATTTTGATTATGTTTTTTTTATTAATTTTCTATTTCTTCATTTATTCGTCATTTTTAGTTTTTTTTACTCTTTCTAGTTCCTCTACCGCAACAAAATGCTCTAAGGGAGGAAAGACCAAACCACCATTTAGTATGGAGTTAAGGGAACGCGGAATCTACGCACAAGGTGCACAGAAACAGTAAGCTAAGAAAGAAGTTCATGAAACAAGACAAAAGTAGAAGAAGAAAGTAGTAGGTGCTAAAAACAGGACAGCAGTCAACCGAAAAAAGATGGTCCGTTACATTAAAAAAACATTTATTTGAATAAATGAAGGCCAACTTCTCTTTCAACTCTTGACATCGCATATTCCTCCTGAAAAAGCTAGTTCTCGTAGATCCATTCATATGCCCTGATTATTATTAAGAAAACTAAAGAAATAACATATATACCAGAAGCCAGCCAGAGGAATGTGTATCATATGCACATGGGAGCTAGGAATTAATGCACAAAAAAAGAGACAAGAAGTCTATATTGACTTTCATAATGAGAGGCAGAGCGACAGAGAGCTTTCATTACGCAAAATAAACAAAGATTCCCATTCCCACCCTTCCCACCATTTCCATTCCCACCATTCCCCCCATTCCCATTCCCACCCTTCACCCCATTCCCATCCTTCCTCCACTCCCGTTTCCACCCTTTCCCCGTTCCCATTCCCACCCTTCACCCCATTCCCATTCCCATCCTTCCCCCACTCCCGTTCCCACCCTTTCCCCGTTCTCATTCCCACCCTTCACCCCATTCCCATTGCCACCCTTTTCTAAATTCCAATTCCCCCCCTTCCCCCACTCCCATTCCTACGCTTCCCATTCGTAGCCTTCTCCCCCATTTCCATTCCCACCCTTTCCCCTGATTCCCATTCCCACCCTTGCCCAAATTCCCATTCCCACCCTTCCCCAATTCTCATTCCCACCCTTCCCCCATTCCTATTCCCACCCTTCCCCACATTCACATTCCCACTCTTCCCCCAAATTCCTATTCCCACTTTCCCACCCATTCTCATTCCCACCCCACCCGCTTTTTTTCCATTCCCATTCCCACAGCGGCGTTCCAACTGGAATTTTTTCTGGAAAAACTCCCACAGCGATGAGTAAATTCTTCCCATGTCTTGAAGAGCCGTGGGAAAAATTTGGGCAGCGAGTTTTTTGTTTAATATTTCCTGTGCAATATTACGCCGTGAGCATTTCAACCTGAGTGTTCCAACGGGAATATTCCAACGGGAATATCCTAACGGGAATATTCCAGCGGGAATATTCTAACTGGAATCTTCCAACGGGAATATTCCAACGGGAATATTGCAACGGGAATATCCAACGGGAATATCCAACGGGAATATCCAACTGGTATATTCCAACTGGTATATTCCAAATGGAATATTCCAACTGGTATATTCCAACTGGAATATTCCAACTGGTATATTCCAACTGGTATATTCCAACTGGTATATTCCAACTGGAATATTCCAACGGGATTATTCAAACGGGAATATTACAACGGGAATATTCCAGCGGGAATATTCCAACGGGAATATCCAACGGGAATATACAACGGGAATATCCAACTGGTATATTCCAACTGGTATATTCCAAATGGAATATTCCAACTGGTATATTCCAACTGGAATATTCCAACTGGTATATTCCAACTGGTATATTCCAATTCTAATATTCTCCTTCCAACGAATGGAATATTCCAGCGGAAATATCCAACTGGTATATTCCAACTGGAATATTCCAACGGGATTATTCCAACGGGATTCTTCCAACGGGATTATTCAAACGGGAATATTCCAACGGGAATATTCCAACGGGAATATTCCAACGGGAATATTCCAGCGGGAAAATTCCAACGGGAATATCCCAGCGAGAATATTCCAACGGGAATATTCCAGTGGGAATATTCCAACGGGAATATTCCAACGGGAATATTCCAACAGGAATATTCCTACTGGAATATCCAACGGTAATATTCCCACTTGAAATTCTCGTGGGAATATTCCCACGGAAATTGGGCGCGGCAATTCCCACGAGGGCACGATGTCAAGAGGTCATCAGGAAGATTGACCTCCAGCAAACGAGGTCGTTTTTCCCGTGGGAAATTGAGGTCTCGGCCGCCCAATTGTGAGAAACCGCGTGGGACACAGCACGGTAGTGGGAAAAATGGGAAAAATTTAGGAATTTCGAGTAAAATGGGAATTTCGATTGGAAAGTGGGAAAAATGTAGAAACTTCATGTTAAATGGGAATTTCGATGGGAAAATGGGAAAAATTTAAAAATTCCGAGTAAAATGGGAATTTCGGTGGGAAAAGATGGCAATTTATTATTTCTATCATCGAACAAGCATTTATTGGCAGTTATGCTTTCATTTATACATATAAATACATACATATAATATTGTAAATAACATTGCACAAATTATCAATATACAGAACGCAAATCTAACAATAATGAATGTAATATAACTTATTAAACTTATTGTCTATCTATTGCTGGACCAACCAGTAAATATAGGAACAACACACAAACACCACACAAACACCACATAAACACCACACAAACACCACGCACAAACACCACGCACAAACACCACGCACAAACACCACGCACAAACACCACGCACAAACACCACGCACAAACACCACGCACAAACACCACACACAAACACCACACAAACACCACACAAACACCACGCACAAACACCACGCACAAATACCACGCACAAACACCACGCACAAACACCACACACAAACACCACACACAAACACCACACACAAACACCACACACAAACACCACACACAAACACCACGCACAAACACCACGCACAAACACCACACAAACACCACACAAACACCACGCACAAACACCACGCACAAACACCACGCACAAACACCACGCACAAACACCACGCACAAACACCTGAGGTTCCTGAGGTTCCTGAGGATGAGTTCGGGTCGTCCGCCCGGGCCACGCGTTGCGCCGCCCTCGCGCCGCCACGCCTCCTACAGCGCTCGCGCTCTCCGGTCGGCGAGCTGCTGCAAGATGCTGTTGCCAGAGGCGGTCTGGTAGTAATGTGGTAGAGGTGGCTTATCCGGAATCAATCTCAAGAACATGTCCAATTTTTTTTTTGAAGCTTTCAGCTGACCCCTCAAACTCACGCAGCTCGGCTGGGAGACAGTTAAAGAGTCGTGGGCCCATCACGGAGAACGACCGTTCATGCCTTGTGCGAATGCTGGCCGCAGCTCTGTTGTTGAACTCCGGCACGACACATTGCCTCCCAAAACGCACGTGCTGTTTGGTTTTCAGCTTCAAACCATCCTCTACAAAGTTGGGGACCAGCGCTCTCACAATCTTCCAGGTGTAGATAATAGTATATCTCTCTCGCCTTCTCTGGAGGGAGTAAAGGGCAAGATGTTTCAAACGTTGCCAATAGTCCATGTGCCTTACTTCCGAGATCCTTGCCGTGAAGGATCTCTGGACTCCCTCAAGCTTGACAATGTCAGCCCAAGCTCCCGGATTCCAGAGCTGGCAGCAATACTCTGCCAGGGGAAGGACGAGTGCTTTGTAAAGCGTCAGCATGGGCACGGTCTCTCTTGTGCGGAATACTCTCCACACCCATCCCATCTGCCGCCTGCATCTGCTCACAATCAGGTCAATGTGCTCACGAAAGGCTCCAGTATCCTCAACGATGACGCCCAGGTCTCGAAGAGAGGGCTTTCTTTCTATGTCCAGTCCTCCCTCTGTTACGTAGGAGAAGGCATCATTTGGGTGACTTCCATACCTTATCAGTTCAAATTTAGCTTCGTTGAACTGCATGTTGTTTACCTGAGCCCACCGGTATATCCGCTCCAGGTCACTCTGCATCCCTCTGCAGTCCTCCGTATCAGTTATCTCCACCATCAACCTCGTGTCGTCTGCGAAAGAAGATGCACGGGAACATTGGAGGTTGGCGTCCACGTCCGATATATGGACCAGAAACAGCAGTGGTCCGAGCACCGATCCCTGTGGCACGCCGCTCACTACCAGAGACTCAGACGAGAGGCATCCATCCACAGCTATCCTCTGCCTTCTGTCTGTCAGGAAGTGAGCCAACCACGTCAGCAGCCGGCCTCCTATGTGCTGGCCCTTGAGCTTACCAAGCAGTATGCCGTGGTCCACCTTATCGAAGGCCTTTGCGAAATCGAGATAGACAACGTCCACTGCGCGGCCGTTTCCCAAAGCCTCGGTGATGGTTCTTTGATGTTCCAGCAATTGCGAGAGGCAGGACCTTCCCTTACGGAACCCATGCTGTGATCTATTCAGTCTGCCGGAATCCTCCAGAAACCTCACCATCTTCCTCACGATCACCTTCTCGAATACTTTGATGATGTGGGATGTCAATGTTACCGGTCTGTAGTTTTTTGGTAGGTGCTTTTCCCCACCCTTGAATATAGGTGTGACAATTCCCAACTTCAACTGATCTGGGATATCTCCGGTGTCCATCGAGAGTTTCCACATGATCCATAGGGGTGTCTTAAGTTGGTCCTGACATTTTTTAAGTAGAACAGCCGGTACTTGGTCTGGCCCCGGTGCAGATGTGGGCGACAGCTCGTCCATACATTCAGCCAGTTCCGCCTCAGTGAACGACACACTGCTGAGGTGGTTGTTGTTTTGATACTGAAGGGGCTCTGACAGTAGGTCCTCCAGATTTGTGTAGGTTGGCGCGCTGAACACAGACTCATACTGCTCCCTAAGCACTTCACTTTTTTGGTTGGGATCGCCTATGAGGTTGCCTTCCAAGCGGAACGGTCCTATTTGTGACTTGGTTCCAGCTTTAGCCCTTGCAAAGGCGTAGAAGTATTTAGAATTAGTCCTTATCGCATCAACCGCCCTTACTTCCTCAGCTTCGGTCTCGGCGTCGTGAGATCTCATTAGTTGGTTCTCTAAATCCAAAGCTCTTTCCGCAATCTGCTGCCTCGCCGCCGGCCTGGATGCTCCCGTCAGCTGTTGCAGTAGTCGCTTTCGCTTCTTCATCAAGATCCTGCGATCTCTGGGGATAAGTCTCTTCGACCTTATCCTCCTCGCTGGTGTGTGTCTCGTGCAGATATCCGTGATAGTCTTCAGCAACACTTCATATATTTCCCGTACGGTCAAACTGAGTGTTAAGAGGGCCCAGTCTACGGCCGCCAGTTCTTTACGCATGCTGTCCCAATCTGTCGCATCGCTCATAAAATTTAGCGATCCCAGTCCAACATTGCTTCCGTTGCCTCGTGGGCAAGAACCATCGCAACCTATATCCGCAGTTATTATCAGCAGCCTATGGTCCGACATGGCAGTGTCCTCCACCCGAATTTCCCTCGCCACTTCGTCATTATTCGTCAGGAAGAGGTCGAGGAGGTTATCTTGCCGAGTCGGGAGCACTACATATTGCTCCAGGGCGAATTTCTCCATAAACTCGGTAAGCTGAGTCGCCTGAGCCCTCAACTCCCGCGAGCCCCCATAGATATGGTTCGTCGACCAGCACATTGAGGGGAAATTGAAATCACCCGCCACTATGATGGTGGGCAATGGTGTTCCCAACTCCTCCAACTTCGTGGAAACATGCCTCATTACCGGTAGGAAATTTTCCAATTCGCAGGCAGGAGGGCGATACACGACCACAAGTGCTAGTCTCTCCTGATCCAGCCACAGAACGAGGTGTTCAACCACACCATCCGAGTCTGCAGACAAGACTACTGTTTGGGGTGCCAAGTCATTCCTAATGTATGCTGCAACACCTCCCTTTTTTCTGCCATGGCGTCTATCCGATCTGTGGAGTGTGTAGCCTTCCATTGCCACTTCCGCGTCAAGCACGTCTTCGTGGAGGTGAGTCTCCACCAGTACAACAAAGAGAGCACCTTCTTCCATGGCTCTTTCCCGCAACATGCCCACTTTGTATTTCTTTTGGGATGTGCTCAGGCCCTCTATGTTGCAGCTTAGTATTGCAGTGTCGGAGCCAGTGCTCCCCACTTTGTTCGACAGGCGCACGCTTGTCCCTTCTGTGGCGTCGGCTTGTCTTCTCTGTCCATCAGGAGTAGTTTCAGGAGACTCTGGACCTGGACCTGGATATTCAGGACCTGGCGGCTCAGCTCTAAAAAAGCAGAGTTCTCTTCACCACACACCACACACAAACACCACACAAACACCACACAAACACCACGCACAAACACCACGCACAAATACCACGCACAAACACCACACACAAACACCACACACAAACACCACGCACAAACACCACACACAAACACCACACACAAACACCACACAAACACCACACACAAACCCCACACACAAACACCACACAAACACCACGTACAAATACCACGCACAAACACCACGCAGAAACACCACGCACAAACACCACGCACAAACACCGCACACAAACACCACACAAACACCACACACAAACACCACACACAAACACCACACACAAACACCACACACAAACACCACACAAACACCACACAAACACCACACAAACACCACACACGAACACCACACACAAGCACCACACACAAACACCACACAAACACCACACGCAAACACCACACGCAAACACCACACACAAACACCACACACAAACACCACACACAAACACCATACAAACACCACACGCAAATACCATACACAAACACAACACACAAACACCACACACAAACACCACACACAAACACCATACAAACACCACACACAAACACCACACACAAACACCACACACAAACACCACACAAACACCACACACAAATACCACACAAACACCACACAAACACCACACACAAACACCACACACAAACACCACACACAAACACCATACACAAACACCACATGCAAACACCACACACAAACACCACACACAAACACCACACACAAACACCATACAAACACCACACGCAAATACCATACACAAACACAACACACAAACACCACACACAAACACCACACACAAACACCACACACAAACACCACACAAACACCACACACAAACACCACACAAACACCACACAAACACCACACACAAACACCACACACAAACACCACACAAACACCACACACAAACACCACACAAACACCACACAAACACCACACACAAACACCACACACAAACACCACACACAAACACCATACACAAACACCACATGCAAACACCATACACAAACACCACACACAAACACCACACACAAACACCACACAAACACCACACAAACACCACACAAAAACCACACACAAACACCACACAAACACCACACACAAACACCACACGCAAACACCACACACAAACACCACACACAAACACCACACAAACACCACACACAAACACCACACACAAACACCATACAAACACCACACGCAAATACCATACAAAAACACAACACACAAACACCACACACAAACACCACACACAAACACCACACACAAACACCACACAAACACCACACACAAACACCACACAAACACCACACAAACACCACACACAAACACCACACACAAACACCACACACAAACACCATACACAAACACCACATGCAAACACCATACACAAACACCACACACAAACACCACACACAAACACCACACACAAACACCACACAAACACAACACAAACACCGGAACTTACGACATGTCGTAAATATTCGGCTGGTCGTACGATGTGAAGTCGTAAAATATTACAACTTTACGCGCCGATTTACGATTGGTCAGAACGCTGCCGCCAAACAGCCAATCACAATCCAGGATTTTATGCCGGTACTACATACGGTACTGGTGTTGAAAAAATCGATGTATCAAATTTTTATATCATTTAGCAATTCTTTCATGAATTTTCCAAAGTATTAAATAGTTAGCGTAAGTTTCGAAACCATCAAAACCCAAGTACCTCACAAATTATTTATGTCAAAACAACAAAATGGGCAAATTATGGAAAATCAACGCCCAAATACTTCACAAATTAATCATGCCAGAAAAAATATTTATCCTTCGCTCGGCCGAAAAGAAATGAGCAAACTCCAAATTCATTCATTAGCATAATTACGAGAAACGACAAATCGCTTTAAAGTCAAATAAGATCCTGAAAACGCCAGTCTCGTAACGTGGCTCTGCCTCTCAGTGCATCGCTCATGAATAAAGTCGGGACGCCTTTACTGAATGGACGGCGATTGTGGCCTTGAATGCCTAATGGGGCCTTGAATAAAAGATTGCTTGTCATATTCTAATGGAACGCGCCGGCCCAATGCCCTTAAGGGCGATTATCTCGATAATTTGAATAGGATTGCGACCTTATTGAATGGCAGTACTCGTCCTCAATTGGGTGTGGAGTTAAAACGGCGGCGATCATAAGGTCGAAAATTGCGGTTTTATGAACGGAATTGGGGTCTTATTGTACGCGACATATGCCAATTTGGAGTAAAATTGGGATGGCGACTGTAAAGTCGAATATTAGGCTGATTTGTACGGGATTCTCGTCTTACAGAACATGGTCATAGCCTAATTGAGAGAAATAGTAGAAAAGCGATCGAAAATCCTGGTTATTTTAATGTAATAACGGTTTAATTTGATGCCAAAACACTTCAATAAGATGTAAAGTGATGTCAACTAGCATTAACGTGAAAGATTATAAACATTTGAGCAGGATTATAATTTTTCTACATCCTACTAAACGTCAAGTGGGAACTCTGAATTCGAATAGCGAACGAAATTTCTAAACTCATCTTACTATTTAAATGATATCAGTGCTTCGTTGTATACGAACAAGTTCTAATTGGAAATAAAGTTAGAGCAAGGAGTGTAAGCCACGGTAGAGGAAACAAGGTAGGTTCAACCAGTCTTTTTCTCGTTGACGGTGTGGTTTTGATGACGTCACGGCAACGAACCAATAGCAGCGCTCATATTGCATCTGGTAGCACTGCTACCCCCAAATCTGGCTCCACTATTGGCCTAACGACATGGCGTTTTGGTGACGTCATAAAGTTCGTTAGAAAAGCACCTTTCTATCGGCTAGCCGAACAAGAGGAGGTGTATTTTCTCCCGTAGAAATGGCCCTACCTTGTTTCCTCTACCGTAGTGTAAGCCATGTCGGAAATCATCATTTTTCAGTAGAATTTCTGTTCAAAAAAGGCGTGCAATCAGAAGAAGAGCGTCTCGAGTGAAGTTGCTGGTCTGTAAGGGCGAAAATCTCGATTGTTTGCACATGATTTTAGTCGTATTGAATTTTACCTACTCGGAGATAGTGGAGTGCGGACGGACGTAAGGTCGAAAATTGTGCTTATTTGAACGCAATTTTGGCGCTATGGAAATCTGACAAAGATCATTCAAAAGAATCTTGAGCGCAGTTCAATTGAGCGTAAGGTAAAAAATCGTACTAACTTAATGGGGATTTTGGCCTTATGGAGAAGACATCGGAACGAATCCATGCGCCAAATTTGAAATGATTTTCATGGGAATTTCGCCTTATGCATACGCGGTGTACGGCATAAAATCAAATTACAAGATATTTGCAGCAGCGGAACTTTAGGAAAAACTTGAGCGCTCGTTCCTAAAAAAAACGTTTTTTTCTATAAATGAATTGTGGTAAAAGACAAGCAAGCTTCAGCCAAATCGACCGGACGGTTACCAATAAGTAATTTTTATTTTACATTCTTCTTCTATTTTATATTTTATATTTTATATTTTATATTTTATATTTTATTTTTTTCATTTTATATTTTATATTCTATATTTTATATTTTATATTTTATATTTTATATTTTATATTTTATATTTTATATTTTATATTTTATATTTTATATTTTATACTTTATATTTTATATTTTATATTTTTATAGAAAAGCACGAGTGCAAACTTTCGAAATTATAATTAAGAGTTTTACTAAATAAACGCATTTTTTGCCAAATTTACTTTCAAAAACAAAAGAAATAAAGTTAGAGTGAGGGTACCCAATAAAAAAATGTTTTTGTTTGTAACACAAAAAACAAACATTTGACTCGATAAAAATGTTTGTTTTGATTGAAGTTAGATGGAATTTTGGTAAGTTAAAAAACATTTTGTGAATGTTTACACAATAATCATTATATGTTTTGTT
The DNA here is from genome assembly GCA_030386875.1 of Morinoia aosen. NCBI lineage: Eukaryota > Metazoa > Arthropoda > Malacostraca > Amphipoda > Talitridae > Morinoia > Morinoia aosen. Next base: position 114,779,350 of record CM059576.1, read on the forward strand.
TATTTGAACATAAGTTAGAGTTTAGCGAAATCAAGCTTCTGTAGTATTAAAAAAAAGAGTTACAAGTTTTAGTAATTTGTTTATTAAGTGAATGTAAATACTGATATAATATGTACATGTAAGAAACTTTTGCAATAGTCCGCAGTTAACTTTTTGTTGGGTTAGAAAAATTAAGCAGAAATAATTTACGCTGATCACACTGTGGTAAATAAAACCTTTTAAAAAAAATATATTTATGTATTTTGTGTGTAAAAATCCCCTTAGATTCGTTCGTAGTGTACTTTGCTGTCAAACCGCAATTAACTTTCCTCTAAAAGGCGTGTTCGCTGCTCTAAAAGTGGGGCAACCTTTACCCTACCGCAGTGAACCGCCGTCTCTATTAAACTTTTGTTATTACCTACTATTGCTATTACCTATTACCAATTATCTATTAACTATTGGGCTTCTGCCTCCATTACCATTTAAACTGTACTGCGACTCCTTTATCGTCTTTACTGCCCTCGTCTCACAGTCGCTACGCGCACTGGAGGATAAATTCTTCAGGTTGGTTTTCATGTCTCTAATATTTTCCGATAACTGAAGCTTAATATCATTGTGCACCTTTATCAAGAAGATTAACTCTTTTCTTACCCGGTACCTATTTTTTCCAGTATCTCGCTGGCGCTGCGTCGCCCTGCGCACTTCATGCTTCGCCACCTTATCAGCTAATTAGCCATCTTGTGCGACGGCAGTAGCCGTAACTAGGTAGTATACGTTAACCGCTCGCTGCTAAATTCTTTCTAAATTATTTGTATTTCGCTGCGTAAGAATATTTCTTCATTTAATTATATTCTTGTGTACATTTCTTCATTTTGGCATGCAGCTGTGAGGGGACTGAAGGCGTTGGTCGCGGCCCAGGTCATAGCGCTGTTGCCGTGCCTGCTTCCTTCGAGTCGCGTCAGTTTGCCGCCGAGTTCTGCCTTCCTGAAGTGCTGGTGACAAGTTCTGCCTTCCTGAAGTGCTGGTGACAAGTTCTGCCTTCCTGAAGTGCTGGTGACAAGTTCTGCCTTCCTGAAGTGCTGGTGACAAGTTCTGCCTTCCTGAAGTGCTGGTGACAAGTTCTGCCTTCCGGAAGTGCTGGTGACAAGTTCTGCCTTCCTGAAGTGCTGGTGACAAGTTCTGCCTTCCTGAAGTGCTGGTGACAAGTTCTGCCTTCCGGAAGTGCTGGTGACAAGTTCTGCCTTCCGGAAGTGCTGGTGACAAGTTCTGCCTTCCTGAAGTGCTGGTGACAAGTTCTGCCTTCCTGAAGTGCTGGTGACAAGTTCTGCCTTCCTGAAGTGCTGGTGACAAGTTCTGCCTTCCGGAAGTGCTGGTGACAAGTTCTGCCTTCCTGAAGTGCTGGTGACAAGTTCTGCCTTCCTGAAGTGCTGGTGACAAGTTCTGCCTTCCTGAAGTGCTGGTGACAAGTTCTGCCTTCCTGAAGTGCTGGTGACAAGTTCTGCCTTCCTGAAGTGCTGGTGACAAGTTCTGCCTTCCTGAAGTGCTGGTGACAAGTTCTGCCTTCCTGAAGTGCTGGTGACAAGTTCTGCCTTCCTGAAGTGCTGGTGACAAGTTCTGCCTTCCTGAAGTGCTGGTGACAAGTTCTGCCTTCCTGAAGTGCTGGTGACAAGTTCTGCCTTCCTGAAGTGCTGGTGACAAGTTCTGCCTTCCTGAAGTGCTGGTGACAAGTTCTGCCTTCCTGAAGTGCTGGTGACAAGCTCGCACGTTGAAGTTCAGTTGATAACCCGAGACGTCCGTTTAAGCTGGCGCCGTCCGCCCTGAAGCGGAGAGCTCCTCCAGACTCCTCGTTCCTGCGCCTGCAGTCTAATTTTGCCTGACACCCAATTTTTGAACATCCTTAAAAATTACGCACGTTTTAACCTTAATAAATGAATAAATTACTCGAGGACGAATTTGTCCGTTTTAAAAATATTATAAGTTGGCTACTAGCCGTATTGAGTTCGGTTACGGTCTAATTGCCCTGCTAATATTAAGATTCTTCCTCGGCGTTGAGAGGCGACTAATATAATTAAGTTTGGAAACTTTGTCTTTGTCTTAATTAATCTTTTCAGCATCGAAGCAGCTGCTAAGTCAAATGTGTTGAGGCAGTTCCTCACGATTTGAACTTTTTAAAAGTTTAGAGTCGGAAAATTTTTGAGGTTGTACGTCACTAATCGAAATTTGTCGTATTATATAACTGAATAAGTACATAAATTCCCCTTGCTAACATTTAATATTGCAGAAATAAAATTTATTTTTTTCATTCCAAGTAAAATCATATATAAAAACATCACCTAAACCTAAAAAAAAACATTCTTAAGAAATCCAGAAACTGCAATGAATATTTAAAAAAATAAAAAAAAAACAAAAAAATGTCAAAAAAAATTAAACACCAAAAAAAATGACTTGCAAAAACATATTTAAAAAATAAAACAGTAAAAAAAACGAAAATGTCAAAAAAACATCAAAAAATGGCAAATTTAGCAGAGTTCAAGGAAGGATGTAAATCTAGCGACTTTAAAACGAGACCGAGCCACAATTTAGAGGGTCTTCCCTCTGAAAGGAAATATCGTGAGTCTTTCTCGCTAAAAGGTTTCCCTCGGTCGGTGCAACTCAAAGAAACCTCGCAATGGCAACACTGACAGCTTTCCGGTCCATTTCCATCGGCTTCTTCCCCTAGGAACTTTGGTTTCCAATACATTCTCCCCTCATGATTCTTCTCAATAAATTTTTTCCCCCAAGTTTTTTTCTATAAAATTATTTCTATGAAATTTCTTCACTCAAAGTTGTTGCCCTCAAGTTTCCCCCTCAAGTTTTCCCCTCAAGTTTCTTCCTCAAGTATCTCCCTCAAGTTTCCCCTCAAGTTTCTCCCTCAAGTTTTCCCTCAAGTTTTCCCTCAAGTTTTCCCTCAAGTTTTCCCTCAAGTTTCCCCTCAAGTTTCCCCTCAAGTTTCCCCTAAGTTTCCCCTCAAGTTTCCCCTCAAGTTTCCCCTCAAGTTTCCCCTCAAGTTTCCCCTCAAGTTTCCCCTAAGTTTCCCCTCAAGTTTCCCCTCAAGTTTCCCCTCAAGTTTCCCCTAAGTTTCCCCTCAAGTTTCCCCTCAAGTTTCCCTTCAAGTTTCCCCCCAAGTTTCCCCTCAAGTTTCCCCTAAGTTTCCCCTCAAGTTTCCCCTCAAGTTTCCCTTCAAGTTTCCCCTCAAGTTTCCCCTCAAGTTTCCCCTCAAGTTTCCCCTCAAGTTTCCCCTCAAGTTTCCCCTCAAGTTTCCCCTAAGTTTCCCTTCAAGTTTCCCCTCAAGTTTCCCCTCAAGTTTCCCCTCAAGTTTCCCCTCAAGTTTCCCCTCAAGTTTCCCCTCAAGTTTCCCCTCAAGTTTCCCCAAGTTTCCCCTCAAGTTTCCCCTCAAATTTCCCCTCAAGTTTCCCCTCAAGTTTCCCCTCAAGTTTCCCCTCAAGTTTCCCCTCAAGTTTCCCCTCAAGTTTCCCCTCAAGTTTCCCCTAAGTTTCCCCTCAAGTTTCCCCTCAAGGGCAACACAAGCAGACCCTCACAAAAGTACAATTAAAGCTCCACGCTACAACCATCAATAGATTTCCATTAGCCGTTTTCCAATGGTAATTAAGTTATCGTCAAGTTCGCTGCGGGCAACTTTGCAGGCGACGGTTAACTGATGAAGTTTGTTGGATCTGCAAATATCAACGCGAGGGCCTGAACCAAATTTGTTCAACATTCCAAAATCAACAGCAGTGGATTGTTTATCGAATTTGCTCGCTTCGGTGCGATGTTTTGTTATGTGTTGAGTGGGGTGTTTACACTCACTATTTTGCATGCACTAATTTACACTCACTATATAACACTCATCATTTTACATTGGCTATTTTACATTCGCTATTTTACATTCGCTATTTCACATTCGCTATTTTACATTCGTTATTTTACATTCGCTATTTCACATTCGCTATTTTACATTCGTTATTTTACATTCGCTATTTCACATTCGCTATTTTACATTCACCATTTTACATTCACCATTTTACATTCACCATTTTACATTCACCATTTTACATTCACCATTTTACATTCACCATTTTACATTCACCATTTTACATTTACCATTTTACATTCACCATTTTACATTTACCATTTTACATTCACCATTTTACATTTACCATTTTACATTCACCATTTTACATTCACCATTTTACATTCACTATTTTACATCCACCATTTTACATCCACCATTTTACATTCATAATTTTACATTCACCATTACACACGCAGTATTTTACCTTCACTATTTTACATTTACGAATATATTTTATGTGTACTCTTATTTTCAAGGTTTTCCGTCATGTGTTTGTACTTGAACTCTTTTTCAACATTAAGATATCAATTTGCAATACTAAAACATTAACTTTCAAGATTAAATCTCTAACAACTTATACTTCATATAGGTCGATTCGTAGGATATTTCGAGTGTACATTTGTAAGTATGTTTTCCTTTTATCTTCATCTAACAACTTTTGGCACATTTTTTTTCTTTGTTCAAATATTTTTCACGAATTTTGGAGATTAAAAGACGGTCCACAATAAACAAAAACCCTATTTCACCTCCACAAAAATTTTACCTAACCTATAGCTCGGGACCTCACATGTTCCCCCTGGGAGTGCCAATTCCTATAGTTGTATCCCCCTTCAGGAATTAGCTCTAAAAATGTCCCAGAATCAACCGGTTTTCTATTCATTCTTCACTAAGTATTTATGTAAGTTAAGTATTCGTAAATTTATATGGACCTAAATTCATTAAAAAAATTAAAAATAATACAAATATCTGATTTCTCTGAAAAATTTAATAAAACCGGGAAATTTTAGGTCAAAAGTGCAATTTTATCCGACATTTGGAATTGCCGCTCGGCAGTTAGAGGGTTTCCCCCTAAAAGGGCGAGGCTTTTAACCTTAAACACGTTTTCTCGCTAAAATCGAGAGATTTCCCGCCAATTGGCGAGATTTGTTTCCGAAAAGATAAGGGTTTCCCGCTAAAAGTTAGGAATATCCGCCATTAAGTGGACATTTTTTTCAAATGTTCTTGATAGAAAAATACGTGAAAGAAAATATTTTATATCAGTTTGAATTAGAAAAATATTTTTTAAATTAGTCGGGAAATTTTTTCCATTCACGGCATAAACTAGAATGCTAATGAATGATCATTCTAGTAAATTAATTAGCAAAATATTTAATTCCCCTAAAAAGATAGAGGGATCTTTAAATTATTTCTTCTAGACTTTAATTACAGAAAAAACTTGAATTTAAATCGATTTTTACTTTTATCGGTTATTTTACATAATATTGAATACCCTCAAAAAAGAAGATTCTCAAAATTATTTCCTCTTGATCTTAATCACAGTTCAAACTTAATTTTCTCTGAAAATAGATTTTAGTAGACTAACTTGCATGCAAAAACATTCCCCCAAAATTAGAGCGTTTTCTAAATTACTACGTATTGAAATCACAGGTAAACCTCGAATTTATATTTAAGCTAATTTAAAATAAAAATATTGCGTAAGATTACGTTCCCCCTAAAAAAATTAAAGGATCTTCAGCGGGAAAATTTCTCGCTACATGCAAGGCTTCTCGTCAAAAAGCGACTTTTCATCAAAAACCTTTTAACTTACAAAAATAAGTTTTTTCTGAGAGACAAAGTTTCATGATACGGCGGAAGTTTTTTTAATGAAGCCAAAGTTCCGCAACGCAAATAGAGGGTTTCCCTCTAAAAAGGAAACACTTTAGGTTGTGAATTTGTGGCTTGTTTAGCGAAATATTTGCTACTTCTAGCGAGATTATCGCTAGATTTGCAAATTTCACAGCGCAACGATTTTTACAAAAGCAAGTTGCAAGATTAATTATTTTACTTCCATCGAAATTATTGCTAGATTTAATTTTTCCAACACGCAGTGGTTTCACGACAGCAAATTTCGAAATCATTTCCTCTATTTTTGGCGACATTCTCGCTAGAATGAAATTTTTTGAAGACGAAAAACTCGTCAAACGAAAACAAATTGCAAAATCAATTCATATTCGTTTAGCGGGATTATCGCTAGATTTAAAAAAATTTAAAACGCTATGGCTTTACAAACTTAGAGTGACAGAATCAATTCTTGAGGTTTTCCCGCTAACAAGAGGCGAGGTTTCTCGCTGATAGCCTTTGGGCTTTCCCGTCAAAACAGAGGCATGCCCAAAAATGTTGCCATTCAATCGCTCAAACCGCTACCTGTTTTAAAACACAACCGCTCTATTTTTAAAAACAAGCCGCAACATTTTTAGGTAGGCCTACGAAACTCCTCGGCCGAAAAATAAAGAAAAAAACATTTTCTCCAAAAAAAGAGAGATTGTCGGGATTTAATTTAGATAAAGATTATTTTCACGAGATTTCGAGGAAACTTCTAAGGGGAAAGCCGAATTTTTTGGCAACACTGGACGAATTTCATTTTAACACAAGAAAGAGTTTATTAATGGAAAGAATATTTATTTAAAATTACTTACACTCAAAGAATAAATGCAAATTTATGCTCGTTTATATTTGTGAATAAAAAGGAAGATTAAGTGAGTAAAAATTGGAATTGAATCGCAAGTAGGAATGGGAACGCGAGTAGGAATGGGAACGCAAGTAGGAATGGGAACGCGACTAGGAATGGGAACGCAAGTAGGAATGGGAACGCAAGTAGGAATGGGAACGTGAGTAGGAACGGGAACGCGAGTAGGAATGGGAACGCGAGTAGGAATGAAAACGCGAATAGGAATGGGAACGCGAGTAGGAATGGGAACGCGAGTAGGAATGGAAACGCGAGTAGGAATGGGAACGCGAGTAGGAATGGGAACGCGAGTAGGAATGGGAACGCGAGTAGGAATGGGAACGCGAGTAGGAATGGGAACGCGAGTAGGAATGGGAACGCGAGTAGGAATGGGAACGCGAGTAGGAATGGGAACGCGAGTAGGAATGGGAACGCGAGTAGGAATGGGAACGCGAGTAGGAATGGGAACGCGAGTAGGAATGGGAACGCAAGTAGGAATGGGAACGCGAATAGGAATGGGAACGCGAGTAGGAATGGGAACGCAAGAAGGAATGGGAACGCAAGTAGGAATGGGAACGCGAGTAGGAATGGGAACGCGAGTAGGAATGGGAACGCGAGTAGGAATGGGAACGCAAGTAGGAATGGGAACGTGAGTAGGAATGGGATCGTTAGTAGGAATGGGAACGCGAGTAGGAATGGGAACGCAAGTAGGAATGGAAACGCAAGTAGGAATGGGAACGCAAGTAGGAATGGGAACGCAAGTAGGAATGGGAACGCGAGTAGGAATGGGAAAGCGAGTAGGAATGGGAACGCAAGTAGGAATGGGAACGCAAGTAGGAATAGGAACGCAAGTAGGAATGGGAACGCAAATAGGAATGGGAACGCAAGTATGAATGGGAACGCAAGTATGAATGGGAACGCAAGTAGGAATGGGAACGCAAGTAGGAATGGGAACGCGAGTAGGAATGGGAACGCGAGTAGGAATGGGAACGCGAGTAGGAATGGGATTGCAAGTAGGAATGGGATTGCAAGTAGGAATGGGAACGCAAGTAGGAATGGGAACGCAAGTAGGAATGGGAACGCAAGTAGGAATGGGAACGCAAGTAGGAATAGGAACGCAAGTAGGAATGGGAACGCAAGTAGGAATGGGAACGCAAGTAGGAATGGGAACGCAAGTAGGAATGGGAACGCGAGTAGGAATGGGAACGCGAGTAGGAATGGGAACGCGAATAGGAATGGGAACGCGAGTAGGAATGGGAACGCGAGTAGGAATGGGAACGCGAGTAGGAATGGGAACGCGAGTAGGAATGGGAACGCAAGTAGGAATGGGAACGTGAGTTGGAATGGGAACGCGAGTAGGAATGAAAACGCGAGTAGGAATGGGAACGCAAGTAGGAATGGGAACGCGAGTAGGAATGGGAACGCGAGTAGGAATGGGAACGCGAGTAGGAATGGGAACGCAAGTAGGAATGGGAACGCAAGTAGGAATGGGGACGCAAGTAGGAATGAGAACGCGAGCAGGAATGGGAACGCGAGTAGGAATGGGAACGCGAGTAGGAATGGGAACGCGAGTAGGAATGGGAACGCGAGTAGGAATGGGAACGCAAGTAGGAATGGGAACGCGAGTAGGAATGGGAACGCAAGTAGGAATGGGAACGCAAGTAGGAATGGGAACGCAAGTAGGAATGGGAACGCGAGTAGGAATGGGAACGCGAGTAGGAATGGGAACGCGCGTAGGAATGGGAAAGCGAGTAGGAATGGGAACGCGAGTAGGAATGGGAACGCAAGTAGGAATGGGAACGCGAGTAGGAATGGGAACGCGAGTAGGAATGGGAACGCGAGTAGGAATAGGAACGTGAATAGGGATGGGAACGCGAGTAGGAATGGGAACGCGAGTAGGAATGGGAACGCGAGTAGGAATGGGAACGCGAGTAGGAATGGGAACGCGAGTAGGAATGGGAACGCGAGTAGGAATGGGAACGCGAGTAGGAATGGGAACGCGAGTAGGAATGGGAAAGCGAGTAGGAATGGGAACGCGAGTAGGAATGGGAACGCAAGTAGGAATGGGAACGCGAGTAGGAATGGGAACGCGAGTAGGAATGGGAACGCGAGTAGGAATGGGAACGCGAGTAGGAATGTGAACGCGAGTAGGAATGGGAACGCGAGTAGAAATGGGAACGCGAGTAGGAATGGGAACGCGAGTAGGAATGAACACGCGAGTAGGAATGGGAACGCGAGTAGGAATGGGAACGCGAGTAGGAATGGGAACGCGAGTAGGAATGGGAACGCGAGTAGGAATGGGAACGCGAGTAGGAATGGGAACGCGAGTAGGAATGGGAACGCGAGTAGGAATGGGAACGTGAGTAGGAATGGGAACGCGAGTAGGAATGGGAACGCGAGTAGGAATGGGAACGCGAGTAGGAATGGGAACGCGAGTAGGAATGGGAACGCGAGTAGGAATGGGAACGCGAGTAGGAATGGGAACGCGAGTAGGAATGGGAACGCAAGCAGGAATGGGAACGCGAGTAGGAATGGGAACGCAAGTAGGAATGGGAACGCAAGTAGGAATGGGAACGCAAGTAGGAATGGGAACGCGAGTAGGAATGGGAACGTGAGTAGGAATTGAATATGAACATCACTAGGTATAATAAGAGATTTTTAAAATAGCAAAGTTAAAAATAACAAAAAACATATCGCAGTGCCCGACACAAAAAAAACATCATCTTGTTCTCTAAAATGCGGAAGGTCTTATTTCCGGACCAACGGAGCGAAATGGTAACTGTTCCGAAAATCCGCGGTTTATGCGAACTGTGTTTGTGTGTGTGCGTGTGTGTCTATGTGTGTGGGGGGGTGTGCGTGTGTGTGCGTGTACGCATGCGTGTGGATGTGGGTGTGTGCATGTGCGTGTGCGTGTGCATGTGCGTGTACGTATGCGTGTGGATGTGGGTGCGTGTGCATGTGCGTGTGCGTGTGCGTGTGCGTGTGCATGTGCATGTGCGTGTGCGTGTGCGTGTGCACGTGTGCGTGTACGTATGTGTGTGCGTCTGTACGTGTGTGTTGGTATGCTCGAGCAACATAACAAAATTTAACCCAAAAAAAAATTTACATAAAAAAACACTCATGTGCAACAAATCTACCACAACACCCCTTTTTTCACGTGAGTTCCTACAAACACTCAATTCCGGAGCGCGTAATGGAAAGAAAATATCGCCATTTTCTTCGAGGGGACACCACAACATTTTGTGGGCCGTGATTGCATCGGCCGTTTGAACCCGTAAGGGTTTGTTTTGGGTTATTGTGCCTTAGGAGGGGTTGTGTAGGGGGTTATTTTGGGTTATAGTGCCTTAGGAGGGTTGTGTAAGGGTTTGTTTTGGGTTATTGTGCCTTAGGAGGGTTTTGTAGGGGTTTGTTTTGGGTTATAGTGCCTTAGGAGGCTTGTGTAGGGGTTTGTTCAGGGTTATAGTGCCTTAGGAGGGTTGTGTAGGGGTTTTTTAAAGGTTATAGTGCCTTAGGAGGGTTGTGTAGGGGGTTATTTTGGGTTATAGTGCCTTAGGAGGGTTGTGTAGGGTTTTTTTTCAGGGTTATAGTGCCTTAGGAGGGTTTTGTAGGGGTTTGTTTTGGGTTATAGTGCCTTAGGAGGGTTGTGTAGGGGTTTGTTAAGGGTTATAGTGCCTTAGGAGGGTTTTGTAGGGGTTTGTTAAGGGTTATAGTGCCTTAGGAGGGTTGTGTAGGGGGTTATTTTGGGTTATAGTGCCTTAGGAGGGTTGTGTAGGGTTTTTTTCAGGGTTATAGTGCCTTAGGAGGGTTTTGTAGGGGTTTGTTTTGGGTTATAGTGCCTTAGGAGGCTTGTGTAGGGGTTTGTTAAGGGTTATAGTGCCTTAGGAGGGTTGTGTTGGGGTTTTTTAAGGGTTATAGTGCCTTAGGAGGGTTTTGTAGGGGTTTGTTTTGGGTTATAGTGCCTTAAGAGGGTTTTGTAGGGGTTTGTTTTGGGTTATAGTGCCTTAGGAGGCTTGTGTAGGGGTTTGTTCAGGGTTATAGTGCCTTAGGAGGGTTGTGTAGGGGTTTTTTAAGGGTTATAGTGCCTAAGGAGGGTTGTGTAGGGGTTTGTTTTGGGTTATAGTGCCTTAGGAGGGTTGTGTAGGGGGTTATTTTGGGTTATAGTGCCATAGAAGGGGTTGTGTAGGGGTTTATTTTGGGTTATAGTGCCTTAGAAGGGGTTGTGTAGGGGTTCATTTTGGGTTATTGTGCCTTAGGAAGGGTTATGTAGGGGTTTATTTTGGGTAATAGTGCTTTAAGAGGGTTGTGTATGGGGTTATTTTGGGTTATAGTGCCTTAGGAGGGGTTGTGTAGCGGTTTTATTTTTTAAAGTGCCTAAGGAGGGGTTGGGTAGGGGTTTATTTTGGGTTATAGTGCCTTAGGAGGGGTTGTGTAGGGGTTTATTTTGGGTTATAGTGCCTTAGGAGGGGTTGTGTAGGGGTTTATTTTTTTAAAGTGGCTAAGGAGGGGTTGGGTAAGGGTTACTTGAACCCGTGGGGTTTACTTTGAGCTGTGTGGTGGTTAATTTAACTCATAAGAGTTTATTGCTGTATCGGTGTGTAGTTGTTGGTGTGTAGTTATTGGTGTGTAGTTGTTGGTGTGTAGTTTTCGGTGTGTAGTTAATGTTGTGTAGTTATTGTTTATAGTTATTGGTGTGTAGCTATTGGTGTGTTGTTATTGGTGTGTAGTCATTGGTGTGTAGTTATTGGTGTGTAGATGTTGGTGTGTAGTTATTGGTGTGTAGTTATTGGTATTTATATACATGAATATATTTTTCTAGTGTTTGTTTTTCCTAATTTTCATTCAGATTTTTTATTTCCTTAGCTTATTCTTCATTTTTCGTTTGGATTTTCTTGTTTGTTCGCATTTGCGTTCCTGAAATGAACGCTCAAACGAGCGATACACTTTGACACGAAAACAAGGCGTTGCACGAAACAAAATGAAACGGTAATTTGTGGTGTTGTTGAGCGAAAACTTGTGGCACAGGCTGTGTCATGAGCTTATAATAAAATTAGAAACAGAATTGGAAAATAAATTTGAATTGAAATACAAATCAGGAATATAATTATAATGTATATTAAAATTAGAATAAAATTAGAAGTGTTGATTTATATGCCAACTTCCATCTATTTACTTTTAAGGATGTTTAATTCATTATATACACCAGTAATCATGACCACTATATCCAATAAAAATAACCTTAGGTAATATATTCAGCATAAATAATCTTAGCCCATATATATATCCAATGAAAATTAACCTTAGCCCATTTATTAACTAAAAATTATTATTGTCCACATATTCAATACAATGCTGCATATTACGGATCAGTTTTTACAATAGATAGCATATTTAAAAACAAACATTAAAACGGTCCTCATATATTTACTTTATGCATAAAACGGTTGAATACTGACTATCACGAGCCCGTTAAAATGGCCCGTTGGCGAGCCCGTCAGCGTGCCCGTTAGCGAGCCCGTTAGCGTGCCCGTTAGCGTGCCCGTTAGCGTACCCGTTAGCGAGCCCGTTAGCGTGCCCGTTAGCGTGCCCGTTAGCGTGCCCGTTAGCGTGCCCGTTAGCGTGCCCGTTAGCGTGCCCGTTAGCGTACCCGTTAGCGTACCCGTTAGCGAGCCCGTTAGCGTGCCCGTTAGCGAGCCCGTTAGCGAGCCCGTTAGCGAGCCCGTTAGCGAGCCCGTTAGCGAGCCCGTTAGCGAGCCCGTTAGCGAGCCCGTTAGCGTGCCCGTAAGCGTGCCCGTTAGCGTGCCCGTTAGCGTGCCCGTTGACGTGCCCGTTAGCGTGCCCGTTAGCGTGCCCGTTAGCGAGCCCGTTAGCGTGCCCGTTAGCGTACCCGTTAGCGAGCTCGTTAGCGAGCCCGTTAGCGAGCCCGTTAGCATGCATATTAGCGTGCCCGTTAGCGAGCCCGTTAGCGAGTCCGCTAGCGAGTCCGCTAGCGAGCCCGTTAGCGAGCCCGTTAGCGTGCCCGTTAGCGTGCCCGTTAGCGAGCCCGCTAGCGAGCCCGTTAGCGAGCCCGTTAGCGTGCCCGTTAGCGTGCCCGTTAGCGTGCTCGTTAGCGTGCCCGTTAGCGTGCCCGTTAGCGTGCCCGTTAGCGTGCCCGTTAGCGTGCCCGTTAGTGTGCCCGTTAGTGAGCCCGTTAGTGTGCCCGTTAGTGTGCCCGTTAGCGTGCCCGTTTGTGTGCCCGTTAGTGTGCCCGTTAGCGAGCCCGTTAGCGTGCCCGTTAGCGTGCTCGTTAGCGTGCCCGTTAGCGTGCCCGTTAGCGTGCCCGTTAGCGTGCCCGTTAGCGAGCCCGTTAGCGTGCTCGTTAGCGTGCCCGTTAGTGTGCCCGTTACCGTGCCCGTTAGTGTGCCCGTTAGTGTGCCCGTTAGCGAGCCCGTTAGCGTGCCCGTTAGCGTGCTCGTTAGCGTGCCCGTTAGCGTGCCCGTTAGCGTGCCCGTTAGCGAGCCCGCTAGCGAGCCCGTTAGCGTGCCCGTTAGCGTGCCCGTTAGCGTGCCCGTTAGCGAGCCCGCTAGCGAGCCCGTTAGCGTGCCCGTTAGCGTGCCCGTTAGCGTGCTCGTTAGCGTGCCCGTTAGCGTGCCCGTTAGCGTGCCCGTTAGCGAGCCCGCTAGCGAGCCCGTTAGCGTGCCCGTTAGCGTGCTCGTTAGCGTGCCCGTTAGCGTGCCCGTTAGCGTGCCCGTTAGCGAGCCCGCTAGCGAGCCCGTTAGCGAGCCCGTTAGCGTGCCCGTTAGAAGGACCCTCACAAAGGATCGCTCTCGAGATTTGCTCGATCGTCGCCCGTTTTTATCGCAGCCAAATTGACCGTGGGAATTTTGTGGGAATTTTTCCCATCGAGATTGAATGGCGTGGGAATTTTCCCTCTGGGAGTGGAGTTAGTAGAATGTGGGATTCAGGATTAAGGTAAATTTAATGCTAAATGTTGGTTGAGCCTCCCTGGCTTTTGTGCGTTTGTTGGTTTGTTTGTGATTTGTATCACTACACGTGGTCACTGGTCGTCTGACTTGAACAGGAAATAAAAAAAAAAAGAAAAAATGGAAGACCGAGTAAAATTGGAATGGAAGACGAAAAAGAAAAGGAAGACAAAAAAAGAAATGGAAGACGAAAAAGAAAAGGAAGACAAAAAAAGAAATGGAAGACGAAAAAAATACAAGACCGAAAAGAGATAACAGGTGAGAAGAAAAAATACACAAAAAAAGGATAGATGGAAAAAGAAAAAGAATGAAAGATAACACGAACCAGGGATAAAAATTAATATGGAAGGAAGAAAGAAAGAACAGTAGAAAAACAAGAAAAAAGAAATACCTCCGTTCGAAGCGTTTTTTTTTTAATTAGCTTGAAATAATGCTCTCTTTTTGACGAATAATTTTGGTTATTGTCAAATTCATAATCACAATTCATTAACAAAATCATTTAATAAATTCTGATTATTAATTAATTTTGACGATTATTTCTTTTATTTCTGAAGAAACAGGAGAAACATGCCACGCAAAATTACATTTATAATAATAGCATTAGCGAATTTCTCATACCTGAAAACTCAAAAATCATATATTTAAAATAACGTTCGACTCGCACAATAGTCGTAACGGGTCGTAACTGCGCCAGCAGCGCGCCAGAAATGACCGTAACGACGTCGTTAAGTTTCTTTAATGAACTTTACGAGCCGCACAACATACTGGAATGCCTTGGAATTGTCTTGGAATTTTAGAAATTGTCTTGGAATTTTGGGAATTGTCTTGGAATTTTAGGAATTGTCTTGGAATTTTGGGAATTGTCTTGGAATTTTAGGAATTGTCTTGGAATTTTGGGAATTGTCTTGGAATTTTGGGAATTGTCTTGGAATTTTAGGAATTGTCTTGGAATTTTAGGAATTGTCTTGGAATTTTGGGAATTGTCTTGGAATTTTGGGAATTGTCTTGGAATTTTGGGAATTGTCTTGGAATTTTGGGAATTGTCTTGGAATTTTGGGAATTGTCTTGGAATTTTGGGAATTGTCTTGAAATTTTAGAAATTGTCTTGGAATTTTGGGAATTGTCTTGGAATTTTGGGAACTGTCTTGGAATTTTGGGAATTGTCGTTGAATTTTGGGAATTGACTTTGAATTTTCAGAATTGAGAAATTATCTTGGAATTTTCTAAAACCTTGGAATGATTTTGGAATCAAGGGGAATTTTGGAATGGTTTTGGAATTTTTAGGAATCTCGGAATGATTTTGGAATCATCAGGAATCTTGGAATTATTTTTTAATCGTCAGGAATTTCGGAATGCTTTTAAAATATTTTGGAATCTTTGGAATAGTTTAATTGGGATGAATAATTTTAGGAATGGTTTTGGAATCGTCAGAAATTTTGAACACTTTTTGGAATCGACAGGAATTTTTGAAAAAAAATTTATCCGCTACTAATTTCAAAAAAAATTCCTGACAAAAAATCGTTTTCGCAAAAAAATCTATGATAAATTGAAAAGCACTTCAGCTTTTCTGTTGTCCTAACATAAAACCGAAAGAAAACCAAAAACCCGGGATTTTGAAAACCTAATTTTACAGGCAAGGTTTGCCCTTCGTTGAGAACTGACGCATAGGCTTGAAATTTGAAAAAGACGCAATAGGCCCATAAAAATGAAGAAAGACGCATAAGCCTACAGGAATGAAAAAAGATGAATAGGCCTATGGAAATGATAAAATACGGATATGCCTATAGAAATGAAAAAATGAGCATGGGCCTATAGAAATGAAAAAAATGCAAAGCATAGGCCTATAGAAATAAAAAAAATCCCATAGGCCTAAAGAAATGAAAAGTACTCTTAGGCTTATAGAGATCAAAAATAGACACATAGGCTTATAGAAATGAAAAAAAGACGCATAGGCCTATAGAAATGAAAAAGGACGTATAGGCCCATAGAAATGAGCCCCAACAGACACATAGGCTTATAGAAATGAGCCCCAACAGACGCCTAGGCCTATTTAAATGAGCCTACAACTTCCCCGAACAAGCACCCAAGAAACGCAATAAAGTCCACGGAAGTTTCTCGATCAATTTGCAACTCAAGTTCTTTTCATCCGTTAGCCTCCGAACTTGATGGACTTGATCAACTTGAATCCTTGTAAGTCCTCTCTTCAAGTTGTGTATTCATGCCCTGCAAAGTCCCTTCAAGTTGCGTGTCCCGAAGTTTGAAGTTCGGGTGAACTTTACGATTTCGGTGGCGGTTGGCGGGCGTGGGGAAAAGGAAGATACAACGGGGCAGAGATACTCTAAAATTGAAGTTTTGTCGATGTGTTCATTTAAAAGTGAAAGTTTCTACGATTTCTTTCTTAGTCTCTTTCTTTCTTTCTACCTTGCTTTCTTTTTTCTTTCTTTCTTTCTTTTGTTTTAATTCGCTTCGGTGAAGTTTTAATTCATTTTATTCATTCTTTTTACGCTTTTACTGCACAAAATTAGATTAGATAAGTTCGTTTAAGCTATCCTGACGCTAACGAAGGTGTTCCAAAGAGGAAAGGGATGAACGCACCATTTGGTATGGAGTTAGGGGAACGCGGAATCTACGCACAAGGTGCACAGAAACAGTAAGCTAATAAAGAAGTTCATGAAACAAGACAAAAGTAGAAGAAGAAAGTAGTAGGTGCTGAAAAACAGGACAGCAGTCAACCGAAAAAATGGTCCGTAACACAGCGAAAAACCTTTTCTATTTCAACGAAAGGAATGCCTACTTAACTTTCAACTCGGGACTTCACGTATTCCCCCTGGGATCGCTAATTGCCATCGATGCAACACTTGACTCCTACTGAGGGAGTTTATTTTTAACAACATACGTTCAAAATAACAAACAAAAAATGTGCCGTCGATTCACCTTAAAATTTTCAATGCACAATTTTTTACAATACAACACAGCAAGAAATTTCTGCTGCACCATTTTTTTACCCCAAAAGCTGGGGGAATATTCGTCTTGTTTTTTGCCCCAGATGTATGGGGAATTTTTTTTTGCCGAATCATTTTTACCCTAAAGCTGGGATGATTTTCTCCATCGGTGTTTTTTACCCTAAAAGCTAGGGGAATTTTCTCCATTGGTATTTTTTACCCCAAAAGCTGGGGGAATTTTTTCCATCGGTATTTTTTACCCCAAAAGCTGGGGGAATTTTCTCCATCGGTATTTTTTACCCCAAAAGCTGGGGGAATTTTCTCCATCGGTATTTTTTACCCCAAAAGCTGAGGGAATTTTCTCCATTGGTATTTTTTACCCCAAAAGCTAGGGGAATTTTCTCCATTGGTATTTTTTACCCCAAAAGCTGGGGGAATTTTCTCCATTGGTATTTTTTACCCCAAAAGCTGGGGGAATTTTCTCCATCGGTATTTTTTACCCCAAAAGCTGGGGGAATTTTCTCCATCGGTATTTTTTACCCCAAAAGCTGAGGGAATTTTCTCCATTGGTATTTTTACCCTAAAAGCTGGGGGAATTTTCTCCATCGGTATTTTTTACCCCAAAAGCTGGGGGAATTTTCTCGATCGGTATTTTTTACCCCAAAAGCTGGGGGAATTTTCTCCATCGGTATTTTTTACCCCAAAAGCTGGGGGAATTTTCTCCATCGGTATTTTTACCCCAGAAGCTGGGGGAATTTTCTCCATCGGTATTTTTTACCCCAAAAGCTGGGGGAATTTTCTCCATCGGTATTTTTTACCCCAAAAGCTGAGGGAATTTTCTCCATTGGTATTTTTTACCCCAAAAGCTAGGGGAATTTTCTCCATTGGTATTTTTTACCCCAAAAGCTGGGGGAATTTTCTCCATTGGTATTTTTTACCCCAAAAGCTGGGGGAATTTTCTCCATCGGTATTTTTTACCCCAAAAGCTGGGGGAATTTTCTCCATCGGTATTTTTTACCCCAAAAGCTGGGGGAATTTTCTCCATCGGTATTTTTTACCCCAAAAGCTGAGGGAATTTTCTCCATTGGTATTTTTACCCTAAAAGCTGGGGGAATTTTCTCCATCGGTATTTTTTACCCCAAAAGCTGGGGGAATTTTCTCGATCGGTATTTTTTACCCCAAAAGCTGGGGGAATTTTCTCCATCGGTATTTTTACCCCAGAAGCTGGGGAAAAGATAGCGGCGGAGCAATACATCAACACGCAATTCCAGAAGCAATTATTTCTTGACACAATTCTGTCGAGCGCTCGTGGGGGCGCTAGGGTGAAAAAATCCAGAGTAAAGGGAATTTTTTGCCAATTATTTACCCCAAATTGGAAACATTTTTTAGGAAAACCGAAAAAAACGTACGCTGAACGAGACGATTTTTCCGATCATAGACAAAAAATTGTTTTAATATATCTTTTTGCTTTATTCCATTTCAATAAGTATTATACGATCATTTTTTTCAAACAATGTGACGAGGTTTTATATTATTTGAACCTCACATATTCCTCCATAACTTAACGTCCTATATCAATTTATCGATTCCATTCATCATTATATTTTTTCATTTCTAATAAAGATTTTGATTTGAAAACCACAAGAAGCTGCTATGCTCAAATAAACCCATTTTTATAGACTTAAGAAACAATGTACAGCTGCAGTGCTCGAGGTTGATAGATTTTTCAAATTGTTTCAAAAGTTTAAATTATTTAAATTGTAAAAATTGCCAAAATCATTCCATTGATGGACTACCACCTGCATTCAAATTTGCACACATCGAGTAGTTTGAGAATGAAAATTCTACTGCGAAAAATTCTATCAAATGAAATATTCTAGGACAAAAATTTACAAAAATATAAAATAAATAAAAATAACTCCACAAAGTTAAAATAAAAAATTCTAAAAAAGATTCATTCAGAAAAATGATAAATTCTGAATAAATTGAAAACTAGAAAATAACAATTAAAAAAAAATCCAAAAAATTATAAATTCACACGAACAAATGAAATACCCCAATATGGGGTAACTAGCTACCCCCTCACCCCCTGCATTGACCCCAAAGATCGGAGGAGAGGGAGGGGCGCAAACCATACAAACGAGGTCGTTTGGGGTCGTTTAAGCCGTCGATACCGCGGCCATCACTAAAGGGCGGGGAGTGCGCTGACATACGGCCAAGATACTGCCAAAATACGGCCGAAATACGCCTTAAAAAGGCTAAAATACGATCCAAATACGGCGGGTCTCGAGAGCATGAGTGCTGCTGTATACAGTTGCATTAAGAAGACGTAGATAAGACGTAGATAAGACGTAGATAAGACGTAGATAAGACGTAGATAAGACGTAGATAAGACGTAGATAAGAAGTAGATAAGACGTAGATAAGACGTAGATAAGACGTAGATACGACGTAGATAAGACGTAGATAAGACGTAGATAAGACGTAGATAAGACGTAGATAAGACGTAGATAAGACGTAGATAAGACGTAGATAAGACGTAGATAAGACGTAGATAAGACGTAGATAAGACGTAGATAAGACGTAGATAAGACGTAGATAAGACGTAGATAAGACGTAGATAAGACATAGATGAGACATAGATAAGACGTAGATGAGACATAGATGAGACATAGTAGAAGACATAGAAAGGACATAGATAAGAAACAGGTAAGTGTAGCTCCCCCGGTCTACATTACTCTGGCAATTCCAAGTTTTGGAATCCAAGTCGGAATCTCATTCCCAAAATCGATTCCCGTTCACAAACATGGACCGAAGTTGTGCAGTTTTGGGGGGAAAAGTTCGATGGCTTCCCCAGGGTAATTTGGGGAAGAGGTAACTTCGAGCTGACTGAAATTGCCCTAACACCTGTGAAAGTTACCCCAATACCTGGGAAAGCTACCGCAACACCTGTGAAAGTTACCCCAATACCTGGGAAAGTTACCCTAACACATGAGAAAGCTACCCAAAAACTTTTGAAAATTACTCTAGATATCACGAATGCAATGGTCTTGCGTTGAGAATATAGGATAATTGTAAATTCAACAAATAAAGGTTTCTCCACATTGTTTTTTCCAAAGAATAGTTTTTCTAAATAACGGTTCCCTTTAATGACGTTTTTCTAATAACAGGAAAAAATGGATGAATGAGGTCGTTGGGAAATAACTTAATCAAAGAAGCTAAAAAATGAAGCGTATAAATATATATATTTCGGTTTAATCTTTAGCTTCTTTGATTTAACTTTATATTTCTTGATGCTTTTTTCCTTTTATATTGCTCTTTTTTTCCATTACCATTACCACCTACCCCCACACACCCCTGGCGATTATATATGTATATATTTCCCATAAAGAATCACATATGTAGGTATGTATTTTGATTCAAAGGTCATCTCAGAAACCGCAATTACAAAAGAATTAAAGAAAAACGAACAAGAATAAGCAACTAAATTCGCAACATAACAATGAGCAACATAACCACCGGAGGAGCCGCGCGTACCAAAGATAAAAAATTACCTCCACACCTGGACTCGAACCAAGATCTCCCAGACCCAAACAATGCATTTTCTCTTCAAAGAAGCAGTTAATTTCTCCGAATGAAATTACGATAGGGCACAAGCTACGCAACTAAAGAAGAGCTAACAAAGTACTCACTCAACAAACAACCAGGTCACCCTCCGCAGGTTTTCGAAACATTTTCACCGTATTCCATAACCTCACAGAGGAGCTGCGCGTACGAGCAATAAAAACATATCTCCAAACCTGGACTCGAACCAAGGTCTCTCAGCCCCCAAAAAACTCAGCTCGCACGCCACCAAAAAAAAGAAAAAGACAACAAAAAAACTTGAAGAACACAAAAAAAAATTTAAAAATCCAGAAATTGGATCTCACGAAGACAAAAACCCGCCGTACAAGAAGGGCCGGACCGGAGGCCTAAAAAGGCCTAAATAATTCAGAGGGAAACCGTTTTTGCTAATTAACGAGGCCTATATTTTCTCGGACAGGCCTGCCGATGGAAGGTGGAGTGGGGAGGCTGTGAGGTCCCACACACCACAAACACACACGACACACCACACACAACACAACACACACCACACACAATTCACGACACAACACACAACACACAAAGCACACACACAACACACACACAACACACAACACACACAAAGCACACAACACACACACAACACACACGCACACTCAACCCTCACAACACACAAAGCACACACACAACACACACAACACACAACACACACACACACACACACCATCACATTACAAAGACGCATCTCATTAAGCAGAACAGATCTCATTAGGCCGCCCGTCTAATAAGATGCCCCGCTTAATCACTCATTAGTCCCCGAAATGACCCACATTAATCCTCCCAGATGGATTCATTCGGACCTGATTAATAATCCCGGCGTATAAATCCTGCTGCCGGCGTCCGAAATTCCGGAATAAATCCCCGGATTTCATCAAGTCGGAGGTTTTCTTTGCGGCACATTTTTCAGTCTTCGACTTCGCTTTTTTTCTTTTTTAAATTTTTTTATTCTTTTAATTTTTCTTCTTTTAATTATTTCCTCATAATTTAATATTTTTTTCATGTGTTCTCTTCTTCTCATTTGTTTCTACGAATTTTAATATTCTTTCCAATTTGTGAAGAATCTGCCATCTAAATTTTATATTTTAATAATTTTTAAATATGAATGGTTCCCAGCGAGTGGGAATGGTTCCCAGCGAGTGGGAATGGTTCCCAGCGAGTGGGAATGGTTCCCAGTGAGTGGGAATGGTTCCCAGTGAGTGGGAATGGTTCCCAGCGAGTGGGAATGGTTCCCAGCGAGTGGGAATGGTTCCCAGCGAGTGGGAATGGTTCCCAGTGAGTGGGAATGGTTCCCAGCGAGTGGGAATGGTTCCCAGCGAGTGGGAATGGTTCCCAGCGAGTGGGAATGGTTCCCAGTGAGTGGGAATGGTTCCCAGTGAATGGGAATGGTTCCCAGTGAATGGGAATGGTTCCCAGTGAGTGGGAATGGTTCCCGGTGAGTGGGAATGGTTCCCAGCGAGTGGGAATGGTTCCCAGTGAGTGGGAATGGTTCCCAGTGAGTGGGAATGGTTCCCAGTGAGTGGGAATGGTTCCCAGCGAGTGGGAATGGTTCCCAGTGAGTGGGAATGGTTCCCAGTGAGTGGGAATGGTTCCCAGTGAGTGGGAATGGTTCCCAGCGAGTGGGAATGGTTCCCAGTGAGTGGGAATGGTTTCCAGTGAGTGGGAATGGTTCCCAGTGAGTGGGAATGGTTCCCAGTGAGGGGGAATGGTTCCCAGCGAGTGGGAATGGTTCCCAGTGAGTGGGAATGGTTCCCAGTGAGTGGGAATGGTTCCCAGTGAATAGGAATGGTTCCCAGCGAGTGGGAATGGTTCCCAGTGAGTGGGAATGGTTCCCAGCGAGTGGGAATGGTTCCCAGCGAGTGGGAATGGTTCCCAGTGAGTGGGAATGGTTCTCAGCGAGTGGGAATGGTTCCCAGTGAGTGGGAATGGTTCCCAGTGAGTGGGAATGGTTCCCAGCGAGTGGGAATGGTTCCCAGCGAGTGGGAATGGTTCCCAGCGAGTGGGAATGGTTCCCAGTGAGTGGGAATGGTTCCCAGCGAGTGGGAATGGTTCCCAGCGAGTGGGAATGGTTCCCAGCGAGTGGGAATGGTTCCCAGCGAGTGGGAATGGTTCCCAGTGAGTGGGAATGGTTCCCAGCGAGTGGGAATGGTTCCCAGCGAGTGGGAATGGTTCCCAGCGAGTGGGAATGGTTCCCAGTGAGTGGGAATGGTTCCCAGTGAATGGGAATGGTTCCCAGTGAATGGGAATGGTTCCCAGTGAGTGGGAATGGTTCCCGGTGAGTGGGAATGGTTCCCAGCGAGTGGGAATGGTTCCCAGTGAGTGGGAATGGTTCCCAGTGAGTGGGAATGGTTCCCAGTGAGTGGGAATGGTTCCCAGCGAGTGGGAATGGTTCCCAGTGAGTGGGAATGGTTCCCAGTGAGTGGGAATGGTTCCCAGTGAGTGGGAATGGTTCCCAGCGAGTGGGAATGGTTCCCAGTGAGTGGGAATGGTTTCCAGTGAGTGGGAATGGTTCCCAGTGAGTGGGAATGGTTCCCAGTGAGGGGGAATGGTTCCCAGCGAGTGGGAATGGTTCCCAGTGAGTGGGAATGGTTCCCAGTGAGTGGGAATGGTTCCCAGTGAATAGGAATGGTTCCCAGCGAGTGGGAATGGTTCCCAGTGAGTGGGAATGGTTCCCAGTGAGTGGGAATGGTTCCCAGTAAATGGGAATGGTTCCCAGCGAGTAGGAATGGTTCCCAGTGAGTGGGAATGGTTCCCAGTGAGTGGGAATGGTTCCCAGTGAGTGGGAATGGTTCCCAGCGAGTGGGAATGGTTCCCAGTGAATGGGAATGGTTCCCAGTGAGTGGGAATGGTTCCCGGTGAGTGGGAATGGTTCCCAGTGAGTGGGAATGGTTCCCAGCGAGTGGGAATGGTTCCCAGTGAATGGGAATGGTTCCCAGTGAGTGGGAATGGTTCCCGGTGAGTGGGAATGGTTCCCAGTGAGTGGGAATGGTTCCCAGCGAGTGGGAATGGTTCCCGGTGAGTGGGAATGGTTCCCGGTGAGTGGGAATGGTTCCCAGTGAGTGAGAATGGTTCCCAGTGAGTGGGAATGGTTCCCAGCGAGTGGGAATGGTTCCCAGTGAATGGGAATGGTTCCCAGTGAGTGGGAATGGTTCCCGGTGAGTGGGAATGGTTCCCAGTGAGTGGGAATGGTTCCCAGCGAGTGGGAATGGTTCCCGGTGAGTGGGAATGGTTCCCAGCGAGTGGGAATGGTTCCCAGTGAATGGGAATGGTTCCCAGTGAGTGGGAATGGTTCCCGGTGAGTGGGAATGGTTCCCAGTAGTGGGAATGGTTCCCAGCGAGTGGGAATGGTTCCCAGTGAATGGGAATGGTTCCCAGTGAATGGGAATGGTTCCCAGTGAGTGGGAATGGTTCCCGGTGAGTGGGAATGGTTCCCAGTGAGTGGGAATGGTTCCCAGCGAGTGGGAATGGTTCCCAGTGAGTGGGAGTGGTTCCCAGTGAGTGGGAATGGTTCCCAGTGAGTGGGAATGGTTCCCAGTGAGTGGGAATGGTTCCCAGTGAGTGGGAATGGTTCCCGGTGAGTGGGAATGGTTCCCGGTGAGTGGGAATGGTTCCCAGTGAGTGAGAATGGTTCCCAGTGAGTGGGAATGGTTCCCAGCGAGTGGGAATGGTTCCCAGTGAGTGGGAATGGTTCCCAGCGAGTGGGAATGGTTCCCAGTGAGTGAGAATGGTTCCCAGTGAGTGGGAATGGTTCCCAGCGAGTGGGAATGGTTCCCAGCGAGTGGGAATGGTTCCATTCTTTTCTGTTATTCCGTAAAATTTTTTGTTCCTACGAACCTTTTAATAAAAAACCTACTCCCATCTCCACATTTGCCTACTCTAACGCCTTTCCCCGCCATTCTCTCCTAACCTTTCCCCCCCCCCCCCCAGGGCTTCCTTAATATGTTCTTCCATCATTCTATCATTTTCTTCTAACCACTCCCCACAATTCCCCACTCCCAACGTTCTTCCCTAACTTCTCTTCCCACCACTTCCCCAACATTCCGTGCCTCCACCATTCTCAAAAAGCCGCCTCCTCCCCCCCTCCCCCCGGAGTACGACAACAGAGGAACTCCCCAGCAAACACAGTTCAGGAGTCCAGTGATTGCTGCCTCAACTTCCAGACGATGCTGGGGTTGGGAAGGGGTTATTATGGGGGTTAGAAAGGGGGGTAGAAAGGGGTTAGAAAAAGGGTTAGTAAGAGGGTTAGAATGGGGGTTAGAGAGGGAGTTAGAAAAGAGGTTAGAAAGGAGGTTAGAAGGAGTTTAGTATGGGGGTTAGAAAGGGGATTAGTATGCAGGTTGGAGAGGGGGTTAGAAAGGGGTTAGAAAAGGGATTAGAAAGAGGGTTAGAATGGGGGTTAGAGAGGGAGTTAGAAAAGAGGTTAGAAAGGAGGTTAGAAAGGGGTTTAGTATGGGGGTTTGAAAGGGGATTAGTATGCAGGTTGGAGAGGGGGTTAGAAAGGGGTTAGAAAAGGGGTTAGAAAGAGGGTTAGAATGGGGGTTAGAGAGGGAGTTAGAAAAGAGGTTAGAAAGGAGGTTAGAAAGGGGTTTAGTATGGGGGTTAGAAAGGGGATTAGTATGCAGGTTGGAGAGGGGGTTAGAAAAGGGTTAGAATGGGGGTTAACGAAGCCGCCAAGGAATTTCCTGTGAACTCAACATATAATCTTCACATACAAAAAAACTGCAATAAAAAGGTATATAGGCAAGTAAAATATATTCAAAGCAAGAAAAGTCCATGAAAATTGCCAGAAATGCCTGAAACTGACCAGACAGCGCCTCAAATGAAACAAAAAGGCCAAAAACCGAATAAAAAAACAGTAATATTACCCACAAATACTATAAACATACCAAACGACGCCTAGTACTACTGAAAAATGCCTAAAACTGACCAAACAACGCCTAAGACGACCAAAAAATGCCTAAAACCAACCAAACAACGCCTAAAACGACCGAAAAATGCTAAAAACTGACTAAACGATGCCTTAAACTACCGAAAAATGCCGAAAGCTGACCAAACCACGCCTAAAATGCCCCAAATACACCATATACTCATCAAAAAAGGCCTTAAATAACCCAAAACGTCTAATTCTGGCAAGAAAAGGTGGCAATATAGCTCAAAAATGCTCTAATTTTTCGAGAAAATACTAAAATCAGGAAAAAAAAATTATTTTTGTGCGTATGTTTTCGGAAAAGAAATAGCTAACGGGAAGGAAAAAAAATGAAACGCAATATTTTCATGCTTATTTCAATGAATGAGAAAAAATAACAAAATAGCAATGAAAATGTTTATAGTGTTGGATGTTTATAAGAAAATGTTTACGTTTATAGGAAGCTTTCAATGAAAACAAAACACATACCTGGAAACTTTCATATTAAACAAAAACTTTCATATTAAACAGTCTTCTAAGACGTGCAACCGTCATTTCTGGAGCGAATTGCCCTCCTGATCTCCAGATCTCGCCTTTTGTACCCGTAGACGGCAATTTAGGTCCAGACCGAGCTCTCTGATTGGCCAATAGACGGAGTGCAGTCAAGCTTTAGGGTAAATAGCGCAATTTAGGGCAAGACCGAGCCTGCTGATTGGCCAATAGACAGAGTGCAGTCAAGCTTTAGGGTAAACACGGCCAATTTACCCTAAGCTCGCTGATGCCTGGCAAACACGACCCTCAAAACTTCTCGATGTTTCCCCGATCTTTTCCCCAAGACTTTCCGGTCCAGAGAAACTTTTGCGTACGGATCAAATGGAAAGGTTTTTTAGCGTTCTATTTTTTTTCAAATGAATTCTCGAGAGATTGATGAATTTGTGATGGCGTATTCAACATAGTCCAAAATTCATACTCACCATTTGACAGACGATTATTCATGTTTTTTTTTAATTTTGATTTGTTTCAAGTGCAACCTAGTTTTCTTTCACGGCATTTGGTTTTCTTTAATGGAATGTTTTTTCTTTGATTTAACTTACTAATCCTGTATGTATATCATAAATATTTTAACATAGATTACCTTATACCTATACTTTGCCCCACAATAGTTTTTTACGTATTGCATGAACAATTTCGAGGATGGAAATACTTTAAAAGTTGATTTAAATCTCCATAACCACAAAAATGGTGTTTTTAGAAAGGAGAGAGGAAAGCACCATTTAGTTGGGCATTAAGAGAAGGGGGAATCTACGCACAAGGTGCACAGAAACAGTAAGCTAAGAAAGAAGTTCATGAAACAAGACAAAAGTAGAAGAAGAAAGTAGTAGGTGCTGAAAAACAGGACAGCAGTCAACCGAAAAAAGATGGTCCTTAACATAACAAAAACTTTTTCTACTTCAAAAAAAGAAGGCGCCTACCTAACCTTCAACTCGGGACCTCGAGTCTTCCCCTAATAATGAACACGCCTAAAATTTACCGTATTTAAAAATACTAAACAGCAAATATAACAAAATATTCCCGCACTCATTGAATGATTTGACTATATTCATTGAATTCACTCATTAAAAATTCATTTCATAGAATAGTTTGACAATTCACACTAAAATTCATGAAAATCCATGAGTAAAATTTATGAACATTCATACACAATTAACGTGCACACTAAAATAACACAAAATAATGTTAGATATTTTCACGTGTAGCTAACCTATGTACGCATGAAAAAAATACAAAAAAATATAATATGTAACTACTCCATTCTGTTCACCCGACAGCGGAACCGTTATGTTATAATTTCTATAATTATTAAAATCTGCACAATTATACACTCTACGTTAATAATTTCTGGAATAATAATTTCCTTGAACAACATTCTCTAAGTTATAATCTTCATAATTGTAAATCCCATACTCATGATTTCTATAATTACAATTCTTATAATAATAATTTCCCTAATAATAATTACCATATTAATAACCATAATTATTATTACCACGAAAATAAACTCCATACTTTGGTGCACAGTCCTGTTGGAAAACGGGTTAATTTTTATCGCGAAGATGCAAGAAAATCGACACTTTTTAAAACCTTCATTGATTT
The DNA here is from genome assembly GCA_030386875.1 of Morinoia aosen. Classification (NCBI taxonomy): domain Eukaryota; kingdom Metazoa; phylum Arthropoda; class Malacostraca; order Amphipoda; family Talitridae; genus Morinoia; species Morinoia aosen. Next base: position 114,806,524 of record CM059576.1, read on the forward strand.
CGCCTGTATTTACCTATTCTAGGATCACATAAATGGGCATAAACACACCCCCACACACCCCACACAACCCCACACACCCCCACACACACCCCCACACACCCCACACACCTCGTATAATAGCCTCCACGCTGCTCTTGCGTTTGGTGTACACGCTGGTGTCGAGATCTGCCACACCTCCGCTGCTGGCGCTGGCTGCCAGAGGTGCGGTGCTGGCGCTCTTGCGTCCGGTGAACATGGTGGAGATGTGTGGCGTGTGTGGGGGTATGTGGGGGGGGGGGGTGTGGGGGGTGTGTTGAAGTGTAGTTTCCTAATCTACACTCCGAAGTCACAGAATCTCTTCACAAATCAACACAATAATTAGTCTCATCACACCTATCACTTCAACAAAACACGTAACTTTTCTAATATTCATATCTAATTGTCCATGCTCTGAATAGGCATCATTCTGGCGATAAATTAACCTATTTAAACTATTCTACATTGGCAGTGTTATCCATTGTCCGCGTTCACGTCCGTATTTTGTCTTTATTTCACCCGTAATCTTCGGCTTCTATGAACGACATGAAGTTTCACGTCGCAGACACGCTCATCTGCGTACCGACGCGTTCATTGGCTGCGGTCGCGTTCACGCAGCTGATCTTGCGTTCACGCAGCGAGTTAAGCACTCGAAAAGCTGATATTGCGTTCAGAAAGTAGATTAACTGTTCACTGAGTAGATTTTGAGTTCACTGAGTAGATTTTGCGTTCACTGAGTAAATTTTTTGTTCACTGAGTAGATTTTGCGTTCACTGAGTAGATTTTGCGTTCACTGAGTAGATTTTGCGTTCACTGAGTAGATTTTGCGTTCACTGAGTAGATTTTGCGTTCACTGAGTAGATTTTTTGTTCACTGAGTAGATTTTGCGTTCACTGAGTAGATTTTTTGTTCACTGAGTAGATTTTGCGTTCACTGAGTAGATTTTGCGTTCCCTGAGTAGATTTCGCGTTCCCTGAGTAGATTTTGCGTTCACCGAGTAGATTTTGCGTTCACCGAGTAGATTTTGCGTTCACTGAGTAGATTTTTTGTTCCCTGAGTAGATTTTGCGTTCACTGAGTAGATTTTTTGTTCACTGAGTAGATTTTGCGTTCACTGAGTAGATTTTTTGTTCACTGAGTAGATTTTGCGTTCCCTGAGTAGATTTTGCGTTCGCTGAGTAGATTTTTTGTTCACTGAGTAGATTTTTTGTTCACTGAGTAGATTTTGCGTTCACTGAGTAGATTTTGCGTTCACTGAGTAGATTTTTTGTTCACTGAGTAGATTTTGCGTTCCCTGAGTAGATTTTGCGTTCGCTGAGTAGATTTTTTGTTCACTGAGTAGATTTTTTGTTCACTGAGTAGATTTTTTGTTCACTGAGTAGATTTTGCGTTCCATGAGTAGATTTCGCGTTCCCTGAGTAGATTTTGCGTTCACTGAGTAGATTTTTTTGTTCACTGAGTAGATTTGGGATTCAAAAAGCAGATTTACATTTTACACCATAAAATTATGAAAATTTAGCACACCAACTCCAGTGTTTTATATTAGCTTAATATCAGTAGAAATAAGATGTGGTGTCCCGCACAAACTTACCCACGTGTAAAGGTTCAGAAGTCTTGCACTAAACTGGGGCTCCGGTATTTCATTATCTTCACAAAGCGATATTTAACGGAATATTCAAAATAAATCAATTTTTCGGAATTCACCATGTCCACTTTCTAAGTTATTTTGCGCAGGTTTATCGGAATGTTTATTTATATACATACAGTCTGGTCAGTGAATGAACATTTTCTTTTCTTTCAAAATTTCCAATAAACTTCTTCTTTTCATTTTACTGAAGCCAACTTCACGTTTAAATCTGACATATATTTACTAATTTTTTACAAACACTTCAGTCGAACTTTTTTTAAATATTCAACAAAATTTTTCGAACGCCTAACGAACGTTTCGAAATTTTATGAAACGAACGTTTATTAAATTTTCCATGAACGTTCACAAATAATTAAACGTTTCCTTCTGCACCAAACGTTCAATAATCACAAGATTTTCTCACAAAAACGTTGGCATGTGTGCGTACGTACGTGCGTTTCTGCAACATCTATTAATTATAATATACGAAAGAATGTAATGATGCAGAGTATGAAACTGCAACGCTGAAACCTGTCTCAAACTTGTCTAGAACATGTTTAAATCTCGACTAAAACACGTCTCAAACACGTCGTATCTAGATCGTGTTTTATCCCTTGACAGAGGTGTGTCTAAAACTTGTCTGAAACATGTCTGAAACATGTCGAGAACATGTTTTGAACTTGACGAAGGCGAAACGTGTCTAAAACTTGTCGTAAACTTGTTCATAGCTTGTATGAAACATGTTCCCAACTTGAAGAAGGCAGAACTATAACTTGTCTCAAACTCGTCGAAAACTTGTTTGAAACACGTCTAAGGCTTAACTAACTCTTCATTTGATTTGGTTTTTGATTATCCTTTCAGAATATCGAGTTTTCAACGTCGAATTTTGTGATACATAGTCTGCATTACAGATGCAAACTATTTATAATAGTTTCACATTAACTAGTGTGTGTATATGAAGTAGGAGAAGCGTTCACTATGCGATGAATAACAAGACGAAGGCATTTTACCTCATTCTTTTCTCTGTTAAATCTGTCTCTGCTGGGAAGAAACTAAAATTCAACGCATGGATTAACATGTTCAATGCTTAATATATTTGTTGAAAACTTAATATTTAATGTACTGCAAAAAATATTTTAAAATATGATATTGTAGTTTAAATACTTAGTATGTGATACATGAGTTAACGTATTCAACCTTCAACTTACTATCTAGCTAGTAAATGATATTCAAAATGTAGGAAATTATCTACAATTAAATATAGTTAAATATAATTGAAGCTCACGAATGTTGAACGTACAAACACACACACGTACGAACATGTGTATGAATAGAATACATGTTTTCTGCTCAGTAGAAGTTCACGTACACACGCCCTGCACACGTACACACGCCCTGCCCACGTACACACGCCCTGCACACGTACACACGTCCTGCACACGTACACACGCCCTGCACACGTACACACGTCCTGCACACGTACACACGCCCTGCACACGTACACACGCCCTGCCCACGTACACACGCCCTGCAAACGTACACACGTCCTGCACACGTACACACGTCCTGCACACGTACACACGCCCTGCACACGTACACACGCCCTGCACACGTACACACGTCCTGCACACGTACACACGTCCTGCACACGTACACACGTCCTGCACACGTACACACGCCCTGCACACGTATACACGCCCTGCACACGTACACACGCCCTGCCCACGTACACACGCCCTGCCCACGTACACACGCCCTGCACACGTACACACGTCCTGCACACGTACACACGCCCTGCACACGTACACACGCCCTGCACACGTACACACGTCCTGCACACGTACACACGTCCTGCACACGTACACACGTCCTGCACACGTACACACGTCCTGCACACGTACACACGTCCTGCACACGTACACACGTCCTGCCCACGTACACACGCCCTGCACACGTACACACGTCCTGCACACGTACACACGTCCTGCACACGTACACACGTCCTGCACACGTACACACGCCCTACACACGTACACACGTCCTGCACACGTACACACGCCCTGCACACGTACACACGCCCTGCACACGTGCACACGTCCTGCACACGTACACACGTCCTGCACACGTACACACGCCCTGCACACGTACACACGCCCTGCACACGTACACACGCCCTGCACACGTACACACGTCCTGCACACGTACACACGCCCTGCACACGTACACACGTCCTGCACACGTACACACGTCCTGCCCACGTACACACGCCCTGCACACGTACACACGTCCTGCACACGTACACACGTCCTGCACACGTACACACGTCCTGCACACGTACACACGCCCTACACACGTACACACGTCCTGCACACGTACACACGCCCTGCACACGTACACACGCCCTGCACACGTGCACACGTCCTGCACACGTACACACGTCCTGCACACGTACACACGCCCTGCACACGTACACACGCCCTGCACACGTACACACGCCCTGCACACGTACACACGTCCTGCACACGTACACACGCCCTGCACACGTACACACGTCCTGCACACGTACACACGTCCTGCAGCACACGTACACACGCCCTGCACACGTACACACGCCCTGCACACGTACACACGCCCTGCCCACGTACACACGCCCTGCACACGTACACACGCCCTGCACACGTACACACGTCCTGCACACGTACACACGCCCTGCACACGTACACACGCCCTGCCCACGTACACACGTCCTGCACACGCACACACGTCCTGCACACGTACACACGCCCTGCAGCACACGTACACACGTCCTGCACACGTACACACGCCCTGCCCACGTACACACGCCCTGCACACGTACACACGTCCTGCACACGTACACACGTCCTACACACGTCCCGCACACGTACACACGTCCTGCACACGTACACACGCCCTACACACGTACACACGTCCTGCACACGTACACACGCCCTGCACACGTACACACGCCCTGCACACGTACACACGTCCTGCACACGTACACACGTCCTGCACCCGTACACACGCCCTGCCCACGTACACATGCCCTGCACACGTACACACGCCCTGCACACGTACACACGCCCTGCACACGTACACACGTCCTGCACACGTACACACGCCCTGCACACGTACACACGCCCTGCACACGTACACACGTCCTGCACACGTACACACGCCCTGCACACGTACACACGTCCTGCACACGTACACACGTCCTGCACACGTACACACGTCCTGCACACGTACACACGCCCTGCCCACGTACACACGCCCTGCCCACGTACACACGCCCTGCACACGTACACACGCCCTGCACACGTACACACGTCCTGCACACGTACACACGCCCTGCACACGTACACACGCCCTGCCCACGTACACACGTCCTGCACACGTACACACGTCCTGCACACGTACACACGCCCTGCACACGTACACACGTCCTGCACACGTACACACGCCCTGCACACGTACACACGCCCTGCCCACGTACACACGTCCTGCACACGCACACACGTCCTGCACACGTACACACGCCCTGCAGCACACGTACACACGTCCTGCACACGTACACACGCCCTGCCCACGTACACACGCCCTGCACACGTACACACGTCCTGCACACGTACACACGTCCTACACACGTCCCGCACACGTACACACGTCCTGCACACGTACACACGCCCTACACACGTACACACGTCCTGCACACGTACACACGCCCTGCACACGTACACACGCCCTGCACACGTACACACGTCCTGCACACGTACACACGTCCTGCACCCGTACACACGCCCTGCCCACGTACACATGCCCTGCACACGTACACACGTCCTGCACACGTACACACGCCCTGCACACGTACACACGTCCTGCACACGTACACACGTCCTGCAGCACACGTACACACGCCCTGCACACGTACACACGCCCTGCACACGTACACACGCCCTGCCCACGTACACACGCCCTGCACACGTACACACGCCCTGCACACGTACACACGTCCTGCACACGTACACACGTCCTGCACACGTACACACGCCCTACACACGTACACACGTCCTGCACACGTACACACGCCCTGCACACGTACACACGCCCTGCACACGTACACACGTCCTGCACACGTACACACGTCCTGCACCCGTACACACGCCCTGCCCACGTACACATGCCCTGCACACGTACACACGCCCTGCACACGTACACACGCCCTGCACACGTACACACGTCCTGCACACGTACACACGCCCTGCACACGTACACACGCCCTGCACACGTACACACGTCCTGCACACGTACACACGCCCTGCACACGTACACACGTCCTGCACACGTACACACGTCCTGCACACGTACACACGTCCTGCACACGTACACACGCCCTGCCCACGTACACACGCCCTGCCCACGTACACACGCCCTGCACACGTACACACGCCCTGCACACGTACACACGTCCTGCACACGTACACACGCCCTGCACACGTACACACGCCCTGCCCACGTACACACGTCCTGCACACGTACACACGTCCTGCACACGTACACACGCCCTGCAGCACACGTACACACGTCCTGCACACGTACACACGCCCTGCCCACGTACACACGCCCTGCACACGTACACACGTCCTGCACACGTACACACGTCCTACACACGTCCCGCACACGTACACACGTCCTGCACACGTACACACGCCCTACACACGTACACACGTCCTGCACACGTACACACGCCCTGCCCACGTACACACGCCCTGCACACGTACACACGTCCTGCACACGTACACACGTCCTGCACCCGTACACACGCCCTGCCCACGTACACATGCCCTGCACACGTACACACGCCCTGCACACGTACACACGCCCTGCACACGTACACACGTCCTGCACACGTACACACGCCCTGCACACGTACACACGCCCTGCACACGTACACACGTCCTGCACACGTACACACGCCCTGCACACGTACACACGTCCTGCACACGTACACACGTCCTGCACACGTACACACGTCCTGCACACGTACACACGCCCTGCCCACGTACACACGCCCTGCCCACGTACACACGCCCTGCACACGCACACACGTCCTGCACACGTACACACGTCCTGCACACGTACACACGTCCTGCACACGTACACACGCCCTACACACGTACACACGTCCTGCACACGTACACACGCCCTGCACACGTACACACGCCCTGCACACGTACACACGTCCTGCACACGTACACACGTCCTGCACCCGTACACACGCCCTGCCCACGTACACACGCCCTGCACACGTACACACGCCCTGCACACGTACACACGTAAAATAATGAAGAATTTCAATATTTTATTTGAGTAGACGAATTTTACAAAAACCAAAAAAAGTAATATCAGTCAGCGATTAATAATGTATTTTCTAACTAATTCACTATTAAATAATTCAAAGAAATAATTAAATAGTTATATTAATCCGCTATTTTAAAATCATTTAATGTGTTGTTGTGAATATTGGGTTTATATGATTTAGACAGTACGTAGGAGTTATTGGGATGCTTCGTTTGTGAACGTCTGCATTTTTGCGTGTGATGGACGAAACCATTTGAAGATATTGCGTTAGTAAATATAATAAAAATATGCATATATATATATATATTCAATTATAAGTCTAATTCAGCTGGATCAAAAAGTGCTCACCTGCATGACATTTCTCACAAAAATTCCCGCAACCATGAAATTTTCTTAAAAAATTCCCACCAACACAAAATTTCCCACGAACATTGCCACCAACACAAAATTTCCCACGAACATTCCCACAATACAAAATTTCCCACGAACATTCCCACCAACACAAAATTTCCCACGAACATTCCCACCAACACAAAATTTCCCCCGAACATTCCCACCAACACAAAATTTCCCTCGAACATTCCCACCACCACGTAATTTCCCCAACACAAAATTTCCCATGAACATTTTCACGACCCGAAAAATTCCCACAAAAATTCCCACTTCTTCTGGGCGGGAATCTACGCTTTAACTTTTCGTTCCGAGACGATTCCCGACGTCGGTTCCGGGTCAATTCCCATTCCAAGACAAGTCCAGGCGTCTTTTTTTCCGGGGAGAGAAAACTTTTAAGAGGCAACTGGCGGACTGGCGACTTGCTAAACAAGTCTTAACAAGTCGCTGGACAAGTCGTAAGTCGAGGCTCCGAAGTGACAAGTCGTAAATCAAGTTAATGGAGTTTTAACAAGTCGCTGGAGAAGTTGTAAGTCGAGTTGTTAATGAATGGAGTCGTCAGTCAAGTCACTGAGGTAGTCCTAAGTCTAGCCAAGTCGTCAGTCAAGTCACTGAGGAAGTCGTAAGTCTAGCCAAGTCGTCAGTCAGGTCACTGAGGTAGTCCTAAGTCTAGCCAAGTCGTCAGTCAAGTCACTGAGGTAGTCCTAAGTCTAGCCAAGTCGTCAGTCAAGTCACTGAGGTAGTCGTAAGTCTAGCCAAATCGTCAGTCAAGTCACTGAGGTAGTCGTAAGTCTAGCCAAGTCATCAGTCAAGTCACTGAGGTAGTCGTAAGTCTAGCCAAGTCGTCAGTCAAGTCACTGAGGTAGTCCTAAGTCTAGCCAAGTCGTCAGTCAAGCCACTGAGGTAGTCGTAAGTCTAGCCAAGTCGTCAGTCAAGTCACTGAGTTAGTCCTAAGTCTAGCCAAGTCGTCAGTCAAGTCACTGAGGTAGTCCTAAGTCTAGCCAAGTCGTCAGTCAAGTCACTGAGGTAGTCGTAAGTCTAGCCAAGTCGTCAGTCAAGTCACTGAGGTAGTCGTAAGTCTAGCCAAGTCGTCAGTCAAGTCACTGAGGTAGTCCTAAGTCTAGCCAAGTCGTCAGTCAAATCACTGAGGTAGTCGTAAGTCTAGCCAAGTCGTCAGTCAAGTCACTGAGGTAGTCGTAAGTCTAGCAAAGTCGTCAGTCAAGTCACTGAGGTAGTCGTAAGTCTAGCCAAGTCGTCAGTCAAGTCACTGAGGTAGTCCTAAGTCTAGCCAAGTCGTCAGTCAAGTCACTGAGGTAGTCCTAAGTCTAGCCAAGTCGTCAGTCAAGTCACTGAGGTAGTCCTAAGTCTAGCCAAGTCGTCAGTCAAGTCACTGAGTTAGTCCTAAGTCTAGCCAAGTCGTCAGTCAAGTCACTGAGGTAGTCGTAAGTCTAGCCAAGTCGTCAGTCAAGTCACTGAGGTAGTCGTAAATCTAGCCAAGTCGTCAGTCTAGCCAAGTCGCCATTGCCACCCTCTCTATTGAGTGGGGCCATTTCTACCCTCTCTATAGAGTGGCGCCATTTCTACCCTCTCTATTGAGTGGTGCCATTCCTACCCTCTCTATTGAGTGGGGCCATTTCTACCCTCTCTATAGAGTGGCGCCATTTCTACCCTCTCTATTGAGTGGTGCCATTCCTACCCTCTCTATTGAGTGGGGCCATTTCTACCCTCTCTATAGAGTGGCGCCATTTCTACCCTCTCTATAGAGTGGCGCCATTTCTACCCTCTCTATAGAGTGGCGTCTTTTCTACCCTCTCTATTGAGTGGGGCCATTTCTACCCTCTCTGTTGAGTGGGGCAATTTCTACCCATGAATAAGAAGTACTCTATTTTCTACCCTTTCAAACGTGCCATCATTTTCTACCCATTCCTGTAGCCCAATTTTATACCAAATTTCAACGCTCAAATTTTAAAATTGGCCCCAAAGTCTACCCAATTTTGATACATCTACCCATTCCCATTCCCGATCAGCTCTCAATTCCCATTCCCACTTCGTTCCCACGGTTCCAAGCCCCCATCTAAAATTTTTCAATTCCCATTCCCATTCCCGACCAGCTCTCAATTCCCACTTCATTCCCGTAATTCCAAGTCCTCGGTTCTAATTTCTTTTTCTATCCCCATTCCCGACCAGCACTGAATTCCTGAGACTCCAAGTCACCACGTGCTGTTTTTTCATTCCCATTCCCATTCCCAGTTTCTGTCTCACAGGAACCCTCCCACAAATGGCAACATGGAACAAATGGCCGTCTTTCTTCGTCGTGACAATGGCGGGAATTCATCAGGAATCCTAATTCCAGGAATCGGGAATCGTAATTCCAGGAATCGGGAAGCCTAATTCAAGGAATCGGGAATCCTAATTCCAGGAATCGGGAATCCTAATTCCAAGAATCAGGAATCCTTATTCCAGGAATCAGGAATCCTAATTCCAGGAATAGGGAATCCTAATTCCAGGAATTGGGAATCCTAATTCCAGGAATTGGGAATCCTAATTCCAGGAATCGGTAATCCTAATTTCAAGAATCGGGAATTCCGATTCCTAATTCCAAGAATCAGGAATCTTAATTTCAGGAATGGGGAATTCCGATCCCAGGAATCAGTCGCTTCTTTGATTTCAGGCGCCGCTCTGATTGGAATGAGAATACTTGTTTTTGTATCTAGAATGATTTCCCACGCAGTCATTTCCAATGCAGTCATTTCCCACGCAGTCATTTCCCACGCAGTCATTTCCCACGCAGTCATTTCCCACGCAGTCATTTCCCACGCAGTCATTTCCCACGCAGTCATTTCCCACGCAATCATTTTTCGCGCAGTCATTTCCCACGCAGTCATTTCCCACGCAGTCATTTCCCACGCAGTCATTTCCCACGCAGTCATTTCCCACGCAGTCATTTCCCACGCAGTCATTTCCCACGCAGTCATTTCCCACGCAGTCATTTCCCACGCAATCATTTCCCACGCAATCATTTTTCGCGCAGTCATTTCCCACGCAGTCATTTCCCACGCAGTCATTTCCCACGCAGTCATTTCCCACGCAGTCATTTCCCACGCAATCATTTCCCACGCAATCATTTCCCACGCAATCATTTCCCACGCAATCATTTCCCACGCAGTCATTTCCCACGCAGTCATTTCCCACGCAATCATTTCCCACGCAATCATTTCCCACGCAATCATTTCCCACGCAATCATTTCCCACGCAATCATTTCCCACGCAATCATTTCCCACGCAATCATTTCCCACGCAGTCATTTCCCACGCAGTCATTTCCCACACAGTCATTTCCCACGCAATCATTCCCAACGCAATCATTCCCAACGCAATCATTTCCCACGCAGTCATTTCCCACGCAATCATTTCCCACGCAATCATTTCCCACGCAATCATTTCCCACGCAATCATTTCCCACGCAATCATTTCCCACGCAATCATTTCCCATGCAGTCATTTCCCACGCAGTCATTTCCCACGCAGTCATTTCCCACGCAGTCATTTCCCACGCAGTCATTTCCCACGCAGTCATTTCCCACGCAATCATTTCCCACGCAGTCATTTCCCACGCAGTCATTTCCCACGCAATCATTTCCCACGCAATCATTTCCCACGCAATCATTTTCCACGCAATCATTTCCCACGCAATCATTTCCCACGCAATCATTTCCCACGCAATCATTTCCCACGCAGTCATTTCCCACGCAATCATTTCCCACGCAATCATTTCCCACGCAATCATTTCCCACGCAGTCATTTCCCACGCAGTCATTTCCCACGCAGTCATTCCCACGCAATCATTTTCCACGCAATCATTTCCCACGCAGTCATTTCCCACGCAGTCATTTCCCACGCAATCATTTCCCACGCAATCATTTCCCACGCAATCATTTCTCACGCAATCATTTCCCACGCAATCATTTCCCATGCAGTCATTTCCCACGCAATCATTTCCCACGCAATCATTTCCCACACAATCATTTCCCACGCAATCATTTCCCATGCAGTCATTTCCCACGCAATCATTTCCCACGCAATCATTTCCCACGCAGTCATTTTCCACGCAATCATTTTCCACGCAATCATTTCCCACGCAGTCATTTCCCACGCAGTCATTTCCCACACAGTCATTTCCCACGCAATCATTCCCAACGCAATCATTCCCAACGCAATCATTTCCCACGCAGTCATTTCCCACGCAATCATTTCCCACGCAATCATTTCCCACGCAATCATTTCCCACGCAATCATTTCCCACGCAATCATTTCCCATGCAGTCATTTCCCACGCAATCATTTCCCACGCAATCATTTCCCACGCAATCATTTCCCACGCAATCATTTCCCATGCAGTCATTTCCCACGCAATCATTTCCCACGCAATCATTTCCCACGCAATCATTTCCCACGCAGTCATTTTCCACGCAATCATTTCCCACGCAGTCATTTCCCACGCAGTCATTTCCCACACAGTCATTTCCCACGCAATCATTTCCAACGCAATCATTTCCCACGCAGTCATTTCCCACGCAGTCATTTCCCACGCAGTCATTTCCCACGGAATCAGTATTTGTAAGCTCGGAAATAATTTTTTCGTGAGTTCCTAAATATCAGGAATTAGATTCCCGATGGCGGTGGGAATTTTGAATCTGGAATTCAAATCTGGGAATGGCTTGTTATTGACCTCAAAATTTGTGACGGAGTTTGGAATTATTTCGCAGTAACGATATTAATTATTATGAACATAAAAAATATAAACATAAAAAATTGATTTCAATCAACTACATATCTCTTTTTATTCAACATGTTCCGTTGCTTGCTTGGCTTGTCTGAATTCTACATGAAGACTGCATAATTATGTGTTCTAATTTACCTATTCTTATTAAAATTTAAATAATTTGATCTTAATCTTATTTAATTTGATATTAAATAATAATCTTAATATTGTAATTAAGTGAATACTTAATTCACCTGAACGGTTTTTTTAGCATCTATTTTTATTCGTTTATATTCTCCGAAATTCACCTCGATTTTGTATATAACGAATCGCTTTTAATTTATTTGCAGTCATCGAAAATCACTTCAGTTTTACATATTAAGCATTAAGTGAACTTTATGTATTTTGAGCATAATGCTATAGTCTTAAACGTTCAGTAGTTTAAGGAACAAAATACATGTAATAAAAAAATTATCAAACAGCTTAAAGAAAAGAAAATTTATAGCCTGAATAAAATTATTCACGGCTGGATTCAGGCTCAAATTTAGTAAATGTTTTTATTGCTGAAAAAAATTTTAACGGCAGGAAAACTTTTTTCATGATTGAAAATATTCTACATTTATTGAAAAATGTTTTTACGGTTGGAAGAAAAAATTTTCCAGCAGAAAAAAAAAGTATTCACGTTTAAATAACACCCATTCCATGAATGCAGTTATTTCTAATAATTCGAAGTTCAAAACTATAGCTCATAAGAGCATTCATCAATTCGAAACAAAATAACTAATAAAAACAAGAAGTTGCTACAGCATTTCGAACAACATTCCCCAATCTGGAAAAGAAACACCACTTTATTCGCCTGGGAATCAAAAAGGAGGCCGAAACAGGAATGGGAATCTGGAATAGGAATCTGGAATGGGAATTGGGAACAGAACTTGGTTAAGGGAATGAAAATCGGGAATGGAAATCGGGAATGGAAATCGGGAATGGAAATCGGGAATGGAAATCGGGAATGGAAAAATTGGGAATGGAAATCGGGAATGGAAATCGGGAATGGAAAAATTAGGAATGGAAATCGGGAATGGAAATCGAGGAATGGAAGACAGGAATGAAAATAACAAATAGGAATCAAGAACGGGAATCAGTAACGGGTATAAAGAACGGGAATCAATAACGGGAATCAAGAACGGGGATCGGAAATCAGGAACGGGAATCGGAAATGAAAACCAGGAACGGGAGTTAGGAACGGGAATTGGGAACCACAGCCAAAATTTTCAACAAATTACAGAATCGGAAAAAATGATCGGAACGAAAAATTTCTTTCGAAAATTTTACTAGAATTTTTTTTCGAAAATTTTATTTACTTTTTATTGAAGAAGCAGGAAATTTCATCTGTTTATGAAACAGCTGCAGTACACACACTACACACGGAACATGTGTACTCTGTGTTCGAACGCACACGTGTTTTAAGAATGTTTTGTAAATGTATTAATTTTGCCAATACAAACACACATACACAAGTTACACGCACAATCTTCACGCAAAGTCAGCACACGCACAATCTACACTCACAACTAGTTTGCGCACACACATAATTTACGCGAACACAGATAATTTACGCACACACATATAATTTACGCACACACCCAATTTACGCACACACACCCAATTTACGCACACACACCCAATTTACGCACACACACCCAATTTACGCACACACAGATAATTTACGCACACACAGATAATTTACGCACACACAGATAATTTACGCACACACAGATAATTTAAGCATACACATAATTTACGCACACATACCCTATTTACGCACACAGACATAATTTACGCACACACACCCTATTTACGCACACAGACATAATTTACGCACACACGCACAATTTACGCACACACACATAATATATGCACACACACATAATATACACACACACAATTTACCCACACACACAATTTACGCACACACACACACAATTTACGCGCACACATACTTTACACACAACCTATACACACATTCAGCACACTGTTTACAATTGTTCACAATACACGAACACACAACACACACATCAATATTCCTGACCAATATTTCTACACGCGACTCAAACATCCAATTTAAAACCAAACTTCAACTTTATTACCCTAACTCAAAGTCAAAAACACATTCAAACACAAACAAAACTGGATAAAAGTAGCTACGCTCACCATGTAGCGCGGTTTCCAGCAAATATAAGCAACGATATGAAATTCCAGGGAAATTCCCATTAGATTTCTGGGAAATTCCCGCAAGATTCCTGAGAAATTCCCACAGGATTCCAACACTGTTCCAAAATTCCCACGTCTTCTGAAGTTCATGAAACGCGCTGCATTTGGGGCGATGCATTCTGGAACAGGGCTACTTAGCGTCTCAAAATGGTTCGTTCGCTTAATGGAGCGCCTGAACGAAACTTTGTGGGGCTCTACGTGAGACATGTTGGGGACATGAACAGCCGTCAATTTTTTTTATTGTTTTATTCTTAAATAAATTTTGAAGCGTGGTAATAATTAAAATGATTATTTAATAAAAACTAACACAATTAAGAATTTAATAGTACAATCAATACAAAAGTTTTGTTTCGCAGTATAAATTAAAAAAAAACGTTATTTTTTAACAGTTTTTTGTTTAATTGAGAAATACGCTACGGAATATAATATTCGTAGACTAATAAGAATTACAATAATTATTTATTAAAAATTACCCAACTACATATATGATAATTTAATTCTTAAAACAATTAGGTTGCATAGTATGAATAATGATCAACCAATAACGCATGCAATAACAAAATCATTAGAACAATTATGCTTCGGTACACAACTTATCGAATAAAAACGTAGAGTCGTTAACACAAAGTATTCTTGTTAAAATTCGAACACCACCTAAAATGTGGCAT
Organism: Morinoia aosen; assembly: GCA_030386875.1. Taxonomy (NCBI): domain Eukaryota; kingdom Metazoa; phylum Arthropoda; class Malacostraca; order Amphipoda; family Talitridae; genus Morinoia; species Morinoia aosen. Next base: position 114,821,632 of record CM059576.1, read on the forward strand.
GCCAATAAAACAATATGTAAAGGTGCGTTTTATTTTACAAATTTTATCTTTAAATTGGACAGTAATTAAACCTTGCATTGCTATGACACAAATAAATCTTATTTCTTCTAAAATTTGTAAAGTTGTATATACCGAATGTTCGAACAAACTATCACCGTTAAAACACGTTTGAATTTGAATATGTATGTCCCACTATCACTCTCCCCCACACTCTCCTCCACACTCTCCCCCATTCTCTCCCCCATTCTCTCCCCCATTCTCTCCCCCATTCTCTCCCCCATTCTCTCCCCCATTCTCTCCCCCATTCTCTCCCCCATTCTCTCCCCCATTCTCTCCCCCATTCTCTCCCCCATTCTCTCCCCCATTCTCTCCCCCATTCTCTCCCCCATTCTCTCCCCCATTCTCTCCCCCATTCTCTCCCCCATTCTCTCCCCCATTCTCTCCCCCACACTCTCCCCCACACTCTCCCCCATTCTCTCCCCCATTCTCTCCCCCATTCTCTCCCCATTCTCTCCCCCATTCTCTCCCCCATTCTCTCCCCCACTCTCTCCCCCACACTCTCCCCCACACTCTCCCCCACACTCTCTCTCCCCACACTCTCCCCCACACTCTCCCCCACACTCTCCCCACACTCTCCCCCACACTCTCCCCCACACTCTCCCCCACACTCTCCCCCACACTCTCCCCCACACTCTCCCCCACACTCTCCCCCACACTCTCCCCCACACTCTCCCCCACACTCTCCCCCACACTCTCCCCCACACTCTCCCCCACACTCTCCCCACACTCTCCCCCACACTCTCCCCCACACTCTCCCCACACTCTCCCCCACACTCTCCCCCACACTCTCCCCCACACTCTCCCCCACACTCTCCCACTCTCCCCACACTCTCCCCCACACTCTCCCCCACACTCTCCCCCACACTCTCCCCCACACTCTCCCCCACACTCTCCCCCACACTCTCCCCCCCACACTCTCCCCCACACTCTCCCCCACACTCTCCCCCACACTCTCCCCCACACTCTCCCCCACACTCTCCCCCACACTCTCCCCCACACTCTCCCCCACACTCTCCCCCACACTCTCCCCCACACTCTCCCCCACACTCTCCCCCACACTCTCCCCCACACTCTCCCCCACACTCTCCCCCACACTCTCCCCCACACTCTCCCCCACACTCTCCCCCACACTCTCCCCCACACTCTCCCCCACACTCTCCCCCACACTCTCCCCCACACTCTCCCCACACTCTCCCTCCACACTCTCCCCCACACTCTCCCCCACACTCTCCCCCACACTCTCCCCCACACTCTCCCCCACACTCTCCCCCACACTCTCCCCCACACTCTCCCCCACACTCTCCCCCACACTCTCCCCCACACTCTCCCCCACACTCTCCCCACACTCTCCCCCACACTCTCCCACACACTCTCCCACACACTCTCCCACACACTCTCCCACACACTCTCCCACACACTCTCCCACACACTCTCCCACACACTCTCCCACACACTCTCCCACCACTCTCCCACACACTCTCCCACACACTCTCCCACACACTCTCCCACACACTCTCCCACACACTCTCCCACACACTCTCCCACACACTCCCACACACTCTCCCACACACTCTCCCACACACTCTCCCACACACTCTCCCACACACTCTCCCACACACTCTCCCACACACTCTCCCACACACTCTCCCACACACTCTCCCACACACTCTCCCACACTCCCCCACACTCCCCCACACTCCCCCACACTCTCCCACCTTCCCCCACATTCTCCCACACTCCATCCATCACCTCCAAGACCATCAATATCCCAGCGAAGCAACGCCTCAGATCTAGATCGTGCAAACACGATCCTTTAGATCGATAGATCACACCCGTACATGGGGCTATGTATATAGGCCTAGAACTTGTTCTGGCTGAATTTAGGCCTAGGACTTGTTCCGGCTGAATTTAGGCCTAGGACTTGTTCTTGCTGAATTTAGGCCTAGGACTTGTTCTGGCTGAATTTAGGCCTAAGACTTGTTCTGGCTGAATTTAGGCCTAAGACTTGTTCTGGCTGAATTTAGGCCTAAGACTTGTTCTGGCTGAATTTAGGCCTAGGACTTGTTCCGGATGAATTTAGGCCTAGGACTTGTTCTGGCTGAATTTAGGCCTAGGACTTGTTCTGGCTGAATTTAGGCCTAAGACTTGTTCTGGCTGAATTTAGGCCTAAGACTTGTTCTGGCTGAATTTAGGCCTAGGACTTGTTCTGGCTGAATTTAGGCCTAAGACTTGTTCTGGCTGAATTTAGGCCTAGGACTTGCGCGGACTAAATTTATACCTACGACGCTTTGACAAAAAATAAACAAAAGTTTTGCTCCGGATAAATTTAGGCCTAGAATTTATTTTGGCTGTATAGATACATGCCTGGGACACTTCCACAAAAATACAGTTATTGTATGGTACAGGACTCTTGAGACACCCTGTATATATACATCTAACGATATACATCTTTATACATCCCTGTATATACATCTATACACAATATATACCATATTGTGTCCGTCTCTTGAAGTAACAATATGGCTTCATAAAGCACCATAAAAATATGGCTTCATCAAGCACCATAAAAATATGGCTTCATCAGGCACCATAACAATATGGCTTCATAAAGCACCATAAAAATATGGCTTCATCAAGCACCATAAAAATATGGCTTCATCAGGCACCATAACAGTATGGCTTCATCAAGCACCATAACAATATGGCTTCATCAAGCACCATAACAATATGGCTTCATCAGGCACCATAACAATATGGCTTTATCAAGCACCATAAAAATATGGCTTCATCAAGCACCATAAAAATATGGCTTCATCAGGCACCATAACAATATGGCTTTATCAAGCATCATAAAAATATGGCTTCATCAAGCACCATAACAATATAGCTTCATCAGGCACCATAACAATATGGCTTTATCAAGCACCATAAAAATATGGCTTCATCAAGCACCATAAAAATATGGCTTCATCAAGCACCATAACAATATGGCTTCATCAGGCACCATAACAATATGGCTTCATCAGGCACCATAAAAATATGGCTTCATCAGGCACCATAACAATAGGGCTTCATCAGGCACCATAACAATATAGCTTTATCAAGCACCATAAAAATATGGCTTCATCAAGCACCATAACAATATGGCTTCATCAGGCACCATAACAATATGGCTTCATCAGGCACCATAACAATATGGCTTTATCAAGCACCATATTAATATGCTTCATCAAGCACCATAACAATATGGCTTCATCAAGCACCATAACAATATAGCTTCATCAAGCACCATAACAATATGGCTTCATCAAGCACCATAACAATATGGCTTCATCAAGCACCATAACAATATGGCTTCATCAAGCACCATAACAATATGGCTTCATCAGGCACCATAACAATATGGCTTCATCAAGCACCATAACAATATGGCTTCAGCAAGCACCATAACAATATGGCTTCAGCAAGCACCATAACAATATGGCTTCATCAAGCACCATAACAATATGGCTTCATCAAGCACCATAACAATATGGCTTCATCAAGCACCATAACAATATGGCTTCATCAGGCACCATAACAATATGGCTTCATCAAGCACCATAACAATATGCTTCATCAAGCACCATAACAATATGGCTTCATCAAGCACCATAACAATATGGCTTCATCAAGCACCATAACAATATGGCTTCATCAAGCACCATAACAATATGGCTTCATCAAGCACCATAACAATATGCTTCATCAAGCACCATAACAACACGGCTTCATCAAGCACCATAACAATATGGCTTCATCAGGCACCATAACAATATGGCTTCATCAAGCACCATAACAATATGGCTTCATCAGGCACCATAACAATATGGCTTCATCAAGCACCATAACAATATGGCTTCATCAGGCACCATAACAATATGGCTTCATCAAGCACCATAACAATATGGCTTCATCAGGCACCATAACAATATGGCTTCATCAAGCACCATAACAATATGGCTTCATCAGGCACCATAACAATATGGCTTCAGCAAGCACCATAACAATATGGCTTCATCAGGCACCATAACAATATGGCTTCATCAAGCACCATAACAATATGGCTTCAGCAAGCACCATAACAATATGGCTTCATCAAGCACCATAACAATATGGCTTCATCAAGCACCATAACAATATGGCTTCATCAAGCACCATAACAATATGGCTTCATCAAGCACCATAACAATATGGCTTCATCAAGCACCATAACAATATGGCTTCAGCAAGCACCATAACAATATGGCTTCAGCAAGCACCATAACAATATGGCTTCATCAAGCACCATAACAATATGGCTTCATCAAGCACCATAACAATATGGCTTCATCAAGCACCATAACAATATGGCTTCAGCAAGCACCATAACAATATGGCTTCAGCAAGCACCATAACAATATGGCTTCATCAAGCACCATAACAATATGGCTTCATCAAGCACCATAACAATATGGCTTCATCAAGCACCATAACAATATGGCTTCATCAAGCACCATAACAATATGGCTTCATCAAGCACCATAACAATATGGCTTCATCAAGCACCATAACAATATGGCTTCATCAAGCACCATAACAACACGGCTTCATCAAGCACCATAACAATATGGCTTCATCAGGCACCATAACAATATGGCTTCATCAAGCACCATAACAATATGGCTTCATCAGGCACCATAACAATATGGCTTCATCAAGCACCATAACAATATGGCTTCATCAGGCACCATAACAATATGGCTTCATCAAGCACCATAACAATATGGCTTCATCAGGCACCATAACAATATGGCTTCATCAAGCACCATAACAATATGGCTTCATCAGGCACCATAACAATATGGCTTCATCAAGCACCATAACAATATGGCTTCATCAGGCACCATAACAATATGGCTTCATCAGGCACCATAACAATATAGCTTCATCAAGCACCATAACAATATGGCTTCATCAGGCACCATAACAATATGGCTTCATCAAGCACCATAACAACACGGCTTCATCAAGCACCATAACAATATGGCTTCATCAAGCACCATAACAATATGGCTTCATCAGGCACCATAACAATATGGCTTCATCAAGCACCATAACAACACGGCTTCATCAAGCACCATAACAATATGGCTTCATCAAGCACCATAACAATATGGCTTCATCAAGCACCATAACAACACGGCTTCATCAAGCACCATAACAATATGGCTTCATCAAGCACCATAACAATATGGTTTCATCAGGCACCATAACAATATGGCTTCATCAGGCACCATAACAATATGGCTTCATCAAGCACCATAACAACACGGCTTCATCAAGCATGGCTTCATCAAGCACCATAACAATATGGCTTCATCAGGCACCATAACAATATGGCTTCATCAAGCACCATAACAACACGGCTTCATCAAGCACCATAACAATATGGCTTCATCAAGCACCATAACAATATGGCTTCATCAAGCACCATAACAATATGGCTTCAGCAAGCACCATAACAATATGGCTTCATCAAGCACCATAACAATATGGCTTCATCAAGCACCATAACAATATGGCTTCATCAAGCACCATAACAATATGGCTTCATCAAGCACCATAACAATATGGCTTCATCAGGCACCATAACAATATGGCTTCAGCAAGCACCATAACAACACGGCTTCATCAAGCACCATAACAATATGGCTTCAGCAAGCATCATTAAATGCTTTTTTATTTTTTGATGGACCTAGCACGCTAGCAAAAAATGAACAATAACAAGAAAAAATTCATTTGCGTTCAAATAAAAAACATTTGCGTTCAAATAAAAAATAATTGCATTGACGAATGAAACATAGAAAATAACAGCGTTGAACAATAACGGACAATAACATCCATATGTCAGATATCTCTAGAGGAGAGAGAAGCAATATATATGTGCGACACTTATTCCGTAGGCCGGTGGAGGCCTAGTGACTGTGATGGATAGGCCTAGGGGGGGTGGGGGGTGGAGGGAGGGTGGGAATAGGCTGAGTGTAAAGTGCAAGGGAATGTGATAAAAAACAAGGGAAATATGAGGGAAACGTGATAGGAATTCAAGGGAAATGTGAGGGAACTGTGATAAAACCGAAGGAAATGAGATAGGAGTTCAAGGAAAATGTGAGGGGAATGTGATAAAACCGAGGGAAATGAGATAGGAGTTCAAGGAAAATGTGAGGGGAATGTGATAAAACCGAGGGAAATGAGATAGGAGTTCAAGGAAAATGTGAGGGGAATGTGATAAAACCGAGGGAAATGAGATAGGAGTTCAAGGAAAATGTGAGGGGAATGTGATAAAACCGAGGGAAATGAGATAGGAGTTCAAGGAAAATGTGAGGGGAATGTGATAAAACCGAGGGAAATGAGATAGGAGTTCAAGGAAAATGTGAGGGGAATGTGATAAAACCGAGGGAAATGAGATAGGAGTTCAAGGAAAATGTGAGGGAACTGTGATAAAACCGAGGGAAATGTGATAGGAGTTCAAAGGAAATGTGAGGGGAATGTGATAAAAATACGAGGGAAATGTGAGGAAAATGTGATTTGAACACGAGGGAAATGTTGGAGTAATGTAATAAAAATATGTGGTAATATGAGGATTCATTGCCCTTTAACGGCTACATCTTTTTCCCGGTTCTTGACCTATTAATTAATAAGATAAACTCATCTGATTGGTTTATTATAAATTAGTTTTAGCGTCCCTTTACTACAGCAAAGATGTTCAAAGAGAGGAAGGATGAAGGCACCATTAAGTATGGAGTTGAGGGAACGCGGAATCTACGCACAAGGTGCACAGAAACAGGAAGCTAGGAAAGAAGTTCATGAAACAAGACAAAAGTAGAAGAAGAAAGTAGTAGGTGCTGAAAAACAGGACAGCAGTCAACCGAAAAAAAGTGGTCCTCATCATAACAAAAAGATCTTATTTCGACAAAAAGAAGGCCTACCTAACTCTCTGCTCGGGACCTCACATAGTCCCCCTGGGAGCGCTAATTCCCATAGACACAAGTTCTTTATCTTGAAGTCGACATTAACCCTACATGGATTAATATTGGTATCCTCCGCAAATTACTTCAGATCCCGTGTATAAAATCTATTTACTCGGACATTCAATTCCATATCGTATAAAATATACAAAATAATAAATACAAAAACGCAAACAATCCATCCATTAATAGCCATCACAGCAATCTTCATTAAAAACAGATTTGGCTGTAGAAAGGAATTTTAAAACTCTTTTTTTTAATTCGAATCCTTTTCATCTGAAACTTAATTTTATTTAATTCTAATTCTATCTGTAACTGCTCATTCGCCTAATACAGGACTATGCAATTGTGAACTGATGAATGGCATTTCATTCATTTCGCGCCCTCTTTATTTAGAAATACCTGCTACCTAACAATTTACCTAATTCTGTTTGAAATTGTAAAAAAAAACTAAAAATAGGTTTACGCAACACGACCCCGAATTTCTATGCTATTTTGAACAAACAAATGACATCTCATCCATTTCGCGACCTCTTTCTTTAGAAATAACTGCCACCTAGCAATTTACTTGATCCTATTCGAAATTTAAAAAATATGAAAAGAAAACTTATGCTTCACGGCCCCAAATTTGGCGGGTCAGTAGGCCTAAAGGAGCTCAAGCTAGGCCTACTGAGATCCATCAGGCGGGCTTAGGTTTAGGTGCCATTTGGAGACGTGATTTGCCTCTTTGTATAGGCCTAGGCAACAGGCAATTTTTAGGCCTATGCAGCAGGCTATTATTAGGCCTATACAGCTGGCAATTTTGCTCTTTGTATAGGCCTAGGCAGCTGGCTATTTTTAGGCCTATACAGCTAGCTATTTATAGGCCTATACAGCTGGAAATTTAACTCTTCTTAGGCCTAAACAACTGGCCATTTGGCTCTTTGTATAGGCCTATGTAGCTAGCAATTTAGCTCTTTATATAGGCCTATGCAGCTAGCAATTTGACTCTTTGTTTAGGCCTAGGCAGCATGCCATTCGACAGGAAATTATTTTTTTCAGTTAAACGGTCTAATTTCATGTAATGACAATCTTCTATTTCTACAAAATTGATAACTAATTAACAAATTTTTATTTCCATACACGAGACCTACACGTTATGTATTTAAATGTTCTACACCCTATATTGAAGCCTATATATGAATATATATATAAATATATATATAAATATATACCATTGCACGATAATCTTATACCATAAGAAATTGATATATTTTTTATTACAATATTATGTAACGTATATTTCAGGAAAACTTTGACAGCTGCAGGCAAAACCGAAGTTTAACATTCAACTCCAACACAAAGTCAACTGTAGCGCGCAATGTTGAAAATAGCAAACATGAACTGGATCGTGCCTTCATTTAGCTTTGATTGAGTATTTATGGAAATTGTGTTTGTGACTACTGGTCGGTCTGCAGCGTTGTGAAAATCCCGCCGTGTACCACCGGTGGGTCACGTCGAGGTTGTATCGTGCCTTCATTTAGCTCTGATTGAGTATTTATGGAAATTGTGTTTGTGACTACTGGTCGGTCTGCAGCGTTGTGAAAATCCCGCCGTGTACCACCGGTGGGTCACGTCGAGGTTGTATCGTGCCTTCATTTAGCTTTGATTGAGTATTTATGGATATTGTGTTTGTGACTACTGATCGGTCTGCAGCGTTGTGAAAATCCCGCCGTGTACCACCGGTGGGTCACGTCGAGGTTGTATCGTGCCTTCATTTAGCTTTGATTGAGTTTTTATGGAAATTGTGTTTGTGACTACTGGTCGGTCTGCAGCGTTGTGAAAATCCCGCCGTGTACCACCGGTGGGTCACGTCGCAGTCAAAATTTTTAAGATTATTTTCCGCAAGGAACAGAATGAAACTTTTCAAAAAACAGTTTTTTTCGAGAATTTTTTCAAATTTAAATTAAAATTTGATATAAAAAAATTATGCATACATTTTTTGAGTATTAAATATACGACCGTAATTTTTTCAATACAATAGGCCTATGCGGCTGAAGCTAGGCCCATGATTACACGTATATCCATTCATGAAGAATAATCCATCATTTTAACAACCTCATTCATATTAATAATTCATTCATCCTCTCATTCACCATTCATCAATGAAAGAACTTCCCTTTTCCCTAACTTTGTCCGGTTACCATTCAAATGTTATCTGAAAACTGGCCTCGACATAGAAATATATTTTCTTCACTTTAATAACACACAAAGCCACCGCTTCCTACCAATAACCTCCAGCATTATTCAATAACTAACTTCATTAACGCTGCACAATATAACCTTGAAGAGCACGCTGTTATTTTCAATACAATTCTAATAACCTCTCTTTAGTACCCTTAATTTCGGTTCATCAAAAGTATTCCTCCCTTCATTTTAGCATCATGAAGAGTAAGTCTTTCGACAGGCATTGATATTTTCTAAGTAATCCCAAAACTGCCAATTTACGACAAAAATGGACAAGCAGACGGAAATAAGTCACTCCCCCGACATTAACATTTTTCAAGCGTGTCCAAAAAATGCGAATTTGCCCCAAAAATGGACGCGCACAAAAATGTTGCCCCCACCTCGCCATATATGTGCAGTGTTGTACAATATGGCGGCCGTCGACAGAGCAATATTACATGCAGTAGAGATTTGAACTCGGTACAGTGACAGTGAACGAAGATTTTGTAGCTAAAATGAATATGAAAAAATACGAATACGAAAAGCAAGCATGTAAATGAAAAAAATGCGTATATGAAAAACTATGAAAATGATACATTTACAAGATAAAAACACGAATGAGAAAAACATCTACATGAAAATTGCACATGTATGAAAAACACAAATATTAAAAAACGTGAATGAAATAATATGAATACGAAAAAAAAATAAAAAAATGTAGTAAGTGAAATATATATGATCATGAAAAAAATGCGATAACACAAATAAAACCGGTAAAAATATGTCCCTATACTCTTTTCGACCCCCCTCAGTAGGCATACGATAGGCGATAGGCCTAGGCTAGTTTGATTCGTGTATCTTACGCTATGGGGACCGGTGTCCCCTGGGGAGATACTGTGAGGTCACCAATAGATAGGCCTTCGGGATTTGTCTTCCATGCCCAATTTTTTTAGTTTTCATGCTTTCTTTGTTATTTTTGTTCGTTGTTCCTATTCCTTCCAAACTTGTGCATAGATTCCATCCTTCCTATACTGCTGTTTGTGTGCGCAGGGTGTGGGAATACGCATTGTGCGTTGGTTCCTCGTTTTCAACTCTCCATATCGGATGGTCCCTCCTCTTTCCTCTCTGAGAGCATCCTTGCAACAGAAATGGAGTCGCAAACTCTCAATTTTAAACTTTTTCTCGATTTTGTTTTATGATTTTTTGTAAATAGAAAAGATGCTTTCTCTGGCAAATGTACCCCTCAGGGGGACACAACTATTGTATCTATGGGAATTAGCGCTCCCAGGGGGACTATGTGAGGTCCCGACCTGAGAGTTAGGTAGGCTTCCTTTTGTTGAAATTAAATGTTTTTGTTTTGTTACGGACCATCTTTTTTCGGTTGACTGCTGTCCTGTTTTTCAGCACCTACTACTTTCTTCTTCAACTTTTGTCTTGTTTCATGAACTTCTTTCTTAGCTTACTGTTTCTGTGCACCTTGTGCGTAGATTCCGCGTTCCCTCAACTCCATACTAAATGGTGCCTTCCTCCTTTCTCTCTTGGAACACCTTTGTTGTGGTTAACGGAGGCTAAAACTTTCGTATATAATAATAATTTGACAAATGTATACAAGCTTTCGGTATTCTTAAATTCAATATCCCTTTCTTTGATTTAACTCATCAAAGTTTCTTTTTATTCCAAACTTTTCCTTTCAAACTTTTGATATTTTCAATTTGATTTCATTCATCAAGTTACATTTCGATGTTTTAAATAACTTTCTTCCTTTAAAACCGTCGAGTTTCATTCCATTTTAAGTATTTTTTCTTCCATCAAAACCGTCCAAAAACACAAAAACTTCGAGAAGACACTCCCCAACTTCAGCTATATAACACGAAGACACAAATAAACATTTTCCAACTTAGAGCTCGTTAACTTCAGAAGAAAACTTTCATTTCTAAGACCGGAGGTGAGCACGGTCAAAGTTTATTAATAGAACCCAAAAATATTATTATTCCCTAGAAGTTTTTGCGAGAGAATAAGGGCGTCCACGAGCGGGTTTCCGCCCCATTTAAACCCCATAAAAGGCAAACGAATGCCCCAACTCAGGGGACGACCTGAATTTAGGGTAAAACCCAGCAACAGCTCGCTGAATTTAGGGTAATTTCAGAAAAGCTCTCGAGTGTAGGAAAAATATGATTTTGCGTAGCTATTAAATATATATAAAGAAAATGCAAATTCATATATTTTTAATATAAATAAATTCATATATATATAAAAAACATATATCATTACATATAAAATAAATATTTATATATATCTATAAGTACATATTATGTTCCTGTCATACTCACCACATGTACCCACCATACCCACACACAACACACAACACACACACCCACCATACCCACACGCACACACATAACACAACTACACACACCACACTTATACACACTTCCTCACACCTACACACACACATACCACACGCACACACAATACACACACACATCACACACCACTCGCACACACGCACATACACCACACCTACACACACTACACTTACACACACACATCAACACACCTACACACATATACACACACACGCTACTTATGTAAACACGAACAAACAACTTCAGGGTAAGTTTGAGGCAAGTTACCCTAAAGGCAGCACAATGCGTTCATCATGCATGCAGAAGCACCTGCAAAAGTCCCCAAAAAAGTCGTGATTGCCCTGCCTTGCTTTAGGGTAAAGTTGAGACAAGTTTTACCCCAGAGGGACTCACACGAACGAGCCAATCAGAACTTCAGGTCTTAAGCAGCCCGCCAGCCAATAGCAGGCCGCCATTTTACTTTATTTTGAACGAAGGAAGACTGTTGTGTTGAAACGGCCTGCCTAACTGCAGTGGGTTTTATTTCAAATATCTTTGTATTAAAATAAATCTTTGTGTTACAATATGTATTTGCATTATTATATCTTTGTGTTACAATATACATTTGTATTATAATAAATCTTCGTGTTACAATATACATTTGTATTACAATAAATCTTCGTGTTACAATATGTATTTGCATTATTATATCTTTGTGTTACAATATACATTTGTATTACAATATATCTTTGTGTTACAATATATCTTCACAATGTATTAAATTATACCTCTATGTTATGATACGTGTAATTTTACGATGTTCTCCAATATATCTTTTGACTGTTATATGCTCTACTGCCTAATTTAATCATGTGTAGGCTTGCTATTATATATTTGCCTATTTTTTATGTATTTGCAGGTGTCAAAAATATATATATTTTTTTTTTCTTTTTTTCCATTTTATGGAATTTTTTCAATTTACCCTCAATTTCACAAGCTTTTCATTCAAATCTGCGAACATGAAAAAATTATTCCCCTAATTTGAATGGAGCTAAAAAAGTTATTTAATTCCACTTAATTTGTTATATTTACTCAATAAAACCTCAACAATATTTTTATTTCTCGAACTTGCCATAGTCGCGAAATTAGTGGCATAAAATTACTCATATACGATAAAATTTCTTTATAGCCTTATTTTTAAAATCATTTCTTGTGAAATGCTTTTCAATTTTCATTAAATCGCGAGAAAACGATGATTTCACTCAAAAATTCTAAAATTTTGCATCAATATTAAAAAAACAACTTCGTTGTAATGCTATGCTTTTTCAACAAAAAAATCCAAGATTTCGTGCTAATTTTGAAACAAAAAGCTAATCCTAACGTCTAATTTCAATGAATATCACCCATTTTTGTCTTCAATTCACGGGCAGTTCGTAAATAAAACTAAACCATTGAAACCCTTTATCTCTGGAATAATTTCGTGCTATATAAGTCATTTGCATGCAACAGCCGCCATTTTGCTTTCAGGGAACTATACATATATAAGACACCGCGGACTACGTATGTGTGTGTGTGTGTGTGTATATATATATATATATATACATACACACACATATATATATATATATACAATGCTGCGCTTACTATATATATATGTATATAAAACAAAGCGAACTATATATATATATACATGTATACAACGCGCCGTAGCACGGGAGCTCACCGAGAGTATATAAGGCGGCGCAAAAAAGTCAACCCGCCAGACGCGGCCGAGCTCCGGTCGCGTCAACATCAAAGCGTTGTTCCCGCCCTCCTGCGCGCTCCGTCCGCTAATTTAATCCATGCATTTTTGAAGAGACGGCTTTGGGGTCCGGATTTTGCCTGAACCTCGGAGCCTGCGACTGGCGGACCGGAAACTGGCTTTCATCACGCAGAACAAAACGCGGACGGGCGGAGTCTGTTGCTGCTCCGGTGTTGAAAGGAGCGAATTTAAACGGCGCGAGATTTTGTTTTCTCGAGCAAATATACAGGCGTGTCAGACGCAGCTGTGTCTGTGTGTTGAGACTGTCTTGTGTGTCTAATACTCTATACTGTCGCGTAAATATTCATGCCAGATATTGAAAATCGCTCAAATATAACGAAATCGCTCAAATATTCGGGATAACATATTGAAAATCGCCAATATATTCGGATCAAAATATTGAAAATCGCCTAGATATTCGGGACAAAATATTGAAAATCGCTCAAATATTCGGAACAAAATATTGAAAATTGACTAAATATTCGGGTAAAAATATTGAAAATCGCCTAAATATTCGGGACAAAATATTGAAAATCGCTCAAATATTCGGGACAAAATATTGAAAATCGACTAAATATTCGGGACAAAATATTGAAAATCGCCTACATATTCGGGTCAAAATATTGAAAATCGCCTAAATATTCGGGACAAAATATTGAAAATCGACTAAATATTCGGGTCAAAATATTGAAAATCGCCTAAATATTCGGGACAAAATATTAAAAATCGCCTAAATATTAGGGACAACAAAACAAAGGCCTACCTTACTCTCAGCTCGAGACTTGATATCCCGAGTCAATCAGTAAGCGTCCCTATTCAGTTAGCAAAAGCGACCCTATTTATTTAGTTAGGGTCCCAATTTAACTTGTGTCAAGATACTAGTGTCACAATTTAACTTGTATCACAACTGAACTTGTCTCAATTTACCTATTTAGAGGCCCAATTTAACTAGTTTGGGTCCTAATTTAACTAGTGAAGTCCCAGTTGAATTAGTTAGGGTCCCAGTTGAATTAGTTAGGGTCCCAATTTAACTAGTTAGGGTCTCAATTTAACTAGTTAGGATCCCAATTTAACTAGTTAGGGTCTCAATTTAACTAGTTAGGATCCCAATTTAACTAGTTAGGGTCCCAATTTAACTAGTTAGGATCCCAATTTAACTATTTAGGGTCCCAATTTAACTAGTTAGGATCCCAATTTAACTAGTTAGGGTCCCAATTTAACTGGTTAGGGTCCCAATTTAACTAGTTAGGGTCCCAATTTAACTAGTTAGGATCCCAATTTAACTATTTAGGGTCCCAATTTAACTAGTTAGGATCCCAATTTAACTAGTTAGGGTCCCAATTTAACTAGTTAGGATCCCAATTTAACTAGTTAGGGTCCCAATTTAACTAGTTAGGATCCCAATTTAACTAGTTAGGGTCCCAATTTAACTAGTTAGGGTCCCAATTTAATAATTTAGGGCACTAATTTAACTAGTAAAGTCCCAATTTAACAAATAAAGTCCCAATTTAACTAGTTAGGGTCCCAATTTAACGGGTAAAGTCCCAATTTAACTAGTTAGGGTCCCAATTCAACTAATTAGGGTCCTAATTTAATAATTTAGAGCACTAATTTAACTAGTAAAGTCCCAATTTAACAAATAAAGTCCCAATTTAACTAGTTAGGGTCCCAATTTAACGGGTAAAGTCCCAATTTAACTAGTTAGGGTCCCAATTCAACTAATTAGGGTCCCAATTTAATAATTTAGAGCACTAATTTAACTAGTAAAGTCCCAATTTAACAAATAAAGTCCCAATTTAACTAGTTAGGGTCCCAATTCAACGGGTAAAGTCCCAATTTAACTAGTTAGGGTCCCAATTTAACAAATAAAGTCCCAATTTAACTAGTTAGGGCCCAGTTCCAGACATTCCAGGGGACACCTCAGCTCCATTCCCATTCCAGAAGCGGCGAGGTCGATTCCAAGGGAATTCCCACGGGAATGCCCTTTCAAAATTGCCGAGGAACAAGATTCCCAATCCATTGGAATCGGGAATTCATACTCGTATTTCTGGCGTCTAATGAGTATCCGGACACCTCCGCGGCAGGATACCGGACACTTTCTGCCATCCGGATACGTTCAGTGAACCGGATATTTTCTGCTGCCCGGAAATTTTTGTGAACTGGATACATCCTGATGTCCAGATACTTCCTGCTGCCCGGATACTTCATGCTACCCGGATACATTATGATACCCGGATACTTCATGCTACCCAGATACTTCATGCTACCCGGATACTTCATGCTACCCGGATACTTCATGCTACCCGGATACTTCATGCCACCCGGATACTTTATGCTACCCGGATACTTTATGCTACCCGGATACTTCATGCTACCCGGATACTTTATGCCACCCGGATACTTCATAATTTACGAATACTTCCTGTAGTCGTATACTTCATGCTGTCCGGATACTTCCTGTAGTCGTATACTTCATGCTGTCCGGATACTTCCTGGTGTCCAGATACTATAACCGGATATCGAGAGCCGAGCTTTGCTGAATCCGGATACGAACAGTCCCCACGGTAAAGGAGTAGGTACTTTAGTATCCCGTACACCGGATACTAAGTATCCTATAGACCGGATACTAAGTATCCTGGTGGAAATTTGCAGCTTAATTACTTGTAGATTTTCCGGATACTAGTAAATTACATGAGTATTTTATATTCAAACTGGAAGTCAAACTTTTGTACTAATATTATCTATGGTTAATTTGTGTCTAAATATAAAGATTAATGTAGGGTAGTGAAAGATTAATGTAGGCAAAATTGGAGAGGTAGTGAAGGATTAATGTAGGCAAAATTGGAGAGGTAGTAAAGGATTAATGTAGGCAAAATTGGAGAGGTAGTGAAAGATTAATGTAGGCAAAATTGGAGAGGTAGTGAAGGATTAATGTAGGCAAAATTGGAGAGGTAGTAAAGGATTAATGTAAGCAAAATTGGAGAGGTAGTGAAGGATTAATGTAGGCAAAATTGGAGAGGTAGTGAAAGATTAATGTAGGCAAAATTGGAGAGGTAGTGAAGGATTAATGTAGGCAAAATTGGAGAGGTAGTAAAGGATTAATGTAAGCAAAATTGGAGAGGTAGTGAAGGATTAATGTAGGCAAAATTGGAGAGGTAGTGAGGGATTAATGTAGGCAAAATTGGAGAGGTAGTGAAGGATTAATGTAGGCAAAATTGGAGAGGTAGTAAAGGATTAATGTAGGCAAAATTGGAGAGGTAGTGAAGGATTAATGTAGGCAAAATTGCAGAGGTAGTGAAGGATTAATGTAGGCAAAATTGGAGAGGTAGTGCAGGATTAATGTAGGCAAAATTAGAGAGGTATTGAAGGATTAATGTAGGCAAAATTGGAGAGGTAGTTAAGGATTAATGTAGGCAAAATTGGAGAGGTAGTGAATGATTAATGTAGGCAAAATTGAAGAGGTAGTGCAGGATTAATGTAGGCAAAATTGGAGAGGTAGTGAAGGATTAATGTAGGCAAAATTGGAGAGGTAGTGAAGGATTAATGTTGGCAAAATTGGAGAGGTAGTGAAGGATTAATGTAGGCAAAATTGGAGAGGATTAATGGAAAATTAATGTAGGCAAAATTAGAGAAGTAGTGTAGGATTAATGTAGGCAAAATTGGAGAAGTAGTGAAGGATTAATGTAGACAAAATTGAAGAGGTAGTGAAGGATTAATGTAGGCAAAATTGGAGAGGTAGTGAAGGATTAATGTAGGCAAAATTGGAGAGGTAGTGAAGGATTAATGTAGGCAAAATTAGAGAGGTAGTGAAGAATTAATGTAGGCAAAATTGGAGAGGATTAATGAAGGATTAATGTAGGCAAAATTGGAGAGGTAGTGAAGGATTAATGTAGGCAAAATTGAAGAGGTAGTGAAGGATTAATGTAGGCAAAATTGGAGAGGTAGTGAAGGATTAATGTAGGCAAAATTGGAGAGGTAGTGAAGGATTAATGTAGGCAAAATTGGAGAGGTAGTGAAGAATTTATGTAGGCAAAATTGGAGAGGTAGTGAAGGATTAATGTAGGCAAAATTGGAGAGGTAGTGAAGGATTAATGTAGGCAAAATTGGAGAGGTAGTGAAGGATTAATGTAGGCAAAATTGGAGAGGATTAATGAAGGATTAATGTAGGCAAAATTGGAGAGGTAGTGAAGGATTAATGTAGGCAAAATTGGAGAGGTAGTGAAGGGTTAATGTAGAAAAAATTGGAGAGGTAGTGAAGGATAAATGAAGGCAAAATTGGAGTGGTAGTGAAGGATTAATGTAGGCAAAATTGGAGAGGTAGTGAAGGATAAATGTAGGCAAAATTGGAGAGGTAGTGAAGGATTAATGTAGGCAAAATTGGAGAGGTAGTGAAGGATTAATGTAGGCAAAATTGGAGAGGTAGTGAAGGATTAATGTAGGCAAAATTGGAGAGGTAGTGAAGGATTAATATAGGCCAAATTGGAGAGGTAGTGAAGGATTAATGTAGGCAAAATTTGAGAGGTAGTGAAGGATTAATGTAGGCAAAATTCGAGAGGTAGTGAAGGATTAATGTAGGCAAAATTCGAGATGTAGTGAAGGATTAATGTAGGCAAAATTGGAGAGGTAGTGAAGGATTAATGTAGGCAAAATTGGAGAGGTAGTGAAGGATTAATGAAGGCAAAATTGGAGAGATAGTGAAGGATTAATGTAGGCAAAATTGGAGAGGTAGTGAAGGATTAATGTAGACAAAATTGGAGAGGTAGTGAAGGATTAATGTAGGCAAAATTGGAGAGGTAGTGAAGGATTAATGTAGGCAAAATTGGAGAGGTAGTGAAGGATTAATGTAGGCAAAATTGGAGAGGTAGTGAAGCCTGTATCACAGATACGCTCATCACATACTTCCTGCTGCTCAAGTAATCAGAGAGTAATTAATGCTCTTATATATTTGCATACGTTTCAAATTACTTGAGGCGCGAACAAATCAACTGGTATCGAAGAAACAATCTTCACCGTCATTTTAACGTCGCGGGATCACAAGCCAAAAATACTGCTTTGCAGTGGAAATAAGCCTCAAAAATAGCACTCCATATACAATAAACGTAAAAAACGAACTGCGTCCAATAACCAGCAAGCTTTCAAACAACTCGATATCCGCGTCCGTCATATTCAATAAACTGAACTACACCCGTAAAATAATAATAAATAAACTTCAAACCTCCCGACCTAACAATATTAGACCGAAACTTACGGATATCACGTGGATATATCACACTGATATCACTCACGGATATCACTAGGATATCACACGTCAAAATCAAACGGACACCACAAGTATGCATCGCACGGCTATCACACGTCAAAATCAGAAGTGGGTATCACCTCCGTATCACACACGGATATCACACGGATATTACGGACATCTCCATCGAATATCCCGTTGACATAACAGCGTCACACCGCTCCTTATAGAAAATCCAACGGAGCAAAGAGGCTATGACCGTCAGCGTAAGCGCCTGGGATCATTTTATTGGGGTGCCCCCTCCCCCGCGCCTCGTTTTCTACGACGCCCCGGGGCAATAGAAAACGACGGCCCAAGGTAATAGAAAACTTTATCATAGAATTGACGGGTCTCTTGGCGCGGCCATTTTATTGAGCTAACCCGACTGTTGGGGAGAGCTGTGGTGCTGGGCTCAGTGGTGGGGATTTGTGGAGCTGGGTGCTTAGTAGATTTGAGAACTTAGTGCTTAGTACGTTTGTAGAGCTAGGTGTGCTTTAGTGCTTAGTGGGTTGTGTGCTTTGGTGCTTAGTGGGTTGTGTGCTTTGGGGCTTAGTGGGTTGTGTGCTTTGGGGCTTAGTGAGGTAGTGTGCTGTGGTGCTGAGTGGTGTAGTGTGCTGTGGTGCTTAGTAGTGCTGAGAACTTAGTGTTCAGTACGTTTGTAGACCTAGGTGCACTTTGGTGGGTAGTAGGTATGAGAACTAAGTGCTTAGGTTTGAGAACTCAGTGCTTAGGTTTGAGAACTCAGTGCTTAGGTTTGAGAACTCAGTGCTTAGGTTTGAGAACTCAGTGCTTAGGTTTGAGAACTCAGTGCTTAGGTTTGAGAACTAAGTGCTTAGGTTTGAGAACTAAGTGCTTAGGTTTGAGAACTAAGTGCTTAGGTTTGAGAACTAAGTGCTTAGGTTTGAGAACTAAGTGCTTAGGTTTGAAAACTAAGTGCTTAGGTTTGAGAACTAAGTGCTTAGGTTTGAGAACTAAGTGCTTAGGTTTGAGAACGAAGTGCTTAGGTTTGAGAACTAAGTGCTTAGGTTTGAGAACTCAGTGCTTAGGTTTGAGAACTCAGTGCTTAGGTTTGAGAACTAAGTGCTTAGGTTTGAGAACTAAGTGCTTAGGTTTGAGAACTAAGTGCTTAGGTTTGAGAACTAAGTGCTAAGGTTTGAGAACTCAGTGCTTAGGTTTGAGAACTAAGTGCTTAGGTTTGAGAACTAAGTGCTAAGGTTTGAGAACTCAGTGCTTAGGTTTGAGAACTCAGTGCTTAGGTTTGAGAACTCAGTGCTTAAGTTTGAGAACTAAGTGCTTAGGTTTGAGAACTCAGTGCTTAGGTTTGAGAACTCAGTGCTTAGGTTTGAGAACTCAGTGCTTAGGTTTGAGAACTCAGTGCTTAGGTTTGAGAACTCAGTGCTTAGGTTTGAGAACTCAGTGCTTAGGTTTGAGAACTCAGTGCTTAGGTTTGAGAACTCAGTGCTTAGGTTTGAGAAATCAGTGCTTAAGTTTGAGAACTAAGTGCTTAGGTTTGAGAACTCAGTGCTTAGGTTTGAGAACTCAGTGCTTAGGTTTGAGAACTCAGTGCTTAGGTTTGAGAACTGGGTACTGTTTTACTTAGTAAATTGCGCTGTTCTAAACGCGTTGTTTGCCAATCGACCCATCGGTGAGTCGTTTGAAAAAAGTTAAACAATGTTCCAAAATTAATGTTATCTAATGAACCCAGTAACTGTTTGGTATTCGTAAAATTTCTAACAACTTTTTAATTCATCACTTCGACTGCGACTGCTAAATATTTAGTTCAATGCCAAACTCAAATTTAAAGTCAATTGTAGTAAACTATATTTAAAATATTAAACATTAGCTGGATCGTGCCTTCATTTAGCTTTGATTGAGTATTTATGGAAATTGTGTTTGTGACTACTGGTCGGTCTGCAGCGTTGTGAAAATCGCGCCGTGTACCACCGGTGGGTCACGTCGAGGTTGTATCGTGCCTTCATTTAGCTTTGATTGAGTATTTATGGAAATTGTGTTTGTGACTACTGGTCGGTCTGCAGCGTTGTGAAAATCCCGCCGTGTACCACCGGTGGGACACGTCGAGGTTGTATCGTGCCTTCATTTAGCTTTGATTGAGTATTTATGGAAATTGTGTTTGTGACTACTGGTCGGTCTGCAGCGTTGTGAAAATCCCGCCGTGTACCACCGGTGGGTCACGTCGAGGTTGTATCGTGCCTTCATTTAGCTTTGATTGAGTATTTATGGAAATTGTGTTTGTGACTACTGGTCGGTGTGCAGCGTTGTGAAAATCCCGCCGTGTACCACCGGTGGGTCACGTCGAGGTTGTATCGTGCCTTCATTTAGCTTTGATTGAGTATTTATGGAAATTGTGTTTGTGACTACTGGTCGGTCTGCAGCGTTGTGAAAATCCCGCCGTGTACCACCGGTGGGTCACGTCGAGGTTGTATCGTGCCTTCATTTAGCTTTGATTGAGTATTTATGGAAATTGTGTTTGTGACTACTGGTCGGTCTGCAGCGTTGTGAAAACCCCGCCGTGTACCACCGGTGGGTCACGTCGAGGTTGTATCGTGCCTTCACTTAGCTTTGAGTATTTATGGAAATTGTGTTTGTGACTACTGGTCGGTCTGCAGCGTTGTGAAAATCCCGCCGTGTACCACCGGTGGGTCACGTCGAGGTTATTTCGTGCCTTCATTTAGCTTTGATTGAGTATTTATGGAAATTGGGTTTATGACTACTGGTCGGTCTGCAGCATTATGAAAATTACCTCCGTGTACCACCGGTGGCGCACGTCGCAGTCAAAGTGTTGAACTTGAATTGAATACTGAACTTCGGTTTAACCCAACGGAGTCAACGTGGTACAGTGGGACTTGGAACTTTGATGGTGGATTGGGGGCCATATGTATATATATAAACCACTAGGTAAAATTAGATTAGATTATAGGTTCGTTTAAGCCTCATTAACCTCTACAAGAAAGAGCGGATCGAGGAGCGGCAGGAGGGAGGCACCATTTAGTGTGGAGATAAGAAAATGGGGAATCTACGCACAAGGTGCACAGAAACAGTAAGTTCAGAAAGAAGTTCATGAAACAAGATAAAAGTGGAAGAAGAAAGTAGTAGGTGCTGAAAAACAGGACAGCAGTCAACCGAAAAAATATGGACCGTAACAAAATGAAAAAAAACATTCTGTTCATACCTAACTCCCTCGAGACCTCACATATTCCCCCTAATGCTGTGCACAAAAGGAGTCTTCGGAAGGATCTTCTGCGCGCAAGAATTGTACCGCCGTAATTTTAGACGGCGTACCGCCTTCTAAAATTGTACCGCATGAATTGTACACCGTAAAAAAATAATTTTCCATGCGGGATAATCGTGATAGTAATAAAACGTTTAATTAACAGATACTTGAATTTTGTTTCTGATAAATACAAGTTTCATTTGACAGGAACAAAATCTTTAGTCGCTTTTTTCTGGTTGTTGAAAATTTTTGGTACATACAGATACAGGTATATAGAGATACAGATATATACAGATACAGATATATACAGATACAGATATATACAGATACAGATATATACAGATACAGGTATATACAGATACAGGTATATACAGATACAGATATATACAGACAGGTATATACAGATACAGGTATATACAGAAACAGGTATATACAGATACAGGTATATACAGATACAGGTATATACAGATACAGGTATATACAGATACAGATATATACAGATACAGATATATACAGATACAGGTATATACAGATACAGGTATATACAGATACAGGTATATACAGATACAGGTATATACAGATACAGATGTATACAGATACAGGTATATACAGATACAGATATATACAGATACAGATATATACAGATACAGATATATACAGATACAGATATATACAGACAGGTATATACAGATACAGGTATATACAGAAACAGGTATAAACAGATACAGATATATACAGATACAGATATATACAGATACAGGTATATACAGATACAGGTATATACAGAAACAGGTATATACAGATACAGATATATACAGATACAGATATATACAGATACAGGTATATACAGATACAGAAATATACAGAAACAGGTATATACAGATACAGATATATACAGATACAGATATATACAGATACAGGTATATAAAGATACAGGTATATACAGAAACAGGTATATACAGATACAGATATATACAGATACAGATATATACAGATACAGATATATACAGATACAGGTATATTCAGAAACAGGTATATACACAAACAGGTATATACACAAACAGGTATGTACACAAACAGGTATATACAGAAACAGGTACATACAAATACAGGTATATACAGATACAAGTATATACAGATACAGGTACATACAGATATATACAGATACATACAGATACAGGTATATACAGATCCACCATTGTGGACTACCAATATAACTTCCCTCCGAGATCAGATCGCAATAATTGTATTGTATCATGAGTGATGCTTTACAAGCACTATTTCAAACAATACTAATTGTTTCAGTATAATTTACAATCGTAATTTAGAGAATATTTTCAATTAAGTTACAGTACCGTTAACTGTAAAGTTACTAAAGTTGAAGTTACAGCAGCCAACACTGTAAGGTTACTAAAGCTAAAGTTACAGCAACCAACACTGTAAAGTTACTAAAGTTGAAGTTACAGCAGCCAACACTGTAAGGTTACTAAAGCTAAAGTTACAGCAACCAACACTGTAAAGTTACTAAAGTTGAAGTTACAGCAGCCAACACTGTAAGGTTACTAAAGCTAAAGTAACAGCAACCAACACTGTAAAGTTACTAAAGTTGAAGTTACAGCAGCCAACACTGTAAGGTTACTAAAGCTAAAGTTACAGCAGCCAACACTGTAAAGTTACTAAAGTTAAAGTTACAGCAACCAACACTGTAAGGTTACTAAAGCTAAAGTTACAGCAACCAACACTGTAAAGTTACTAGAGTTGAAGTTACAGCAACCAACACTGTAAAGTTACTAGAGTTGAAGTTACAGCAACCAACACTGTAAGGTTACTAGAGTTGAAGTTAC
The DNA here is from genome assembly GCA_030386875.1 of Morinoia aosen. Lineage (NCBI taxonomy): Eukaryota > Metazoa > Arthropoda > Malacostraca > Amphipoda > Talitridae > Morinoia > Morinoia aosen. Next base: position 114,845,443 of record CM059576.1, read on the forward strand.
AGCAACCAACACTGTAAAGTTACTAAAGTTAAAGTTACAGCAACCAACACTGTAAAGTTACTAAAGTTAAAGTTACAGCAGCCAACACTGTAAAGTTACTAAAGTTAAAGTTACAGCAACCAACACTGTAAAGTTACTAAAGTTAAAGGTACAACAACCAACACTGTAAGGTTACTAAAGCTAAAGTTACAGCAGCCAACACTGTAAAGTTACTGAAGCAAAAAAACTACTGTAGACATGACTCCTAACGCAAATAAAATAATAAAATGCCAACTTAAAATCATCGCTTTTCAAAAAGCAGGTTTCCAATAACCGTAATGCTTGAACAAAGACTCGGAGTCGCATAGCACTCGACTCGAAGGTTCATGTCGGACTCGAAAGCAAGACGAGGAATCTCCGTCACGAATAAAACAAATAAAAAAAATAAAAATAAAAAATCGTTTCCAAGGAGATGGGAGCTTTAGAAAACTCGGGATTTTATGGCCAGCAGTGCTGACTAGACAGCTCAGGCCTTCTTGTTTTACTGCCTGCACTCATCCCTGGCTCAACCTGAAGCCCGAGGTTATACCTGAAACCCGGGTTTCGTACCCAACCCGATTCTAACGCCCGTTTTTGTGAGGGATTCTGCTCTGCACGCTCGGGCGGGTCTAACCCGAACCCCGGCTTCATCCCGAAACCCGGCTTCATCCCGAAGACTAGCTTCATCCCGAAGCCCGGCTTCATCCCGAAACCCGGCTTCATCCCGGAGACTAGCTTCATCCCGAAGCCCGGCTTCATCCCGAAACCCGGCTTCATCCCGAAATCCGGGTTCATCCCGAAACTCTGGGTTTACTCTGAAACCAGGGTATAACCCCAAACCTGAGTTTAAGCTGAAACCCGAGTTTTGGTGCCCAACTGGATTCAACTTGATGAAAACTTCTGCCTACTTATGTTAATCTCAACTTTATTTTCCAAGTTCCAACCCCATCATGTAAAACCTTAATCTCGAATAACCCCCAAATTCCCCACACAAACCTCAATTTCCCTACACAAACCCCAAATTCCCAACACAAACCCCAAATTTCCCACACAAACCCGAAATTCCCCACACAAACCTCAAATTCCCCACACAAACCCCAAATTCCCCACACAAACCCCAAATTCCCCACACAAACCCGAAATTCCCCACACAAACCCCAAATTCCCCACACAAACCCCAAATTCCCCCCACAAACCCCAAATTCCCCACACAAACCCCAAATTCCCCACCCGAACCCCAAATTCCCCACACAAACCCGACACCGTTGAAAAATGCCAAAAGTCCACGGAAATTGCTCCCAGGATTTAAGTATCTTTTTCTCAATTTTCCAGAAATAAACAAAAAAAGGAATCACTGTAGGTAAGATCATTTGATAAGTGAGATTTTTCAACTAAAATTTAGATAATTTAATTACATGTTAGGTAATTTAAATTTTAGTAAGATGATTAATCTATAGGTGAGATAATTTAAAAAATAAGTGAGATAATTTAATTATAAGTAAGATAATTCAATAATAAATAAGGTAATATATTTAGCAAGATGATTTAATTATAATTAAGGTAATCTAATTATAACTAAGATAATTCAATAATAAATTAGGTAACATATTTAGCAAGATGTTTTAATTATAAGTAAGGTAATCTAATTAAAAGTAAGATAATTACAGTAAGAGTAAGGTAATATCAGTACAACTAGTTATTTCAAAATTGAGATGCATAAAAGGAAGATGGTTTATCAAAATCAAGGACCTCAAGTAAATTCAAAACGCATGTTTGACACTTTTTGTGCCGAAAATGACAGCAGTCTACAAGTCCCGTAATAACGTAGGCAAAAATGACAGCAGTCTACAAGTCCCGTAATAACGTAGGCAAAAATGACAGCAGTCTACAAGTCCCGTAATAACGTAGGCAAAAATGAGAGCAGTCTACAAGTCCCGTAATAACGTAGGCAAAAATGACAGCAGTCTACAAGTCCCGTAAAAACGTAGGCAAAAATGACAGCAGTCTACAAGTCCCGTAATAACACAGGCAAAAATGACAGCAGTCTACAAGTCCCATAATAACACAGGCAAAAATAACAGCAGTCTACAAGTCCCATAATAACACAGGCAAAAATGAGAGCAGTCTACAAGTCCCATAATAACACAGGCAAAAATAACAGCAGTCTACAAGTCCCATAATAACACAGGCAAAAATAACAGCAGTCTACAAGTCCCATAATAACACAGGCAAAAATGACAGCAGTCTACAAGTCCCATAATAACACAGGCAAAAATAACAGCAGTCTACAAGTCCCATAATAACACAGGCAAAAATGACAGCAGTCTACAAGTCCCATAATAACACAGGCAAAAATGACAGCAGTCTACAAGTCCCGTAATAACACAGGCAAAAATGAGAGCAGTCTACAAGTCCTGTAATAACGTAGGCAAAAATGACAGCAGTCTACAAGTCCCGTAATAACACAGGCAAAAATGACAGCAGTCTACAAGTCCCGTAATAACGTAGGAAAAAATGACAGCAGTCTACAAGTCCCATAATAACACAGGCAAAAATAACAGCAGTCTACAAGTCCCATAATAACACAGGCAAAAATGAGAGCAGTCTACAAGTCCCGTAATAACACAGGCAAAAATGACAGCAGTCTACAAGTCCCGTAATAACGTAGGCAAAAATGACAACAGTCTACAAGTCCAGTAATAACACAGGCAAAAATGACAACAGTCTACAAGTCCCGTAATAACACAGACAAAAATGACAGCAGTCTACAAGTCCCGTAATAACGTAGGCAAAAATGACAGCAGTCTACAAGTCCCGTAATAACGTAGGCAAAAATGACAGCAGTCTACAAGTCCCGTAATAACGTAGGCAAAAATGACAGCAGTCTACAAGTCCCGTAATAACGTAGGCAAAAATGACAGCAGTCTACAAGTCCCGTAATAACGTAGACAAAAATGACAGCAGTCTACAAGTCCCGTAATAACGTATGCAAAAATAACAGCAGTCTACAAGTCCCATAATAACGTAGGCAAAAATGACAGCAGTCTACAAGTCCCGTAATAACGTAGGCAAAAATGACAGCAGTCTACAAGTCCCATAATAACACAGGCAAAAATAACAGCAGTCTACAAGTCCCGTAATAACGTAGACAAAAATGACAGCAGTCTACAAGTCCCGTAATAACGTATGCAAAAATAACAGCAGTCTACAAGTCCCGTAATAACGTAGGCAAAAACGAGAGCAGTCTACAAGTCCCGTAATAACGTAGGCAAAAATGACAGCAGTCTACAAGTCCCGTAATAACGTAGGCAAAAATGACAGCAGTCTACAAGTCCCGTAATAACGTAGGTAAAAATGACAGCAGTCTACAAGTCCCGTAATAACACAGGCAAAAATGACAGCAGTCTACAAGTCCCGTAATAACGTAGGCAAAAATGACAGCAGTCTACAAGTCCCGTAATAACACAGGCAAAAATGACAGCAGTCTACAAGTCCCGTAATAACGTATGCAAAAATGACAGCAGTCTACAAGTCCCGTAATAACACAGACAAAAATGACAGCAGTCTACAAGTCCCGTAATAACGTAGGCAAAAATGACAACAGTCTACAAGTCCCGTAATAACACAGGCAAAAATGACAGCAGTCTACAAGTCCCGTAATAACGTAGGCAAAAATGACAACAGTCTACAAGTCCAGTAATAACGTAGGCAAAAATGACAGCAGTCTACAAGTCCCGTAATAACACAGACAAAAATGACAGCAGTCTACAAGTCCCGTAATAACGTAGGCAAAAATGACAACAGTCTACAAGTCCCGTAATAACACAGGCAAAAATGACAGCAGTCTACAAGTCCCGTAATAACGTAGGCAAAAATGACAACAGTCTACAAGTCCCGTAATAACACAGACAAAAATGACAGCAGTCTACAAGTCCCGTAATAACGTAGGCAAAAATGACAACAGTCTACAAGTCCCGTAATAACGTAGGCAAAAATGACAGCGTCTACAAGTCCCGTAATAACACAGACAAAAATGACAGCAGTCTACAAGTCCCGTAATAACACAGGCAAAAATGACAGCAGTCTATTTAGGCATCAGCTGTCCCGTAATAACGTAGGCAAAAATGACAGCGTCTAGAAGTCCCGTAATAACGTAGGCAAAAATGACAGCGTCTAGAAGTCCCGTAATAACGTAGGCAAAAATGACAGCATTCTACAAGTCCCGTAATAACTCAGGCAGAAATAACAGCAGTCTACAAGTCCCGTAATAACTCAGGCAGAAATAACAGTAGCTCACACGCCTCGTGATAGAAAAGACGAAAATAACAGCAAATCACACGCTCCGTAATAACCTAATTCGAAAATAACAGCAGCTCACACAAATAGGAAAAGGCAGAAAGTAATATCATTACCCATCCCTAGTCTCCGTAACAGAGCGAGCTACAAGTAATGACCTCCCCGTAATGAACACACGCTGTCAAAAATAGCCGTTGCAATTTACCCTAATGGATTTGGATCAGAAATGGTCTACTGATATGCTGGGGCCCTTATAGTGGTGATTAGAGATCTTTTATGATCATCATATAAATCATGATGGTTATTGTTCTTCTAATAATCTTTATAACCATGATGATAGTTATTTCTCTAATGATCATTATAATGATAATTATTATTATTCGTCCAATAACCATTATAATCATAATCATGATAATTACTCTAATAATCATAATAATCATAATCATAATTATTACTCTAATAATTTCATAATAATCATAATCATGATAATTACTCTAATAATCATAATAATCCTAATGATTTTTATTGATAAATATCGTTTTAATCGTAAAGATTATTAATGATAAATACAACTATGATCATGATGATTATTAAAATCATAACAACGCAGCATCATTCATTACATCCTCAACCATGCAATGCCATTTATAATAATGAAAAAAGTGTAAAGAAGAAATGGTATCAAGAATAATACCTCAATTGAACACTCACAATAGTATTTATTTAAATCATTATCCCCCGAGTAATAACAAGCACAAACTCAATATAATCCACCAACAATAATTCAATAACAACATAAATACAACAAGAAACAAAACAGTAACGGCTAACAGACAAGTATAGCAAACAGGTGAACTGAACAGACCGCAAACACGCTTCCCATTCCGTCTGGAATGAGCCTGCCTAATCCCATTGGGAATATACCCCGGGCTCGGCAAAATCCCCACCAAATCGGATTGGAATTGCAGAGCTTCGGCTGTTCCTCTTTGATCCGAAACTTGGCGAGCTGATGCCTAAAGTCCACGGGCTTTGCTACAAGTATTTCACTTACTTTGATGTTAGATTGTTCAATGATAATTAAAATAGTTAGAGTAAATTAACTATACAACATGTAAATAATATGTTGGTGGTTTATAGTAATGATATTATTTGAATTGGTTTTCTTTGAAAGTTCTTATAAATGAAAATGATAAAATAAGTACATTATAAATGAAAGCCGTGACTCCTATGTTAGGTTCAACGATGATAACGATATCTAAAATTAATTAACTATACAAGATGTAAAAAATATGTTGGTAGTATGTTTAGTAATAACATTTGTTTTGTTTGTATTTTTTCACATTTATTACTAACAAAGACTACTGAATCGAAAAAGTGTATGATATAGTGTGTGAAAAGTCATGTCTAAGGTCTACGGGTTAGGTATATGTTGATGATATATTTACTAACAATGTTATTCTTGTTTGCATTGCAATGATGATTTTATAGTTTTTAATACAGCTGAGTTAAAAGTATTGTTGATATTTTGTGTGAAAATTAGTGGCACAATATCTACGGATTTTACTCCCAACATTTCAGTTACTCTGAAGTTGAATTCACCAACGATAATAAAAGTTAATTAGGAATAAAAGATGTGAATAACATGTTGGTGGTATGTTCATAAACAATGATGATGTCTTTTTAGAGTTTAGATATTTTTTCAACTATTGAAGATGGTTCAAAAATGTAAACGATATGTATGAAAAATCATGTCAAAAGTCTACGGATTTTACTCCCAATGTTTTACTTACTCATACGACTACAACGTGCTGAAAAAAATTAGAAAACCAAATACTATCAAAGATTATTTCTTCCCCAACTCGATACCTTAAACAGGCTGTAAAATAATCCTAAATGATTTTAGAATACAAATTAAACACGGGGATCCACACTTAGAAAAAACGTTGTAAAATACTTCAAATTAAAATTACGTGAAACTTCAAAAGTAGGTTCATTAATAACAAGAAAATATTAAAAAACTCGCTCATAATAGAAAAACAAAATATCGTCTTGAGTTTTATTTGGATGAAACATGTTTTACATAAGTTTCATAGGGAATTTTGCTGCTGCCTTAGGTTTTCTTTTGATGTATCTTTTTTGCATAAGTTCCATTGGGAATTTTGCGAGCGCTTATGCAAGGATAGGGAATTTTCCCCCAAGTTTTATTATGGGCCCACGCGAACATTTCCCACGGAGATTGGTATCGTGAGAAATGTTCGCTGTGGGAAATGAGAAAATCCCGCGGCAGCATGATTTCCCACAAACTTTGCGCTAACTATGAGCGCTAAATAAATAGAGGGAAATGGAAAAACAGAAATAAAGACCAAACAGATTAAATAAAAAATAAACTTCAGCAGAAAATAACCAATCCGAATTTTATTTATTATATTTTAATATACCGTCACATTACATTTTTTAACTGGCACTCTTATCGAAAAGATCACTAAATTCACTACTTTTTACCAATAATATTTACAGTAAATGCTAGAAAATATTTTTTTACCCATAAAAAATTAAATATTACAATTAAAATTACTTATAAAAAATTAAAATTACTTATAAAAAATTAAAATTACCCATAAAAAATTAAATATAACAACTATTGATATTGATGATCAGTTAAAAAATTTCAACAAACTTACAAACAAAAAATCAGAACATTTTTATAAGACGTTAAAAATTTCGAAAAATAATATTAGTGAAAAAAGTTTCCGGTGGTGGGGATTCATCTCGGATATTCATAAACGTCCCGGATATTAGTAAACAACCCGGATATAAGTAAACACCAAGGATATAAGTAAACACCAAGGATATAAGTAACAAATCAAATTGATGACCCTTACAAAGGAAATCAAGTATAAAATTTAAATATTGAAAAAAATTATTAGGCAATCGAAGAGAAGTTTGTCAGCGGATATTCACTCAATTTCCGGTGCTTCGTCAATTTCCCAATGTCCGGTGCGGCTTCGCTTTCCTCGTCTATTTCTCCACGGGAAATATTTCTCCTATGAAAATATTTCTCTATGGGTAATATTTCTTCGCAAGAATATTTTCCCATGGAAATTTTTGGCCGCAGGAAAAATTTCTCCGGAATTTGAATTGGAAAAAATCTGAAGGCCAAAATCTTTTTTTTAAATTCATTGACAATTTTTTACAATTTGGGGTTAATGTATATGGCCGCTCGTGAAAGACGTTAAGTTCTCCATGCAAATATTGTATAAAACAATATCTTATTTACATACATCGTAAATTACTTACATATTATAGCACAAATTATGTACATTTTAAATCGTGAATGTATTGCACAAAATATCACTGAATAGGTGTGCTTTATATTATAAATTAACAATATATTTTGGCGATAAGTTAAATTTTTATTATTATAAACAAATCATATCTCACATAACATATCAGTTCCGTATAATATTAAAATTTAGTTAGAGTCTCATTTAGAATTTGAACACAGCACAGGTGTTCCCAAGACAGTAAGGAGGAAGGCACAATTCAGTATGGAGTTCAGGGAGCGGGGAATCCATGCACAAGGTGCGTGCCCACACCCTGGGCACAGAAACAGGAAGCTAAGAAAGAAGTTCATGAAACAAGACAGAAGTTGAAGAAGAAAGTAGTAGGTGCTGAAAAACAGGACAGCAGTCAACCAAAAGAAGGCGGTCCGTGAGTGACAAAACAAAAAAAATTATTATTTATCAACAAAAGGAAGGCCTGCGTAACCGTTTGTTTGGGACCCCACATATTCATCCTGAGAGAGCTAATTCCCATACTTACAAGTTGTATCCCCATGAAGAGTACTAGTCTTTGAATAAGTATTCCGAAGAGGACTAGTCTCCCAATAAATATTCTGAAGAGTACTAGTCTCCCAATAAATATTCTAATATGTATAAATAAATTAGAGTCTCCCAATAAATATTCTGAAGGGTACAAGCTTTTAAATAAAAATGCTGGGAAGTACTAAAAGAGTACTAGTCTCTCAACATACGCATAATGTACACAACATATACATTTTACACCCGCATAACACATGCAGACACCGCCATCGGTTATCCCCTGGGATTTTTCCCACGCAAGAAAGAAATCTGTCGGAGAAAAAAATATTTTCCCACGGAAGAAATTTTTTCCCACAACATCAGCCCTCAAGTCACGATTTCCCACGGAAAGAGCTGAAGGATTACCGGTATTCCCACGGGAATCCTCGGCTCGTTCCAGCCTCTGCTGGATTCCAGAATAGTTCCAAGAATAAAACCGAAACGGCTTCCGTAACCGGTACCCTTAGCATGCTCCGACCATTGAATAACGGCAAAAAAACGGTATGAGAAACGGTTTTAAAAACCGGTACACTCTGCGAATTTCGTTCGTTAAAAAACGGGATCAAAAGCGGCATAAAATACGGTATAAAAATTTTATTTGTTGAATAATGGCACAAGGAAATTATAAAGAAAAGTATAAATATTAGGTAGAGCTTTGGAATTCACCCCATTAAAAAACGGTATAAAACGGTGTAAGAACGCCATAAAATTATTGAAATACACTGTAAAATTATTCCCGAATAATTCGAAGATTAAAACCAGAACGGCAACAAAAACCGGTTTTTCAACGGACCGAACTCGTTGCGTCCGTTGAAAAACTAAATTAAACGGTATGAAAAAGCCGATAACAAGCATAAAAACGGAGTAAAAACGGTATAAGAAGCGGTGAAGATAAAATAAAAAAGAAATAAAACGGCCTAAAAACGGTTTTAAATACCGGTGCACTTTTCGAATAGCGTCCTTGAAAAAAACCGCCTACATATACATATATACATGCATATGTTGGCCGTTATATATATATATATATATATATATATACACCGTCACCGCCATACCGCCGTCATACCGTTTTATATATATTTATATATATATATCTATACGCATATATATATATATAGAGTATACTCATTTATGTATGTATACATATATATACCCATATGTATCAGCCCCTAAATGCTCTATCTTTGTAAACACGTACCCCCAGCTATTTATGTGCTGACATATATATACATATATATATATATGTACTTATATCAGGCAGATACACATAAATATATATATATACTTATATTAGGCAGATACCCATAAATACATATATATATATATATATATATGAACTTATATTAGGCAGACAAGAGGGAATATGAGCCATGCTATAAAAATTTTGTTAATAATAAATTCCGAAATACAAAAGTTATAAATAAATAATTAATAAATTAAAAGCTGCGAATTTTCTTAAAATAAGAAATGCCAAAATATCATTCTTACCCGTGAAGTCTAAACTTAATTTAGTAAAGTTAAGGTTCAAGTTTATAATTAACTTAGAGAAAGGTAAAATTAGAAGTAAAGTTTAAACTTTACCTTTGAAAAAGTTAACTTCAAACGTAAATATTGAACATTAACTTTGATGAAATTAGGGTTAGGAGCAAAGTTAAGGCTTTAAATTTTATAGAGTTAAGGTTAAGAGTAGGGTTTAAATTTTAACTTTAACTTAGATAAAGTTGAGTTCAAACGTAAAGTTCAAAACCTCAACTTTAGGGAGCCCTCAAACTTCTAAAGTTTAAACCTTGCCACTTCAATTTCTGAAACGAGAACATCAATAAGACCTTACGACACTACACTTTGGCTGCGACGTGACCCACCGGTGGTACACGGCGGGATTTTCACAACGCTGCAGACCGACCAGTAGTCACAAACACAATTTCCATAAATACTCAATCAAAGCTAAATGGAGGCACGATACAACCTCGACGTGACCCACCGGTGGTACACGGCGGGATTTTCACAACGCTGCAGACCGACCAGTAGTCACAAACACAATTTCCATAAATACTCAATCAAAGCTAAATGAAGGCACGATCCAACCTCGACGTGACCCACCGGTGGTACACGGCGGGATTTTCACAACGCTGCAGACCGGCCAGTAGTCACAAACACAATTTCCATAAATACTCAATCAAAGCTAAATGGAGGCACGATACAACCTCGACGTGACCCACCGGTGGTACACGGCGGGATTTTCACAACGCTGCAGACCGACCAGTAGTCACAAACACAATTTCCATAAATACTCAATCAAAGCTAAATGAAGGCACGATCCAGTTCATGTTTGCTATTTTCAACATTGCGCGCTTCAGTTGACTTTGTGTTGAATTTGAATGGTTAACTTAAGTTTAGCCTACTTAAACTTGAGTTGAATATTGAACTCAAGTTTAAACTACTTAAACTTGAGTTGAATATTGAACTCAAGTTTAAACTACTTAAACTTGAGATGAATATTGAACTCAAGTTTAACCCAGTTAATTGAAGTTAAACATTGGATTTGAGATTGACCGGTTGATGGTCAAAGTGGTGCCCCAGTTGCGTTTATTAAAGCAACTTTAATGTAGTCAACTTTATTAAACTTTTTAATAAAAGTTTTAAAAATTTAAAAAAAGGTTAAAAATACAACTAAACAAAATCATTTTTATTTTAAAACAAAAATTTTCAAAAAAGTCAATTGAACTTTTTAATTTCTAACTTTCTTCATACAAGCAACTTTATTACAGCAATTTTAATAACAACTTAAAAGTAACTCTTAAGTTGTTCTCATTTTTTTTAGTAACAGTCCGCAACTTTTTCAAGTGCCAAACTTTCAAAGTTTATGATTTTATCCCATGCTGCAAGTTTTCAAGTTAGAAACTTTCAAAGTTGTAACTTTAAAGTTTCAGTCAAACACAAAAACTTTTCCTTGAACTCAAAGTTTGTGATTTCGGTCCCAGACTAGAACTTTTTTCAAAGTTAGAACATTGAAAACTTGAAGTTTCACAGAACCGTTAACAGTATTTCATATATGAAATTTTTGGGTGCCATCTTGGAAGTAAAGGGGGGGGGCCATCTTGGAAGAGCGCCAGCAAACTCTGCAGTTCAGTTCTGCCATTCCTCCTTCATTTCTAACACCTCTTGTGCCACCATTTTCTTCTAAGCAAGTATTTGTTCTAATCGAAGTTGGTCCGAAAATTTCCGCCATTTTATTCAAGTTTTGTCATTCTCTTCCATGTTCTGCTGTTTTCTAAAACTTTAGCCAGTTTCGAGAACGTTGGGCTTTCGCCCCAACTTCTGCCATTTTATCCAATATTTGCAATTTCCTACAACTTTAGCCATTTCTCCAACGTTTGCAATTTTCCAAAATATAGCTATTTTCCGAAAAATTAGAAGGCATTTGAATGCTATGTAATTTTATAGAATTCGATCCAGTTTTCCGTTTTAGTTTCCAAAAATTGTCTTTTCCACTCCATCGATTTCATTCCAAGGAACGTTTGATATGTTAATCCATTTTTTAATACCTCAACTATTTCAAAAATACAATTTTTACCTATTCAATCATATCATCTAATCGAAACTGTTCTCTTAAGATCTATTTTAAAAATGTTTTTTAAATAAAACAGAATTTTATTTTGTTATTGAATATATAATATATAAAATTCTTCGTGACAGAATTTCTTCCAGGCAATACTAAGGGCAAAACTTCCCTTCAGACAATTCTAAGGGCAAAACTTTCCTCCAGGCAATTCTAAGGGCAAAACTTCCCTCCAGGCAATTCTAAGGGCAAAACTTCCCTCCAAAAAATTCTAAGGGCAAAACTTCCCTCCAAAAAATTCTAAGGGCAAAACTTCCCTCCAGGCAATTCTATGGGCAAAACTTCCCTTTAGGCAATTCTAAGGGCAAAACTTCCCTCCAGGCAATTCTAAGGGCAAAACTTCCCTCCAGGCAATTCTAGGGGCAAAACTTCCCTCCAGGCAATTCTAAAGGCAAAACTTCCCTCCAGGCAATTCTAAGGGCAAAACTTCCCTCCAGGCAATTCTAAGGGCAAAACTTCCCTCCAGGCAATTCTAAGGGCAAAACTTTCCTTTTGGCAATTCTAAGGGCAAAACTTCCATTCTGGCCATTCTAAGGGCAAAACTTCCCTCCAGGCAATTCTAAGGGTAAAACTTCCCTCCAGGCAATTCTAAGGGCAAAGCTTCCCTCCAGGCAATTCTAAGGGCAAAACTTCCCTCCAGGCAATTCTGAGGGCAAAACTTCCCTCCAGGCAATTTTAATGGTAAAACTTCCCTTCAGACAATTCTAAGGGCAAAACTTTCCTCCAGGCAATTCTAAGGGCAAAACTTCCCTCCAGGCAATTCTAAGGGCAAAACTTCCCTCCAAGCAATTCTAAGGGCAAAACTTCCCTCCAGGCAATTCTAAGGGCAAAACTTCCCTCCAGGCAATTCTAAGGGCAAAACTTCCCTCCAGGCAATTCTAAGGGCAAAACTTCCCTCCAGGCAATTCTAAGGGCAAAGCTTCCCTCCAGGCAATTCTAAGGGCAAAACTTCCCTCCAGGCAATTCTAAGGGCAAAACTTCCCTCCAGGCAATTCTAAGGGCAAAACTTCCCTCCAGGCAATTCTAAGGGCAAAACTCCCTCCAGGTAATTCTAAGGGCGAAACTTTCCTTTTGGCAATTCTAAGGGCAAAACTTCCATTCTGGCCATTCTAAGGGCAAAACTTCCCTCCAGGCAATTCTAAGGGTAAAACTTCCCTCCAGGCAATTCTAAGGGCAAAGCTTCCCTCCAGGCAATTCTAAGGGCAAAACTTCCCTCCAGGCAATTCTAAGGGCAAAGCTTCCTTCCAGGCAATTTTGAGGGTAAAACTTCCCTCCAGGCAATTCTAAGGGCAAAACTTCCCTCCAGGCAATTCTAAGGGAAAAGCTTCCCCTCAGGCAATTCTAAGGCCAAAACTTCCCTCCAGGCAATTCTAAGGGCAAAACTTCCCTCCAGGCAATTCTAAGGGCAAAACTTCCCTCCATGCAATTCGAAGGGCAAAACTTCCCTCCAGGCAATTCTAAGGGCAAAACTTCCCTCCAGGCAATTCTAAGGGCGAAAGTTCAAACATTGTGACTTTTGATAACCAAATATTCCTCGATACATTCCCTTTAAAGGCAAACTTTTCAAAAGGCTTTCCTAGAGGCATTTGGCATAGTGTAAATTTGGCATAGTGTAAATTTGGCATAGTGTAAATTTGGCATAGTGTAAATTTGGCATAGTGTAAATTTGGCATAGTGTAAATTTGGCATAGTGTAAATTTGGCATAGTGTAAATTTGGCATAGTGTAAATTTGGCGTGGTGTAAATTTGGCATAGTGTAAATTTGGCATAATGTAAATTTGGCATAGTGTAAATTTGGCATAGTGTAAATTTGGCATAGTGTAAATTTGGCATAGTGTAAATTTGGCATAGTGTAAATTTGGCGTGGTGTAAATTTGGCATAGTGTAAATTTGGCATAGTGTAAATTTGGCATATTGTAAATTTGGCATAGTGTAAATTTGGCATAGTGTAAATTTGGCATAGTGTAAATTTGGCATAGTGTAAATTTGGCATAGTGTAAATTTGGCATAGTGTAAATTTGGCATAGTGTAAATTTGGCATAGTGTAAATTTGGCATAGTGTAAATTTAGCATAGTGTAAATTTGGCATAGTGTAAATTTGGCGTGGTGTAAATTTGGCATAGTGTAAATTTGGCATAGTGTAAATTTGGCATAGTGTAAATTTGGCCTAGTGTAAATTTGGCGTGGTGTAAATTTGGCAGTGTAAATTTGGCGTGGTGTAAATTTGGCATAGTGTAAATTTGGCATAGTGTAAATTTGGCATAGTGTCAATTTGGCATAGTGTAAATTTGGCATAGTGTCAATTTGGCATAGTGTAAATTTGGCATAGTGTAAATTTGGCATAATGTAAATTTGGCATAGTGTAAATTTGGCATAGTGTAAATTTGGCGTGGTGTAAATTTGGCATAGTGTAAATTTGGCGTGGTGTAAATTTGGCATAGTGTAAATTTGGCATAGTGAAAATTTGGCATAGTCTAAATTTGGCATATTGTAAATTTGGCATAGTGTAAATTTGGCATAGTGTAAATTTGGCATAATGTAAATTTGGCATAGTGTAAATTTGGCCTAGTGTAAATTTGGCGTGGTGTAAATTTGGCATAATGTAAATTTGGCATAGTGTAAATTTGGCCTAGTGTAAATTTGGCATAGTGTAAATTTGGCATAATGTAAATTTGGCATAGTGTAAATTTGGCCTAGTGTAAATTTGGCGTGGTGTAAATTTGGCAGTGTAAATTCGGCGTGGTGTAAATTTGGCATAGTGTAAATTTGGCATAGTGTAAATTTGGCATAGTGTCAATTTGGCATAGTGTAAATTTGGCATAGTGTCAATTTGGCATAGTGTAAATTTGGCATAGTGTAAATTTGGCATAATGTAAATTTGGCATAGTGTAAATTTGGCATAGTGTAAATTTGGCGTGGTGTAAATTTGGCATAGTGTAAATTTGGCGTGGTGTAAATTTGGCATAGTGTAAATTTGGCATAGTGTAAATTTGGCATAGTGTAAATTTGGCATATTGTAAATTTGGCATAGTGTAAATTTGGCATAGTGTAAATTTGGCATAGTGTAAATTTGGCATAGTGTAAATTTGGCATAGTGTAAATTTGGCATAGTGTAAATTTGGCATAGTGTAAATTTGGCATAGTGTAAATTTGGCATAGTGTAAATTTGGCATAGTGTAAATTTGGCATAGTGTAAATTTGGCGTAGTGTAAATTTGGCGTAGTGTAAATTTGGCATAGTGTAAATTTGGCATAGTGTAAATTTGGCATAGTGTAAATTTGGCATAGTGTAAATTTGGCGTGGTGTAAATTTGGCGTGGTGTAAATTTGGCATAGTGTAAATTTGGCATAGTGTAAATTTGGCATAGTGTAAATTTGGCATATTGTAAATTTGGCATAGTGTAAATTTGGCATAGTGTAAATTTGGCATAGTGTAAATTTGGCATAGTGTAAATTTGGCATATTGTAAATTTGGCATAGTGTAAATTTGGCATCGTGTAAATTTGGCATAGTGTAAATTTGGCATAGTGTAAATATGGCATAGTGTAAATTTGGCATAGTGTAAATTTGGCATAGTGTAAATTACGTAATATTTTTGGGTTTTAGAGGTAAAATTTAGAAACGCTACGCAGGAACTTCAAAATACTTGAAATTAAATATTCTAACTCATTCAGCTGAAATAATTTTTAGATTTCGGATCTCGTGGTGTGGTGGGTGGGATCATCGAAATCATTGAAGACACGCCACACATTGTTTGTTTTTAACAAAACTAACAATATCACATCCACGACATAAATAGCACATCCACGACACAAATATCACATCCACGACATAAATATCACACCCACCACACAAATATCACACCCACAACACAAATTTCACACCCACCACACAAATATCACACCCACCACACAAATATCACACCCACCACACAAATATCACACCCACCACACAAATATCACACCCACCACACAAATATCACACCCACCACACAAATATCACACCCAC
>CM059576.1:114861742-114890389 GCA_030386875.1 Morinoia aosen
ATCACACCCAAAAACACAATATACACCCCCCCCCCAAATATCACACCCACAACACAAATATCACACCCACCACACAAATATCACACCCACCACCAAATTCACCCACCACACTATCACACCCACAACACAAATATCACACCCACAACACAAATATCGCACCCACCCACACAATATCACACCCACCACACAAATATCACACCCACCCACACAAAATCACACCCACAACACAAATATCGCACCCACCACACAAATATCACACCCACCACACAAATATCTCACCCACCACACAAATATCACACCCACAACACAAATATCACACCCACCACACAAATATCACACCCACCACACAAATATCACACTCACAACACAAATATCACACCACCACACAAATATCACACCCACCACACAAATATCACACCCACAACACAAATATCACACCCACCACACAAATATCACACCCACCACACAAATATCACACCCACCACACAAATATTTTACCCACCACACAAATATCCCACCCACAACACAAAATATCCCGCCCACCACACAAATATCTCACCCACCACACAAATATCACACCCACCACACAAATATCACACCCACCACACAAATATCACACCCACCACACAAATATCACACCCGCGACATAAATAGTACACACACCACACAAATATTCCACCCACCACACAAATATCACACCCACCACACAAATATTCTACCCACCACACAAATATCCCACCCACCACACAAATATCCCACCCACCACACAAATATCCCACCCACCACACAAATATCCCACCCACCACACAAATATTCCACACCCGCAACACAAATATTCCACCCACCACACAAATATTCCACCCTCCACACAAATATCACACCCACCACACAAATATTTATACCACCACACAAATATCCCACCCACAACACAAATATCCCGCCCACCACACAAATATCTCACCCACCACACAAATATCCCACCCACCACACAAATTTTCCACCCCACCACACAAATATCACACCCACCACACAAATATCCCACCCACCACACAAATATCTCACCCACCACCACAAATATTCCACACCCGCAACACAAATATCACACCCACCACACAAATTTTCCACCCACCACACAAATATCACACCCACCACACAAATATCCCACCCACCACACAAATATCCCCACCCACCACACAATATTCCACACCCGCAACACAAATATCACACCCACCACAAAAATTTTCCACCCACCACACAAGTATCACACCCACCACACAAATAATCCCACCCACCACACATATATCCCAACCACCACACAAATATCCCACCCACCACACAAATATTCCACACCCCGCAACACACAAATATCCCACCCACCGCCACAAATATCCCACCCACCAAACAAATATTCCACACCCGAAACACAAATATCACTCCCACAAAACAAATATCACACACACCACACAAATATCCCACTCACCACACAAATATTCCACTCACCACACAAATATTCAACCCACCACACAAATATTCCACCCACCACACAAATATCCATCCACCATACAAATATTCCACCCACCATACAAATATTCCTCCCACCACACAAATATCACACACGCACCACACAAATATCACATCCACCACACAAATATCACACCCACCACACAAAATATTCCACCCACCACACAAATATCACACCCTCGACACAAATATTTCCACCAACCACACAAATATTCCACCCACCACACAAATATTCCACCCACCCCACAAATATTCCACCCACCACACAAATATTCCACCCACCACACAAATATCACACACCCACCACACAAATATCACACCCACCACACAAATATTCCACCCACCCCCCAAATATTCCACCCACCACACAAATATTCCACCCACCCCACAAATATTCCACCCACCCACACAAATATTCCACCCACCACACAAATATCACACACCCACCACACAAATATCCCACCCACCACACAAATATTCCACCCACCCCCCAAATATTCCACCCACCACACAAATATTCCACCCACCATACAAATATCACACACCCACCACACTAAATAATTAATATCACACTCACCACGCAAATATTCCACCCACCACACAAACATTCCACCCACCACACTAATATCACACCCACCACACAAATATCCCACCCACCACAAAAATATCACACCCACCACACAAATATCACGCACCCACCACACAAATATCACACATTCACCACACAAATATTCCACCCACCACACAAATATTCCATACCCACAACACAAATATTCCACCCACCACACAAATATTCCACCCATCACACAAATATTCCACACCCACAACACAAATATCACACCCACCACACAAATATTCCACCACCACAAAAATATTCCACACCCACAACACAAATATCACACCCACCACACAAATATTCCACCCATCACACAAATATTCCACACCCACAACACAAATATCACACCCACCACACAAATATTCCACCACCACACAAATATCACACCCACCACACAAATATTCCATACCTACAACACAAATATTCCACACTCACAACACAAATATTCCACGCCCACCACACAAATATTCCACCCACCACACAAATATTCCACCCACCACACAAATACCACACCCACCACACAAATATTCCACCCACCACACAAATATTCCACACCCACAACACAAATATTCCACACCCACAACACAAATATCACACCCACAACACAAATATTTTGCACCCACAACACGAATATCAAACCCTCAACACAAATATTTTGCACCCACAAGACAAATATCACACACACCACACAAATATCACACCCACCACACAAATATTCTACCCACCACACAAATATTCCACCCACCACACAAATATTCCACACCCGCAACACAAATATCACACCCACTACACAAATATTCCTCACCCACAACACAAATATCACACCCACAACACAAATATTTTGCACCCACAAGACAAATATCACACACACCACACAAATATTCCACCCACCACACAAATATTCCACACCCGCAACACAAATATCACACCCACTACACAAATATCCTCACCCACAACACAAATATCACACCCACTACACAAATATTCCACACCCACAACTCAAATATCACACCCACCACTCAAATATCACAAAATAAATATATATAAGGAACCTAATAAAGAATATTTCATACAACATGACTCAGCAGAATTGAGTGGAACAAAATATGCCTACATAGGTCTATAACATTTATTATCAACTATTTTCTGTTTCTACATATGTTCTTCGATATTTGTTAAATTTTCTTCAATATTATGCGAAATTATTCTTTTTATCTTTAGCTAAAGGTAATTTATTTATACGATTATATGTTTATTTGATATGTATTATTATATATTGATGATGTTTATTTATATATATATATATATATATATGCACCATATGAACGACATGGGATAACACATTTAATTGTGGAATTTTCAATTTACATGATTTTTTCACAATTTTCATAATTAATTAAAAAGTGTTTTGGGTATGATTTTTTTTCACCAGAAGTTCCTCTATTGATGTATATATATATATATATATGTGTGTATATTTGCATATACATATGTAAATTCATATGTGTGTGTATATATTCATGTATACACCTATACATATTTATTTACATACATGTACATCCAAATACATGTAGATATATATTTATATATATTCATATAAAGATATACATATACATATTATTTAAATGTATAATATGTGTAAATATATAACATATTAATGTATAAATATATACATAGTGAATGTTAAATACATCATATGTAAATGTATAATATAATAATATATAAATATATTCATATACATACATATATACAAATGTATCAAATAAAATGCACATACTTTTACAATGTATAGGTAGTAAACATTCATTATACAATGAATCCGACACGCATTCATACAGCGTACTTCACGTACACTTTTAATTTCTTCAGTATGTATTCCGGAAAACTTTTTATTCTACAAATATACGCACCTATATTGCATATATACAAGATATCATATATATAAAATACAGCTATACTCATGTACTCGCACTGATTTTCATATATATAAAATATAATTATACTAATGCCCTCGCACCAATATATAAAGTACATATACGACCAATGCACATGTACTATATATATATATATATATATATATATATAGGTATAGCCTATAAAGCAGCTTCTACAGAAGATTTCTTCCAGAGCCGCGCCAGTGTTTGTACCTTTCTTCATTGATGACAAGTTTTATTATATACAAAAAGCACGCACACGCGCTACGACTGAAAAATAATACGCTCACCAACCTAATCCTCATCCTTTTAATAAAAAAGTTCATTTTTGCGACGCTAGACCACGAAATTTAATAAATAAAAACAGAATCAACGCGTGACGGGACGCGGCGGAGCGGAGCGACACACCTCCTTTCTCGACGCCGGCGCTCGGCCGACTGACTGTAGTTTGTTGTTGTCGGTGTCTTTTATGCTCGAAAGTAGGCCTAAAAATGCGGCAAAAGGGCCTAAAAACACGACGAATGGACAGCGCGGACCCCGAATTAAAAGAAATAATTAAGTTATGGCAACACTCACTCCGCAGTGTTGCCAACTCGGCAGAGGGACAAAGTTTCTGGGATGGAAAACCGTTAAGCGCTGAAAAGTAGCGTACGGCTGTCGCATTTGAGGGGGAAATCTGAGGGTGAGGTGTGAGGGTAAAATCCGAGGGTAAAGTGTGAGGGTAGAATCCGATGGTAAAATGTGAGGATAGAATCCAAGGGTAAAGAGCTTGGGTAGAATCAGAGGGTAAAATCTGAGTGAGAAATTTGAGGGTAAAAACTGAGGATAAAGATTAGATCATACATTCGTTTGAGCTTCCCTAACCGCTCCGAAAAAGAGCGTATCGAAGTAAGGAAGAAGGAAGGCACCATTTAGTGTGCAGTTGAGGGAACGTGGAATCTACGCACAAGGTGCACAGAAACAGTAAGTTGAGAAAGAAGTTCATGAAACAAGACAAAAGTAGAAGAAGAAAATAGTAGGTGCTGAAAAACAGGACAGCAGTCAACCGAAAAAAAGGCGGTCCATTAAAAACTGAACATTTTATTCTACCGAAAAAAATGCCTTCCCAACTCACAGCTCGGGACCTCACATTTTCCCCCGGTAGCGCTATTACATGCAATATTATATACTGAAATTTGATAAGAAAAAAGTTGAGACACAGAACTGGACTTGAAACCCTAACTTCAAGAAATAAGCGATTTTCGTTCACTACGCACCCATCAGCAGGGAATAAAATGCGATTATCGAAAAAAAAGAAAAAAATGAAAAAATAAATAAAAAGATACGGAGACCGAGACGACAACCGCATCCGAAACCTGCGTCAGAAGCTAAAAACCAGCAACAGAAACTAAAAAAGGACAACAGAAACCAAAACAGGACAACAGAAACCAAAAAAGGACAACAGAAGCAAAACAGGACAACAGAAACCAAAAAAGGACAACAGAAACCAAAAAAGGACAACAGAAACCAAAACAGGACAACAGAAACCAAAAAAGGACAACAGAAACCAAAACAGAACAACAGAAACCAAAAAAGGACAACAGAAACCAAAAAAGGACAACAGAAACCAAAACAGGACAACAGAAACCAAAACAGGACAACAGAAACCAAAACAGGACAACAGAAACCAAAACAGAACAACAGAAACCAAAACAGGACAACAGAAACCAAAACAGGACAACAGAAACCAAAAAAGGACAACAGAAACCAAAACAGGACAACAGAAACCAAAACAGAACAACAGAAACCAAAACAGGACAACAGAAACCAAAACAGGACAACAGAAACCAAAACAGGACAACAGAAACCAAAACAGAACAACAGAAACCAAAACAGAACAACAGAAACCAAAACAGAACAACAGAAACCAAAACAGAACAACAGAAACCAAAACAGAACAACAGAAACCAAAACAGGACAACAGAAACCAAAACAGAACAACAGAAACCAAAACAGGACAACAGAAACCAAAACAGGACAACAGAAACCAAAACAGGACAACAGAAACCAAAACAGGACAACAGAAACCAAAACAGGACAACAGAAACCAAAACTAGCGACAACATCAATTCTGTGACATTTTGTATTTTTTGAAAGTGCAATAAACTTTTTTGCTCGTAAGGAATATTTCAGTAATCATATCATCAATATCATCATTTATCACATCATATATATAAAGCGCAATATTAATTAGTGCAGGGAAATTCAAAGCCTTTTCAACACACCGTTCGGAATTCATCTTCACTTCGGGGAAATTCGTGCAAAAATCTGTTACACGAAAAAATGCAAATTTAAAAAAGCTATTCTAGTACAACACTCATTTGCTATCGTCAGTAACAATATTTACGTAAATATTGCTATTGCGCAGATATTGTTATTGCGCAGATATTGTTGTTACGCAAATATTGTTGTTACGTTAATATTGTTGTTACGCAAATATTGTTGTTACGCAAATATTGTTGTTACGCAAATATTGTTGTTACGCAAATATTGTTGTTACGCAAATATTTTTGTTACATAAATATTGTTATTACGTTAATATTGCTTTTACGTAAATATTGTTATTACGTTAATATTGTTATTACGTTAATATTGTTATTACGTTAATATTGCTTTTACGTAAATATTGTTATTACGTTAATATTGTTATTACGTTAATATTGTTATTACGTCAATATTGCTGTTACGCAAATATTGTTGTTACATAAATATTTTTATTACGTAAATATTGTTGTTACGCAAATATTGTTGTTACGTAAATATTATTATTACGTTAATATTGTTACTGCGTAAATATTGTTATTATTGAGCCGGTCATAATAAACAAAATTCATTTACTATTTAAAAAAATAAACAAATTTCAAGAGTGCGCAAAAAACGCAGTAAACGTCACAAATTGTATCCTGAGCTCAATTTTCTTGTTTAAACGCATTTATCTTAGGCCTAAATGCGCTTTTCTTAGGCTTGAACGTGTTTATCTTAGGCCTTAATGCATTCATCTTAGGGCTAAATGCATCTATCTTAGGCCTAAATGCATTCATCTTAGGGCTAAATGCATCAATCTTAGGCCTAAATGCATTTATCTTAGGCCTAAATGCATTATCGTAGGCGTAAACGCCAATTTCATTGCTGAGGCGAAACGCATTTGTTAATCTTCACGCTCAAACGCACTGCTATTTTCAAATGAAAACGAAACTCAATCTCACAAGAGAGGTATTTACTTGAGCTGGAAAAATATTATTCCTTTCTCTGGTGTCCGATACTTGCCGAATTTGGGCTAGCGCCAAAAATAGCGTGGGAAAAAGACGTGGGAAAAAGACGTGGAAAAAATGGCGTGGGAAAAATGGCGTGGGAAAAATGGCGTGGGAAAAATGGCGTGGGAAAAATGGCTTGGGAAAAATGGCGTGGGAAAAATGGCGTGGGAAAAATGGCGTGGGAAAAATGGCGTGGGAAAAATGGCGTGGGAAAAATGGCGTGGGAAAAATGGCGTGGGAAAAATGGCGTGGGAAAAATGGCGTGGAAAAAAATGGCGTGGAAAAAAATGGCGTGGGAAAATGGCGTGGGAAAAAGGGTGTGGGAAAAAGGGCGAGGGAAAAAGGGCGTGGGAAAATGGCGTGGGAAAAATGGCGTGGGAAAAAGGCGTGGGAAAAAGGCGTGGGAAAAATGACGTGGGAAAAATGGCGTGGGGAAAATGGCGTGGGAAAAAAGCGTGGAAAAAAGGCGTGGGAAAAAGGCGTGGGAAAATGGCGTGGGAAAATGGTATGGGAAAAGGCGTGGGTAAAATGGCGTGGGAAAAAGGTGTGGGAAAAATGGCGTGGGAAAAATGGCGTGGAAAAAATGGCGTGGGAAAAAGGGCGTGGGAAAAATGGCGTGGGGAAAATACCGTGGGAAAAAACACCGTGGGAAAACACACCGTGGGAAAAAAACACCATGGAAAAAAACACCGTGGGAAAAAACACCATGGGAAAAAACACCGTGGGAAAAAACACCGTGGGAAAAAACACCATGGGAAAAAACACCGTGGGAAAAATACCGTGGGAAAACAAAAGGAATGTGGACCGCAAAAAAACTGAACAGAAAAACAGCGCCAGTTATTGTGTGTGGGAAACGAAAATAGCGTGGGAAATAAAACGGGAAAGTAGCGTGGGAAAATTTCCACACCAAAGGGAAGCTCATGCATCATTCCCACAACACAGGCTTGCAAATGGCGGTATTTTTAGCGAGCAAAGCCTTCAAAAAAGCTCGTAATTGCACCAAACTTGAGCCATTTTCTGGCCCTTGGACCCGTAACTCGTCGTAACCGCGCCAGCTCCTACCCGACCTCGCCAAGTGGTCGTAAAGTGTCGGGAATAATCGCAAATAATTGTGAATATTCGTGAATAATCGTGAATAATCGCGCATAATTGCGAATAATCACGCATTATCGTGAATAATCGTGAATAATCGCGCATAATTGCGAATCATCACGCATAATCGTGAATAAGCGTGAATAATCGTGAGTAATCGTTTTTAATCAAAAGTAATCGTGAATAATCAAGAATAATCAAGAATAATCCTGAATAATCGAGAATGATCAAGAATAATCGTGAATAATCGAGAATAATCGTGAATAATCGAGAATGATCAAGAATAATCGATATTAATCGAGATTAATCGAGATTAATCGCATATAATCGTAAACCGTCCTAAATAGTCGTCGAAACACAGTAAATAATTTTCCATTAACTTAAATTTGTAGACACGTTCGTAGATACTCCGAAGTATACACTTCTCTGTGGACAATCAAATATCTACTGTGTCTATGTCTGCGTGAACGTAGTTTACGTAAAGTCTACCTAAAGTCTACCTAAAGTCTACCTAAAGTCTACCTAAAGTCTACCTAAAGTCTACCTAAAGTCTGCGTAAAGTCTACCTAAAGTCTACCTAAAGTCTACCTAAAGTCTACGTAAAGTCTACGTAAAGTCTACTTGAGTCTACCTTAAGTCTATCTAAAGTCTACCTAAAATCTACGTAAAGTCAACGTAAAGTCAACGTAAAGTCTACTTGAGTCTACGTAAAGTCTACTTAAGTCTACCTAAAGTCTACGTAAAGTCTACTTAAGCCTACGTAATTTTTTGTACAACCACAGAAAATTTCCCGCCATATAAAACCATTTCATACAATTACACAAAAATCTTCCAGATTGCTTTTAATTGTGTAATACAATTGCACGAATAATTGTACAACTGAACAGCGCTTTACACATTTTCACAAGAAATAGTGAAAAAAATGTTGGCTGTTCACGAAAGTTTTCGCAATTTGGAAAATTCACAAAAAAAATCTGTGAAAAAAACCTAAACACGAAACAGTTCAAACCTGTGAAAATGACTTGCCTAGTGTGAAATACACAGAAGTGACGGTGTTATCACAGCGTCTACTTTAGTGCCAGACAGGCACAACTTGTGCAATACTCACACACTCCCTCCACTGTGTGCGCCAACACTCACCTGCAACACAAAACATAGAATTAATATTTCACTACCCAAAAAAATGGGGCCTTTAGCGCAAAAAAAAACGCTTTTAGTACAAAAATAGCACCTCTACTACAAAAAATAGCCCTTTGAGCACCAAAAAACGCCTTTAGCACACAAAATGGCACCTCTAGAACAAAAAATAGCTCCTCTGGCACAAAAAATAGCACTTTTAGTACAAAGAATAGCGCCTATAGCACAAAAAATAGCACCTTTACTACAAAAATTAGGGTCTTTAGCACAAAAAATATTATCTTCAGCACAATAAAATAGCGTCTATAGCACAAAAAATAGCACCTTTACTACAAAAATTAGGGTCTTTGGCACAAAAAATATTATCTTTAGCACAATAAAATGGCACAAAAAATAATGTCTTTAGCCCAAAATTATTACTTTTTAAGTATCCAAATTACGTCATTAATACTATATTGAAGTTCTATTACCTGTGCATCATTCAAAAATAAATCATGGCCCTCTAAATGTGTAAATATAAATATAAATGATGGCACTCTATACATGTTAATAAAGCTTATAAAGTGTACATGGTGGGTGTGGATTAGATGCTAGTTTTTTAAAGACTCTCTAATCACAATACAGGCGTTTCAAAAATAAGAAAGAGGAAGGCGCCATTTGGTATAGTCAAGGGAACGCGGAACCTACGCACAAGGTGCACAAAAACAGTAAGCTAGGAAAGAAGTTCATGAAACAAGACAAAAGTTGAAGAAGAAAGTAGTAGGTGCTGAAAAACAGGACAGTAGTCAACCGAAAAATATGGTCCTTAATATAACAAAAACATTTTATTTCAACTAAAGAAAGGCCCACCTAACGATTAGCTCGGAACCTCACATATTCCCCCTTGGTTCACTAATTCCGGTAGATAAAATAGTTGTCTCCTAGTATGTAAGGAATTGAACTATTATGTACCAAAAGAAAGCTTCACTATGCAAACTACAAATACATTTGTCTAATTTTATAATAACAAGACAGTCTACGTAAAGTAAAGCTTTATTATAAAAAAATTTCTAACAAAAATTTCATGATAAACTTTTTTATAATAAAAAATAAGATTATTAGATAATAAGCCCAAGATTTTGGAACTTGAGTTATTGTTATCGAAATTGTGATTTTCTTGAAGAGCTTCGGAGAGATAGTAGACGACATTTCAGAATAAAATTCCGGCAAAAGAGGCCACCATGGATAGAAATGTGTCCAACCGCAAGGAAGAAGTAGCAAGACTTCGACAGCAAAAAAAACGCCGAAGACGATCGGATGAACAACGCGAAATGGCAAGACGAAGCAATGCTGCTCGCCAACGAGAAGCTAGAGCTAAATTGACCCTTGACCGGCGTTTGGTAATTCTACGGAATAATGCAGAGCAGCACAGAGTACCTAGAGAGAGCTTAACACATGAAAGAAGCGAGGAAATTCTTTGGCATAACGCTGGACAACATCGAGTGGCACGAGAGAATTTAATTCAAGAAAGAAGGGATGAAATTCTTCAGATTAATGCCACGGAATTTATTCACCATATATCAACTCCCCATAAACTCCACGGAGCCACACAGCCACATTTCACTTTAACCTTAAATGTAACAGAGTTTTAGATCCGCAGCTCAATTCCTCATAAACTCCACTGATTCTTTCCCCACATTTCAATTCGTTTTTAAAACAACGAAGTCTTTTCACCAATTCCAATTTCCCATAAGCTCTACGGATTCTTTTCACCAATTTCAATTTCACATAAACTCTACGGATTCTTTTCACCAATTTCAATTTCCCATAAACTCTACGGATTCTTTTCACCAATTTCAATTTCCCATAAACTCTATGGATTCTTTTCATTAATTTCAATTTCCCATAAACTCTATGGATTCTTTTCATTAATTTCAATTTCACATAAACTCTACGGATTCTTTTCACCAACTTCAATTTCCCATAAACTCTACGGATTCTTTTGATCAATTTCAATTTCACATAAACTCTACGGATTCTTTTCACCAACTTCAATTTCCCATAAACTCTACGGATTTTTTTCACAACATTTCAGTTCTTCCACATTTCAATTCGTTTTCAAGTCCACCGACTCTCCCCCACATTTCAATTCCCAGTAAACACGGAGTTTGAGGCCCGCATTTCACTAATGAAACAAAAACAAGCTTCAAAAGACCATTCCGCATTACAGAGCCGACAACACGGTAGGGAAACACGGTAGGTTCAAACCAGTCATGTTTTCGTTGACGGTGTGGTGTTGCTGACGTCACGGCAACGAACCAATAGCAGCGCTCATATAGCCTCTGGTAGCACTGCTACCCCCAAATCTTGCTCCACTATTGGCCTAACGACATGGCGTTTTGGTGACGTCATAAAGTTTGATTGAAATAAAGCCTTGCTATTGGCTAGCCGAACAAGAGGAGGTGTATTTTGTCCCATAAAAATGACCATACCTTGTTTCCTCTACGGTGGCCGACACAATAAGGTGGAATCCGCCCCCCTCGGCCAACCAATAGCGCGCATCTACAAAATTTGAAGTTGGCAATGTTGAAAATAGACAGGAATTTCTTGAATGAAAACAATGGGATGGAAGTAATTTCAAAATTCAAGTCAAAATGAAAAAGACGGGAATTTCTTGTACGGAAATAATGGTAGGAAAGTTATTCCAGAATTTGGGGCTGTCAATAGGGAAAAACAATTAATTTTTTGGAATAGAAACAATGGGATGGAAGTTTTTCCAGAATATAAGTTAATGTTTTAAGGACGGAAATTTCTGCAATGAAAACAATAGGATGGATGTTATTCCAGAATTAAAGGCAGTCTATTTAAAAAAGACGGGCATTTCTCGAGTGAAAACGGGATTGAAGTTATTTTAGAGTTCAAGACAATAATAAAAAAAAAAGGAGAATAACTTTTTAAATGAAAAAATTCGCTAGAAGTTTTGCTAGAGTTTATGTTAATGTTAAAAAAAAACATTAAATCTTTGAATGGAAACAATAATATGAAACTTATTTGAGAATAAAAGTTGATATTAAAAACAGAAAAATTTCTTGAATGAAAACAATACGATAGAAGTCCTTATAAAAAGACGGGAATTTCTTGAATGAAAACAATACGATAGAAGTCCTTATAAAAAGACGGGAATTTCTTGAATGAAAACAATACGATAGAAGTCCTTATAAAAAGACGGGAATTTCTTGAATGAAAACAATACGATAGAAGTCCTTATAAAAAGACGGGAATTTCTTGAATGAAACAATACGATAGAAGTCCTTATAAAAAGACGGGAATTTCTTGAATGAAAACAATACGATAGAAGTCCTTATTAAAAGACGGGAATTTCTTGAATGAAAACAATACGATAGAAGTCCTTATAAAAAAGACGGGAATTTCTTGAATGAAAACAATACGATAGAAGTCCTTATTAAAAGACGGGAATTTCTTGAATGAAAACAATACGATAGAAGTCCTTATTAAAAGACGGGAATTTCTTGAATGAAACAATACGATAGAAGTCCTTATAAAAAGACGGGAATTTCTTGAATGAAAACAATACGATAGAAGTCCTTATTAAAAGACGGGAATTTCTTGAATGAAAACAATACGATAGAAGTCCTTATTAAAAGACGAGAATTTCTTGAATGAAAACAATACGATAGAAGTCCTTATTAAAAGACGGGAATTTCTTGAATGAAACAATACGATAGAAGTCCTTATAAAAAGACGGGAATTTCTTGAATGAAAACAATACGATAGAAGTCCTTATAAAAAGACGGGAATTTCTTGAATGAAAACAATACGATAGAAGTCCTTATTAAAAGACGGGAATTTCTTGAATGAAACAATACGATAGAAGTCCTTATAAAAAGACGGGAATTTCTTGAATGAAAACAATACGATAGAAGTCCTTATTAAAAGACGGGAATTTCTTGAATGAAAACAATACGATAGAAGTCCTTATAAAAAAGACGGGAATTTCTTGAATGAAAACAATACGATAGAAGTCCTTATTAAAAGACGGGAATTTCTTGAATGAAAACAATACGATAGAAGTCCTTATAAAAAAGACGGGAATTTCTTGAATGAAAACAATACGATAGAAGTCATTATAAAAAGACGGGAATTTCTTGAATGAAAACAATACGATAGAAGTCCTTATGAAAAGACGGGAATTTCTTGAATGAAAACAATACGATAGAAGTCCTTATAAAAAGACGGGAATTTCTTGAATGAAACAATACGATAGAAGTCCTTATAAAAAGACGGGAATTTCTTGAATGAAAACAATACGATAGAAGTCCTTATTAAAAGACGGGAATTTCTTGAATGAAAACAATACGATAGAAGTCCTTATGAAAAGACGGGAATTTCTTGAATGAAAACAATACGATAGAAGTCCTTATTAAAAGACGGGAATTTCTTGAATGAAACAATACGATAGAAGTCCTTATTAAAAGACGGGAATTTCTTGAATGAAAACAATACGATAGAAGTCCTTATTAAAAGACGGGAATTTCTTGAATGAAAACAATACGATAGAAGTCCTTATTAAAAGACGAGAATTTCTTGAATGAAAACAATACGATAGAAGTCCTTATTAAAAGACGGGAATTTCTTGAATGAAAACAATACGATAGAAGTCCTTATTAAAAGACGAGAATTTCTTGAATGAAAACAATACGATAGAAGTCCTTATTAAAAGACGGGAATTTCTTGAATGAAACAATACGATAGAAGTCCTTATTAAAAGACGGGAATTTCTTGAATGAAAACAATACGATAGAAGTCCTTATTAAAAGACGAGAATTTCTTGAATGAAAACAATACGATAGAAGTCCTTATTAAAAGACGGGAATTTCTTGAATGAAAACAATACGATAGAAGTCCTTATGAAAAGACGGGAATTTCTTGAATGAAACAATACGATAGAAGTCCTTATTAAAAGACGGGAATTTCTTGAATGAAAACAATACGATAGAAGTCCTTATAAAAAGACGGGAATTTCTTGAATGAAAACAATACGATAGAAGTCCTTATTAAAAGACGGGAATTTCTTGAATGAAAACAATACGATAGAAGTCCTTATTAAAAGACGGGAATTTCTAGAATGAAAACAATACGATAGAAGTCCTTATAAAAAGACGGGAATTTCTTGAATGAAACAATACGATAGAAGTCCTTATAAAAAAGACGGGAATTTCTTGAATGAAAACAATACGATAGAAGTCCGTATAAAAAGACGATAATTTCTAGAATGAATAAACAACGACATGAAAGCCAATCCAGACTTCGTCGCTGTTTTATCCAGATACAAAGGGACAGAGAACGAAGTTCTGGAGCACCGCACCTGCTCTGCAAAGTGTGACTGCAGAGTTTGAGCAGAAATGGTAGGCCTAAGTGAAAATTAAGAAAATAAAGTAGGCCCGTCATCCAAGAGATGAGCAGTGGGAAGCCGTCGAGTATAGCTGGCAATCGGGCAGTGGTCGGGCAGTGGTCGGGCAGTGGTCGGGCGGTGGTCGGGCGGTGGTCGGGCAGTGGTCGGGCAGTGGTCGAGCAGTGGTCGGGCAGTGGTCGGGCAGTGGTCGGGCAGTGGTCGGGCGGTGGTCGGGCGGTGGTCGGGCAGTGGTCGGGCAGTGGTCGAGCAGTGGTCGGGCAGTGGTCGGGCAGTGGTCGGGCAGTGGTCGGGCAGTGGTCGGGCAGTGGTCGGGCAGTGGTCGGGCAGTGGTTGGGCAGTGGTCGGGCGGTGGTCGGGCGGTGGTCGGGCGGTGGTCGGGCAGTGGTCGGGCAGTGGTCGGGCAGTGGTCGGGCAGTGGTCGGGCAGTGGTCGGGCAGTGGTCGGGCAGTGGTCGGGCAGTGGTCGGGCGGTGGTCGGGCAGTGGTCGGGCAGTGGTCGGGCAGTGGTCGGGCAGTGGTCGGGCAGTGGTCGGGCGGTGGTCGGGCGGTGGTCGGGCAGTGGTCGGGCAGTGGTCGGGCAGTGGTCGGGCAGTGGTCGGGCAGTGGTCGGGCAGTGGTCGGACAACGGTCGGGCAGTGGTCGGGCGGTGGTCGGGCGGTGGTCGGGCAGTGGTCGGGCAGTGGTCGGGCAGTGGTCGGGCAGTGGTCGGGCAGTGGTCGGGCAGTGGTCGGGCAGTGGTCGGGCAGTGGTCGGGCAGTGGTCGGGCAGTGGTCGGGCAGTGGTCGGGCAGTGGTCGGACAACGGTCGGGCAATGGTCGGGCAATCCCACCAACCTAGCACGTCGTGTACGTCGGGACGTAGGAATGAATAAGCGAAAGCGAAGAAGAAAGAAAGAAAGATAAAGAGAGAAGCAGACACAGAGAGGCAATAAATAGAGAGACACATTAAAGCAGAAGGATTCAAGAGAAGAGAGTCATTAAAAGAGAGATACGAAGAAGAAAGCGAAAAACTTCATTGAGAAGAAAATTGAGAAATTGAAAAAGAACTGTGTGCGTAAGTGTGAGTATGTGCGTGTACTGTATGTGTACGTGTGTGAGTGTGAGTGTGCGTGCGGGTATGTGTGTTGGGGGGGGGGGGGGGAGGGGAGAAAGAGAGAGTGAGAGTACGGGAGTCAGAGATAGAGAGAAAAATTAGAGAGAGTGAGTGAGAGTGAGAGGGATGCGAGAAGAGCCGTTGTCATAGAACTGTATCGATCTGACTAGTGAGAGTAGAGTGGGGGTAGTAGAGTGGGGGTAGTAGAGTGGGGGTAGTAGAGTGGGGGTAGTAGAGTGGGGGTAGTAGAGTGGGGGTAGTAGAGTGGGGGTAGTAGAGTGGGGGTAGTAGAGTGGGGGTAGTAGAGTGGGGGTAGTAGAGTGGGGGTAGTAGAGTGGGGGTAGTAGAGTGGGGGTAGTAGAGTGGGGGTAGTAGAGTGCGGGTAGTAGAGTGGGGGTAGTAGAGTGGGGGTAGTAGAGTGGGGGTAGTAGAGTGGGGGTAGTAGAGGGGGGGTAGTAGAGGGGGGGTAGTAGAGGGAGGGTAGTAGAGTGGGGGTAGTAGAGTGAGGGTAGTAGAGTGGGGGTAGTAGAGTGGGGGTAGTAGAGTGGGAGTAGTAGAGTGGGGGTAGTAGAGTGGGGGTAGTAGAGTGGGGGTAGTAGAGTGGAGGTAGTAGAGTGGGGGTATAAGAGTGGGGGTAGTAGAGTGGGGGTAGTAGAGTGGGGGTAGTAGAGGGGGGGTAGTAGAGTGGGGGTAGTAGAGTGGGGGCAGTAGAGTGGGGGTAGTAGAGTGGGGGTAGTAGAGTGGGGGTAGTAGAGTGCGGGTAATAGAGTGGGGGTAGTAGAGGGGGGGTAGTAGAGTGGGGGTAGTAGAGGGGGGGTAGTAGAGTGGGGGTAGTAGAGTGGGGGTAGTAGAGGGGGGGTAGTAGAGGGGGGGGGTAGTAGAGTGGGGCAGTAGAGAGGGGGCAGTAGAGTGGCCAGTAGAGAGTGGCCAGTAGAGAGGGGGCAGTAGAGAGGGGGCAGTAGAGAGGGGGCAGTAGAGAGGGGGCAGTAGAGAGGGGGCAGTAGAGAGGGGGCAGTAGAGAGGGGGCAGTAGAGAGGGGGCAGTAGAGAGGGGGCAGTAGAGAGGGGGCAGTAGAGAGGGGGCAGTAGAGAGGGGGCAGTAGAGAGGGGGCAGTAGAGAGGGGGCAGTAGAGAGGGGGCAGTAGAGAGGGGGCAGTAGAGAGGGGGCAGTAGAGAGGGGGCAGTAGAGAGGGGGCAGTAGAGAGGGGGCAGTAGAGTGGGGGCAGTAGAGTCGGGGCAGTAGAGAGGGGGCAGTAGAGAGGGGGCAGTAGAGTGGGGGCAGTAGAGTGGGGGCAGTAGAGAGGGGGCAGTAGAGTGGGGGCAGTAGAGCGGGGGCAGTAGAGAGGGGGCAGTAGAGTGGAGACAGTAGAGAGGGGGCAGTAGAGTGGGGGCAGTAGAGTGGGGGCAGTAGAGTGGGGGCAGTAGAGTGGAGGCAGTAGAGTGTGGGCAGTAGAGTGTGGGCAGTAGAGAGGGGGCAGTAGAGTGGGGGCAGTAGAGAGGGGGCAGTAGAGAGGGGGCAGTAGAGTGGAGGCAGTAGAGTGGGGGCAGTAAAGAGGGGGCAGTAGAGTGGGGGCAGTAGAGTGGGGGCAGTAGAGTGTGGGCAGTAGAGAGGGGGCAGTAGAGAGGGGGCAGTAGAGAGGGGGCAGTAGAGAGGGGGCAGTAGAGAGGGGGCAGTAGAGTTGGAGCAGAAGAGTGGAGGCAGTAGAGTGGGGGCAGTAGAGAGGGGGCAGTAAAGAGGGGGCAGTAGAATGGAGGCAGTAGAGTGGGGGCAGTAGAGTGGAGGCAGTAGAGTGGGGGCAGTAGAGTGGAGGCAGTAGAGTGGGGGCAGTAGAGTGGGGGCAGTAGAGTAGGGGCAGTAGAGAGGGGGCAGTAGAGTGGGGGCAGTAGAGTGGGGGCAGTAGAGTGGAGGCAGTAGAGTGGGGGCAGTAGAGTGGGGGCAGTAGAGTGGGGGCAGTAGAGTGGGGGCAGTAGAGTGGGGGCAGTAGAGTGTGGGCAGTAGAGAGGGGGCAGTAGAGAGGGGGCAGTAGAGAGGGGGCAGTAGAGAGGGGGCAGTAGAGTGGGGGCAGTAGAGTGGGGGCAGTAGAGTGGGGGCAGTAGAGAGGGGGCAGTAGAGTGGAAGCAGTAGAGTGGGGGCAGTAGAGTGGGGGCAGTAGAGAGGGGGCAGTAGAGTGGGGGCAGTCGAGTGGGGGCAGTAGAGTGGGGGCAGTAGAGTGGGGGGAGTAGAGTGGGGGCAGTAGAGAGGGGGCAGTAGAGTGGGGGCTGTAGAGAGGGGGCAGTAGAGTGGGGGCAGTAGAGTGGGGGCAGTAGAGAGGGGGCAGTAGAGTGGGGGCAGTAGAGAGGGGGCAGTAGAGAGGGGGCAGTAGAGTGGGGGCAGTAGAGTGGGGGCAGTAGAGTGGGGGCAGTAGAGTGGGGGCAGTAGAGTGGGGGCAGTAGAGTGGGGGCAGTAGAGTGGGGGCAGTAGAGAGGGGGCAGTAGAGTGGGGGCAGTAGAGAGGGGGCAGTAGAGAGGGGGCAGTAGAGTGGGGGCAGTAGAGAGGGGGCAGTAGAGTTGGAGCAGTAGAGAGGGGGCAGTAGAGAGGGTGCAGTAGAGAGGGGGCAGTAGAGTGGGGGCAGTAGAGAGGGGGCAGTAGAGAGGGGGCAGTAGAGTGGGGGCAGTAGAGAGGGGGCAGAAGAGTAGGGTTAGTTATAACAGCGCGAGTAACATTCGACATGTCATGATTTTCGCTTCATTAAAGTCAGAAATTTCAAAAATTAAAAAATTAATAAAAATTTTATTCATTTTGTAAGTATTTCCTTTTACCGAAGTCTCGCCTGGAACTGCCTTTCTCTGGCCAAAAGTTTTCTGTTCGCTTCGAAGTGGCGAAGAAAATTTCGAGGGGGCACCGAAACAAAATTTGGCGATTGCATATCCAAGATTGATGTTTGGGGACATAATATTAGTGGACATTGAATTAATTTACATATTAATAAATGGTCATATAGTTAATAGACAAATACCTAACAGACGTGTGATTAACGAGCGTACAGTTATTTACGTTTAATCAACGGAGAAATAATTAATGTGCCTGTAATTAATAAACATAAAACAAAGGACACAGTGTGGGATAAATCGTAATGTAAGTAATCGAAATGCAATATATGGCAAAAAAATTAATAGCCATATGGTTAATTAAGGGTCATATAGTTAATAGACATCTACATAATGGCCAAAATAATCAATGGGCATGTAGGTGATGGTCATATAATCATCCCACATGTAATCAAGTAAATCTTATTCATGCCGGAATACTTCATTAATCGCTTTTTCATGATAAAATATCTATCCAACTTAACTCAAAATTAACCATAGGTAATAGAGTACTTAGACGATAATATGCCTCTTTACCATGTAATTCGGTCTAAATTAGGCTACGTAATGTATAATTAGGCCTAAATTTAACTATTTTATTTGTAACAAGGAGTTGATTGTAGACATTTATTCCCAAACATGGCGTTAATCCTCATATTAAGGCATTAATCCCTGAAAAAATCCCATTAATCCCACCTTCAGAGGCCTGCTTCTCAGCAGCTGCTCCAAAATCCTGATCGACGGATTTCGAAAATCCGGAGTCGACGTCCACAGTAATCCGGGATTCCCGGGGCTGAAAGCGAACTTCTGACGCCATGAAGAAGCTTTCCGGATTTACGAGACTCAGACGGATTTATGGCCGGGATTTGTCTGCAACTTGTAGTGGATTTGCGAATATTTTTAGGTGGACGCTCCGGCTGAACGCGCGTGTGCTGGAGAGCGGATTTATGGATTTATTATGGGATTTACGGATTTATTTTCGGATTTAGGAATTTATTGCGGGATAAATCAATTGATTATAAAATTTATCTCTCTATCATAGGATTTATCGATTTATTATGGGATTTATCAATTCATTAATCGATTTATCGATTTATAATAGGATTTATCGATTTAAAGTGGTACTTATGATTTATAATGGGTTTATGGATTCATAGTGGGATTTATGGACAAACTAATCAATTAGTGAAATAAAGTTTGAAAACTTTCGAACGAATTTCGAAAGTTTGCCGAACTTTCACAAGTTGTTCATAATTTTCAGGAATTTCAAGTTTTCCACACTACATATTTTTATAGATATTTGAATATTATATAAATCGAATATTCGGTTAGATGTTATTTCTTCTTCATCGCTATTTCTTTCACCTGAACATTCATCTGCGTTCTTTATAGGAAATTAAGAATTTTTTATCGTGGAAAAATTCATGAGTTTTCATACAACTCATGAAAATTAATATAATACATAAGTTTCAATTAACTCATTGAAGTTATTGAAATTTACGAGTTTTCATGTAATTCATAAAAATTAATATAACTTGTGATTTTATACAAAATTCAAATAAATCATGAAATTCATAATTTTCATGAAATTCATAAGTTTCATGAAATTCATAACTTTACATGAAATTCATAAGTTTCAGAAAATTTATAAAAATTCATGAATGCCGTATTCATATCAGATAATAACGGATATCCCATGAATATATGCATAGCTAACGGCAGTATAGTAGAGATATAGGCATTAATCACACTTCCATTACAAAAAAAAAAATTCGGAATAACGAACGATTCTTTGAAGTATGTCCCCAGTTTAAAAAATCTCCAATTCCTTCTTAATAATATATTTTATATTACTTAAAAAACCCTATCTACTATCTAAATAGAATAATAATAATTATATACCACTTTCTAGGGCCCCCGTCAAACATTTTTCGCCGGAGCATGCATGTTTTTCACGGCCTAAGCGATATAATTACTAGGGCGGCGAAAAACATGCATCCAGGCGGCGAAAAAGCTAGACCGGGTCTTTCCACTGGAATATTTATATTATAGCAATAATTCCACAATTATTATAACATGTTATTATTTTGTTATATTTAAATTACATAATATTTCGTGATAGCAGTAACATCATTTTCGCATTTTTAACATTATGGAAACATTAAAAAAATATTTTTGGTTATTCTAATGCCACGAAGAATTTGGCGTATGAAAAAAACGGAAAAAACCAACGCCATAAATATATGATAATAAAAAACTCTAAAATTGGGGTGTAGATAGAAGTGAATATTGGTTTAAGTGTTGGTGTATTGGTGTAAGTGTTGGTGTGTTGGTGTAAGTGTTGGTGTATTGGTGTAAGTGTTGGTGTATTGGTGTAAGTGTTGGTGTATTGGTGTAAGTGTTGGTGTATTGGTGTAGGTGTTAGTGTATTGGTGTAAGTGTTGGTGTATTGGTGTAAGTGTTGGTGTATTGGTGTAAGTGTTGGTGTATTGGTGTAAGTGTTGGTGTGTTGGTGTAAGTGTTGGTGTATTGGTGTAAGTGTTGGTGTATTGGTGTAAGTGTTGGTGTATTGGTGTAAGTGTTGGTGTATTGGTGTAAGTGTTGGTGTATTGGTGTAAGTGTTGGTGTATTGGTGTAAGTGTTGGTGTATTGGTGTAAGTGTTGGTGTATTGGTTTAAGTGTTGGTGTATTGGTTTAAGTGTTGGTGTATTGGTGTAAGTGTTGGTGTATTGGTGCAAGTGTTGGTGTATTGGTGTAAGTGTTGGCGTATTGGTGTAAGTGTTGGTGTATTGGTGTAAGTGTTGGTGTATTGGTGTAAGTGTTGGTGTATTGGTGTAGGTGTTAGTGTATTGGTGTAAGTGTTGGTGTATTGGTGTAGGTGTTGGTGTATTGGTGTAAGTGTTGGTGTATTGGTGTAAGTGTTGGTGTATTGGTGTAAGTGTTGGTGTATTGGTGTAAGTGTTGGTGTATTGGTGTAGGTGTTGGTGTGTTGGTGTAAGTGTTGGTGTGTTGGTGTAAGTGTTGGTGTATTGGTGTAAGTGTTGGTGTATTGGTGTAAGTGTTTGTGTATTGGTGTAAGTGTTGGTGTATTGGTGTAAGTGTTGGTGTATTGGTGTAAGTGTTGGTGTATTGGTGTAAGTGTTGGTGTATTGGTGTAGGTGTTGGTGTATTGGTGTAAGTGTTGGTGTATTCGTGTAAGTGTTGGTGTATTGGTGTAAGTGTTGGTGTATTGGTGTAAGTGTTGGTGTATTGGTGTAGGTGTTGGTGTAATGGTGTAAGTGTTGGTGTGTTGGTGTAAGTGTTGGTGTATTGGTGTAAGTGTTGGTGTATTGGTGTAAGTGTTTGTGTATTGGTGTAAGTGTTGGTGTATTGGTGTAAGTGTTGGTGTATTGGTGTAAGTGTTGGTGTATTGGTGTAAGTGTTGGTGTATTGGTGTAAGTGTTGGTGTATTGGTGTAAGTGTTGGTGTATTGATGTAAGTGTTGGTGTATTGGTTTAAGTGTTGGTGTGTTGGTGTAAGTGTTGGTGTATTGCTGTAAGTGTTGGTGTATTGGTGTATAAGTGTTGGTGTATTGGTGTAAGTGTTGGTGTGTTGGTGTAAGTGTTGGTGTGTTGGTGTAAGTGTTGGTGTATTGGTGTAAGTGTTGGTGTATTGATGTAAGTGTTGGTGTATTGGTGTAAGTGTTGGTGTATTGGTGTAAGTGTAGGTGTGTTGGTGAAAGTGTTGGTGTGTTGGTGTAAGTGTTGGTGTATTGATGTAAGTGTTGGTGTATTGGTGTAAGTGTTGGTGTATTGGTGTAAGTGTAGGTGTGTTGGTGAAAGTGTTGGTGTGTTGGTGTAAGTATTGACGCAAGTATTGGGGTACATATTGTCATTACAGTATATTTGGGAACGAACAAACCTAAGTCACTTTGACCATAACTGTGCCCATTTATGTCACCAAAGAAATAGTCATAAGCCTCCCCATAATCACACCCACAAACGTTACTAAAAATATGACCATAAATGTAAGCAATAATTTAGTTAAGGCTCGAAACGTGACCATAACTTCATCTAACTACCATAACCACGTCCATATGTGGAGCTGCTACCCTGATCAGGTTTTAGACGTAATATAGAACTGGCAACTGGCACAACAACAACCGGCACGACTGGCAACTGGCACGACTGGCAAGTGGCTCGACTGGCAAGTGGCTCGACTGGCAACTGGCACAACTGGCAAGTGGCTCGACTGGCAAGTGGCTCGACTGGCAAGTGGCTCGACTGGCAAGTGGCTCGACTGGCAACTGGCACAACTGGCAAGTGGCTCGACTGGCAACTGGCACGACTGGCAACTGGCACGACTGGCAACTGGCACGACTGGCAAGTGGCTCGACTGGCAAGTGGCTCGACTGGCAACTGGCACAACTGGCAAGTGGCTCGACTGGCAACTGGCACGACTGGCAAGTGGCTCGACTGGCAAGTGGCTCGACTGGCAACTGGCACGACTGGCAAGTGGCTCGACTGGCAACTGGCACGACTGGCAACTGGCACGACTGGCAACTGGCACGACTGGCAACTGGCAACTGGCACAACAACAACTGGCACGACTGGCAACTGGCACGACTGGCAACTGGCAACAATTGACAACAACTGGCAACAACTGACAACTGGCAATTGATGGGATGAAAAAGCCAATTTTTAAAAGAATCTTTTTCATAAAAGAAGAAACAACGTACCTAAAAAATAAGGTGACGGATACTGACGTTTCAGATCATATGAATAATATTGACGTCTAATGCAACCAACGATTGAGAATCAGGCACTATGGGTAGAAATAGACCACCAATTCCTCTACACATTTCCCAATTGCATTGGTTCACTCCTACAGTTTTACGCATTTTCTACATTTTATACCCATTTCGTCCTCTTTATACCTATTTGGTTCACTACTACATTTATACCCATTTTCTCTGTTTTATACGAATTTTCTCTTTCGCATACCCATTTCTTTTGAACTGTTCCAATCCCCCCCCCCCCATGAGGGGACGTGTAGCCCCCCTTCCCCTCCCCATGAGGGGGAGGTAAGTGTAGTCCCCCTCCAATGTGCAAGCATGAATGTAAACATGAGGCTATTTCTCACCCGCCTCGCCGGGAGCTGCGGTCACACACCCCCCCCTCTCCTCGCCACGCCACGCATGGCACTGAACCTACCACCAGAAGTTGTAGTGAATTGTACTCCAATCATTCATAAATCAAATTACTACACACGGCATGAATGGCGTACGGTCACACTTGGGTTCACGGGGTGCGTTCATTTTAAATTTTTCGCGTTCAATTAAGCAAAAATGAGATCTTTTTACGCAATCGTAGTAACAATCTAGTTCCGTTAAGAGTCTGATGTTGACCGCATGGTAATAATTTAAGCTATGCAATAAAGGAAGACTTGAAAAGGTCAGATTAGATGTTAGTTTGAGCGTCCCTAACCGCGACGAATGCGTCCCAATGAGAGTAAAAAGTAGGGCACCATTCATTTAGTATCGAAATAAGGGAACGCGGAATCTACGCACAAGGTGCACAAAAACGGTACGTTGAGAAAGAAGTTCATGAAACAAGACAAAAGTTAAAGAAGAAAGTAGTAGGTGCTGGAAAACAGGACAGCAGTCAACCGAAAAAAAATAGTCTGTAACGAAATAAAAACTTATTTCATTTAAAATAAAGGAAAGCCTACCTAACTCTGAGGTCAGGACCTCATATTTTCCCCCAGGGAGCACTCCACGGTTGATGCCCGAAGTGTAGAAGTCATATGACAGCACGTGACTGTGTCGTTTGTGTGTGTTGTGTGTTGTGTGTTGTACTGTGAAACAAAATATAGAGGGAAGCCATAGCCAGTCACCCGTTCCTAAGTTCTACACAGACTCATCCTGTGTACCCTGTGTGCCTATACACACACAACACAGAGCCACACACACACAGCCTGTATGCCCACACACATATACAGCAAATAACCACACACACACAGTCTCTATGCCAACACGTACAAACAGCACATAACTACGCACAAAGGTATACACACACACACAGCCTGTATGCCAACACACACATACCTCACATAACTACACACACACGTACACACACACAAACAGCCTGTGTACACACACACACACACACACGAACACACGCCTGTGTACACACAGCTTATCATCTCTAAACTTCCACTAAAAGTTTCCCCGCAAAACTTTAAAGTTTATCCTTATGCTAAAAAGTCGGGCGAAAAAGCACATCAATTTCCGGGCGCGCAACTTTTAAGTTCGTCAAGTTAGGGCCTTTGCATGCTTAAAGTACAGTGACTGTGATGGGTTAAACTTAGGTTCGAAACTTAAGGTTAAACTTAAGTTTGAAATTACAGTGGATTGAACTTAAGTTCGATGTTACGGTAGGTTGAACTTAAGTTCAACATTCAACTCCGACACTTAGTCAACTGTAGCGCGCAATGTTGAAAATAGCAAACATGAACTGGATCGTGCCTTCATTTAGCTGCGATCAACACGTTTCCAGCGACTTGACCCACCGGTGGTACACGGATTGATTTTCACAACGCGGCAGACCGACCAGTAGTCACAAACACAATTTCCATAAATACTCAATCAAAGCTAAATGAAGGCACGATACAACCTCGACGTGACCCACCGGTGGTACACAGCGGGATTTTCACAATGCTGCAGACCGACCAGTAGTCACAAACACAATTTCCATAAATACGCAATCATAGCTAAATGAAGGCACGATACAACCTCGACGTGACCCACCGGTGGTACACGGCGGGATTTTCACAACGCTGCAGACCGACCAGTAGTCACAAACACAATTTCCATAAATACTCAATCAAAGCTAAATGAAGGCACGGTCCAGTTCATGTTTGCCATTTTTAACATTGCGCGCTACAGTTGACTTTGTGTTGGAGTTGAATGTTGAACTTCAGTTTTGCCTGCCGCGGTCAAAGTGTTAAGAATTAATGAAAATTGAGTATATGACTACTGGTTGGTGAGCAGCATCATGAAAATGGCCTCCGTGTACCACCGGTGGGTCACGCTGCCATTCATCTAACACGTACCCCCCTATTGAGCCACATGTGTACCAATAGGTATATTGCTCTTTCACGTACCTGTATACATGAACGACATTTCATCTGTTTCACGACCTTTTTAAAGAAATGTCTGTCATCATACGAGGTGTGTTGTTGTCGTGCAATTGCACTTTCATGTTTCTTGGGAAGAATAAAAATGTATTCGAGCTTTAAAGCCGATTTACCAATTCTGCTACTTACAGCCTAACCAAACCAACCGTTAACGATCGCTGTGAACTTGTTAAGCGTTTGGTGCAGAACTATACATTTGGTAAATCTGAAGGAGATGACAGTTGTCGATTTTGTAAATTTCGATGCCTTAGCATAGTTAATTAGATCGAAATAAACAAGTT
This sequence comes from Morinoia aosen, assembly GCA_030386875.1. Taxonomy (NCBI): domain Eukaryota; kingdom Metazoa; phylum Arthropoda; class Malacostraca; order Amphipoda; family Talitridae; genus Morinoia; species Morinoia aosen. The sequence continues at coordinate 114,888,143 of CM059576.1, forward strand.
TTCTTCTATGCACTTTTTGTCTCAAATGAGTATTTTATTAGTTATAGCGGTAAATGACTTACCGCAACTCCAGTCTTTGAAGCGGAAAGAAATTCTTTGATCGAGTTGTATGGCAATACTGCAATGGCGTCTCGCTTCCAGCGCTCTGTCTTGAAAGACGAAACCAAACCTACCGCTATACCTCGTTAAATACTCATTTGACGAAAAAAGTGTATGGAATAAAAGTTGTTTATATCGATGTTATTACCATCTTTCAAGCAACAAAAATTCAAAAATCGATGAGTAGCTGTTTATTCGAGCGCATTCGTCATCAATGACGAAACTAAACTTACCGCTATAAATCGTAAAATACTCATTTGAGACGAAAAAAGAATAGAAGAAAACTTGTTTATTTCGATTCCATTAATTAGGTTCAGGCACCAAAAAGTGGAAAATCGACAACTGTCATCTCCTTCAGATTTACCATACATTTACCTGCGGTTCAAAGGTTCGCCACGATCTGGGTCTAAAAACTACCTAATTTAATCCATAAACAATACTAAATTCTATTTACATACTTCATCAACCATACCATGCGTTATTTACCCTATTAACAATACTATATGTATGTACTCCATAAACAATATTATACTCTATTCATTTTATAGACAAAACTATACTTTATTTACTCCATAAACAATACTGAACACTATTTCTATTGACTCTTTAAATAGAAAGAAAGAAAATAAAAACAGTTCATTTCCAATGAAGTTCAAACATGAAATGTTGGACATTGGTTTCAAAAACTTTGACTGCGACTATTAAATATTAAGTGCAATGCCAAACTAAAATTTAAAGTAAATTGTAGTAAAATAATTTGAAAATAGCAAACATGAACTGGATCATGCCTTTATTTAGCTTTGATTGAGTATTTATGGAAATTGTGTTTGTGACTACTGGTCGGTCAGCAGCGTTGTGAAAATCCCGCCGTGTACCACCGGTGGGTCACGTCGAGGTTGTATCGTGCCTTCATTTAGCTTTGATTGAGTATTTATGGAAATTGTGTTTGTGACTACTGGTCGGTCTGCAGCGTTGTGAAAATCCCGCCGTGTACCACCGGTGGGTCACGTCGAGGTTTTATCGTGCCTTCATTTAGCTTTGATTGAGTATTTATGGAAATTGTGTTTGTGACTACTGGTCAGTCTGCAGCGTTGTGAAAATCCCGCCGTGCACCACCGGTGGGTCACGTCGAGGTTGTATCGTGCCCTCATTTAGCTTTGCTTGAGTATTTATGGAAATTGTGTTTGTGACTACTGGTCGGTCTGCAGCGTTGTGAAAATCCCGCCGTGTACCACCGGTGGGTCACGTCGAGGTTGTGTGATGAATAAATTATATTAGGCATATACAGCAAACAACCGGCTCTGCAGCGATGCCGGGCGGATCGTGAGGGGATGAGGGGTGCACCACATCAAGAGATGGGAGGCGTACGTAAGGGGTAGCGGCTGTGTAAGAAGCTAGCTCGGAAAATTACACATAGTATTACACAAGGACAACTTGATTGTGTAGTAGAGAAAAACTATGTATTAAAATTAATTACCAACGAGAAAGGGAACTGTGGAAAATATGAACCTGAGCAGAATATGTTAGAGGGAGATGCGCGTGGCAATACCAAGTTTGTGACGAAGGGGACACGTCAGAGGTGACGCGTTAGAAGCACCAATCGCGAGATGCCACGTCACTAACGATTTTCGCGGGCATAGCGCACCGCCGCACGGGTAGCGTCTTTTGTGGGGGTGAGATATATAAGCTGAGGCTTGAAAGCAGCCGGTCTACTTCTGCGTAATCTGGACTCAGTGCAAGATGTAGCGTTACGAGTTCTTCAATGGGGGAGGTGAGAATCAGTCTGTGGAATTGTTCAAATACCATGCTCAACTAGGGGTGTTTCGATTTGATTTGAAATAGGATAAATGGGAATACAGAATGTCCGTGTTTATTTTAGCAAAGTGCAATCTTAGTAAAGGGCAGTCTTCATATTTTTAATGGAAGTGTGTCTAGGTGGGGGGCGCAGTGATTTTCATTGTTAATGTTGAAATTAGTTCTTTGGGTTTTCATTTGAATTATCCTCGAATTGTGCTCGTGTTTAGAGTTTCACTTTAATGTGGGGAATGAAAGAATTATTACATCACTTCGCAGAGGGAAATCAGAATATTCGTATCTTATTGAACTATGGAAGTGCAGGCTAAATGTTTTTCATTCTATTGCCACATT